>CAWUFW010000987.1:272500-918463 GCA_963921515.1 Calotriton arnoldi | reverse complement strand
TTGGCAGTTCGGGCTGGACTGTTCCCATGAGGCACAGGGTCAAGACTGATTTGCATATGGCCAGGTCTAACCTGGGGTGGCATGGTGAGCAAAAGAATGATGGATTTAACCCAGATCTCTTGACTGGGGGTGAATGTTTTGATTTGTTCTGCATTCCGTCCATCAATTGTGTGTCTTTTACTAAACACAGCAAGGCAGATGCTCTATCGCGTTTTGGCTATGAATTCCCTGACGAGCAGAGCACACAAGACCCACCATTCATTCTAAGTCCTGATCGTGTTTTAGGAGGTACTTTCTCAGAGGAATGATTTCTGAATGAAGTGGCTCATGCACAAGAATCAGATGAGCTCAGGAACCTCGAAACCAAATACAATGGGGTCAGGAGTAACATTTAGTCTTTGTTCAAGGTGGCTTAGTTCTCCCTACACAATCACTACAAACACAAGCACTGGGCTGGTGTCATGCACACGCTCTGGCGGACCATCCTGGACACAAGAAAATCCTTGCCCTGCTTAAAAGGCATTTCTGCTGGCCATCCATGAATCAAGATGCCCGGTTGTATGTACAAAACTGTTACGTCTGTGCTCAAGGCAAAAGTACCCACCAAGTACCAGTCAGTCTCTTAACCCCTCTGCCTACACCCCCTACACCATGGCATTCCATTACTATGGACTTTATTGAAGAACTGCCTCCTTCTAAGCAAGGGCATACCATCATATTCGTAGTTGTTGACATGCTATCCAAAATGTCCCATTTTATACCCTTGAAAAAATTGCCTACTTCTAAAGAACCAGCTTGTGTGTTTCTCCAACAGATAGTGCGCCTTCATGGCCTACCCTCCGTCATTGTATCAGACAGGAGCCCTCAATTTGTGTCTCGTTTCTGGAAAGGGCTGAATAACATGATGGAGATAGATGTACGACTCTCTACTGCTCATCACCCGCAGACAGACGGTCAGACAGAAAGGGTCAACCAGTGCATTGAGCAGTACCTGAGGTGTCACCTCCTACAGGGAGATAAGGATTGGGACTCGGTTCTGTGGACTGCGGAGTTTGCATATAACAACAGTGAACATGTATCTATTGGGGTATCACCTTTTTTCTGTAACTATGGGTTTCACCCTCGCTGTGTTTTGGTTTCTCCTTTAGTACCTACGAATTCTTCGGCCGCTCTGGATTTGGTATATTGTCTCCAGGATATTCATGCTTCTGCTAGGAAAACCTTAGACGAGGCCAAGAGCAGGTATAAGGAAGGAGCTGATCGGCATCGTCGAACACCACCTGACTATGCTGTAGGGGACAGGGTATGGTTATCCACTCGGAACATCCAGATTAAGGGTTCGAACAAATTTAAGCCTCGTTTTATTGGTCCTTATGTTGTTTCCAAAGTGGTGAATCCTGTCGCTCTGAAGCTCGACTTCCCTGACTCATTGCATGTCCATCCTGTCTTCCATGTGTCCTTATTGAAACCTGTCGCCCCTGGTACTGTTGTTCCTGCACGGCTCCCCCCTGTTTTAGTGGATGATAGTCCCGAGTATGAGGTGGCGTATGTTGTGGACTTCCGCAGGGTGCATCGTCGGTTGCAATACCTGATCCACTGGAAGGGTTATGGGCCTGACGAAAGATCGTGGGAACCGGCCTCTAATGTGCATGCTCCCCGTTTGGTGCGCTTGTTCCATCGACGTTATCTGCACAAACCCAAACCCGTTGGGGGTGGAGTTTTGGGGGGTGTACTGTCGGGCTACTCGGGACGTGCTGATTACAGCGGCGCCCGTTCCTGCGCTCACAAACAGAGAAGCGAGCCCCACCCGCTGTCCTCTGACAGCAGACGAGGGTGGCGCTTAAGTGCTACATAAAGGAGGGTTCCGCACTGGCAACGCGCTTCGCATTCCAGCACGGATCCCGCCAGGCCTCCCACCGCTTGTTTCCCCGACTTACTTGCATCCAATTCGGCCGCAGTTTCCTCCTCAGTCTCTCTCTCGCTTTGTTGGGCTTCCGGTGTGTCTTTCGTCTTCCTGGGTCCGCTGGTGTTCTTCCGGGGCATGTAGTCACGCTGCTTCTTCCTGGCTGGTAACATTGTAGTAAGGGAGCTTCTGTTTCTTAACCCTTTGCTTCCTGGTACTTGTCCCTGAAAGACAAGAAAATAGGCAAGGGTATTAAAGAACCATAGTATCTTTGTTTTCTGTAGTATCTAGAACTGTTTTCTGTGAAATAAGAAAAGGCACTTATCTGATGGTTCTGCGCTCTTGACGGGTATTCTTGAGGGTCTTGTGACATCTGGTAAATTTCTTTCTGGCAGCAAAAAAATAAGAAAGAAAAAACTCTATTTCAATAATCCAATACCCCACTATTGTGTTTTGCTTATTTTTGGACCCCTGCTCTTTTTGCCTTTTTTTGTCCCATGCTTCCTCCTGACTAGGGAAATTAGTTTTTGGTTTTCCCTAATTGCAGGAGTAACAGGTGCATTATTGTTTTCTTGACTAAGGGTTCTATCCACTCCTAAGGTGTCCTCAATATAGGTTTGTATTTTATTGTTCCTTTCTTGTTTTGAATGCAAACTTCCGCAGTCCTATTACATATTGAATCTTGCTTTTCCTTGTATATAGTGGGAGTATTTTATCGTCCTTGGGAGTCGTTTCCGTCGCACACACTTGGCATATTCCTTTCAAGGTATCTCTTAGACTTAGGGAAGGGGCAATTTATAGCTAGCTCTTTTACCCAAGTGTAGTACTCACCTTGTGTTTTCTCCTTCAGGGTTCAGAAGACTACCCCCACCGAAGATCCAGTGGACGTCTACCCCTTCTTCCTTCCCTTGTTTTGTTTCCTCCTTCCCCACCTTCCCTCTTTTGCCTTGACTAAGTTGGGCGAAGGAGGTAGGTGAGGGAAGTTGGGATTTAGCTTCACTTCCATCCATGTCATCCCTGCAGTAAATCCAGGTGAGCCATTACAACAATTATTCATGATACTTCGATCGCATTATTAAATAACTAAACGCATCCCACATTCATTAAAGTGTCTTGACAAAAATGTGCATTGGTGCTTTCGTAATAAGAAATAAAGTGCAATATATTCAATAGAGCCAGATTTGAGACATCTTTTCAGAAACTCAACACAATCTATAGAGCAGTAGATCATCATCTATAACATGTGCAATAGACAATTAAAGTGCAACAGTGATACTTAATTATTCAAAGATATTCAACAATTTTAATAATATACTTAATAAATTGCAATAGCGTAAAAGGAAAGTGCATTAGTGCATAAAAAAGTGCAATTTAGAATGCAGAGCAAAAATCTATCCAGATTCAGGACATCTTCCTAAAAATAAAGCGCTACATCAATTTCCATGATCTAATGCTTAGTGCAAACGCATTGATGATATAAACCAGGCGCCAAATTTTAATATATTAATGGGGCACACTGAAGAACCATCCCTTTATAGTACAGGAACATAGCCTTTAATGACCTATCACCTTATTTCAAATATTGCCAAATGGCATTAAACCTTTTAAGTCCCCCCACCCGCTTTGCATATGCCTCCTCAAAATTCATGGTACAAGATATTTTATTCTTCTATTCCTGGACTGTCGGAATCTTAGCAGTCCTCCAATTCTGGAGGATGAAAGAGCATGCGTTCATCACAACTATAAATATAAAATATTGTTGACCCCTTACAAATTGTTTACTTCTTTTTGAGACACCGAATATTACAAGAGTAACATCTGGAAAAACTGAACACTCAATAGCCTGACCAATTGCCTTAAACACTTCCTGCCAGAAATTAAAAAGATGCTGGTATGAATAAAACGTATGGAGCCAGCCTCATTTACCTTGTTGATGACAATGAAAACAATTATTTGATACCACTGGATACATTTTATGGAGAGTTTCCAGGGTATAATATGCCATCCATCTAGACAGGAATGACATTCTTTTTAAGTTCGCAGCCTAAAGAGATTTGGGGGCATATGCATCAACATTGCGTTTTGCATTCCCAATTAGCAAATTTTACCGATTCGCTATTTTGGAATCGCAAAATGCTATGCATGTAGGAATCACACAAAAAAATTGCGATTCCTACACATTCCTTATTTGCGACTCGCAACTTGCGATTCGCAAATAAGGAATGGCTTCCCAGTCATTCCTATGGTCCTAAGGGCCCATAGGAATCAAAGGGAATTGCATGCGCAATTTGCGAGTACCAAATAAGTACTCGCAAATTGCGCATGCAATTTCAAGGGTGCAAGGGTGCCACAAGGACACCCTGATGCACCCCTGAAAGTGCAATTAAAAAACATGTTGCACACACACATGCCCCAAGGGCATGTTTGTGTGCAACATAGAACTTTGAAAAATGCACTTTTTGCATTTTTCAAAGTTTTCGCAAATTACCATCACTTTAAGTTGATGGTAATTTGCGTTTCTTAAAATAGAAATCGCTATTTTGTTTTTTGTTGCATTGCATTTAGGGAATCGCAATTTGCGATTCCCTAAATGTATCATAATTAAGTAATCGCAAATTTTGCGATTACTTAAATAGCGAATTTTGCATTTGGGATGATGCATCCCAAATGCAAAAATTGCGACCGCAAAAAACAATGATGCATGTGCCCCATGTTTCCTATCTCTGCAATTAAATGCCAATCACTCTCTGATAGATGACATTGTGTTTTCTCTAATACCCTGGAAAGAAAACGAGTTTGGTCAGCCTGTGAGGAAAGATCCTTTAGCAGTCTGTACCAATTTCCTATTCCTAGCAATTTGCTCTTAACCAGAGCTCTACTAATCGAATGAGGCTCCTGAATCTCACTTTTAATGTCAACCTGCAGAAAGTACTTCATCTGGCTGAAGCTTAGAAAATGTTGCTTGCATTGTGGGCCGCTCCTAGCTGTTAGTTCTTCCCAGGAGATAGATTTGCCCCGCATGATAAAGTCGCCAAAGGTTTTAAAACCTTTGGAGTTCCAGAATCTAACCTCACGAACTGCTACAAAAAGCCACAGGTGCCTACACTGCTGCAACAACAATAAAAATCCATCAAAAAGTGACTTCTAGAGTTTGCATAGGGCACTCATCTGCCCGAAGGTATCCCGTAGAAACTTATATCCGTTCTTCTTTGGTAGCTTCAACTGGTAGGCTAATTTTTGAATCCTGAATCATCTTGTTAAAAAAATGTATCTAATGCTCTACATCCATTTAAATACCTAGAAAGAACACCCATTAAAGCAGCCTAATAGTAGCTTTGCATACTGGGAAATGCCAACCCTCCTTACCCTAGATGATTTCTTATTCGAAATAAAACTCCTAAATACTGAATCTAGTTTCTGGAAAAAACTGTTAGCGATTTTTATTGGAACATTAGAGAGAAGAAATATCATCAGTGGTAACTCCGACATTTTAATCATGGAGATACGCTCTAGTATTGTCAAGGGGAGCAGTGACCACCTATCGAGCAATCCCTTTATTTTTTTTGACATTTTATCGTAGTTCAGGTGGAACAGGCTCAAAAATTATTTGTCACTGATATTCCGAGATCTCTTATTGGGGACTGCGTCCTTCCTTGAGGTTGTAATGATATCGGGAGGTCAGCAGCTCATTAAAAAGCAATAGTTCTGTTTTGCTTTTATTTATCTTATATCCTCCAATTTTAGTAAAATCTGTAATCGTCTGTAAAGTTCCCCTGATGTTATCCTCATCAGGCTGGAGATATAAAATGATGTAGTCTGTGAATACTTTAAGCCTAGCCATCCCTTTTATGGGCGCCCTTATATTAACTTTGTGGAGTTGTTCTGCAAGGGGTTTAATAAAAAAGTGAATAAAATGGGGGAAAGGGGACATCCTTGCCGCGTACCCCTTTTAATCATAATTGAACCAGACATCTTGGAATTAACCATCACCTTAGCCAGAGCCCCATTGTATAAGTTTGAAAGCATTACAATAATCTGGGAAGGAAAACCAAATTTTTGAAGACTATAAAACAAGGTATCCCAGTTCACTAGATCGAATGCCTTTTCGGCATCTACCATCATAACTAGAGCCTTTGTATGATTCACAGAGAAGTAATCTATTGCCTGATTTAAAAACGGGGTATTTGCCAACATTATTCGGCCCACCACAAAGCCACACTGATCTTCGTGAATTAACTGTTTTGCTGCTGGCATTATGCGGTACCCCCATATTTTTATCAGTAGCTTATAGTCCGTATTAAGCAGGCTGATACGTCTATATGAATGGACCGATTTCAGGTTCTTATCTTTCTTTAAGAATGAAACTATCGTTGATTCTTGGAAGGTTGGAGGGATCTTCCCCCTTCTTTAATATGGTTAAAAAGATTCACTAAAAATGGCATGAGTTCCCTGGAGAATATCTTAAAAAATTCTGTGGGTATGCCATCATTCCCACAGTCTTTGGCATTTTCTTTAGTACTTCCTGAATTTCAATGGGAGTTATAGGCTTCCGCAATATCTGGAAAACAGAGTTTGATAGAATAGGGAGTCGAATGGTAGCATAATATTGTTCAATGCTAGTCAATGACGTCGCATATTGTGTCTGATAAACGAGAAATGTCACAACAATGTTGAAGAAACACTTTGGCAATCTCTTCCTGGTCTGTTGCCAGTTTTCCCATGATGGGATTCTCTAGAGATTTTATTGTCGCCTTTTCTCATTGAATTGTAGTAGATCAGTCCAGAAACTTGCCAATATGCTGGTTTTCTTCATACATTTTTGTTGATAGGTATTAGACTTGTTAATCTCTTCTAAAATGTAAAAATCTTTAAGGTTTTGTTTTGCTTTTGCTACTAAGCCTGCCTCTGGCTCAATTCTAGAATTTTGCTCCCTTACTTCTATGGCATTATCTAGTGCTGCCTGCAGACTCACTATCCGCTATCGCTATCTTTACTTTGGTTCACTCTAAAAGCTATAATACTACTTTAAAAGCCTCCCGAATTGAAAACAAGGAGGCCGTTTCACTATTAATCGAGAAAATCTCCAGGATGGACTGCTTCATTCTGCGACCCACTGGGGATTAGATAGCAAAGATCTATCAAGTTGCCTTCTTGGTCTGTCCCTGTTATATGAGCCAATATCCACCACTAGAGAGACCAGTGAATGGTCTGAAAAATCATTAGCCTAGATATTGGTCTGCACCCTACTCAATGATTTAGAAACTCAAAAGAAATTTATTCATGAGGCGGCTTTAAATCTCTGTGAAAAACAAGTGCATTGTTTGACCTCTGGGCAGTCTTCTCTCTAAGGATCTAACAGCTGATAACTAGACTTAAAAGCTTCTATTACTCTTTTCGTTTTAAGTTTTAACTGTTTTTTATTTCCTATTTGATGTATTTTTAACCAGGTCTTGAATAAAGTTAAAATCCCTTCCCTAAATCAGAGTACCTACTGTCCCCAGAGAAATGTCATGGATCTCGGTAAAAGAGTCTGTATCATCATTTATGGGGCCATAGTAGTTGATAAAATTTAGACCCCACCAATTGATTGCTACTTTGACCAGTATCCATTTGCCTTGTGGAACCCTGGATCACCTACCTGACCTCCCAATAAATGCTATTTCCTAAACATTGTGCAACGCCCCTGACCACCGCCTGTGCAGATACAAAAAACGTGTGAGAGTACTTACAAGGAATTGACAACTTTGGGGTATTGCTCTTTAGGTGGGTCTCTTCTAAGAAGATAACCTCTGGTGAACAAGAGGATAGCCTCCCCAGTAAATACCGTATTCACTTTTGCTAGCTAACCCATTAACATTACACAAACGAATCCGTAAATTGTGTTGCGTGAGGTGACATCATACAAGCACTTTTAGAATCACTCTTAACACCTTTCATCTACAATTTAAACTCATTTTGTCAGATTTTAAAACTAATTTCTGGTCTACATAAATCTACTCTTTTTTCTTTTTGTGAAAGTGCTCCCCTCCCCGTCCTAGCTGCCCCAATCAGAAACCCTAGTGCCCTCTTGGAAAGCCCCCGACGGGAAAGGGAAAGCCTGCCTAACCCCCTTCCCTATCGTTGTTACTCTTTTGGTGCCTTTGTATGGAAACCCCCAAACATCAAACCCCTCCCTCCGGGATTTACTTTTTTCTCTGTCTGGGTTTCTATATGGACTCACTGATGCATCCTGATACACCACCTCCCATTACTTAGCATAATTCGACTGCTTCAAAATTTCTTTCAACTGCTGGATCGAGCGTAGAATGTCCTTTTATGAGAATTTTTAGTTTTGATTGGTGAACTATCGCCGCTTGTATTTCTTGCCTCTTGAATTGATCCAGCATTGCCTTGAACTCTCAACAACATCTTGCAGCCATGGCTGACATAACTCAAAAAATTTACATCGAAACTTGTCGGATGTCTGAAAACCCTTTGACTTAATGGCTGCTGCTATGATTGATTCCTTTATTCAGCAAAGTTGACAAGGAATGTGCTTGGATATTTTGTGTTGGTCTGTAAATGAAATGGGACTCGATGAGCCCTCATAATCGAATGGCAGTCTTACCTTGGCACCTCTCCTGGGAAGACATATTTCTGAATGAGGTCCGAAATGAATTTAATGGGATCTTGACCCACTTTCTGCCATTCTGGGATACCCAAAAAGCATAAATTTGACCTTCTGGACCGATTCTCAAACTTGTCAATCTTAATCTGGGTTTCATCCAACTCCTGTCTATACTTTGCTTGAAATGGCTCAAAGTTTTTCTGAGCGGCTTCGAGATCATAAATGCGTTGTTTTTCATGGGTTAGCCTTTGATTTAATTGCAAAATGTTGTCATTGATAATCTCGAGCTGGCTCTTAACTTCCCTGTGGGCCTTTTCTTGGGCATTTTTTAGCTCCCTGATTTCCACCAGGATTTTTTTCAGCATGTCTCTCGACTGGGAGTTGTAGGCTGCAAATTCCCTAATGTCTGTCCTTGGCTCAGTTTGAATAGCTGCTTGAGATTGAAGGTGTGCATTGTTAAGGGCAAATTGAGATGCTATCAACCCGTTAAGTATGTTCATCATTGCTGGTTTGGAAACGGGATCAATATTCTCCAAGGATGCTAAAATCGCTGGTGTCATTTGCGCCCCATGCCCTGGATCAAGTCTTTTCTCTGGTAGACTCTGGGCATCTTGCCCTGTTGTCCTAACGCCTTTAAGCCTGAACAGTGGGTATGATGGTTTTTGCCCAGAGCGATTGCTTTTTAGTGCTCCTAGCGCAGCTTGTAGTTTGTCTAGCATGAAATCTTGTGGCAGTTCTAGTTCTGAAGGGAGAAGTTCACCCTGTTCTGCTGAATTTTTTTGTGGGACCGTTGGTTGATTTAGTTTTGGAGTCTCAGTTGCCTCTCCAGAAAAACAGCTTCTCTCTGAATCTGGTGAATCATCTCGAGTTGCACTCAGATTCATGCTTGAACTGCTTCCCTCAATATCTTCTTCTTGCATTTCAGGACCGATTTGCCCTGCCTGTATTTTTTCGAGCTCTGGCCACTTTGGCCGTTCTGGAGACCTTCGCCAGGGTGCAGGACTTTAATGCTCCATCTTGTGCCGTATGGCACTTCATCTGGCCTAAGTAAAAGATCGCCTTATTGAGGGAGTGAACTTTATCCTTGAGGCTACTGGTTTTAATGACTTTCTCTGTTTTTGCATGCCCTGTAGTGTGGATGGGGCGGGGGGGCAGGCCAGACAGCAGCAAGCCGCACCCTAAACGTGGGAGGGCTGCTTCCCCTACCTCCCAAGCACTGCACCCCACATGAGGGATGGCTAATGCTTCCCTAATGAATATCTCCCTTGACCCCACTTAATCCCTGTCCTACAGTCTATTGTATAGTGGTTGATTTTTTGGCGCACAGTGCTCAGTGCTTGATCCAGCCGCTTGATGCCTTGCGGCATCTTTTCCAAAGCACCCGAACCTGTGTCTCTCTCCCCGCTTGATGTCGCTCAGTGTCTCTCTCACCACCGCCAGTGACCACTATCACGTTTCCCCACGGCTCAGAGCCTCTGAACTAGAAGCCGCAATGGGGAGATAGCGGCGCCTGTGTCCTCACCCGCTGAGATAGCGTAGTTTGCGCCCAGTGGCCAAAAGTCCCCCGCTGTGGTGCTGGAAGCGGGAGAGGGACCAAAGGATGCATCGCTCCAATACCTTGCACGGCGACCACAGCCAGAACTGGAAGTGACCCAGTTAGTCGAGGAGCATGACGGGACCTCCACCGACGATTAACATATATTTCTGCTGCATTAATAAGAATACTTCTCGTTCTATGCAATGGGCTAATTTTTCCTATGTGCCATTTTCTATGTGAAAACATTACTGCAGCAGTTTCAATGCATTCTAAAGTGCAATTCTAACATATTCTGCAAGTTGAATTTTTATTTTTGAACTAATTTCATCCAGCGTCAAACGTCACTGAGGTAGCGTTCGATTGGCCACTTTGTCTTCACGCTGTGATGCACTTACTTTTCTCTTCGCCTTGCAAATCGTCACAAAATGGTTGACTTTACCACAGCCAATGTATATCTGTCCAATTGCGGGACATTTACCATGTGGGAATGACGGTCCACATCTTTAACACTTTTGTTTTTCTTTGGAGACATCATCTTGTGTCCCTTGACCTTGCACCATTGCTTACTTTTCATGTTTATGACTGATGCACTTTGGGTGCCTCCGGCCTCCATGTCTGTCACTTGACAATCAGCACGCTCTTCAGTGTGAGCAGCTTTGAGGACTTGTTGCAAGCTCAGAGTTTCCTTCAGCATTCTTAGATGAAAGGAATCTAACAGACATCCATCGATTACTCTGAGGCGGGTTGCTTCCTCATCATTAATTTAATTTAATTTACTGTGCTTCCCCAGAACATCTAGTCTCTCAACAAACTCATTGATGGTTTCACCTGGTCTCTGACTTTCTTGACTGAATATGTATCTTTCATAATCCACATTTGACACTGGATTAAACTTGACATTCAAGGCTGTTTTGATTTGATCGTACGTCACTTCACCTTCTGTGGTATCTTTTTCATGGCTTCTTTCACTCCTTCACCAGCCATGTTCCTCAGATACTTTATAATCTTTTTATCATCTTTTCATCTATCATATCTATGAAATCTTCAAAAGTCTCTATCAATTCAGTCCATCTATTGTCAATATTGTGTTTTTGGCAGTATCAAATGACGATGGCAGTTTTAAGAATGCAGCAGCCGCATATACATTTGTGGACAGTGGTGGTTTCTCAGGCGCTTTGTGTAGAACTTGATCAGGCAGAGCTTCTCTAGCAGCTTGGGGCATGTAGACCTCGTGGTCAGCCTTAATGGCTCGTGGAGCTTGGGGCTCGCCCTTGCTCTCCATCGGAGCTCCTTATTTTGATGGCTGTCTAGGGAGTTGTTCTGGGCCCCTATGCTGCAGCTTTGGTGGTTCTGCTGCAACAAATAATGGACGGAAGGCTGAATCAATCAAACATTTACCCTCAGTCAAGAGATCTGGGCTAAATCCATCATTCTTTTGCTCACTATGCCACCCCAGTTTGGACCCAGCCATATGAAAATCAGTCTTGACCCTGCTCCTCGTTGGAACAGTCCAGCCCGAACTGCCAAGCCAGGTCCTTCCTGGACCAGAAACAAGTATCCTGGGACCGGTTTTAGGGTATTACCCCTCATCAGCCAGGCTTGCTTGAATCCAGTGACACAGTGAGCAAGGGATTCATGTCAGGTTATACCCATCCCACTTAGGGCGAAAAGCGATGCGGCAACATTGATGGACGGAATGCTGAATCAATCAAACATTCACCCCCAGTCAAGAGATCTGGGTTGAATCCATCGTTCTTTTTCCCATTATGCCACCCCAGTTTGGACCCAGCCATATCCAAATCAGTCTTGACCCTGCTCCTTATGGGAACAGGCCAGCCCAAACTGCCATCTAGGTCCTCCCTGGACCGGAAACAAGCATCCTGGAACCGGTTTGGGGTATTACTCCTCATCAGCCAGGCTAGCTTGAATCCAGTGGCACAGCAAGCAAGGGAACCACTTCTGTGCATACCCATCCCACTTAGGGCGAAAAGTGCTTCGGCAACAAATGATGGACGGAATGCTGAATCAATCAAACATTCACCCCCCCCCCAGTCAAGAGATTTGGGTTGAATTGGTGGTGGGCGCGCAGCTGTCAAACACAACCCCCGGCCTTCCTTCTGGGGCGGCTTCGCAGCACGTCATTGCACGATAAGTCATTAGTGGTTTTGGTAAGCAGATAAACCTTGTACACCACTAGTCCATGAAAGCTGATAAAGTTATGATATTTGGTCGGCTTTGTGCTTAAATGTTTCTTCACAAAAACCTGGTTAATCTCTGTTTCATAGGACATGAATTCCAGTTCAATCTGTACTGAACTATTGCTGTGCGCTGCTTTCGTAACCTGGTTGCATCCACCTTTAGCCTTCTCACTCTGTATGGCATTAATTTGCGTAATGCTGTAGTTCCTTTTTATTGTGGCTGATTCCTTCAGTTCCTTGCAACCGACACATAGACCTTCATTGTCGCTTTCTTTATCTTTAAGCTTTTTACACAGATTGGCGTTGAGCTGAGACTCTGCCAGTGTTGATTCTGCACTTCGACTGCAGCACACAAACTCTCTGGAAGAGTGCTTTGAATGTATGGGCTTCATATCCCCTATCTCGTCCCCAGTTGTGGTGTCCTGCCAGCCCAGGTACGTGCCAATAACCATGCCACACACGGACTGTAGTTTAACACGTCTTTATTCCGCTGCGTGTAAGTCAGAACTTAACATTCTAAGCCTGCTTTCAACTCATCTCTCTAAAACTTACATAACAGGCCTATAGTGTACTGTGGGAACCAAAAGGATTCCAGCGTTCTTTCATTTACAAGATACTACACACAGGTGGCAGGAGAAAGGAGGCAGGGGCACACACATGGAGAACAGAAGGCAGGATGTACAGAGCAGGTGCAACAAGCTGACCACGGAGCGCAGGCCGGCATGGGCAGCACAATGGACCACAGAGGACAGGAGGAGGGAGGCAGAAGCACACACAGAATGTAGGCCAGGCAGGAGGGGGCAGGGCTGCAAACTGACCACACAGGGCAACATGCATGGGCAGCAAGTTGACCCTGAATGGCAGGCGAGAGGTGGCAAGGGCACACAGAAGGAGAATCGAGGGCAATCGGAAAGGGTGCAGGGGCAGCAAGCTAACTATTCAGGGCAGGCCAGCATGGGCAAGGACAGCAAGCTGACCATTGAGGACAGGAGCGAGGAGGTAGGGGCAAGCAGATGGAGAACAGAGGGCAGTCGGGAAGTGTGCAGGGGCTGTGATGGCAAGCTGACTATTCAGGGCAGGCCGACAGGGGCAACAATCCAACCACAGAGGGCAGGGGGAAGGTGGCAGGGACACACAAATGGAGAATAGAGGGTAGGCAGGAGGAGGGCAGGGGCAGCAAGCTGACAATGGAGGGCAGGCTGCTGTGGGTTGGCTATCAGTAGGTGCTGAGCCTGGGCCAGTCCCCGGCTGTGCATGGCCGAAGGCTGTAAGTAGTTAGGCTGCGTATGATAAAAAAACAGCAATTCACAGAAAAAAGCAAACTTTAAAGAGACCTACATTAAAGTAAGGTATGGCAATATGATCCTGAAAAAATTCACAGAAATTCATTGAAAAAAATACATTTAAAATGTTATAGTTAAATGTTATATGATATCACTAATAACATCACTGATGACATCTCAAACGACATTACTATTGGCATCCTCCAATGAATGTGACAGTTTGCTATAGGCTTTTCAAACTGGAAGGTATTCAGCAAAGTACATCTAGGCCCAATTATCTATAATCTCTCTCATGCTGAATGGTGAAACCTTTTCCAACATGCAGAACATGAAGGATATCTGTGAAATCACCCACATGTTCTAGATATGATGTTTATTTTTTTTACTGGTGTTCAGGTGTATAAGAAACGTAATGTCTCTGTAGACATGAATGCAATGGGCAATTTATGTAAGAGCAAAAGTACAAATAAGAGTACATGTGTAAATCACTATCAAGTGGAAGGTACCTTTGTGAATTGCCCCGGTAACGTATATGTAGCCATTACTGCAATCAGCAATTTATTAATCCTTGAATACACCTCAATCATTTTTGATGATTATTTACCTTACTTAAATACCTCATCGGATATAGAATTTCAAGGCAACTGTTTCACTATTATGCATTAGCCACTGGTAAAGCATGTACAACCAGGATTTATGCACAACCCTCTGTAGTTTGTAAAGCTACCTTACAGATACTCTTGAAATGAGCAGAATGGTGTACACAATTAGGACAATGCTCACAATCATACTGCTGCTCGAACAGTTTGGAAGGGAGACACCCATCCACAATGTTTAATGTCTCAATTTTCACTGAAATCCGGGAAACAAATATCTGCAACTTATACATTTCCAAGGTATTATAATGAAATTGTCGATAGCACTGTATGACAACTAAGGGAGAGGATGTAGCCTTATGGCTAGAGCGGTCGACCTCGAATCTGGGGAACCGGGTTTCGATTCTCGGCAATGACGCTCAACATCCTGCGCCTAACAAAAATGAATGTGTCCTTGTGTAGTGCAACTGGTGCTCGTGTAAAGCGCTTTGATACCTGATATCTTCGGGTTGAGTTCGCGCTACATAAAACTCTAAAAAAACTAAAACAAACTCTAAAATCAGCATGTGAACAGAGATTTACAGGTGAATAAGGCATTGTACAGATAGTTTTTCTTAAATATTTAGGCAAATGGACTTTGATTTCAGCCACAACCTATTTGTAATGTATGTCTGCAAGTCAGATTAGTTTGAACTTAAACATTTACTGGTAGTCAAACTGTGCACCATATAACTTTTACCATAGTGAATCAGACTTTTCTCCAGCATGAGCCTATTTGTATTTCGGTCATGTACACATGTACATATAGTCAATCCATGGTGTATATGTTTGTGAACCTTTTACTATCCACTTTTTTTTCTAAAATGGTTTAGGGTTTAAAGAATACTTTGAGAAGCAGTTGCTTGGAGGATGTTGTCAGTGATGTAATTTGAGATGTTATCAATTATGTAATTTAAAATGTCACGAGTGATGTATAATGAAAGGCCATATCCAGTTCATAGTGGGGGCATAAGTTACACTTAGTTCACTGAACTTGAACTGGCAAATTTCAGCTTTTTCTTGTTCACAAACATTAGCTTTAACCCATTTCAACATCTAACTATATATATATTCACTGAAAAAACCATAGGTTTCAGGGACGTTATAGTTAGTTGGACATTTCGCTCGTACAAAACCAGTGAAATTCGGCCGTTATAGTTAGTTCAGCTAAGTATAACTCGCGCACCCGCAATGCACTGCTGATGACGTCACATATTACATCATTCATGACATGGTCAGTGACATCACTGATGACATCACTGATGACATCTCAAATGACATCACTGATGACATCATCCAGTGACTGCTTGTTTCTGTAAAGTTTAAATATGTTTTATAAATATATATGCCAAGGTGTATTGAAGAATGAGTGGGTGTATAAGTGTCTGAATGGAGGATTTAGTAGGTGTGTGACTGTATAAGTGAGTGATTAAACGTGTCTTACTGAATCATGGGCTAGAGACTAAACTGTGTGAAGGTCTGTATCAGTCTGTCAGTTGGTGTGTAAGCGGCTGCATGGGTTGGTGAGTAGCTACATATTATTGATTGGTTGTCTGAGTATCTGTATGGGTGCCTGAGTGTCTGTGTGGGTGGGTGGTGGGTGTGACTCTGTGCTTAGATGTGTGAGTGGATGGTTCACTGGGTATATGGGTTCAAGAGTGCATCTGTGAAGGGCTGTATGGGTGGGTGAGTGTGTGTATGGGTGTGTTGGTGAGTGAATGGATGTCTCAGTGGTACATTTGTGAGTAACTACATATGTGAAAGGCAGTATATGTGAGTGTTGGAGTATATAAATGACTATATGTGAGAGTGAGTGATTGTGAGAGTGGCTGTATGGATGAGTGTGTGCTTGTATCAGTGATTGTATAAGAGAGTAAGTATGTGTTAGTATTTGTATAAATAAGTGAGGTGGTGTGTATATAACTGTATAGTTGAGTAAATGGGAGTGTGATTGATTCTTTGCATGACTGACTAGGTGTGTGAGTAACTCTATGGATGAGTGGCGGTGTGTGAGTGTCTGTATAGGTATATGAGTGCATATGATAGTGCTGTATTGATGAGTGACTGCATGTGTGAGTGACTGTATGGGTGAATGAGTGGATGTGCGTGTAGACCTAGGAATCAGTGAGTGTGTATGTGGTAGTCTGTATTTTAGAGTGGATGTAGTCGCGTTTGCAGAGTGGTAGAGAAAGGGTGCTGGGCCTCCGACCAGTGCTCAGGAATTCCGCTGCGTAGGACTTACAGGAGGCACCAGGAGGGCTTCTTGGCCCCTAAAATCCCTCAGGAGTAAAGTGGACTTTATCCCCCATCCCGTAGTCTGCCAGGAGACACGTTTGTAGAGTGGTGGAGAAAGGGGGCGTGGCCTCCGAAGACGTCTTAGCAATCCTACTGTGTGGGACTTACTGGAGGTAACAAGAGGGGTAGTTGGCCCCCAAGGACATCCTTGGGGGCCAACTACGCCTCCTATTACCTCCAGTAAGTACCACACAGCAGGATTGCTAAGTTCTCATAACAGGCCACGCCCCCTTTGCCCACCACTCTGCAAACGCGCTCCCTGGCGTGCTCTTGGATGGGGATTGAAGTCCCCTTCACTGCTGGGGGTCCTTAGGGGCCAACTAGCCTACCTCTTACCTCCAGTAAGCCCCACACAGTGGGATTGCTGAAGGTGGACACAGGCCATGCCCCCTTTCTCCACCACTCTCCAAACACGCCTCCTGGCACGCTCTTGGTTGGGGGATGAAGTCCCCTTTCCTCATGAGGGTCCCTTGGGGGCCAACTAGCCCACCAGGTACCTCCAGTAAGCCCCACAAAGCTGGATTGCTGAGAGTTGTCCGAGGCCACGCCCCCTTTTTACACCACTCTGCAAACGCGCCTCCTGGCGCACTGCTGCTCGGGGATGAAGTCCACTTTAGTCCTGAGGTCCTCAAGAGGCGCATTTGCAGAGTGGTGTAAAAAGGGGCGTGGCCTCGAACCACCTCTCAGCAATCCCACTGTGTGGGGCTTACTAAAGGTACCTGGTGGGCTAATTGGCCCCCAGGGACCTCAGGAATGAAGGGGACTTAATCCCCCAACTTAGAGCGCGCCAGGGGGCGCGTTTGCAGAGTGCTGCAGGGAGGGGGCGGGGCCTCCGGCAGAAACCGGCTTTTCTTTTTTTTAAATATATTTTTAGAAGGGGGGCTGTGTTGCCCCCCTTCTTGTAGTATTTTTTGGGCCCTGAGGACCCCATCCCCCAGGGCCTGAGCATTTTTTTCATTTAAAAAAAAAAAACAACAACAAAAAAAACGGGAGGGGGGGCCGCATGGCCCCACTCCCCTGGGCCACTTCTGGCCCCGGGGACCCCATCTGCCGGGGCCAGCCATCAAGTTGGGGATCGTGGGGGGAGCCCCAATGCCCCCACGGTCCCTGCCGGCTCCCCGCCTCCTGCGGGAGCCGGCATTGCTTTTGGGCAAGGGGAGCTGCTGACATGCAGCTCCCTTGCCCAAAAGCAATCTGCTTGCTTCTTGGAAGCGAGAGCAGGTTTCCTGCTTTCGCTTCCAAGAAGCAAAGCAGTGTTTGCTATGGCAGGGCGGGAGCCGTGCTCCCGCCCTGCCATAGTGAACGGCAATGTCCCGGGGTGGGCACCCTGGGACATTGCAGGAGCCGGCCCTGGGGGGTGGCGGTCCCCAGGGCCATCGAGGGCTCCAGGAGGGGGGCTGCGCGGCCCCCCTCCCAACATGCAAATAGCCCCGGGGAGGTGGTGGTCCTCGGGGCCGGGGGTCCATAACAGACCCCCGTATATGCATAATTTGTGCCCCGGGGAGGTGGTGGACCCCAGGGCAGTGTGGGGAGGGGCAGGAGCCCCCCCCACACTCCTCTAACTGTATTGGAGCCCCGGGGAGGTGGCGGTCCACGGGGCTTGGGGGGCCCGCGGACCCCCCGGGCCCTATTGAAACAAAGCCCCGGGGAGGTGGTGGCCCCTGGGGTAGCATGGGGGGGCAGGAGCCCCGTCCATTGCATTTTTGGGAAAAAAGCCCCAGGGAGGTGGCAGCCCCCGGGGCTGCGGGGGTGGCGCGTGCCCCCCACAAATTATGAGCAAAGCCCCAGGGAGGTGGCGGTCCCCGGGGCTGAGGGGGCCCCCACGGGCCCTCACACCGTAATTATAAATTGCCCCGGGACCTGGCCCACCCGGGGGCTTAAAACAAACGAAGCGCGGGAGCCCACGCGTCATTTTAAAAAAAACATTTCGGCCAGATTCGCGAACCCAGCGCGAATTCGGCCGATTGTTTTTTTTAAATGCTTTTTTGGGCCCTGAGCAGGCCTAGGGAGTCAGGGTGTTTCTACCCTGCCCCCTTTTCTTGTTTTTTAATGTTTTTTCTACTGATTTCTTGTGAGTCGGTTGCCGAGTCACAAGATGGCTGCCAACACTTCCTGGTTTGGAATGTTGGCAGCCAATCAGAATGAATCTCGTGCTCGGGAGGGTTCTTGAATCCTCCTTGGTGCTCAGATAACAATATTTTTATTTTTTTAATTTCTCTGCAACTACTGAACGGATTTACACCATTTTTAAAAAAGCACGCTTTCTGGACCAAGACCTAGCTTTTTGCCAAATTTGGTGTAATTCCGTTCAGCAGTTCTGGCTGTAGCTTGTTTCAAAATTCCTATGGAAATTAACATGGAGAAAACGCGTTTTGGGACCCCCATTGTTTCTCAGCCCCTGCTCGACGAATCACCCCAAAACTTTCAAGACAGGACCTGACCTGAGTAAACCTTTTTTTTCGAAAATTTCGCGAAGATTCGTCAAACGGTGCCAAAGATATTGGCAAAAGAAAAAACGCTTTTTGAATAGAAACAGGGTCCTAACTATAACTACCTACTGGCGACCGCCAGTAGGTAATATATATATATATATATATATTGCCACGATATCCCTTTGAACAGGGATTTCCTCACCGCACTCACAGCTCTTTTAAAGTAGGTAATAAGTATGAATCATCACATCATACCATCGCTGGTTCCAGGGTGTTTTTATTTTCAAAAACGCTGCCAACACACAACCCCAACGCGTTTCGGTCTCAGCCGAGACCTTGCTCACGAGGAACAATCGATCAACACAGGGCGCCATACTCTTTCAGTTCTATTTAAAGAAATATATTTCATGACCCAACTTCCTGTTAAGTCCAACTGTTGCATTATGGTATTTGTAGTTGCGCCTTTCCATGTTGTCGTTAAATCATGGAGCCATATTTACATTAAAATTACATTATGGCAACAGAATGACCAAATGGCATAACTTTTACATATATTCTCGTTACAGCACTACCTAGTCTATAACTTCAATCCTTCCATCCATTTCAAAGTGTTCTATTTACACAACTAAAAGGAAAAACAAATTAATATTCTTAAATAACGTTTCATGCGATAATTTAGGGTAACTACATTAATTCTAGCAGTTAAGTGAAATTTTCATTAGTTACTGTCAATGGCTGGGCTCGAACCCTCGTTCTCTATTTCCATTCCACATATCTTAACATACTGAGCTATTCCTCTTGCTTATTTTATAGCTGTTCTTGGCATTCATAACCTATTCCAGTATTATCCATTTCAACCCTGGCACCCGGCCACTGTCATGGGGAATATACATTTTTGTGTTTTATGTTATGAAACTATAATAAATTTTATACCCTTACTTACTAAAGCAATCCAGCCCTCCAGTGGGCATATGCATTTTATATAAAAACTTGTAGTACACCCATTTCTAATTCTATATCTGAGTCCACCAACTCCACATTATTAAGATCTTTGTTACTAATATAAACTTCTTTACTCCTTCATACTAAATTAGTGCCTTTTCATTACCATTTTTTGTGTATATTGTATTTCTTCATTCGTTGCAGCCATAAATACAATAGGAATTTTATATCAAAAACATATACACACATACAGTTAAAATCAAATCCAGGAGGTTAAATATTCATGTCATTTTTGATGTCCGAAAATGCCCATAGCATCATTTGTCAAACAGTCTCATTAAGTCATCATCTATGTGCATTATAAGTGTGAATGAAGCTCTTCATCTTGATTTAACCCTCTCGGGGTCAGGGTTCGAAAATTCAGTATATGCCTGGATTCCTTTTGCCGCAGGATTTTTTCTCTATCTCCACCACGGAGTTGTTGTTACACCTGTTCCACGGCATAAAAAGTTAACAATTTCCAGTTTCCACCATGTTCTTTTTCCATATGCTTAGCTATAGCATTACTTCTGTCAGTGTTCACTGTTGCCCTCACATGCTCTAAAATCCTTTTCTTTAGGTCACATATAGTACTGCCAACATATTTAAGTGGGCAGGGGCACTCCACTATGTAGATCACAAATTGACTCTTACAGGTTATTCTTTGTCTGATTTTCCACATTTTTTGTTAGCCATTTCGATTTCTTTTGTATTTTTAGCAATGGTACATACTTTGCAACTGTTGCATTTGCGGAATCCCACACTTTGTAACCACGTTGTCAGTTTTGTTTTATTTCTGAAGTGACTATGTACCAACACATCCTTTAGATTTTTTGCTCTACGAAATGTTATATTTGGATTATCTCCCACTATTTTGGCAACTGTGGGGTCCAAGGTTAGAATATTCCAGTTTTTCTTAATATATTTCTGATCTGTTTGTTCTCTGTGGAATACGTAGTGATCAACCTTACTGTTTGCTTCGTCACATCCATGTTAGGGTAATTTTGTTTTTTAGTGATCAGTTCTGACCGTACCAGTTTTGCTGTTTTTCTTGGCATGCTCCAACCAATTTTTATTATAGTTTCGTTTTTTAAAACTATCAGCAATTAATCTGCTATTTTTTTGCCATTCTGATTCCTCTGAGCATATCCTTCTCACTCTTAGGAATTCACCATATGGGATGTTATTGATTACACTTTTTGGTGATAGCTTTCAGCATGGAGGACGGCGTTGGTGGCAGTTGCCTTTCGATGTAGTGTTGTATGAATTTCTTTTTGGCTAATATACACCTCTGTATCCAAAAAGGCAACTCTTTCGTCACTGATTGTGTACGTAAATTTGAGCCCAGCCTCAGTGTTGTCCAAAATCTGGAAGTACTCAGCAAATTCTTGTTTGGTCCCATCCCAGATGATGATTAAATCATCTATATATCATAGCCATTTTACTATTTGTTTAAATATAGATCATTTTCTGACTTCCATGCAATACTACGCTCCCACCACCCCATTGTCAAACAAGCGTAGCTTGGGCTAAATGAAAAGCCCATAGCCGTCCCCTTTACCTGGCGATAGATCTCCTCACCAAACATAAAAATATTTTCCGTAAGGCATATCCGTATCATCTCTAGGAGCATTTTATTGTGATTAGAAAATTGGATATTCCGCTCCTGTAGGAAATAATCAATGGCAAATAATCCTATCTCATTACCAATATTGGTATATAATGATATTACGTCCATACTAATCAGATGGTAAGTGGATACCCATGGAGTTTCCTGTAGTTGTCTGAGTAAATCCCCTGTGTCCTGGAGATAAGAGGTTAGTTTTAGGACGTATGGTAAAGAAATGTATCCAGGTAATTTGCCATTGGTTCTAATAAAGCCCCCTTTGCCGAGATGATCGGTCTGCCTGGTGGTCTAGTCGGGTGCTTATGAATCTTGGGGAGAAAATAAATCGTTGCTGTTTTGGGATGGTTTACCGTCAGGTATTTCAATTCATCATCATCTATCAGGTTGCCATCTTTCCATATCTTCAACTTCTGATCTACTTCCAGTTTCAATTTTTTGGTCGGATTTTCTTTTAGTCGTTCATAGTAATCTCTATTTCTCAATTGTGAATGGGCTTCAACCATATAGGATTCCTTATCCATGACGATAATATTTCCACCCTTATCCGCCATTTTTATCTCAATTTCCTCACATTTTTCAAATTTTCCAAAGCCATTCGTTCTTGTCTTGGCAAATTGTCCGATTTTTAAGATACTTCAGCTGATATAATTCTTTGATGACCGCTTCATGAAACATATCGATTTTATTCCCTTGCGGCAATTGTGGGTAATATCTTGACTTGGGCTTCATCCCACTCATTCCTGCACCAAGCTGTGTACAATGCGCTCCTATGCCTGGGCTTTGAAAATCCGGGTTCTCATTAAGTTCCATCAGGACTGTATAACTTGTCGAGTCACTCGCTAATAAGTCCATGGAGGGGACTGGAAGTTTTTCGAAAATTTGCCATTTGTTCATTTTCTGCGAATATTTTGGCCAATTTTATTTTACGAATGTATTGATATAAGTCAATCCTGACTTGTGATAAATCTGCAGTATTTGTCGGGCAAAAGTTGAGTCCACGTTTAAGCAAATTAATATCTGTTTCCGTTAACATTTTTTTCGAGAGGTTAATTACTTGAAGATCTTGTAATTCCGTTGTTTCAACTATGTCCATTTCTGCCTCATGCTCCTTGTTGTCGTACCTATTCTTGTTGAATCGGTGGAGCCGCTTGCCTCTCCTTGTTGGTTTGGACGCGTTCGTCCACGGCCTCTTCCTCTTCCCCGATTTCCTATTTGTTGTGCCCCGGCTGTTTTCTCCCAATTCTTCTGCTGGAGAGCCAGCCGCATGTCGCCTAAAAACTATTCTTCGGTCTTACTTCACTTGAAATTTGATCGCCATCATTTGTCTCATTTGAAGTAAGTGAGAATGTACTCCCTGTTGATGACGTCGCGGAGTCAAACTTATCCTGAGTTTGAAATCTATCAAATTTTCGGGCATAGGTGAAGATTCTACCCTCTAAATAATCCTCCTTATCCCGCTGGAATTTAGTGTGTTTCCTTAATTGCACTACCTCCTCGTGTTTTCAATATACCCTCCAATTCATCCTTGAATTTTGCTTGTTCTGGGGTTAGATTAATAGTTGCCAGATCTTTCTCCAGCTCTTTCAATTGTGTAGTTGTTTTAACCAGGGCAATTTCAATGTGTCTTATCAGGATCTCCATTAGTCCCATCGATGATTTCAGTATAAATTCTCCCCACTCATTGAGTAGTTCATTACTAGTTTCTTGATGGCTGGGCATAAGATGTATCCTTAGTCCACGCGGACTCGTTTTACTTCCAAGTATTTTTTCAAAGATGTAATCTCCCACCATTTATTGATTTCTTTTTAGAGAGTTTCTCCCAACTGCGCAATTTATTCTTTGCGCAGTTGGGAGAAACTCTCTAAAAGAAATCAATAAATGGACTAAGGATACATCTTATGCCCAGCCATCAAGAAACTAGTAATGAACTACTCAATGAGTGGGGAGAATTTATACTGAAATCATCGATGGGACTAATGGAGATCCTGATAAGACACATTGAAATTGCCCTGGTTAAAACAACTACACAATTGAAAGAGCTGGAGAAAGATCTGGCAACTATTAATCTAACCCCAGAACAAGCAAAATTCAAGGATGAATTGGAGGGGTATATTGAAAAACACGAGGAGGTAGTGCAATAAGGAAACACACTAAATTCCAGCGGGATAAGGAGGATTATTTAGAGGGTAGAATCTTCACCTATGCCCGAAAATTTGATAGATTTCAAACTCAGGATAAGTTTGACTCCGCGACGTCATCAACAGGAGTACATCCTCACTTACTTCAAATGAGACAAATGATGGCGATCAAATTTCAAGTGAAGTAAGACCGAAGAATAGTTTTTAGGCGACATGCGGCTGGCTCTCCAGCAGAAGAATTGGAGAAAACAGCCGGGCACAACAAATAGGAAATCGGGGAAGAGGAAGAGGCCGTGGACGAACGCGTCCAAACCAACAAGGAGAGGCAGCGGCTCCACCGATTCAACAAGAATAGGTACGACAACAAGGAGCATGAGGCAGAAATGGACATAGTTGAAACAACTGAATTACAAGATCTTCAAGTAATTAACCTCTCGAAAAAATGTTAACGGAAACAGATATTAATTTGCTTAAACGTGGACTCAACTTTTGCCCGACAAATACTGCAGATTTATCACAAGTCAGGATTGACTTATATCAATACATTCGTAAAATAAAATTGGCCAAAATATTCGCAGAAAATGAACAAATGGCAAATTTCGAAAAACTTCCAGTCCCCTCCATGGACTTATTAGCGAGTGACTCGACAAGTTATACAGTCCTGATGGAACTTAATGAGAACCCGGATTTTCAAAGCCCAGGCATAGGAGCGCATTGTACACAGCTTGGTGCAGGAATGAGTGGGATGAAGCCCAAGTCAAGATATTACCCACAATTGCCGCAAGGGAATAAAATCGATATGTTTCATGAAGCGGTCATCAAAGAATTATATCAGCTGAAGTATCTTAAAAATCGGACAATTTGCCAAGACAAGAACGAATGGCTTTGAAAATTTGAAAAATGTAGGAAATTGAGATAAAAATGGCGGATAAGGGTGGAAATATTATCGTCATGGATAAGGAATCCTATATGGTTGAAGCCCATTCACAATTGAGAAATAGAGATTACTATGAACGACTAAAAGAAAATCCGACCAAAAAATTGAAACTGGAAGTAGATCAGAAGTTGAAGATATGGAAAGATGGCAACCTGATAGATGATGATGAATTGAAATACCTGACGGTAAACCATCCCAAAACAGCAACGATTTATTTTCTCCCCAAGATTCATAAGCACCCGACTAGACCACCAGGCAGACCGATCATCTCGGCAAAGGGGCTTTATTAGAACCAATGGCAAATTACCTGGATACATTTCTTTACCATACGTCCTAAAACTAACCTCTTATCTCCAGGACACAGGGATTTACTCAGACAACTACAGGAAACTCCATGGGTATCCACTTACCATCTGATTAGTATGGACGTAATATCATTATATACCAATATTGGTAATGAGATAGATTATTTGCCATTGATTATTTCCTACAGGGAGCGGAATATCCAATTTTCTAATCACAATAAAATGCTCCTAGAGATGATACGGATATGCCTTACGGAAAATATTTTTATGTTTGGTGAGGAGATCTATCGCCAGGTAAAGGGACGGCTATGGGCTTTCATTTAGCCCAAGCTACGCTTGTTTGACAATGGGGTGATGGGAGCGTAGTATTGCATGGAAGTCAGAAAATGATCTATATTTAAACAAAGTAGTAAAATGGCTACGATATATAGATGATTTAATCATCATCTGGGATGGGACTAAACAAGAATTTGCTGAGTACTTCCAGATTTTGGACAACACTGAGGCTGGGCTCAAATTTACGTACACAATCAGTGACGAAAGAGTTGCTTTTGGATACAGAGGTGTATATTAGCCAAAAGAAATTCATACAACACTACATCGAAAGGCAACTGCCACCAACGCCGTCCTCCATGCTGAAAGCTATCACCAAAAAAGTGTAATCAATAACATCCCATATGGTGAATTCCTAAGAGTGAGAAGGATATGCTCAGAGGAATCAGAATGGCAAAAAAATAGCAGATTGAATTGCTGATAGTTTTAAAAACGAAACTATAATAAAAATTGGTTGGAGCATGCCAAGAAAAACAGCAAAACTGGTACGGTCAGAACTGATCACTAAAAACAAAATTACCCTAACATGGATGTGACGAAGCAAACAGTAAGGTTGATCACTACGTATTCCACAGAGAACAAACAGATCAGAAATATATTAAGAAAAACTGGAATATTCTAACCTTGGACCCCACAGTTGCCAAAATAGTGGGAGATAATCCAAATATAACATTTCGTAGAGCAAAAATCTAAAGGATGTGTTGGTACATAGTCACTTCAGAAATAAAACAAAACTGACAACGTGGTTACAAAGTGTGGGATTCCACAAATGCAACAGTTGCAAAGTATGTACCATTGCTAAAAATACAAAAGAAATCGAAATGGCTAACAAAAATGTGGAAAATCAGACAAAGAATAACCTATAAGAGTCAATTTGTGATCTACATAGTGAGTGCCCCTGCCCACTTAAATATGTTGGCAGTACTATATGTGACCTAAAGAAAAGGATTTTAGAGCATGTGAGGGCAACAGTGAACACTGACAGAAGTAATGCTATAGCTAAGCATATGGAAAAGAACATGGTGGAAACTGGAAATTGTTAACTTTTATGCCGTGGAACAGGTGGAACAACAACTCCGTGGTGGAGATAGAGAAAAATCCTGCGGCAAAAGGAATCCAGGCATATACTGAATTTTCGAACCCTGACCCGAGAGGGTTAAATCAAGATGAAGAGCTTCATTCACACTTATAATGCACATAGATGATGACTTAATGAGACTGTTTGACAAATGATGCTATGGGCATTTTCGGACATCAAAAATGACATGAATATTTAACCTCCTGGATTTGATTTTAACTGTATGTGTGTATATGTTTTTGATATAAAATTCCTATTGTATTTATGGCTGCAACGAATGAAGAAATACAATATACACAAAAATGGTAATGAAAAGGCACTAATTTAGTATGAAGGAGTAAAGAAGTTTATATTAGTAACAAAGATCTTAATAATGTGGAGTTGGTGGACTCAGATATAGAATTAGAAATGGGTGTACTACAAGTTTTTATATAAAAATGCATATGCCCACTGGAGGGCTGGATTGCTTTAGTAAGTAAGGGTATAAAATTTATTATAGTTTCATAACATAAAAACACAAAAATGTATATTCCCCATGACAGTGGCCGGATGCCAGGGTTGAAATGGATAATACTGGAATAGGTTATGAATGCCAAGAACAGCTATAAAATAAGCAAGAGGAATAGCTCAGTATGTTAAGATATGTGGAATGGAAATAGAGAACGAGGGTTCGAGCTCAGCCATTGACAGTAACTAATGAAAATTTCACTTAACTGCTAGAATTAATGTAGTTACCCTAAATTATCGCATGAAACGTTATTTAAGAATATTAATTTGTTTTTCCTTTTAGTTGTGTAAATAGAACACTTTGAAATGGATGGAAGGATTGAAGTTATAGACTAGGTAGTGCTGTAACGAGAATATATGTAAAAGTTATGCCATTTGGTCATTCTGTTGCCATAATGTAATTTTAATGTAAATATGGCTCCATGATTTAACGACAACATGGAAAGGCGCAACTACAAATACCATAATGCAACAGTTGGACTTAACAGGAAGTTGGGTCATGAAATATATTTCTTTAAATAGAACTGAAAGAGTATGGCGCCCTGTGTTGATCGATTGTTCCCCGTGAGCAAGGTCTCGGCTGAGACCGAAACGCGTTGGGGTTGTGTGTTGGCAGCGTTTTTGAAAATAAAAACACCCTGGAACCAGCGATGGTATGATGTGATGATTCATACTTATTACCTACTTTAAAAGAGCTGTGAGTGCGGTGAGGAAATCCCTGTTCAAAGGGATATCGTGGCGATATTTGTAACGGCTTGGTCCTGCCGTACTCGACACGCACCACCACAGAGCGCCCAGCAGTCAGTAAAGGTGGACTTTGCGGAAAGGATATATATATATATATATATATATATATATATATATATATATATATATATATATATATAACCTACTGGTGGTATATTGCACCACGGACCGTGATTCGGCCCGCGGTGCTGCCTGCTTCTTCCTTGCGGGCGACGACACAGCCCACGGCGCCACCCTCTTTTCTTTGGGCGTGTCACGGTGCTGCGTGTCGGCCCACTCTTGCCGTTTTGGCATCGTGGCTGTGTCCCGCGGTACCTGCTCTCTTTCTGTGTCGGGCACGCCACATACCTACCCGGCGGCCCGTTATCTGATAATTTGCATGACAGGAATGCCCGAGGTTTTGGAACTGTGGCTTCCTATTTTCACATGTTGGGGCACTATATTCTTACCTTCCTTTCACTGGATATTTCTTTCTTCATTTCTTCTTGGGGCCATCTTTGCCTTCCCATAATTCCATAATCTTCTTCCCAGAAGGCCTTGGGAAGTATATGCTCTACCAATTCAAGATGGTGACATTCCTATTCTGTCCACTATCCCTATCCTTATCCAAGATGGTGGTTACTTACTTCCTGTTTGATCACTTCCTGTTCCTATTTGGTCACTTCCTATTCATGGGTATTTAAAGGGCTGAATCCTTCATTTCATTGCGTTGCAACACTCATTGCTCTTGCTGATGTGTCCTCGCTCCTGTTGGTATCCTGTGTTCCTGCCTGGTGTATCTGTGATTCCTGCTGGTGTACCTTGTTCCTGGTTATAGTCTTCTATTCTGGTTTGGATTCCTTGCCTTCTATTTCCTCCTTACTGGTAGCTTCTTTCCTTCCTTTTCATTCCTGGAGTCCCACTTCCATCAGAGGTTTTTGCCTAAGGGGTTTTTTCCTCTTGGGACTCCTTTTGGAAGGCACAGTCTGCTTTGATCTTTTTACTTGTCGGCAGCACCGTGGCTACCAGAAGGGGTTTTCCTTACCTCGGACAGACCAGAACCCTTCAAGAACCAAAATCGAGAATCTCTCCAACACGCCAGAACCGGTAAGAACACTACAAGTCGTGACAGAGGTTGCCAGTAGGTAGTTATAGTTAGGACCAGTTTCCCTAGGAAAAGCGTTTTTTGTTTTACCAATAACTTTGGTGCCACTTGACGAATCTTCACGATATTTTAAAAAAAATTCCCCTTTTTGGTTCAGCTGCTGTGTTTTGGGGTGATCCGTCAAGCGGGGGCCGAGAAAAAAAGGGGGTCCCAAAACGTGTTTTCCCCATGTAATGGGGGATTTTTCCTTTTTGAACATGACTACAGCCCGAATTTCTGAATGAAATGACACCAAATTTGGCAGAAAGTTAGATGTTGGTCCGGGAAGCGTGCTTTTTGTGATTTGGTGTAAATCTGTTCCATAGTTTCAGAGATATTTAAGTTAAAAAAATATAGATATCTGGGAGCCCAACTGTCTACTGAAACCCTACTGAAATTTGATTGACTGCCAATACTTCAACCAGATTGGGACTCGGTTGAACCGAGTCACACAAAAAATGCAAAAACAAAAACAGAAAAGGGGGCAGGGTAGAAACACCCTGACCCCCTAGGCCAGGTCCCGGGGGCATTTTGCAAAAAAGGAGGTGGGGGCACATGGCCCCCTCTCCTGGGGCTTATTATGTCTGGGGACCACCACCTCCCCAGGCCTTCTTTAATTATTAATGCAGGGGAGGCCCGTATGATTTCCCCCACTGCCCCAGGGACCACCAGTTCCCCGGGGCTTACATTGTTTTAAATGGGGGCCTCTCAGACGCCCCCAACCCAGGGGACTGCCACCTCCCCTGGGCTTTATTGTAAATTATTGCAGGGCTGCATGGGCCCCTCCCTGCAGCCCCGGGGGCCACCACCTCCCTAGGTCTTTCATTTAATGAAATACAGAGGGTCTCACAGACTTTTTAGATCTAGTGCAGGGGGCCACGCAGCCCCCCCCAATAAGCCCCGGGGACCACTCCCTCCCTGGGGCAAATACAAAAAAAGGAGGGGGCAGTGCGACCCTCCTCCTGGAGCTTAGATGGCACTAGGGACCGCCACCCCCCAGGGCCGCCTCCAGCAATGTCCCAGTGTGCCCACCTTGGGACATTGCAGTTTGCTAGGGCCTGGCGGGAGCATGGCTTCTGCCAAGCCATAACAAACAGTGCTCTGCTTTGAGCAAGCGAGTGAATTTTGCTCTCAGTTGATCAAAGCAGAGCACAATTTTCTTTTACTCAGGGAGCTGCATGTTAGCAGCTACCTCTGTGTAAAAGCAAATTCGGCTCCCGCCGGAGGCGGGGAGCTGGCATGGACCGCGGAGCCTAGAGGCTCCCCCACGATCCCCAACATTTAAAAAGTGGGTGCCCTGGGTGGGACCAGGGCACCCACACTACAGGCCAGGTCCCGGGGGATGAGGTCCCCTGGGCTTAAATCGACCTGGGAGGGGGATAATTAAAAAAGGGGCAAGCCCCCGAGTTTGGAGTCCCCGGTGCCAAAAATGGCTTGGGAGAGGGGACATTTGGCCCCCCTCCCTTGAAATAAAAAGAAAAAGAAAAGGCGGGTCCCGAGGGATGGGGTCCCTGGGCCAAAAATGGCCCAGGGATAAGGGGCAATGCAGCCACCCTCCCTTAAAAAAAATAAAATAGAAAAAAACCCTCCAGCAATTTCCTGGAGGCCACACCCCCTTCACCACCACTCTGCAAACGAGCCTCCTGGCGCAGTGGTGGTTGGGGGATGAAGTCCCCTTGGATGCCACTCGGCACGCCTCCCTTGAAATAAAAAATAAAAATAAAAGGCTGGGCCCTGGAGGATGGGGTCACCAGGGCCAAAATCTGCCCAGGAAGGTGGCAGTTCGACCCTCCATCCCTTTAAATCAAAAAAAGAAAAGGCCGCGCCCCAGGGGATGTGGTCCCCGGGGCCAAAATCAGCCCAGGGGGGGCACACAGCCCCCACCGTATAAATTATATTAAAAAAATAGAAAAGGCTGGGCCCCGAGAGTGGGGTCCCCGGGGCTGAAATCGGCCGCGGGGAGGGGGACTGCGTTGCCCCCTCTCCCATTAAAAAAAGGCCTATCTTCGGGAGATGGGGTTCCCGGGTCTGAAAATGGCCCAGGAAAGGGGGCAACGCAGCCTCCCTCAAAAAAAAGTAAAAAAAGATAGAAAAAAACCTCCGGCAAGTTGCTGGAGGCCATTCCCCCTTCACCTTCACTCTGCAAACGCTCCTCCTGGCACAGTGGTGGTTGGGGGATGAAATCCCCTTGGATGCTGCTCGCCCCCTCCGTTGAAATAAAAAAAGGAAGAAGAAAAGTCCAGACCCTGGGGGATAGGGTCCCCAGGGCCGAAATCAGCCCGGGGAGGGGGACCTCACAGCCCCCCTCCCTATACATTATATTTAAAAAAAAAAGAAAAGTCTAGGCCCCAGGGGATGGGGTCACTGGGGCTGAAATTGGCCTGGGGAGGAGGGCTGCACGGCCTTGGGGGCCATCTACCCCTCCTGTTACCTCCAGTAAGTCCCACACAGCGGGATTGTTAAGAGGTCTTCAGAGGCTACACCCCCATTCTCCACCACTCTGCAAACGTGCCTCCTGGCACACTACTGATTGGGGGATGAAGTTCACCTTACTCCTGAGGGACCTTGGGGGGAAAGACGTCCTCCTGGTACCTCCTGTAAGTCCTACGCAGCGGGATTCCTGAGAGCTGGTTGGAAGCCCAGCCCCTTTCTCCACCACTCTGAAAACGCGACTACTACTTAAAAAAACCATAGAAATTCACTGAAAAAAACAAAGGTTACAGGGTCGTTATAGTTAGGAATTAGCATTTAAAAAACTTAGAAATTCACTGAAAAAACAAGGCTTACAGGGACGTTATAGTTAGCCTTAGATTACACTCGTACAAAACCTGTGAAATTCAGCAGTTATAGTTAGCTGAGCAAACTATAACTTGTGCCCTCGCAATTTACTGCTTATGACCTCACATATTACATCACTTATGACATGGTCAGTGATCACTGATGACATCACTGACATCTCAAATGACATCACTGATGACATCACTGATGACATCATCTACAGAATCACTGACGCATCCACCCACACCCCCATAGAACCTTTCATACACCCACTCCCACACAACCATTCACAAACCTATTCACAGACCCATACCAGTACTTACACACCCACTCACTGATTATTAAATCTACACACACATTACTCCCCATACACCCACTCAGTCACTAATGTAGCCACCGACACTCATACACCCATACAGCCATTCACACACTGAGTCAGTTACCCATACAGCTACTCACACACCTAGTCACTCACCCATACAGTCAATCACACAACTACTTGTCTGGACTTTAATATGCTGTGAATCATATACTGAAGACAGGTGTTAATCTTCAAAATCTCACAGCAAAGGAATTTGTGGAAAAAGATGAAAACTTAGAATACAATTTAATTAATTTGATGGCGTGCCAACGTGGCACCAGCGAGTATTGGTATTGTCAACATAGAGAACTCAAATACATACTGAGAAACCTGGGTGCGCCAGCTTGGTTTATTACACTTAGTTGTGCTGAATATGCATACAATAACCTGCTTACATTTTTAAGAGAGGCAAAATCAAACATTGAGGACATCAACGTGAAGACAGCAGGAGAACTTTGCTCTTTAGATCCTGCTAATGTTTGCAGATATTTTAACCACAGGTTCCAAGCCATGTTATCTTTTTTCTGCAACAAAAGTAAGCCTCCCCTTGGTGAAGTAACTGATTTTATCTGGCGTAAAGTGTACCAAGCAGGAGGTGCTCCTCATGTTCACATTCTGTTCTGAATAAAAGATGCTCCCAAATTTGGACCAGACAGTAATGACTCTGTGCTGTCTTTCATATAACAGTATGTGACATGCGCCATTTCAAATGATACTATCGACAAAAGCTTGAGAGAAAAAGTTCTGTGTTTCAAAACGAATTGATGTGAAAGTTCTATTGTCGAAAATACAAAAGCAAAGGAAGAATTTACACAAGATGTTGTTTTGGCTTTCCACGACCGGTTATTTTACAAGGAAGAGTCAACAGCTTTTTGTCTGCAGTGAGACATATAGTAACAAGGAATTCCCCCAAAAATAGGTACAATCTAAGAACTGAGGCTTCCAAGTTCGTTAATGATAATAACGCTGTAATACTTAAAATGTGGAATGTAAATATGGACAGTCAATTTGTTGCAGACAACTACATTGTTCTTGCTCGGTATGTGACTTCGTATATTACAAAATCAGAGAAGACTGAAATGAAAGAGATGTGGTAGGAGATTTCTGCAGAAAAGAGTCTAACAAAAAAGTTGTACAGCCTTAGTTTAAAAATGCTATCCCATAAGGAGATGGATTTTTATGAATGTTGTGGCAGGTTGAGCTCTGCCAGTTTATTCTCGAAGTCTAAGGGAATTGTTTGGGTTAGTCTAGGCCTAGGAAGTACGTGAAATAAAGTGTTAAAGTCTTTTGCAGAAATTCAATATCTAGCGGAGTTTGACCCAGAATGCACTGACATTGTAAAATCCAACATGTTGTATACATACTACCCAAGAAGAAGTATACATATGGAAAATATGTCCTCATGTGAAGTTCGTCAACGCTGCAGGTACCAAAGGAATGTAACGGATAGCATAGAAGAAGGCAAATTTGCCGTACTTTGATGTGATGGTTGTTTAGTGAGACATGTAAAAGGAAACTTAATAAACCATAGAAAACGTAGTTGCCAAACTTCAGAGAATAGAGATTTTTTCTATTTGGCACACGCTCAACTGTTCAAGCCTTGGCGCGCTGAATCAGAATTATTTGGAGGATATTACTGCTATGAAGATTCATTTAATGCTGTGAAAGACAGTATTGACTGTTTAGCCTTCCAAAATTATATGCAAATGTTAAGTGATGAGATTCAGCAAGAAGAAATAATTGCTGCAGATGTAGCTAAGGACAGTTCACAATGTAGTAAACGTTCTGCACCGCTCAGTCAAGATCCTCTTGGACCACCTATTATTGAAAGTAAAGCTGCAATAGCTATGAATGAGGTTGCACAACTCAACATTGAATAGAAGATCTATATGGAAGTAACAGCGGAAATAGAACATGGATTTCTTCACGAGAAGAAAGAATGAAATTGTTCATCCTTTAAACCAATTCTATTATATATCAGTGGTCAAGCTGGCACAGGGAAAAGCTTCTTAATTACAATTGTCACTGCTTAACTACAGATGACAACACAATAAAATTTGTCATGTGTAGTAACAGCACCAACTGGATTAGCTGCACAAATCTTAAGGGAATTACTCTACATCGACTATTAATGCTACCCGTAGAACATGATAATAAACTGGAACACCAGAAATTATCTGGTGAAGCATGTCGTGAGGAAGCAAGAGTTTTGAAGAAAATGAAGCTTTTAATCATCGATGAGGTAAGCATGGCTTCTAATTTAATGCTTGTCTTTGTTCACTTAAGAATGCAACAGATTTTAAAAACAGGGTACGATGTTCTCTTCAGCGGAAAGCATTTAATTGTGTTTGGTGACATACTGCAACTAACCCCTGTGAAAGGAGAGCCATTTTTCAAGACACTTCTGCATGAACAAACTAGTTCATTAGGGAGTATGGGAAATGTAAACATTTAGCAAAATTTTCAATACAAGGAACTACTAAAGAATATGTGTCAAGCATCTGATGAGATATATGGTAATATTCTGAAAGATATTAGAGTTGGACTTCTGACAAAGGAAGGTAAGATTACCTTAGAAACTGGACTTATCAGAAAACTATCTACATCTAAGAAAACAGCAGAACAGCTAATGTTCAATTTGATTCAAGAAGCGAAATCAATAATCTGTTTAGTGCCTACACTTCAAGAGTGTGCTAATTTTAATGAAGAATTGCTGAAACTGGAGAAAAAATGAAATTTTGGACGTTACAGCTATTGACAAAATAGAACACCAGGGAGTAACAATAGTGCTGAATGAAAAACTTCAAGAAAAACTGGATTCATTAGAAAAATCTGTATCTAAAATTGCTGGGTTAGAGAAGTGTTTACGTGTGTGTAAAAACTATAGAGTAATTTTGCAGCATAATTGAAATGATGATGAAGGATTAGTAAATGGTGCGATAGGTAAAGTTATTGATTTCATTAATTTTCCAAATAGCAATGAGGTTGAATACTTAGTAATAAAATTTGATTAGATTAATGCCATCAAGCAGATTGGTTGTTGTGTTGTACGCTTTTTGCTAGTGAAATACTTATATGTGCGGAGCCAGCAGTTCCCACTGTCTCTAGTGTATGCTGTAACTATCCAGAAATCACAAGGTTTGAGTGTAGATGCAGCTTTTATTAATATTGGAAGTACTGTATTTAAAGACGGTATGTCATATGTAGCATTGTCACAAGTTAGAACATTGTCTGGTTTGTTTTTGGTTGATTTTGATGAACAAAAAGTTAGTGCTGAAATTAGTTGTGTTAAAGAATACAATCAGCTGAGAAGTGTATATGCTCCTCAGTTAGCACAGTATCCTATTTATGAGAAACAAAGAATCTGTCCTAAGCGGAAGCTTAGTAAGCAATCAATGGATGCTCCTCTGAAGAAGCAAAAGAAAGATAAGGAAGAAGGTGTTAAGATGGAAAAATTGAAAATTGACGGTGATATTGTAGGTTTTCAGCTGGAAAACAGTAATGGTGTCAACTGCTATGCAAATGTGGTTCTCAATGTACTCTTCCATTTACCAAATTTTGTAAATGAAATTCAACATAAGAGACAACAGAATCTGCTCTAATCTGTGTACTTTGCTGGAACATTTATGTAGTGATAGACTGCTTCAGGCTTTCATGATGTGGTAGACATGCATAGTGGATCTGTATTATTTTCTCTCAACAGTCAACAGGACGCTCAGGAATTTATTATGGTGATTCTTGGATGTTTGGAAGAAGAAGTTAATATTGATAAATTACTTGGTCTGAGTTACATGTGGAACCATGATTGTGAAGATTGCTCCTTTGCAACTACTACTCGGATCAATTTTGAAAGATTTGTCTACTTAACGTTACCAGATTGTAAATGATGTATTTTGACAGGCTAAAAAAAACTTGAAGCCAAAATACAACCTGCTCAAACTGTAGATTACATTGTATGTCTACCTTGCAGTTACAGATAAGTGGAAAATACATTATATTGATGTTACAACGTTACAGACCTGATGGATCAAAACTGGAAACTGAAATTACAAGCTTCAAGCAGGACAAATTTAAATTTCTGGAAGAACGTACACAACACTGGCTATTACCTTTCATGAAGGACTTCGTATAACTTCAAGACACTACAACGGTGTATTTAAAAAATTCAACTGGATGGACAGAATGCAATGACATCAAGCTCACTTTCAAACAAAAACTACCTTTCAAACTTCCAAATTCATATTTCTTCTTTCTTCACCCAAAGTTTTAAGGAAGATTAGCATTTAAAGAGTGGTATACGGTGTTTGGGTCTTTTTTGGATGATGAGTGTGTAAGATATAATACGGCCTAGCAGGGGTGATATCTTCAAAATGGAGTCTGAAATTTGAGACGGTGTTACATCTATTTCGAGTAATGGACTATACTAGTATCATATAATTTTTTTGTTGATATATTTGTTTCTATCAGTTGAGTACCTTTAGCTACAATTACTTATTAAGTGAATGTGATGCATGGTTGTCTGGGTCCGGCTTCCATCGACCCCGATCAGTTATGCCAAGCATCGCCTCACTGGACCGCCCCTCTCTTTCCTTTGCAGCCCCCAGCTGTGGACATCAGCCGTAGTGCCCGGGATGAGTACTATGCCACACAGGGCTGGCCCTTTAACTCCCGGGAGGAGGACAACTCAGGCCGCAGCCCCTGGGGGTGGGACTACATCAAGTCAGCCCAGGATAAGACCGCCGGAGCCTATCAGCGAGGGGTCGATGACCGGAAGGAGGAAGAAGACGAAAGGCAGAGCGTGGAGACGGAACGAAGGAGCCTGACTCGGACGGAGGGACCGGGAAGCCTGAACACCCCTGACGAACCGGTCGAGGAGAAGGCAGGAGGCCACCGACCTCACGCAGCGCCAAGCCACGTTCCCGGAGGGACGTGGCTTGAGCAGGTACGGGCACGATTCCGGGGAACTGGGAAAAGGGTGGAGACGGCATCAGCAGGAGGTGGGGGAGGCTTCTGAGACAGTGCCCCATAGTGAAGCCGCAAGCGTTGTCCATCTGGCGCATCCCCCTTCTCCTTTTTGGTGACGGTTCTCCCCCTACACCGATTAGAGAATCAACCGGGTGAAACACTCCTCACTCCTTTCCCCCTGTAGCGCATAGAGATACCAGGCACTAACGGAAGTGCATTTTTTTTGCTTTCTCCTTCCTCCCATACCCCGGTTGGCCCCCTGACGAAGCAACACCCACGGCAACACCAATGAGGGAGAAGATCCGATCCCCCTGACGACGACGTCCCCATCTACTGTGTTTATTTTTGTTGTCAACATCCAATCAAATAAAACAAAGAGTTGTACCGTAAGCTGTATTGTCACGTGGTATCTGCCCAACGCGACAAGTGGTGGAGAATGCGGGCACCGTGACATCCATTGGGAGCCGAAAATGGAAGCACTCATACAGCACCTAGTTGAGGGACAAAAGAAACTGGAATGGGCGGTGGAACGCCAAATGAACTCCGCCCAAGCGGATCGAGATGCGTTTAAAGACATAATTAAGTCCCAGCTGGACACCCTACTGAGGGGAACTGAGGAGCAGCCCCAGATGGTTGCGGGACACAAGCTCGCTAAAGGATTCACGGCAGCACCCAATGTCTCCCTGCAGAAATACGTGTCAGGAGAGGACCCTGACGCCTTTCTCCTGAACTTTGAGAGGGCAGCTAGGGCATCAGGTTGGCCAATAGGGAAGTGGCCTTTCTTCCTTGCCGCTCTGTTGTCAGGTGAAGCCCAGGCAGCATATCAGGTCGCAAACGCCGGGGGTGTTACTCCCTACGAAGAGATAAAGGCGATTATCCTGGACCACCTGGGGATGGACCTGGAGGCCTATAGACTCCGATTCAGAAAGGAAAAAGGATCTCCCGGGGACAATCCCAAGACCCTTTTTTTCAAATTGAAACTCGCTGCAGATAAATGGCTTAAGCCCACAGACCACACCAAGGAGGAAATAATGAACTCCATATACTTGGAACAGTTTTTAGAGGCCTTGCCCTTTCCCACCCAGCGGTGGCTGAGACAACACGCCAATCTAACAGCAGAACAGGCAGTAGAAATGGCAACCTCCTTCGCTCGGGCTCAGCCACGCATCACCACTTGGGAACCGGAGAAGACCCTGAACGATACCTACCGCCAGGAAGCCCCTTAGGCCTATCAAAGAACCCGAAAAAGTACGTGTCCCGAGACCAGAGGTGCCCTCACACCGTGGCCCCTAGTGTTTCGACTGTGGAGAGTGGGGCCACATAGCCCGGGCCTGCCCGCAAAAAAGACCAGACGAACCAATGGACATCAGCTATGCTCCCAGTAATCTTCTCTACACCGAGGAGATGGGGGCCTGTTTCTATGTAAGTTTGACTGCTAACAGGTCTCCTGTTACCGCCCTTCTTGACTCAGGGTGCCATCAGTCAGTGATTAAAAGTAAGCTAGTCAGACCCGGCCAAGTACTCCCAGGTAAACAGACCCTGATACGTTGTGTGCATGGAGACGTCCGCTCCTACCCCACGTCTCAAGTGCCTCTTAAATGCCCAGATGGCTCCCTCTCCATGGTCACAGTGGGCGTCCTCTCTTCTCTAACGGAGGAATTGATCCTAGGCACAGACAATCCCAACTTCTTGTCCCTTTTTCTAGGTAAAGTACGGGGAGGACCCCTCTGCTCTTAAAGGTAACGTCCCTAAGGCCCTTCTATCTCAGGAGCCCTGGCAAATAGATAAGGACTTTCGTTGGGCCCAGAGTAATGATGCTACCCTATCCCACGCCTGGCAAGAAGCCCGTTTGTCCAAGACTAGAGCAGTCCCATCCTATCCTTGTTTTCAGATATCCAACGGTCTTCTATACAGAGTGGCTGGGCGTGATGAAAACCCTCAGCTATTGGTCCCCCAGGATTTTCGTGAGCAGATACTATTCTTTGCCCACTCCCACTTATTGGCTGGTCATTCGGGGGCCCTAAAAACCACTCAGAATCTTCTCTGTTTCTTCTATTGGCCAGGAATCTATGCACACATTAAGAAATACTGTCAGGAATGCCCAGTCTGCCAAAAGAAGAACCCATACCGTCCCCCTCCAGTTCCTCTTCAGCCTTTGCCTATAGTGGGCAAACCCTTCGAAAGGGTAGGCATGGACCTAATCGGCCCTTTACCCAGGTCAACAAAAGGGTTTCAGTACGTGCTTGTCTTGGTGGATTACTGCACTTGATTCCCCGGGGCCTTCCCCCTCAGGGCTCCCACCACCTCTAACATAGCGGACAAGCTGCTAGAATACTTCTCCCGGGTAGGATTCCCACACCAAATCTTAACTGATCAGGGCACCCCCTTTGTGTCGAAGCTCATGTCCCAGGTCTGTAGGATGTTGGATGTGAAACACATAAAGACCTCCGTCTATCATCCTCAGACCGATGGGCTGGTTGAGAGATACAACGGGACCCTTAAGTTGACTCTAAAAAAGATGCTTTCGGGTGAAGGCAAAAACTGGGACCGCATTCTCCCTCTCGCTCTCTTTGTCATCCGGGGGCAGGTTCAGACCAGTCTGGGTTGCTCCTCTTTTGAGTTACTCTATGGACGGCAGCCCAGGACCCTGCTAGAGATGACAAGTGAGGCCTGGGAGAAAGAAACTAACAAGACCAGCGAACTCCTGGAATACACCCAACATCTTCGTTCCCGAATAGGAAAGCTACACGATCTAGCTCATGCGAACCTAGAGAAAAGCCAAGCAACCCAAAAACACGTCTATGATAAGGGAACAAAGTGGAGAACCCTACAGGTCGACGACTGGGTGCTTATCCTTCAGCCTACCTCTCTCTCCACTGTCAAAAGAGAATGGAGGGGTCCCTACAAGGTAGTAGCCACCATAGGGAAGACCACATACAGGCTCCAGCTCGGTCCCAATAAATATCAGACGTACCACATTAATTTGCTCAAGAAGTGGATAGGACCCCTACCCCAGAACAACCACCTGGCTCTGTCAACAGAAAGCGCGTCTTGTACTCTAGAAAGCTTGGTGGTCAACGACTCCCTAACAAAAGACCAACATGCAGGCCTGTTAAACGTACTAGAGTCATATACTTCCCTTTTTTCTGACCTCCCCGGGAGGACCAACTTGGTTGAGCACCGCATAGACACAATCCCCGGGAAAGTGATCCGACAACGGCCCTATAGAGTACCGGCTGCTCGTCGGGAGGCCATTTTTGAGGAGGTCAAAAAGATGTTACAGATGGGCGTGATCCGTCCATCACGGAGTGAATGGACCTCCCCCATCGTGATGGTCCCTAAACCAGATGGGTCCGTCCGGTTTTGTATTGACTTTCGCCAGGTGAACGCTATATCCAAACTTGATGCCTACCCCTTGCCCCGCGTAGATGAGCTGATTGAACGGTTGGGGGACGCCCGCTTCATAACCACCTTAGACCTCACTAAGGGATACTGGCAGGAGCCTTTACGGAGAGCCGACCAAGAGAAGACCGCCTTTTCCACCCCGACGGTCTATTTGAATTCACGGTACTCCCTTTTGGTCTCCACCGGGCTCCCGCAACCTTTCAAAGGTTAATTAATCAAGTCCTACAGTCCCATCAAGCCTATTCCTCAGCATACCTGGATGACATCGTCATCTGTAGTCCCACATAGGAAACCCATCTCGAACACTGTTACGAGGTGCTCCAGGAATTACAAAGAGCAGGACTACACATCAACGCCAAGAAATCCCATGTGGGGTTCACATAAAGTAAAATACCTGGGATACCTACTAGGGGATGGGTGCATAGAACCCCAAGAGGAGAAGATCAAAGCCATCACGAAGGCCCCCCTTCTCACAACGAAGAAAGAAGTAAGAGCGTTTTTAGGTCTTCTCGGCTATTACAGAAGGTTTGTTCCCGGGTACTCTGAGATAGCCACCCCCCTCACCGACCTTCTGAAAAAGAATGCCACTAAACAAGACCTAGCCTCCCCTTCCGTCTCGGTCCTGGAAGCATTCAGGAGATTGAAGGCGGCAATTACCAGCAGTCTTGTTTTGGTCTCCCCTGACTACAACCGTCCTTTTATTTTGCAAACAGATGCCTCCGATGTCGGCATCGGGGCAGTCCTCTCCCAGGTTTCAAAGGATGGACAGGAAAGGCCCATCCTCTTTATCAGCCGAAAGCTGTTTCCACGGGAACAACATTACCCAGTTATTGAAAAAGAATGTTTGGCCGTCAAGTGGGCCGTTGAGAAGCTCCGATACTACCTGGAAGGAAACAGGTTTACCCTGTTCACTGACCATGCCCCCTTGGTCTGGATGAGCAGGAACAAGGGCAATAACCCCCGGGTGATGCGCTGGTTCCTGTCCCTCCAGCCCTTCACCTTTGAGGTGCGGCACCGCAAGGGGGTGCACAATTCCAATGCGGACTTCCTCTCCTGTATCCCTTTCATCCCCGAACGGGAAGACTCTAGGGGTGGGGTGTGTCGGGGTCCGGCTTCCATCGACCCCGATCAGTTATGCCAAGCATCGCCTCACGGGACCGCCCCTCTCTTTCCTTTGCAGCCCCAGGTTGTGGACATCAGCCGTAGTGCCCGGGACGAGTACTGTGCCACCCAGGGCTGGTCCTTTAACTCCCGGGAGGAGGACGACTCAGGCCCCACCCCCTGGGGGTGGGACTACAACACGTCAGCCCAGGATAAGACCGCCGGAGCCTATCAGCGAGGGGTCGATGACCGGAAGGAGGAAGAAGACGGAAGGCAGAGCGTGGAGACGGAACAAAGGAGCCAGACGCCGACGGAAGGACCGGGAAGCCTGAACACCCCTGACGAACCGGTCGAGGAGAGGTCAGGAGGCCACCGACCTCACACAGCACCCAGCCACATTCCCGGAGGGATGTGGCTTGAGCAGGTACGGGCACGATTCTGGGGAACTGGGAAAAGGGTGGAGACGGCATCAGCGGGAGGTGGGGGAGGCTTCTGAGACAGTGCCCCAAAGTGAAGCCGCAAGCGTTGTCCATCTGGCGCGTCCCCCTTCTCCTTTTTGGTGACGGTTCTCCCCCTACACCGATTAGAGAATCAACCGGGTGAAACACTCCTCACTCCTTTCCCCCTGTAGCGCATAGAGATACCAGGCACTAACGGAAGTGCATTTTTTTTGCTTTCTCCTTCCTCCCATACCCCAGTTGGCGCCTGACGAACCAACACCCACGGCGTCGCCAAGGAGGGAGAAGATCCGATCCCCCTGACTACGACTTCGCCATCTACTGTGTTTATTTTTGTTGTTAACACCCAATCAAATAAAACAAAGAGTTGTACCGTAAGCTGTATTGTCACGGGGTATCTGCCCAGCGCGACAATGGTATGACTTATTTGTAGTGTAATACTGTGCAGTTCAGGGTTTTTTCTACAATCTATATAATTGTTTTCCCCCACTGCTCAACAATGATTATTTATACAGTAAATTGTGTAAGATGCACAGGTATATAAGCTGAAAACAGTAAAAAACAGAAAATTATATGTTTAAAGAAATATATGGGTTTTATAGTGCTATGGTTGTGTACCGCTTTTATATTAACATACATTTTTATTTTTCAGTAATTTTGAATTTACTGTGAAACTTTTCAATATGTCTTAATAACATGTACTTCTATTTCTTCTCTTTTATAACAGATCAACAGATTCAATTTTTGGAGATGTTTCGGTAATCAATTCTATATTTGTTGGAAAATGTACAAATAAATACAGTAACAGTCACCCTAGGACCCACTCATCCATACAGTAACATACCCTCACAAACACTAATGCATTCACTCACATACTCACCCACTAACCTATACACACACTGACACACTCTGGGGCTCACTAATACACAGACTGACACACCCAAGTGTACACTGATAAATTAACTAAGATACTCACTTTGAGACACCTTAGGTTTCACTGATACGAACATTAACACACCATGCACACACTGATGCATTCTCTAACAAAATCACTGACTCACTCACATACACAATGAGTGTTGGAAAAAGAGGCAGTACTTGTGAGGCCTGCACAAGTAACATGACTACATTTGTCCTTCACTGGGAACCAAACACCCCATTGTAGCGCTTGGCTCTCAGAGGGTAGCGTTGCAGAGCAGTCTAAGGCTTACTCAAGGGAGGTGGTGTGGGCTAGTAATCACCATTTACCAGTACGCAGATATAACACTCAATAATTGATTGTCCAGTCTGTACTTTGCTTTATAAAAGGAAGAATACATTTAATAACCAGACACACTACTCAATACTATGCAACAATTTACAAATATACATAAGCTGCTGGAATTACTTTGTGACATTGCATAACATTCCCACCCCTCCCGCAGGGGGGTGTGGGGTCTAGTACCACCACTCCCATGTATGCACATCACCTTGCCCCCAATGCGGTAGGTTGACCATAACCTGGAGTGTGGGCCTTGCCCACTGGCACCATCCCTGTGGCGACCCAGCCCCTTTATCTCAACAAGCATTTAAAATGGGCACAGCCGCCATGGTGACACATAACCCTGACGGAGCATCTCATACTGACCCTACAGTTTACACCTCTACACCTTAGGGGCTAACAGTCTGGGTTGTCCTCACCTAACGCAGCAGCAAGAATACATGTTTAAGCATCACTTAGAAATGACAGTACTTATCATATCTGATAACCATTATAATGCATTGCAATAAAAGCCCCTACAAGGCATAACAGTTATAATCACAGGACTAAGCATATACAGCCAGACACCCTAGCAGGAATGTCCAACAACATAACCCCACTTTGCTTATGACTTCACATTACACATGTGACTTTCAGTCCCTCAATAGAAATAACATTGGTAAATTCACTTCTCATGCAATTGCACCTCTTCACCTCCAGGGGATGCCCTTTTTAGACATCCCTAGCTCAGCCCTTCATACCTTGGTGCAGTCCCTAATGCACCCCCAGCTGAAGAACAAAAGTTCCAGCTACAGGATGCTGTTGACGCACAGCTGAGCCCTTGAGGGGCTATTTCCACTGAGTCCCAAGAGACTTACGGGGGGACTTTCCTCTTCGTCCCGGGGAACCAGTAAAGAATTTATTGTGTAGTTAGTTAAAACCATTATAATTTTAGCATAAAAATCATCAAGTGTGGGGACGTTCCTATTTACATTTTGAATTGTGCACAGTTGAGAGATCATTCGATCTTCATTAAAATGAAACATTGAACATAGTGTGTCTAATACCAAGTCAGCACATTTAAGTCCAGAATGTAGAAATGTCCGCTGACTGCTACACAGTAATTGTAAGGAAGCTCAAAGTCCCTATTGATAAGGAACTTAAATTCTTAGCACCAGTCTAAAAAGTTGTCGATATACATCTAAAACCAGAAAGAAAAAAAGTAAACTATGTGCAAGTTAACACCAGATAACAGTCGTCCTCCATTACGATTTTATGTGCATCATCCCTGTGCCCTTTTTAGCTGCCACATAGTTGAAGTTCATGTGCAAAAATGCGAATATGCGAATCAATGTAACGAGCATTTAGTAAATGGCGCAATCTTAAACTACTGGGAATGGAGTGCATCTAAAACAAGATTAAAATGTGCTATGGACAAGTTGATACCAAATGGCAGTTGTCCTCTATTACAATTTCATGTACATCTGCATTGTGCCCTTTGTAGCTGCCACATGATTGGAGTTTGTGTGCAAAAATGCAAATTGATGTAGCAAACGTGTAATAAGTAGCACCGTATTAAGCACTATTTGTTTGATATTTGTAACAATTTGCTAACTTGTTGCAAGAACTTGGCTGCCCTGCACGAGATCTGTAACGACTGGCTGTTTAGTAATGCCATAACGGCAGGTCGGCATGATCGAATCCGGAGAGAGCGGAAAGCTGGGAGTAAAAAATTCCGTCTCCAGTTATTCACAGCTGGGCAGACACAGGAAGTGTAAAAGTGACTCTTCCGCCTGATCGCAGAGTCGGCACTGACTGGTCTGCCATGTTCGTTTCCATGTAGGAATCTGATCTTTTGAGCAAAAAGCTCCCAGTCGAATCAGGAGTAGAAAATGCTGTATAGTTGGAGTTATGTGTTGAACCAGATACGGCTGCAGTGACCGGACCCCATACGAAGATAAAACCATCCATCCATTTTTTTTCTTTGCCAGGGCAGCTTTGTCCAATAGCCAGGCTTTTTGTTTTGCAGCATTGTTTGCTATTTATTTGAATGCAGGAAAGCTATAGTTTGTGCCCCATGCTTCGTGTAAGTTGGGAGTGAGTAACGCTTGGTCAAGTAACGTTGGCCAGTCTTTCTTACCTTTTGGCTGGCTCTTCAATTCCATCCAGCAAAGGCCTGGCAAGGATTCTTCTTGAGCTGCTCTCAACTTCCAGCACAATTTTAGTATTGCTGCTTCCCTTTCTGGGAATTGATTGAGTAGCCCAAATTCCAAGCGAACTTGGGCCTGGGATGTAAATTGCGGAATCCGGAAAATTTATTTGAAGAGGGCGGATTGTTGAAGATTAAAAAAGTTTGCATCTTGGCCCTTAAAAAATTCGGAGCCGTAAGCGAGTGAGCGAGTGAGCCGGGTGAATCGAGCCGAGGAGCGGTCGCTGCGGCTCCCACGGTGTTGCTGCATCGGAGGGCTGCAATCCAGAAAAAACAGCGGCCGAAAAATCCCCTTGCAGGTCGGCAATACCGGCAACACCGGGAGCACCTGGAAGCCACGGTGCGGTGAACGGTGGAAACGGCTGCGGGGGGTAAGTGCGTGTGCAGAGAGCGTGGCCGCCATTAGCAGCAGCCGCTGAGTGCGAGCCCGGTTAGTCCGCGGAAGCGGCCCAACTAGGTTGGGTGTGGCTTTCGGCTCACCAGAGAGCCCTGCTCCCTGCTCACCCGCACCCCCACCTGCCCCCCACCCCTCTCTATCCCACCAGCCTACTCAGCTCTATTCGGTTTCAGAGCCGAGCTGAGCCGCGCCGTGGTTGCCACAGGCAGGCTCTTCACCACTGAGGTGCCTACAACCGAAGTTGTAGGCGCCACAACGCTCCAAGCCTAAGCCCTCAGGTCTGAGGTCCGAGGGAGGGGGAAAACCGTGAGACACGGCGGCAGCGGTTTTCAGGAGACCTTTTGGAGGCAGAGTCTCACTGGCCAGAGTCGCGCTACAGCCCGGTCTAACTGAGGCGGCCGACGTGAGGCCGGTTCTGCTTGTGAGCCGGCGCAGCACAGCAACTGCTATTGCAATTCAAATTCTTTCTGCACCTCCATCAGGCAAGGCTCCGCTAAAACCACCTTGTGACAGCGATTGATGGAGTAGGCAGGACTTGTGGGAAGTGCCCCTGAGGTCCTCAGCCGCTAGACCAGGTGACTCCAGTCACCAGCCCCGCGCCCTATCAGCTTAAGAACCCCCGCCTCGCACCCAGAGACGACCAGAAGCCCAAGTCCTGAGGCTCGAGGCAGGAGCCGAAGCAGCGGCAAAGGAGAGGGGAAAGGATGTGAGTGGTGCGGCGGGGGGGCTCAATCAGCCTAACCCAACCACAGTTAAAATACAGATACAAACCAGGTACCAGGTATTATTCAGGCAAAGAGATAACGCAGTGTACAGCGCAAGCCAAAGGGAAAAGTTGTTCAAAGCTGCTTTAAGATGGAACGCCCTTAAGAAGTGAGAAGTGCACTCAGCCACCGCGAACAGTGAGTGAAGTGCGAGCCCAGCGCAGCCTGTGGGGGCAGCCCCGCCAGGTCCCGTTAGGGCAGCCTGTGGCCAGTAGGGTCGCTATGAGATCCGGGAGGACAAGATCAGAAATTAAGCTAAGGAAAAAAACTTGCCAGAGCACAAGGAAGAACAACAAAAGAGCCCTTGTTCCAACCACGGAAGAGATACAGTTGGAAACAAACTTTGAACAACCAATAATATTGTCCCCAGCGTCTGTAAAAAAAAACCAGCAGGCAGGAAGACAAAAATCACAGACTACCTCATTTCTCCAGGGTTCCGAATTCAGGACTCTACCACAAGCATTTAGTCTCCAGCCGCATCTACATCTAACATGCTGCTTGTGCAGACCAGTAACTTGCCAGAGGGCAGCTTTAGTAACCCAAATATCCGGAAAGCAGCCGGGAATCAAGTAATCGTGAAAGCACAATAAAACGTAAATATAAATAAAGCAGCACAAATAAATGTAAACGAAGCAGCACTACAACAGCACATTGGGAGCCCCTCATTACCTCCCCCCCTCATTTCGGGGGCCTCAACAGGCGAATGTCCAGTACCAGCACCTGTTCTGTCCAGGGATAGCCAGGACAATAACGTCATCGCCATCGAAGATAACCCTCTAAGGGATCTGTTAGATGCCCTGCCAAAAGTCGCAGTGGAAACACGGGAATTCTTAATTAGCTCCTTTGAGCTAACACAGGAAGCCCAGAATGAAGAAACACTTCCACCTAACGCAAAAATAATCACTGGGCCCCTCCACGATTATAATACCTTACTCTCTCCAATAAAGACTCAGCCAGGGCCCGGCTCCATTACTCAATCAAGCAGCGGTCCGGTGCAGGTTGCCACGGAGGACAACATGAACAAATCAAGCGATTGCATCCATCTAAGTCAGCGCATGGACGCACAGCAGACAGAACATTTCTCACCTCTCGCAGCCCCGTTATGGTCCCCTTTCATCAACATAATGGAGACCATCTCTACTGTACTTTTTCAGCACTCGGAAAAACTAGAGCTGCAAGTTGATCTCCTGCAAGCCCTGGCGTTTCATGTTTCTGGCATCGAGAAAAAACTTCAAGACCTAAACTCCATAATTGAGCGGGTGCAAAATGATCCCCACACAACGTATCATGAATGTCAATGTTCCAGCACCATGAATCAACTGAAGTCCATCCCTGCTATTCTGACAGATATCCTGGCAGAAGTAAAATCACGGAATACCGTTTCATCACCCAGCGTTCCAACCAATTCAGGCCTGAGTAAACTGAATCTCACCACTTCCTCGGGTAAACTGGAAAGTGAGAACGAAATTGACTGCATCATGAGAGACTCGGACTCAGAGGAAACCCAGTCAGTAAATGACATCTCGAATAACGCACATACTCAAATCAATCAACAATGTGGCGGCCAGTCGCCCCACGCAGGAGTTACAATTCCGCAGCGGCAAAAACCCAGTGACCCATTAACAAAAAGGGAACGCAAGCGTCTGAGGAAATCAAGGTACAACAAATTGAAGAGGCAACAAGTAATAGTCCAGACACCTCGAAATCAGGTACAAGAGATACCTCGAAATCAGGTACAAGAGTTACCTCAAACGCCGTCCGCTATATGTGGACAGCACGTGCAATCGCATACGGTAGACCTCGGAAACAGGGTCTTGGGAAATAAGGTTAACACGCATTCCCCTAATAACACGTTTGATCTCAAACCACAAACAGACCACTTTGGAAAGTTCTCAATCCCTTCAGTTTCAACAACGTCTAAGATTAGCAGCCACAAAGTCACTTTGCTACCAACTCTCTCCATCCCCGACCAAAAAGAACATGACATTTCACCGCACAATCCCCGGGTAGAACAGCCAAGTATATCCCAATATTTCCCAAAACACTCAAATGCACATAGAGAAAAAGGCTTGGATGAAACGCAGCCACCAGTAAAAATGTCCCATTACTCGGCAAACCAAACAGTTTCATGTTCCACACTCAGAGAGCAAGCTGAAAGCCAGATAATAACAACAGACTGGACAAAAACAACTTTGATTCAAAATCCAATCGAAATGAAACCCTCAACAGAAAAACACAAATTCAGTGGAAATTTCGCCGGGTCATACCTTCACAGTGCCGAAATTCAAACTAGCAACGATGGACATACATCACCCGAAGGTTTATTAACATTAGAATTGATTCCTCACTACAACTCAAGAGGACGCCATGACATACTCAACCGTAGCGCAATTTTAAAGCTTGCAAGCTCCACCGAAACATTAAAACATCTTAACATAAATCATATTGATAGTGTAAAATTCAAACCAGACACAAGTGCAAAAGGGAGAGAAATTACGGTTGTAACCTGGAGTGATCCAACAATCACAATGGAAGTCTGGCGCCACAGAGAACTCTTCGCAAAATGGGGAATTGAAATAAAACCAATCGAAACAGAATGGTATCCAGGCCCGTTATGTCCATCAGCAGAAGCCAGAACGTTAACTGTCAGCGGATTACTCCGGGGGGCCGCAGGGCCTACCGACAGTGCCTTGGAAAGCCTGTCCAATCTACGCAATACTCATCACTCTGCATCTGGTGCAGCGAGTCAAAACAGACAAGTTTGTTTCTCAACAGCTTGGGGTACTGCGATTACGAAGAGTGAGGCATGAGTAAGCGATCTAAAATTGTGCTCTTGGAACATTAACGGCTTTGGTAGCAAGATAGAGGAGACCGACCTTTTAACTTTTATTCAAAAATTTGACATCTTATTATTCCAGGAGACCTGGGCCATGGCACCTATACCGATCAACGGCTTCAAAGAATATCACCAATTCGCAATCGAGGAAAAGCATCAGGCAGAGCGTCTGGTGGTTTATCAATCTAACTTACCACCAACATACGGTGGAAATCGGAACTGATCGAGTTAGGCCAAACCTGGATCCAATGTATTAAAATCTCCGTACCGCAAAATACTCTTAACGAACCGTTGCGCAAATATGAGAAAGATTCATTACTAATATGTAATGTGTACATCCATCCAGGATGAAAGGAAAAATCTGAGAAAATTGAGTCCCTCATAGCCTTACTCAAATCGTTGCAATTCACCAACCCGCAAGCAGGTACTGTGCTGTCAGGTGATTTCAATATATTCTTATTACTTTCGGGCCCGTTCCAAAGCAAACATCAAAACAAACTTAACGGGAAAAACACTCCTTCAGTAATCACAAATCATCGCAAGTATGATCGATATGGCAAATTCTGTGCCTCATCATTAGCCAAAATAGGGATGCTAACCCTTAATGGTGGTCTACCACAAGACCAACCAGCCGCACCAACCAGAATATCGAGGCGTGCTAACTCCATTTTACACTATACAATAGTGGATACAGAGATACTTCAAATGACTTCCAGCCACCAAATCATCCACCGACTAGAGAGGGACCATAGTCTTCAGGCAATGGAATTTCGCATTCACACCCTGAGAGCTGCTGAAACTAATGACCTGCTGGAAGTCCCAAGCCCTTATTACCTAAAAAGGCTAGCGTGGAACGGCAAAAATGCTGGTGTATTAATGAATTACATAAAAAATATGACGGTAAGCAAACAAGCACCAAACGGACAACAATCATGGAAAAGCTGGGAATACATGATAATGATGCTTATTTCTAAATTCTCATCACACAACAAGCAACACGAAAATAGAACCGGGAAAGTAATACCAGAGTTTGTCAGCTCGTTAGCAGGGAAAAAAAGGACGCTCCACAGGGAAATAAGAAGACTTCGTAGCAATGCACTAACAACAGGCAAAAACATAAACCACCAAATCAATCAGTTAAGGCAGCAATACAAACAGGAAGTATGGACAGCAAAGAAATCACACCAAACAAATATCTGGCTCAAGCTGCTGCAGACAAGTAAATCAAATAATTACAAGAAGTTCTGGGCAGAAATAAATAACATAGGAAATGGCTCACAATGGCATCACAATGCAAACATCCTTGAGGCACACCAACAAACATGTAGCTATGGACAAACACCATCCTGCCCAGAACCAACCGAAAAGGGAGCACGTAGAAAATGCGTCCGAGGGTAATTGGATTCGAATCAATCAAGTTGAGATAGTCCTAAATAAACTTAGATCTAGTAGAGCCCTGGGCCCAAATGGCTTACCAAATGAGATCATCAAGTTAGATCAATGTTTCTGGGCCGAATTCTTCACGCCGCTGTTCAATCACGCTTTTCACTCAAACAGCATACCAGCATCATGGAGGAGATAGCCCAATATTCAAAGCTGGCAGCAGATCAGACCCGACAAATTACAGAATAATTGCGCTCATTGATGTAGAAGCCAAACTCTATGCGTCGAACCACCTTATCAACCTCGAAGAATGGGTCACTTCCAGCAAGATCCTTCCATTTTCACAAACAGGCTTCAGACCAGGCACAAGCAGAATGTATAACCTTTTGGCCATGAACCTCCTTGTCGAAAAGGCGCAGTGAAAGTCCATCAAACTCTATACATGTTTCGTCGACTTGAAAGCAGCGTTTGACATGCTACCCAGAGAACTCCTCTGGCAAAAGATGGAAAAATGGGGCATCCAGCAACGGCTACTAAGGGCCATAATCCATTTGTACTCAGCCACCTGGGTCCAGATAAAGCTAGGAAACTGAGAAAAAAACCACAGCAAGGATACCAACGCACAGAGGCCTAAAACAAGGGTGCGTGCTAGCCCCAAGCTTATTTAACATATTTACAGCAGATTTAGATAAAAGGCTCACAGAAGTCCAAAGCGACCCTCCAAAGCTAGCACATCGCCAAGTCAGAAGTCTGCAGTTTGCAGATGACATCGTCCTATACAGCCAGACCCCGGTTGGCCTACAGCGCCTGATTACGAAGCTGCTGGAATACACAGAGGAGCTTGGACTATCTCTAAACTACAACAAAACAAAGGTCATCTGTTTCTCTGCAAACACCGGGCCCCACAGCAAAAAATATAAGTGGTATGCAGCAGGGAACAGCATAGAGCAGAGTGGCTCTTACAAATATTTAGGAGTGGTGGTAGACTCCAGATTTACACTTAAAGAGCATCTAATTAAAAGACGTGCACAGGCGAACAAATTACGTTTTGCATTAAACACTCTAAAATTTAAATTAATGTGTCCATCCAACTCCCATCTGCTAAAAGTAATTGCCGCTAAGTGCTAAAAGTAATTGCCGCTAAGTTTCTTCATGCTGGGGGAGACTGGCGCAAATCAGGGTCCTGGGACAGACAGGGGGTTCTTCCTTCCAACTGGCCATGGGGCCAGGCTCCAGCACCAGTCTTCCTCAGCAAACCGCACCCCAGAGAGCTCCTCTTCCTGTGCAAGACCTTTTAAAAGGAATTTGGAGAGGGCTGGCAGGGGGCTCCGCTGACCTATCCTGCAGCAACACATCACCTCTCTGCCCCTGCTCCCTCCTTCCTGCCCAGGCCTCTGAGATAGTTCAAAATGGCGTCGTCCAGGGGTCTCATGCCACATGGTCTCTGAAAAGCCCCCTTCCCCCCTTTCTGCCTTCTCTCCAGAGCAGCTTGGTGCCTGGCACCAGGTGACAGCTGCTGATGGATAAACTGCAGCTCCACCCACCTTCTCTCCCTCTTGGAGAGGAGACCTTCGCCCTTGGAATGCTTGCCGTGAAGGGCCAGGTCTCTGATGCTACAGCTTGGAGAGGAAGGTCATTAATCCAGCCTGGCAAGGTCACACCCAGCCAGGCTCTGGTTATGAGCTGAGTCAGAGGAATATGACATTTCTGGATGACCCAAAAGCAGTACAGATATGGCTTTGGACTCAGCAGAATACTTCTTCTCACATCAGTTACAGTGTACTTTCTTCCTTGTCTGGAATTTGTAGGCCCTAGGGAAGTGAAACTACCCCAGGTGATCCCCATCTTTATAGGAGAATAATGGAGTGTTCCTTCAGTGAAAACAGTAAAGCACACTGACTTTCCCTTACATGTTTCTTCCCATAGTATCAAGCCTATTCCATGCCACCACCCAGCTCTGCATAATTCCTGCCACACCATTCTATTTGTACCTGCTCCTGGGCTGCACAAGCCAGGAATCTCCCCTGCGCAGCCCCTACCCGTGTGCACACGCATGTACACACATGTCTGCATGTAACCAGCCCGGTGCCCCTTACTCCGGCTGCAGCGCAGCGGCCTACTCTCACCAGGGGGACACCGGTAAAATCCACATGCAGTCTCTTTCATCATGAGTTCACTGTGGGTGAGTCCCAACTTATGAGGCTCTCCCACAGTAAAAGCTCAACAATTAGGTGTTCAAAAAGTGAAAAATCTGGGCGGCTCAGATGGTCAGAACCACCTTCTAACAATGAGACACTATGGTACTAACTGATACATACAGTGACAAACTGATCTATTAACTGACATGCTCACTCAGTCCTACACACTGACACAATCTAGCTCTCACTAATACATACACTAAGACACTGATGCGTTCTGTGACAAAATCACTGACTCACTCATATACACAGTGCGACACCCTGGGACTAACTGATACATACACTGACGCACCCATGGACACACCAATCCATTCACTAACACATTCAATTAGTTACTGATGCACACCCTGCCACACTTCGGGACAAATTAATACATACACTTTCACACTTACTCCTACACACCCTGAGTGTCTCAGTAACCCAGTGGTTGTATTAGTGTGTTAAAGGGAGTGACAGTGTATATATTAATGACTCCTAGGAGTCACTAATATATACACTGAGACTCTCCCTCAACACACTAATGCACTCACTGAGTTACTGAGACACTTACTCATATACACAGAAACACACCCAAACACTAACTGATACATATACTAATACACCCATAAACACACACACGTATACACCATATTTACAATGAATAAATGAGCAAAAGAACAGAGCTCTTTTTGATCATTTAGTTAGGTTCTAAAAAAAACCTTTTTTTAAAACTATATTTATTACTATTTTTTGAAGGATTAATGTACCCCCAAAAAACTTGGTACTGAACTATTCCAAAATCAGTCCCATGTCAACGGACATGATAGCAACGTCAGAAATACAGGCATCAAATGTGGATGGTAGTAAGAAAAAAGCTAGTAAAGGAGAGTATTAACAGTGTGTAAATACTCTGCAACAGATGTTGCGTTTAGTCCAACAGGTATATGACATCATAAGCAACGGGTGGTCCTATGCCCCAAATTGGGGGCCAGAGCAGCTACCGTTATGGTGGCTGAGATGGATGGTGCCGCAACAGTTGCAGATGAAACAGAAGGATGGGAAGCAGCTTCCTTCTCACACAGCCTCCTCTGGTACGTTTTCTCGTGGATTGTCTTGATATGCTTCCACATGGAAGAGGTGCTGTGACTGTACTTTTTTGCTCTTCCGTGAGAAAGTTCTTTGCCACAGATTTGACAATTTCAGCTGAAACTTTCTTTTCACCTGATGGATTACTGAAGTATCGAAAGATGTCACTTTCCTTCCTCCGTGGTGCGGCATGTTCTTTATCCTCATTCTCCAGCAGAACAGGATCTTCAGCAGGAGCAGGTGTTGCTGCTGCAGCCCTTGTGAATAGTTGTTGACTGTTACAACACTGAAAACAGCAGACTCTCCAAGTCATGTCCTCTTGTCTCTGTTTCCCAATAGTTTGATGTTTTGTGTGGGGTTTAATGGGGAAAAAAGGTGTGGTCCCTATGAGTCCAATCAAAAGAAGAGATTTTCGTGGGTTGCCGAGTAAATAAGCAGTGCCGATCGATAGATTCGCGGTGCCGTAAAATAGCAACTCGAGTGAGATATATTTAAAAATAAATATATTATCGTGCATTGTGCACCTGTAATCTGTCTACCCTCTGAAGAAAATCTGAAATAGTGTTGCATATAAAAATAATTTAATTTTATACATTTTTGACGAATCCGTGGTTTTGGCACCGCAGTTCCATTGCGATCACATGATTGGAGTACAAAACCATAGAATTTTGGCTGACTAGTGTGTCTCACCAGAACCGCAGAAGTATCGTGGAACAAATTTAAAAAATAAAAAATTTATACATCTTTAATAGCAAAAAAATAACAAATAGTTTTTATTTAAAAAACAGTTTAGAAATGTATTATAAAATATAAAAGAAATCTTGAAATTTAAAAAAATATAGAAAAAATCAAATAAAAACGTACATTTATAAGAAAAAAATTATAAATGATAATATATATTTTTGCAATTAAGTCATAAATAGGGCTCCCGGTTTTATGGTATTTATGTTTTTTGACATTTTCGTCTGTATTCATATTTATTTTTTGCTAATTTTATCTGTATTTATCCATATTTATTTTGGGTTTTGTAGAACAATGAAGCTGGAATTAGTATATTTCCACATTTATTTAACCAATAAATATGCACTCATGCTTGAATGCCTGCCAAGTTTCAATGCTGTGAACACCCAACGAAGATAAATCAATGCACTTACATGAAAATATGCAAATTTCAGTATCATCCTTGAGCATATCTCCTGCTGGTAAAGCCTCATTACTAAAATTCCTTTCTTTTTTTAACCCTCTTACCTATCAATCCATACAGCTATTGGCATGGCAGACAGTATTTAAAATTACTGAAAAAGCAACCTATTTTCCGTTTTTATCCACATTTAAAAATAAATACAGACAAGAAAATAAATGTTTTCTGTCTGTATTTAAATCCATAAAAATGGAAAACAGGGAGCCCTAGTCATAAACAATAGAAGTATTTAGAAAAAACCACAGTTGTTAACATAAAGCTTTAAAAATATTGAAGGATTCTTGAAACAACTATTGCTGAAATAGTACATAAAAGTAAAAAATAAAAATTCACAAAATATTGTTAAACATTTGTAAAAAAGTTATACTGAGAAAATTAAAAAAACTGTAGAAATTCACTGAAAAAAACAAAGGTTACAGGGACGCTATAGCTAGGAAACAGAATTTTTAAAAACTCAGAAATTCACTGAAAAAAACAAAGGTTACAGGGATGTTTTAGTTAGGCTGATATTTCGCTCATACAACACCAGAGAAATTCAACAGTTATAGTAAGCTGAGCTAACTATAACTTACGCCTTCAATGCACTGCATATGGCCTAACATATGGGGAGAATGGTACAGTGGGTTGGCGTATAGTGGAATATCTTACCGTGGAGTGGTGGAGAGTTGAGTGGCATAAAGTAGAGTGTTGTGAAGTGGAGTGGGGTACAGTGGAGTGGGGTAAAGTGGACTAGTGGAGAGGAGTAGAGTGGAGTGGAGTGTCTTAGAGTGGACTCAAGTAACGTACAGTAAAGTGCTATAGAGTGCAGTGGTGTGTTGTATATTACAGTGGTGTGGTGTGCACTAGAGTGGACAGGCATAGTGTAGAGTCGAGTAAAGTGTTATATTTTGGAGTGGAATCTTGTATAGTACAGTAGAGTGGTGTGCAGTAAAGTGAAGTAGAGTGTTGTAGTGGAGGGTAGGGGCACAAAGTGGAGTACACTGTTGTATGGTGGCAAAGAGTTTAGTAGAGTCTTGTAGAGTGGAGTATCGTGTTCTAGATTAGAGTGTCGAGGAGTAGAGTGTCATGGAGTGGCGTAGTATATAGTAGAGTAAAGTGTTGTAGACTAGAGTAGTGTGTGGCACAGTGGAGTGGACTGGCATGTTGTAGAGTGTCAGAAAGATTTGCAGAGTGGAGTAGAGAAGAGTGTCACAGAGTGGATTAAATTGTTGTACAGTGGAGTGGCGTGGAATAGAGAATGGTACAGTATGGGAGAGTGGAGTTGGATAGACTCTCATACAGTTGAGTGGCATAGAGTAGCGTATAGTGGATGGCATAGAGTGCAGTAGTGGAGTATAGTGGAGTAATGTCTCATAGAGTAGAGTATAATATACTGGGGTGGAGGGGCATAGAGGGAATTGCCTAGAGTCTTGTACAGTGGAGTAGAGTGTTGTTAAGTGGTATAGAGTAAACTCGAGAGCTGCACACTGGTATTGACAGGAGTACATTTTGTACAGTGCAGTACTACAGAGTGGAGTACAGTGTGGTAGAGTGGAGGGGCTTAGACTGTTTAGTACAGTGTTGTTGAGCGGAGTTTAGTAGAGTAGAGTAGCGTAGAGTGGAGTGTAGTGGCGTAGAGTGGAGTGGTGTACAGTGCAATAGCATACAGTGGAGCGGCATAGAGTGGAATAGCATAGAGTGAGTGAGGTAGAGTGGAATTACGTACAGTGAAATAGTATAAAGTGGAGTGCTATGTAGTGGAGATGCGTTGACTGGAATGGCATACAGTGGAATAGCATATGGTGGAGTGCTGTGGAGTGGGGTAGAATGGAGCGGGATGGAATGGAATGCGGTACAGTGGAATAACATACACTGGTGTGAAACACAGAGGAGTGGCATAGAGTGATATGGCACAGAGTAGAGAGGGGTAGAGTGGAGTCCCACAGAGTGGAGTGGAATACACAGGAGTGGCATATAGTGGAATAGCGTACTGTAGAGTAGTGTACACTGAAATAGCATACAGTGAAGTAGCGTGTAGTGGGGTACATTGGAGTGGAATGGAGTGGCATAGAGGGTAATAGCAAAAAATTGAGTAGCGAAAAGTGGAGTAGAGTAGAGTGGAGTAGCATAGAGTGGAGTGACGTACAGTGGAGTGGTGTGGAGTGGAGTACAGTGGAGTACTATGCAGTGGAATAGCATACAGTGGAGTGGGGTACAGTTGAGTGGGGTGGAGTGGAGTGGTATAGAGTCAAATAGCGTAGAGTTGAGCGGTGTTAAGTGTAGTTGTGTACAGTGGGATAGCGTAAAATGGAGTGGTGTAGATTTAAAAGGGGTACAGTTGAGTGGCATACAGTGGAGTGGTGCCCAGTAGAGTGACATACAGTGGAATAGCATACAATGGAGTGTTGTGGAGTGGCTTACGAATGGCATACAGTAGAATAGCATATACGGAATGGCGAACAGTAGAGTGGTGTAGAGTGTAACAGAGTAGAGTGGAGTGGCATAGAGTGGAGGGGCTTACAGTGGAGTGAGGTAGAGTGTGGTGGCATACAGTGGAAAAGCATAGAGTGAAGTGGTGTCGAGGAGAGTGGCATACAGTGGATTAGCGTATAGTGGAGTGCCATGCAATGGAGTGTCATAGTCTAGAATAGCATAGAGTGGAGTGGTATAGAGTGGAATAGCATATAGAGAAGTGACATAGAGTGAAGTAGCATAGAATGGAGTGGTTTGCAGTAGAATAGTGTGGAGTGGCATAGAGTAGAGTTGTGTAGAGTGGAATAGCATAGAGTGTAGTGGGGTGGGGTGGATTGGCATAGAGTGGAATAGTGTGTACTAGAGTGGTGTAGAGTGGAGTGGCATAGAGTGCAATAGCGTAGAGTGGAGTGGCGTACAGTGGAATTTTGTACAGTGGAATAGCATAGAGTGAATTGCGTTCAATGTAGTGGGGTAGACTGGAGTGGCATATAGTGGAGTGGGGTATAGTGGAATAGCATACAGTGAAGTTGTGTAGGGTTCAGTGACGTAGAGTGGAGGATGGAAGAGTGAACTGGCATACAGTGGAATAGTGTACAGTGGACTGGCGTAGAGTGGAGTGAGGTACAGTGTAGTGGTGTAAAGTGGAATAACGTAGAGTTGAGTGGAGTAGAGTGGTGTAGAGTGGAATATCGTAGAGAGTAGTGTTGTAGAGTGGAGCGGGGTAGTGTATTGGGGTAGAGTGTAGTAACATACAGTGTAATAGTGTGCAGTAGAGTGGCATAGAGTGGAGTGGCCTAGAGTGGCATGATGTACAATGGTGTGCCTTAGAGTGGAGTGGCAAACAGTGGAGCAGCATACAGTGGAGTGGTGTACAGTGGAATAACATTGAGTATAGTGGCGTAAAGTGGAGTGACGTAGAGTGGAGTGCCATATCGTGGAATAGCACAGAGTGGAGTGGCATAGAGTGAGTGGCGTAGAGTGGAATAGCATACAGTGGAGTGGTATACACTGGAGTGGCATACAGTGGAGTTTTGTACAGCAGAATAGCATAGAGTGGAGAAATGTAGAGTGGAGGGGCATACAGTGGAGTGGCATACAATGGAGAGTTGTAGAATAGAGTGGCATAGAGTGTAATAGTGTATATTGGAGTGGAGTGGTGTAGAGTGTAGTGGGGTAGAGTGGAGTGGTGTTCTGTAGATTAGCGTAGAGTGGAGTGGCATATAGAGAAGTGATATAGAGTGGAATAGCATAAAGTGTGGAGTGTGGTACTTGAAACAGACCTAGCGTGAAAGTGGGTGAACGGATGTAATTGTAATATGGCAGGACTATAAATTGTGAAGTGTAAATGTTAATTATTTATAGTATGTATAAATAGTGTAAATAGTGTTAAAGTTCTAAGGGGGTCATTACGATGGTGGTCGGATAGCCACCGCCCGGGCGGCGGTGGGAGCGCTGTGCCGGTGGTGGACATCCGCCCGCAACCGCGAGCCAGAAAACCGCCGGTCAAATTTGGATGGCGGTGGAGACCTCGGCGGTGGGAAATTCCGACCGCCGTTTTTCTGCCGGTTGCCTTCCGCACTCCCGCCTGGCGGGCGGATCAGGACCGGGATAATGTCGGCGATGCAGAGCAGGCTCCAGTCAGCCTTTCCTCAGCGGTCAGACCGCCATTGGAAGGCAAGCGGTGATTGTCTACCGGGGCCCGTTACGGCCCCCAATGTTTTGGGGGGTGTGGGTGCACTGGGGGGTACTCGTGGGCCCCCTACATTTCCCTTTACCAGGTGGCAGGCACTGTGCAGTGCCTGCCACGCAGTGCAGGGACATGCAGGGCATGCTCCTTTTGGCATCGCGGCGGTGCTGCGGGCAACAGCTACCGCCGCAATGTTGATGCCTGCGATCCGACCGCCGCGGTCAGATTTCTACCGCGGGCATCGTAATCCGACCAGCGGTTTTCCCGCAGTCCATGTGGGCGGTCTTTTCCCGCTACCATGGCGGTCGGGGAGGTTTTCCGACCGCCATCGTAATGGGCCCCTAAGTGTTAAAATACTTAGTTATATATTGTGCGGCGGTATACCGTGGTAACTTTGCGGATTACTGCGGTACATACTGATGAGAGGGCAGTACCAGATTGGCTAATGGCTGTCTTTACAAAACGTAAAAGACAGCCATGTTGTTTTCATCACACTTTCACTGCCTTCTGCGTGTCGCTACATTCTGAGTTAAGGCCTTAGATATAAGTAAGTAGTAGGTTTTATTGTTGTTCACTACGTATTACTTTATTAAAGTGGCAATAGGTAAAGAAAAGTATTTATACGTTTCTATACACTTTTTACAGCAGTTTACTGAGAACCGTGCTTAAAAAAAAATTGTAAGTAGCGCAGTAATTTGTAGGCATTACCGCGGTACTCCATAGACTCATTTTATAAAGAACTAAATATGTAAAAAAATAAAAATAACTGTAGTACACTATATTTGTAAAATATGATGTAGTACAATGTATTTTTAATTTTTTAACATTTTTTTCTCCATTTATTTTAAGTACCGTGGCACTTCCTAGGAAGTACCGCAGTACTCCGTGCATTTTTTTTTAAATACATAGAAACTTATAAATATTTTCTCCTACCTATTACCATTTTAATAAAGTGGTAATAAGTAGGGAAAAATATAAAACCTAATACTTACCTATATATAAGGGCGTAACGCAGAACACAGCCAAAGTATTCTATATACAACATGGCTGCCTTTCATTTTTGTAAAGAAATAATGCACAGGACTAAACCCCAGTCTACCCAAACCACTGAACCTGGGTATAATGAAACATAGAACACATGGTTCCGTGGATCTCATTAAAAATTACCCATGAGGTTAACCTACATGCCGCTCTTAATCATCTGAAATAGTCACAATTTATCATTCTTCAATATGGTGCTTGACATTAAATCAAAAAAGTGCGGATGGCACACTGCTTATAGGTGCAGTAGTGAAAAAATATGATACATATATACATCATGGGTATCCACCATTTAAATTGTCAGTCCAATATGAATACTGATCCAAAAATAGAAACAAATTCATCTCAGATGATCCCCACTTCAGTGTCGACGTTTTTACCCAGAAGCTAATTACAATGGGTCTTCTCTGGGCAAAAATCTTTCTGACAAAATACCTAGGAAAATGAATATAGGAACATCTATTAACCTCATAGGCAAATTACTTGTAACAGATGTCTAAATAACAAATTCAACACATACCTCTCAACTGTGTATATCTTGCACTTGTAGAGATCATAACCAGGCTCAACAACATTCCCTGATGTAATAAATAAACACATGTGTATCACATAGTGTAACCAGTGATGTTTAGGCACATACTGTCTTATCACTCGATTATGTCATATATAACTCGTTTCACAACATAATTGGTGCCAAAACTTCTGTGGATGGCAGAGTTCTGGATATTTTGGTAAGTGAAAGAACCACCATGCACACTATTCCTCCCTGCAATTACTTGCAATGACCACTGAGTACGGAATGGCGTGTAACCTAATTGCCAAGTTACTCTTTTTATTAAAAATAAATTCTCAACTTAAGGGGTAATGTACAACCTCTCTGTAAATCCTGAGCAAATTGGACCCATTAGCAGAGCCATCCCGTGCCAGCTTGCAAGAGTCATCAGAGTCAAACGTTGTGCAAAGGATGGCTCAGTTTTCATCTCCCGGTCATATTAAGAAAACTAGACTGCTGATTCTGGCAGCCATTTTGGGTCTCCGCTACACTTTGCGGCCACATATTCTAACAATCATATTTTGAGATTTCGCATTTTGGGTGTTCTATTTTGTGAAGGCATGTGTACTATCAAGCAATTTGTGGTTGCATAATTACAGTCATGTTTACAATATGGCCATAAAAAAGCCACCGTCTTTTTCAGTCTTATATCAACACTTCAGGGTGCTTTCAACACAACTAACTAGCAAGTATCAAGGAGAACAAACATCCCCCTTTCTTCTATTTTATTTAGTACTTGCATACCTTAGTTGTATTGCTTTAATCGTATCTATAATACAGTTGAACCATATCAGAGAAATTCTTTTCTTGTATTTACACCATATTAGAGTAGTTTGTTTACACAACCATTGACCAGTTCCTTACGTAATTCATTCAATCAATGCATATGTAACAACTTCAGCAATTTCTGGTTAACTAATTGCAATCATATATAAAATATGGCCATAATAACGCCATCCTCTTTTTCAGTTTTTTTCTGTCCACATTTTAGGATAATTTCAACCATTAGTCGTTCTCTTAGTGTAATTGAACCATATTAGAGTAACTCTTTGTGTACATCCATTAACCAGTTCCTTAGACTACTTCATTCAGAAACCTTGTTATGCAGACTTGTGACAGTATCTGTTTGTTAAGGTTTGAAAATGAATTGCAAAATAACGTTTTAGATTCATTTCAAAGTTGGGGTGCTTGTGAGTAGCATGATCAGCTATTTACAGCTTTACATAGGAAGAAAAATTGATAACTTTCGTACAGACAAGGCAAAATACAATAAAGAGCTAGTGCACCCATATTTAAGAAATTAATACTATACTGAAGTAAGCAGTCAGGAAATTAGGCCAGGCAATCATCACCACTTATTCAATTGTGAATATATTTTTAATATTTATAATTAACATTTTTATTTATTTAATGGTAAGTTACTGGTAGGATATTTGTTATTTAAATTGTTTTTTATGTAGTACTGTACTAATGATGTCATCTTTTTTTGGTAGTCAGGGAAATTGTTTTATGATATGTAATGTGATTTTTTACTTTCTTTTTGTTTAATTTATATCTTAAATTGTTTTTATTTTTTAATATTTATATATTTATTTTTATTTAATGTCATTTAATAATATTTATATTACAATTTTAGCTTTTTTCTAAATAAATAGGGTTAAACATATATTTAATGCTTCTGAATTTAAGTACTTTCCCATCCCCTACTGTTGCTTAGACTGGAGTGGGAATAGTAAATCTAATCCCTTCAAAGTCCAACACTTTCCTTACTGTTGCTTAGACTGGAGCGGGAATAGTAAATCTAATCACCCCGAAGTCCAAGACTTTTCCTATTGGTTTTAGACTGGAGTGGGAATAGAAAATCTAACCCTTCCGAAGTCCAACACTTTTCATTGCTTAGACTGGAGTGGGAATAGTACATCTAACCCCTCCGAAGTCCAAGACTTTCCCTACTGTTTTTAGACTGGAGTGGGAATAGAAAATGTAACCCCTCCAAATCCAAAATGTCCCTACTTTTGGTTAAACTAGAATGGGACTTGTCTATGTAATATATTTGAAATAGAATGTATATTAATATTTGTTTATTTTCTGTATCTAATATATATATTTTTTTTAATGCTTACAATATTTTCACTGCAATTTTGGGAGGTTCCAATATTTCAATATTATGTATATTGGTGAAATTAATTAAGATATTTTGTTATTGATTTGTTTGCATGTTGTTTTCACATATGTATATGTGTATATATTTGTGTTAATTAATGGATATGTTTTTATACTAATAGATAGAAAATAAAATAAAAATTAATATAATGTACAATACATATTTATTATTTTATATATATGTATATATACACACACGAACACACACACATATATACATTATTTATAAATAAACATACATCTATACATATATGAGTTTGTATAAGTATATATTTAGATATAGTATAAAACATTTGTGGAATTTATTTTATATTATATTCATGTTATATATTAAAATATTTACGATTTACTATGTTTAAGTCTAAATAAAGTAGAAAAACAATACTATGGTATGTTTTTAATGATTTTCATGTCAATGATATTTTTTGTCTCCGATATATTTGTAATTTTCTTTTATAAGTATAGGATCACAATATTGTGGTAAACAATATTTTAAACACAATATTTTTGTAAAGATATTGTTTACCCCAATACTGTGTCATTGATCTGGCTATGGCACCTCAGGTCCACATTGAAGCAAAGTTCTCTGTGAGTTTAAGAAACAAAGATAAAAGCAATGGCATATCACTCAAATAATGACTGTAAGAAGAATTTCTCTAGAAAGTGAAAACTTCTGAGCTAAAAATTAGGCTTGACTGATTCTTGAAATCTCAGAGGTGAAGGGAATATAGAAACAGAATAATCTATTTTTTCACAATGTTTGTTACTATCATATTGGAAAAAAAGGATTCTGCCACCTCACATTCTCTGAATGCCTAATTTCTGTCAAAGATAAGATGGAATGAAATCTGGAAAACTGATCAGGGCTTTTCGTTGTATCTAATTTCTGGGTGCATTGTTCTGGGCCCCGAGCGCCAGCTTAGTAACACGTCATGCTGAATCAAAGCTCTTTGTACAGAAACCTGTTCAGCAACCTGCCAACGTCCTGAAGATAACAGGAACAAGTAGGTCAAAGGGAAGCATTTGAGAGACCTGTTAAGTTCAGTTATTGCTTTCTCACAAGTCCATAGATGGCTCAACCAATTAAATCAGCAAATTTCTTACATAGCTTAGCATCCACAAAGAGGATCAACGCATGAAGTAAGTTTACCATGTGGCAGAATTGTTTTTCAATTTTCCCTTAAAGTTTTTGACCATTATGAAAGCAACTCCAGCCACCAGGATGAGTGGCACTATTGCCTACCCCCGATTATGTGTAGATGGCATCTGTGTCGTTTACTATGACTGGGGACTTCAGCTGAGATGGGGCAGCAGTTGATTAGTGGTGATTTAAGAAGCACATGGGTTAGAGCAAAACCTGACAGAGTCCTACTTCTTTACTTCCCTCTCTGGGACCCTCAACTGCTTGTTTTCTACCTCTCCTCTGTGCTGGGGTGAAAGACAGCCACAAAGTAATAGAATGTGAACTTCAATTAGAGGATGAGGGTTGGACCTGCTTTTCTAGAGAAATAGGTTTCCTGTCAGGACCAGGTTTCCTCTGCCAAATGGCTCCCCTTGGTTACTAACTCTAGCAGCGCTAATATGGTGGGCTTACTGTTTTCTGATAGGACCATCCAACTAGCAGGAAACTTTGGTTGGCAGTAGCACTGGTACCATCATGGACTAATATTCACAAAGACACATGGGCTGGTGCTCAATGGTCTTCTTCTGTATCCACCATAATGCATGATGCTTTAGAAATCTCAGCAGAGAAGTAGTGATCCAGGGATTGTACAACACTTTACCTCCTACCGGCCATAAGTATCAGAGCCCCTGTTATATGACCATGTTCGTCTCTGACAGTATTATTTAAGGTTGTGCCACACTGCAGTCTGTGCTCTGTAATGGTTTGCTCTTCTGTGGTCTGCCCATCTTTGGAACAGCCTCTGAGAACTTGGCTATTTCCTCCCAAATACCTTCATTTCCAGGATCTGCAATCAGTATTCTTTCCACCGTGTACCTGCACTTTCTTGCTACCAGATTCCTGGCTTGCTTGTTTCCTTCAATGTTCCTGACAGCATTTTTAAACTGATTTTCAACTAATTAACACTGTCCGCCTTGCCTACATACTGCTACTCCATGGATAACCCAGAAGAAGTAACATTCCCCTCTTCCCTCTAAGCTTTTTATAATGTGCAATTTTGAGTGACAAATTCTTGGTCATAACAAATGAATTAATCAAGTTGCACTTATGTTGTTTAGAAGCATTATTATTAATAAAGAATAGTTATGCCACATTTTTATGCAACACCATTTATTTAAAATGGATACAGTTTCTGGTGTTCTACTCATCTTGCTCTTCCTCATTACCCCTCCCAATCAGTATCCCGCTGCGAGTCTTCTCTCCCCATGTTCCACAGACAAAGCATTTGTTCTAATATGTAACATATTTTGTTGCAAATACAGTTTAAGATGTGCTAAAATGTCAAAGGAAATGATTGAGAGTTAGAACACAAGTGGCAACCTTGCTAAAGGTTCCCACAGACTTCAGACTATTGAGTTCATAAGTTCACATTTGGAAAAGGAAGCAAGATTTAAGGCCTACATGGAATGTGGCTTATTCACGATGCATTATGTAAAATGTGAATCTTGCAATTGCATAACAAAGTATTAATCTTTCAAATAAATACATTAATATCACTTAAATCAAATTCTAAACGTTTCATGCAATTATAGGGTACTCCTAAATTTTTTTCAAATGTCAGTGTTACACATATATAAAGAAAGTACATATAAATCCTCTCAGCATATATGTTATTAAGGCACACATAATTATAAGTGCATTCGATGAGAGATTCACAGGAGCAACTTTAACTAAAACCGGTGAAGCACTTACTTTTCTTTTTTCATTTTAAGTGTACACGTTACACATGAAATAATTATCTATTTCTAACACATGAAACGTTCATTTTTGTATGTAGAATTTCTTTGTTATTACTAATATCACATTATCAAACCATAGGATCAATGTCATTAAAGTGTTAATAATTCACATCTATTTAGTATACATGGAAATATAACATGAGCTCATTCTAACATTCTGCATGCTTTTACGATGCAGTATCTAATTCAGAGTTGCATTTTGTCATTTTCAAACAACGTGAAAGCTAGCACACGTTTGTCATCATCTATATAGTGTAGTGTCACAATCGTTTTCTCTCTTAATTTGTCACAAATTTATTAAAGGAAATCTCTGCTCTATGAATTCCCCCTTTGATGGCGAATCAAGCCATCACATTCTTATCTTTTATCTTATCTAATGTCACATTTATAGTGCTCATGTCTTCAAACGATTCAACCTAGATTGCTCTATGGATTTTAGTTTGTCATAGTAACCACATTGTCTCTCTTCTAATTCAATTTCTGATTTTTTCTCTTCAATCCTCTAGTTTCTTTCTTTTCATGCATTTGTAGAATCTGATAAACATTATTATTGTTAGTATGCAGAGAGCAACAGTTAGTATGGGTGTTAATATTTTCCCCACTAAACTACTTCCCAAAGTTGAAAACCATTTTCCCACAGAAGTAAACCCTTTCAAAATTGATTCCCAAGCTCCATCAGCCTCAAGTTCACCCAAATCTTTTTCTAAGTGGGTAACGTTGCTGCTATATCCCCACAAATCTTTACTTTTGTCAGGGATATAAGTCCAACACTGTTGAACTTTCAGCATCCGGCAGACCCCGCCCTCTTTTGCAAGAAGGACGTCTAATACAAGGCGGTTTTGCAACACCATAGATCTGATAGCAACCATTTCAGTATCTATGGCAAGAAACCCTCCAGCTGTATCAGTTGATAAACGATCAACCACAGTAGAAAGTTATCGAATATTGTGAGAATTTAGAATCACCTCAACCGATGGTATTATTGCACCAAAGATGTCCCCAATTAATTCAGCAGCACTTACCCCCCCTTCTTAAGCGTGTATGCTTAAATGTGTTGGTTCCCTCTGTTTGTCTCATATGATACATTTTGGGAAATACTATTTCCATGTAGCAGCATCCATGCCAATGTTTTGGTAGCCTATAATAGACTTTTTTCCCACTGATATAATATATTCCAGGATATACATGATCTACTCCCCCAAGATACAAACACCACCCTCCCACAATTTGGAAGGTATGATCACATTAGCTGGAATCAACAAATTTATTGTTAACTTCAGTTCTGTGTGTCGTAATATGCATACCTTCCCCTTATGTTTCCAATCTAGAACCATTGCAGATTGTACATCACCCTTTATGATTTCAGCCTCCCTGTGTGCCCAAGGTGGAATCTTTGACAGACTTTCGGCCTTTTTCCCCTCTTCTATCTTCAACTGAATTGATAAAATCATTTTCTACATTATGTAAGAGGCAGGTTAAGTTATGTCTGTGTGCATAAATGGTATCTATAGTTTGTGTAGATTGGAAAAATTCACCCATTATTTCAGCAGTTGGTGTATCCGGTACAATGTTCATATTTTTCTTAATTGGTATTTCTGAAAAAACTAAGTCATAGTTCGAATAGTAATATTGAAATTGCCGTTTGCAATAGAACAAACTGGTTATTACACTACATGAAATTCCATAAGCAACAGGTAGGTGATGGTAGGTCACCCCCTCTGAAACAGAAGTAGGTAATTGCATGCAAGACATTTAGAGAGAAATCATTGACAGATTGATCGTAATGTAAAGTTCTGTCAGTTAATGTGTTAGATACAATTCTATCATTCTTCTCTTCTAATGGTTTAGTAACGGAAGCGGGTATAGTAACATCCTTTATATAGATGTGATGATGAAGATTTAAGATAATAAAAATACGACAATAACTATGGAAAAAGCAGCTAACAAACATGCACATACACGTTTGCGTTTTAGCGATACCAGGTTTGAATCTCCCACTTCCCTAGAAATGGACTCCATGACTCCTGTTAAATTTTGTAGAAAATGCTTAACATAGCGTTTTTTTTTACATTAAATGTTTACTATTCAGCTCTTCGGTAAGTTTCTTTTTATTTCCTCTCACTGGTACAGTTCACAGGTTTCAGCTTTTCTGGCGTATATCAGTGTATTTCCATCTCTTCAGATTTTTGCAGACCTTTCCCTTTTTATTCTACTTTGATATTGTCCCTTTGTTATGACGATATCTCACGGTGGTTTTTGTGGTCTTGAACCTTTGAAGGAAAAAGCTTAATATGCTTTCTTCCAATCGTTAGCTGCTGCCAGATAAGTCCACTCAGGTGCAGAGTATCTTCGATTTGGTACCTTGGCTCTTTTTTACCTCCTTACATTGGTCCATCATCATCAGTGTTGCTCTGTTCTGATTTACTCGAGACTTCAATAACAGTTGGGGGTACTCTGCCTTCTGTCAGGATTTGCCTCAATCTGTCGGTTCTTTTGGACCAATGGTCTCCACTTATCACTCGCGTTTCGGTTGCACTGTTCGTATCAACTGGGTCAGTATCTTGCCTAGGTCCCTCTCTCCATGACCCTCAGTACCAACATGGACTGACTCTCTCAGACCCTTACTTGAATCAGTGCTTTAAGACCCAGTTGCTGGCACCCTCTCTGCTATTTGACTGACCTGAGTCAGATGTCTCACTGTGACCAACGGCACATCCATCACAGGTACTGTATTTTCAAGAGGACATGGGACTCGGTGGGTTTGGGCAGCGTGTACCCAATTACCCAGACCACCACATTTGACAGCATTTGTGGTAACAATGATCACCTGGAATGGCCCATGCCAACGAGGCTCTAAACACGATTTGTGTACATGTTTCTTCACCAGGACCCAGTCTCCGGATTTAAGGTCATGGCACTGCTCCTGTTGAGGTGAAGTGGCAGCTTCCCCAACCCGCTGAGACACAGAACGTACCATATCAGCCAATCTTTTATAGTAATCGAGTACCAAATCATCAGTAATGGTCATTAACTGGTTTGCCGGGACTGCAGGATGCCTCACAGCCCTCTACATAATGATCTTGTGTGGGACAGTCCAGTTCTTCTGTATGGGTCACTTCTAAAACTCATTAACACCAAGGGCAAAGCATCCGGCCATTTCAGAGACGTGGATGCACACACTTACAGCAATCTGGATTTCAATGTTCCATTAACCTGTTTGACCACTCCAGATGCTTCTGGTCAATTTGCACAATGTAACTTCTGCTCAATTTGTAATGCTGCACAGAGGTTTTCAAAACTTCAATGTGAAAATTAGTTCCTCTATCTGATTCCAAAGAAGTCAGAAATTCAATCCAAAACGAGGTATGAACTCTCCAAGGAGTAATTTAGATACAGTTAGGCTGTCATTACGCCTGGTTGGGTAGGCTTTTGCCCAACAAGAGAACAAACACACACTCACCAAAACATATTTCAAACCTTTGCAAAGAGGCATTTCAATGAAGTCAAGTTGCATTCTATTAAACGGTCCTCTGGATCTTCCCACATGACTCATTGTGACTAGTATTTTCTTTCCCACATTTTGCTATTGGCACACTACACATCTTTGACAAAGCACTTCGGCAACTGCTCTAAATCAAAAATTAAACCAGGTTTGACGAAAAAGTCGCATCATAGCATCCATCCCAACATGTGCAGGTCCATGATAGTTTCTCGCCATGGGTGACAACAAACTATCAGGTAGAATGGGTCTTCCATCTGTGTACACCCACACCTCATCCTCCTGTGTTTGTGTGCAACCTGCTTTAATCCACTCTTGTCTTTCAGTTTCTAGCACTTCATTCTGCAAGACTTTTATTTCTTCCCATTTTTCCACAGTTGACAACATCAGCCTTCATTCTATGACATCAGTTTTTTCTTTTTCGGGGTCTCCTTAAAAATGTATGAATTTAGAGCGCAATAGTGCTCGGTCTCGTCCGCATAGCAGTTACCGACCGTTAAGTAATAGTTTCCCTGTCGACGGGCTGGGCACTAGACCACTGCAATTTGGGCGGGCATTGTAATGACAGCAGTAGATTTTTAATGCTGTCTATGTTTCGGATGGGTAAACCCGAAGAGTTCATGAATCCACGCTGAGACCACAACTGCCCAAAATCATGGACATCCCCAAAGCCAGATTGGCTGTCAGTAAAAATGGTAACTCTCAACTGTTCAGTAATGGTGCAAGCCCTTGTCAGAGTGATCAATTCAGCAACCTGGGAAGAATACACTCCTTGCAACCAGGAAGCTTCCACCACTCCCACAACAGTACAAATGGCATATGCAGATCTCAAATTTCCTCCTGCATCTCTCAAGCATGGTCCGTCCACGAACAACACATGATCTGACTCAGGTAATGGAACAACCAGAATGTACGGTCGATGCTTTGTACACAATTCAGCCACATTCAGACAATCATGATCTGCTTCATCGATCATAATTTCATTTCCTGGCAAAGGCATCAATGTAGCCAGATTCAAACTTGTACGTTGCACCAGTGACACACTCTCAGCACCCAAAATTACTTGCTCCTATCTTGTTAATCAGCTACTAGTGAGATGTTGCGTTTGAGTATGAGTGAGCAAAATCTCAACAGAATGTGACACATTTACTTTCAACGGATGACCCATCACAATGCTCTCACACTGCTCCAGACTCACAGAGGTGGCAGCAACAGCTTTTAGGCATCCAGGCAATGCTGCAGCTACAGGATCTAACATAGCTGAAAAATATGCAACAGGTCTGCGCGCAGTTCCATGCATATGCGTTAAAACTGACAATGCGCAGCCTTCGTGCTCACTACAGAGCAGAGTGAAACTCTTGTTAAAGTCGGGCATTCCCAGTGCTGGAGCTCGGCACAAACTCTCTCGCAGTTCATTAAAAGAGTGCAGGCCTTCATTGTTCCATGGAACTGAATCTGACACATCTTTGTGTGTAAGCCTTTGAAGGGGTTTGGCTGTCAATTAACATTTTTGACTCCATTGTCGACAATAGCCAACAATTCCCAGAAACATGCAAACTTCATTCTGTGTGCTAGGAGGATTAGTCTGCAGAGTCACAGTAATCCGATCCTGTGACATTTTTCTGGCTCCCTTTTCAATGTGATGTCCTAAATAAAGGACTTCTCTCCTGCAGAATTGTAACTTCGCTGGTGACACCTTATGTCCACTCACGGCCAGATGATTCAATAATGCGATAGTGTTGCATATGCAAGCCTCCTGAGTACCTGACGCTACCAACAAGTCGTCAATGTACTGAACCAACACAGAGTGATTTGGCATTACCAATGACTCTAGGTTCTTCTTCAATATCTGATTGAAGATGGAAGGACTCTCCGTATACCCTTGTGGAACTCGGCACCATGCCAAGGCAGTTTCCAAACTGGAAAAAATATAAAAATTAGCTATCCGGGTGCAAAGGAATGGAGAAGAAGGCTTGGCACAAGTCAATGACTGAGAACCATTTGGCTTCACATGGAATCTGATACAGTATCATGGCAAGATTTGGCACAATTGGACAACATGGAATTACAATCTCATTAAGTTTGCGCAAATCCTGCACAATTCGATATTTCCCGTTCGATTTCTAGATTCCCATAATAGGTGAATTACATGACCTTCCCATAATTTCTCTCAAAATTCCTTGTTCAATCAAGCACTCAATTAAAGGTGTTATACCTGCAATTATCTCTGGGCTCAGGTTATATGGTGGGATTTGAGGAAATTCTGCATTTGGTTTCAGCGTAATTCTTTTTGGAGCCATCCCTTTGATCAATCCAATATCTTTTCCCGTGAAATCACAAACCTCAGGTAACACAGTATTTCTTAATTCCAAAGGTCATTCATCACTCGTTAATAAGGGAAATAAGCTTTCAGTTTCAGTTTTTTGTTTTGACATTTTGAATACAATGTCTTCATCATGGGTATGAAATTCAATTACCTTTGGGGTACAATAAATGGAACAATTCAGTTTGCACAACAGGTCTCGTCCCAATCAGTTTACGGGACTTGAATCACAAATCACAAACTTGTGTAGGTCCTCAAATTACCCGATTTGTACCTTAACAGGCCCAGTTACAGGATTTGACATTAATCGATTAGAAAATCCTACAACTTGGATTCTTTCCCACAAGAGGGGTAGGTTGGGAACTTCCGCTGTTCTTACCAGGCATGTCCGGCACAGGTAAGAGGGGTGGGGCGGTGGGGCAGGGACAGGTCGGAGTGGAAGTGGACAGACGACAGGATAGGTAAAATTAAATTTAAAAAAATAAAACCACTTAACTTGCGCTTGCCGCATCGCTCTGTGATCCGGCGAGCGCAAGGTAAGTGGTTTTACTAATGTTTTTATTTAATTTTACCTATCCCGTCGTCTGTCCAATTCCACCATCCCCACCGCCCCTGCCCGACCGCCCTTACCTGTGTGGGCTGCGCCTGGTTCTTACAGTGGAACGACTAGCACCAGTGTCGACAAGAAATGAAATAGGTGTTCCGTTTACCTTACCATCCACATATGGACCACTCTGGTCTACCTCTAAGGATGCGCTAAACACACATTCCTCCTCCCCTCTCAGGGATCGTCATTGTGACAAGTCAGAATCACTGTCATCAATCTGTATCAAATATTGCTGAGTCACTTTTGGGTTTGGATCAGTTAGGCCATTAGTACGGGGAGAGGAGTTGGCCTAACGGCTAGGGCGGTCGACCTCGAATCTGGGGAACTGGGTTCGAGTCTCGGCAATGACTCTGAAGATCCTGTGATTCTGGGCAAATCACTTAATCTCCCCGTGCCTAACAAAAATGAATGTGTCCTTGTGTAACGAAACTGGTGCTATGTAAAGCGCTCTGATACCCGATTCGGGTCAAGTTCGCGCTATATAAAACTGTAAAAAATAAATAAAAAATCCTATGTTCACTTTGCATTTTTCAACTTGACCATTCATGTGTGGCATAGGAGCTTGTGGCATGTTTAAATTAAACATATTCTGCCTTTGAGTCTGCTGATTCTGCATCATATCACCAGCTTGGGGCTGTGCATTTCTTCCCTGGGATACCTATCCATTCACTTGATTTAGTGGGTTAAACCTACACTCGCGCTTCCAATGCACGAACTTCCCGCAAATATGACACGGACTGGTCTTCTTCAACATCTCTATCAAACTCTCTCTACCTTGAGGGGACGCATTCTGTTGTTGTCCACCTACTATTCCCGCATGCCTGTATTCGCTTGACCATTTCCCTGTACGACAACAGCACAGTCAGCACCAACTCCCATGTAACTTTTCTTGGCTTCCCTCTTTGCGCCAACATCAACTTTTCCTTCAATCTCTTATGTTATGAATCCACTTCATCTCCACAATATTTTGCATACCGAAGAATCTAGTCTATGGGTTTGCTCTGCCAACAAATCAAATGCTGTTGTATAATGGCACTTATTCAGGTCTTAACCCATACACAAATCGATACACGAATTGTCCCATATGCTTTGCAGACACAGTTTCCATTCCACTGTACCGCTTAAATGCCTGCAAAAGTCGATCATAATACGCATGCACTGTCTCCTTTAACTCCTGTGTTGTTCTATCAATCCTTACACAATCAATTTCTTTTGGAACAATCATTCTTTTCAAATAAGTAATGAATGATTTGATTATATTTTTTCATTACCTGAGGTGATGGTGCACCAGTTTTCGGAACTCGGTTCTATTTCTGGCCAATCTATAGCAATTTTACATTCAGTCCATAAAGCATTAGGAACCACAAAGTCAAACAAGGTATCCAAAACGTTTAGTAAAACCTTTGAAACTTTCACAAATCTTTCACCTTGTCTATACCATATAACAGGCTTCTCCCTTAGTTTTGGGAAATCGTTGGTAAAGGACAGTATATCAGGTCTAGTCCATGGAACATGAACATAACCTCCTCCTGGCACCTCCCTCATTGGACATATTTTTGTTTCTGCATTTTCTGTTTCCCCTTAAAACATTGGATACATAAGCATATCCATTTTCTTTATTTCCTTCTTTTTAGCCCATCTACCTTCCCATCTCTCCAACTTACCCCATTTCCTAAGAGTTGTCAATAACTTTTTTGAAATGTTTGGGTTTTTGTATGTCCACTCCATATTTCTGTGCAACTTCAGCTAATTTGTCATGAGTATTTCTAGCTCTCCTGGTAATATCTTTACATACAAATAACAATTCATCATCCCGATAATTAATTATTTTACCGGGACCGATTGTACCCAAAATCATTTCTTCTAACTCCACTTTAAGTTTTGCTACTTCAAAAGATTTTTCTTTAGAATTTTTCTCTACTAATGTTCCCTGAACTTCCATCAACCTTATCGAATGTTGATGGAGCTATATCCTTAATCCAATCATCAAATTTCTGTGCAGTAGGCCCTATCGGTCTATCTAATACACTTTCTTGTGATCTTGTACTAGCTCCCTCCATTCGTGGAGTAAAATGTGTTTCAGAACCTTTTGTTCCTATTTACAAAATGTTTCCTGCCATGGCTTGTGGTCCTCTATTAGGAGTCTCCATATTTCTCTCTAAGGTACCTGATAATGGGGTCGGTCTCACTTGGTTGTGTGATACATTAGTTTAAATTGCTTCACAACTAACTCCTGATTCATTTCCTTGATGAGAAATATCACCTTTCGGATTTGTTGAATTGGGATTTATTTGTTCCCCACTTGATACCTGTGGAATAATGTTTGCTCCTCTCAAACTGGTAGGAACGGTCAAGGAATGTAACTGCTGTCCCCCGTTACCTGATTGATACAGAGGAACCACAGGTCCTATGGTTACTGGAACTGAAAGAGCATCAGGAGCATTCGGTATCATAGGATTATTAAACCCTGCCCCTCTAGGAGTTTGAATAAGGAAAGAGTTATTAGGATTTGAGCTATTGGGCAGTGAAGGTGCATCTGGTTGAGTGCTCACAAAAGGATTTGACCCTGTTTGTGATTGTTCTTTGTTATATGGCGGAGGGCAATTCAATAATAATTCATTCAAAAACTCATCATCTATTTCATTATCACTCTCATCTGTTAATGTCAATGCCAGAGAGCTCTCAAGATGTTTCTTCTTTTCTTTCCATTTTTCTCCTTCACCTTTTCTGCAACTAATACAAGATACGCTCTTAACAACCGGGGTGTGGGGAGGAGCAAGATGGCGGGCTGAGGCCCCGACTGAGCGCAGCAAGTGGAGATCCCCTCCCGCTAGCATGAGAAGCTGCTGAAAGATAGCGCCAACACGACTTGCTACTCGCCAAATAATGCTCTTGTACCTGTGGGCCCAAAGCGTCAGCAAGAGCGAGGGCTGCTGCTGCGGCTAAAGGGGGAAAAACAACGAGGAGCAGGTCTCGGGTCAGCCCGGTGAATACGGGTGAAGAGGTGGATGTGGCGTCCAAGCGGGGTTCGCATCTGGTGGCTGCTGCGGGCTGCACGGCTGCCTGCAGTGAGAGCCTCGGGCCGATCGGCGCTTGACTGGCCGCGTCTGCTGCTTGCAGTCGTCCCTGCCACGCTTCGGATTCTGCCGGAGGCTGGAGCTCAGGTCGGAGTTCAGGTCTGAGCCCAGTCTTTGCTGCAACGAGAGATGGCGCCTAAGAATCCAGCCAGGTCCACGCGTACCGGCAAGATTGCTGCGGCCGGGGAAACAAATAATGCTGGAGCTGAAGGGGCTTCGCTGGAGAAAGCAGGTCAGACTCTGAACAAGTCGCTTATTCGTATGCCACAGCTCTTAAAGGTGATACAAAAGGGGATGATGGACGGAACGTTTGAGCCAATCAAACACTCACCCCCAGTCAAGTGATCTGGGTTTAATCCATCATCATTCTTTAGCTCACTCCACCACCCCAGTTCAGACATGGCCATATGCAAATCAGTCTGACCCTGTGCCTCATGGGAACAGTCCAGCCCGAACTGCCAAGCCATGTCTTCCCTGGACCGGAAACAAGCATCCTAGGACCGGTTTCTGGCATTTCAGCGGTCATCAGCCAGGCTTGCTTGAATCCAGTGGCAAAGTGAGCAAGGGACCCACGTCTGGGCATACCCCCGCCAACTTAGGGCGACCAAAGCGATACAAAAGGGGATGATGGACGGAACGTTTGAGCCAATCAAACACTCACCCCCAGTCAAGTGATCTGGGTTTAATCCATCATCATTCTTTAGCTCACTCCACCACCCCAGTTCAGACATGGCCATATGCAAATCAGTCTGACCCTGTGCCTCATGGGAACAGTCCAGCCCGAACTGCCAAGCCATGTCTTCCCTGGACCGGAAACAAGCATCCTAGGACCGGTTTCTGGCATTTCAGCCGTCATCAGCCAGGCTTGCTTGAATCCAGTGGCAAAGTGAGCAAGGGACCCACGTCTGGGCATACCCCCGCCAACTTAGGGCGACCAAAGCGATACAAAAGGGGATGATGGACGGAACGTTTGAGCCAATCAAACACTCACCCCCAGTCAAGTGATCTGGGTTTAATCCATCATCATTCTTTAGCTCACTCCACCACCCCAGTTCAGACATGGCCATATGCAAATCAGTCTGACCCTGTGCCTCATGGGAACAGTCCAGCCCGAACTGCCAAGCCATGTCTTCCCTGGACCGGAAACAAGCATCCTAGGACCGGTTTCTGGCATTTCAGCCGTCATCAGCCAGGCTTGCTTGAATCCAGTGGCAAAGTGAGCAAGGGACCCACGTCTGGGCATACCCCCGCCAACTTAGGGCGACCAAAGCGATACAAAAGGGGATGATGGACGGAACGTTTGAGCCAATCAAACACTCACCCCCAGTCAAGTGATCTGGGTTTAATCCATCATCATTCTTTAGCTCACTCCACCACCCCAGTTCAGACATGGCCATATGCAAATCAGTCTGACCCTGTGCCTCATGGGAACAGTCCAGCCCGAACTGCCAAGCCATGTCTTCCCTGGACCGGAAACAAGCATCCTAGGACCGGTTTCTGGCATTTCAGCCGTCATCAGCCAGGCTTGCTTGAATCCAGTGGCAAAGTGAGCAAGGGACCCACGTCTGGGCATACCCCCGCCAACTTATGGCGACCAAAGCGATACAAAAGGGGATGATGGACGGAACGTTTGAGCCAATCAAGGTGGCTGAGAATACTGGCAGTAAACTTGAGAAAGAGAAAGCACAGAGGGAGACTAACGGCAACACTTACTGCGGTCTCAACTGCAGCAATTAAGTTGGGCAACATAATTGCAGTACAAGGCAATGAGGCTCTCAGCAATCCCTGCCATAACGGGGCTCTGGTTTTGGAAACAGACGAGACAAGTGAGATGTCGGCCGGGGGTCTGGGGGCAAAAAATAACAAAGAAATATCAGCACTGGCAGCAGCACCCGCAGCAGGAGTAATGGATAAAGAGCTTGTCAGCCCCTCTGGCTCCTCGGGGGTGGCTGAAGCACCGAATTACCCGGGTCTGCTAGACACGCTGCCGGACATGTTGGGTACATTAGACCCTGGGATGCACTCCCCTAACATCGGCGCGGACTCGGTGGCAGAGCTGGGGGCAAAGATGTGTGCAGCCATAGATAACATGACTGAAGATGCAGATGCGTGTGTGGACTCAGGCTCTAATGAAGAGCTTGAAGAGTTGGAGGTGACCGCAACAAGAACCCCTACGGGAGCGAGTAAGGGCTCTGCGGGTAAGAAAGGCAGAGGGAAGTTCAAAAATAAGAATAAAAAAACGGTCTGTGGGCAATCTGCCGCTAGAGCTAAAGCTATCGCTGATAACAGCCCCCTACGGAAATGGGTGCAAGCAAAGGGAGGCGTTAAGACGATGGCACTTCGGTTGTCAGGCACCAGCCCATTGGAGGGGGACTTCATGAAAGCTCATACAACTATACCAGTGACATTGGATAGCCCCAAGTTGGATCTGCCTGATCAAATTACACCCCCAGCTATGTCTTCTGCCAACTGCCCGGCCCACATCACGGAAAGTCAGAATCCGAATCTGAGTCAACCGGCTGTTCAGTTGAGAGCTGAGACTGGGGCCAGTAAAGAGGATGCATCACTTGGCCTGATACTTCAGCTGCTTAGCGAGCAGAGACATGAAGCACAGCAACATTATGTGCAGGTGCGAGAAGACAATGACAAAATGCAACGCTCTCTATTCGAGATGGCAGGCAAATTAGGGGGCCTGATGCAGGAGATGTCAGAATTACAACAAAGGGTGGTGGATACTGAAGAATTGTCTTCTCGCACAGAAGACTGTGTAAATAAACATGAGGCTCAGATTACAAGTCTACAGGCCAAGGTAGAAGACATGGAAAATCGACAACGGCGACAAAACCTCCGACTCTTTGGCATCCCAGAAGGGGCTGAGGGGGGAGATCCAAGAGCGTATATGGTTCAACTTTTTCAAAAAGCATTCCCTGATCTCTCTGACTGAGACTGGGACTCGCAACTGCAAAGGGTCCACAGATTACCGTTAGTACAGAAGAACAAGGGAAGTCAATACCCCCGGCCCTTTCTGATCTATGTGGGAAATTTCTTGCTGAGACAGGTGGTATCACTGAAGGCTCGCCCTAATACTCCAGTTACAACAGAATCTGTAACTTTTTTTGTCACGTCAGATCTAAGTAAAATCACTATGGAGAAACGCTGGAAACTGCGACAATATATTGACCCTATTAAGGCTCTTGGGGGACAAGCTTTTCTTCAAGAATCAGCGCGGCTAAAAGTACTCAAGAGCGGCCACACATTTTTTTACGGATGATCGGGAAGCTGAGGAGATGCTGGTGAAATGGCGAGGAGAAGCTACAGAGAAATAGCAGAATAATAGTATAGGTGTCTGTCACTAATAACTTGTTAATGGTCAAATTGTATAAGAATGTATAGTAATTCAAGATTGTTGAGGGGGCTGTGTTTTATTCTCTCTATGAAGAATATGACTAAGGTTTATTAATATGCAGCGTTATCTAAGGCGTTGGAGTTTTGGGATTGGGTGGGGGGATCACCACGGTTGTGTCTCTCTTAGGCTGCCTAGACCAACGGCAGCTGGTTAGACAAAGGAATCCTCCTCTTTGGAGAAGGGGGAGTAGGGTGGGGAGGGGTGGGGGGTGATGCTTGGGGTGGGGGGATTTACGGGGGGTAAAATTTAGTAAAAATAACATGAGGGAATGCATATTGAGAAAATAAGTGGCAGGACTTTTTTTCTCTCTTTTTTGTTTTTTTGTTAATGAATAAGGAAGAAGAAAGGGCGGGTAAGAAAAGAAATTTGCGGAATGGATAGAATAAGGTGTTTAGCGTGGAATGTGGCAGGATTGAATAGTAGGAATAAACGAAGATTGGTCTTCGAAGAGTTAAGGATGTATAATCCGCACATAGCTTTACTTTCGGAAACACATATTTCTTATAAAGACCGGAACTTACTAAAACAGCTAGGCTATGAAGTAGCTGTTAGTTCAGAGCTAAACGTTTCAATTCGAGGGGTCGCAATTCTGAAGCATAAACAATTTAAAGCTGAGATTAGTAAAACATCCTCAGATAAAAATGGTAGATGGGCTATAGCTCAGATCATAGCTCAGGGTAGTAATACACGTTCTGTGCTCTGTATGGACCAAATATAGATGATCCTACTGTTGTCGATAAGGTCAATATGGAATTGCTGGGCTGGGAGGGTGAGCGGTTGGTAATGGGTGATTTTAATTGTATTATGAATTATGATATTGATACTACCAGATGGGGGGCATTTAAGAGGATGCGCAAAACACGGGCCACAATCAGAGAAATAGGACGAATACATGCCATAAAAGATGCTTGGCGGGTATTACATCCTGATGTTGCTGGCTACACTTATTATTCAGCTGCGCATAAATTGTGCTCCTGCATAGATATGGCCTGGGTATCAGACAGAATCTTGGAGACAAGTCATATGGAGATATGCCCAACGGTCACTTCTGACCACAACCCTATCCTCCTCTCTTTTAAAATTAAGACAGGGAAACAGAGTCCCCGGCTTTTCTCGTTTCCCAGGCATCTTTTTTCAAATGAGGATTTTATATTAAAACTTAAGGCACATGTAAAAGAATTTCTTGAAATTAATATTGGTTCAGCTTCACATATTGTGGTTTGGGATACTTGTAAAGCTAGTATTAGGGGCTTCGCTCAACAGTATATATTTAGACAGAATCATGAACGTAAAAAGAGGGCAGACGAAACTATTGCAAGAATACTCTCAGCAGAAAATCAAATGGCTGAAGCACTTTTGCAGGGCTCAACTGAAGCAGAAGAACTGGGCTACACTTTAGTTGATCTCAAATCTGCTCTAAAAAATACATTTAGGGAAAAAGCCTCATCAAACTGAATAAATACCATCTATCCCAGTATGAGGGTGGAGAGAAAGTAGGGAAAATATTAGCATATAAGGTGGCAGATGAAAAAGCAAAAACTTTAGTCAAGGCTATTAAAGGGCCCAATAATGTGACGTATAACAGCCCCCAGCAGATACTTGAACAATTTGCAAATTATTATAAGGATTTATATACTCCTGAAAATAGGCCGTGTTAGGTGACATTTACACATATTTACAAACTAACTCCGTGAATCGTATTGAGGATGAACAACTAGACATATTGATCAGCGATGTTACACTGGCTGAAATCAAATTGGCAGTTTCTGCTTTACCATCAGGCAAAGCGTCTGGAGAGGATTCAATTCCTCTGGAATTGTATAAGAAATGTATTGAGGAACTAGCCCCATTATTTAGCTTGGTAGTTGGGTACATCTTATCTGGAGGAAAAGCTCCTATAGACCCATTTCTCTTATAAACACCGATGCAAAAATATTTGCTAAAATACTGGCAACTCGCCTCGCTCCGATAATATCTGGCTTGGTATCTCCACAACATCACGGGTTTATCCCGGGCAGGGAGACCACGACCCATATAAACACGGCCTTTACAGCATTTGATGTTGCCAGGATTAAGTCGACCCCACTCGGTATGATACTATTAGATGCTGAGAAAGCGTTTGACCGAGTGGGGTGGGACTATCTCTGGGCTACATTAAAAATATTTGGGATCAAAGGCCAGTTTTTACAGTGGATACAAGCCCTGTATGACCATTCTAGTGCTAAAGTTTGCTATGCAGGGCTGCAATCGACATTATTTTCTATACTCCGGGGTACCCGTCAAGGGTGCCCTCTGTCACCTTTATTATTTGCCCTGTCTATGGAGCCGTTTCTAGTGGCATTACAAAACCAGTCATGCATAATTCCTTTTGTCTCAGGTCTGAATACTCTTAAAATAACGGTATATGCAGACGATATCGCGGTATACTCAGCTGATGTAGGAGAAGCAATGAAAGGTATCTTCTTGGAGGCAAGGAGATTTGGGGTTGTTTCAGGCTACAGACTGAATACAAATAAGACTCAAGTAGTGATGAACTACTCCGATACAAGGAGTCTGTAACACTGCTACCTACCTGGGGATTAAAGTCTCTGCTAACTTAGAAGAGATAGTTGTATTAAACTATGAATTATCATTGAAAGAGACAGCTATCTCATTAAAAAAATGGCACAAGGTCCCTCTTAGTATAAGTGGGTGGATAAATTTAATTAAAATGAAGATCCTTCCGAAATTTCTTTATTTATTCCGCTCTATTCCCTTTCGTATTAATAATTCTTTTTCAAACGCTTAGATGGTGTATTAAGTAGTTTTATTTGGAGTTACAAAAAGCGCGTCGCGCAATTGAGCTATTGAAACTTCCATTTAGCCAAGGGGGTCTCGACTTCCCAGATTTTAAATTATATTTCTGGTCGGCTTTCCTAGGACGTATGCGTAGTTTAGTAAATCCTAATAATAATCCCTCTTTTACTATGTATTTATGTTGGGAGAAGAATCTAAAATGTTTCTGTATCGAACCAACGATCCAAATTATTTCAAGCGGGTCAAATTCAAGACTGCACGGAATATTGTATTCATCTGGAGGGCTGTTCTTAATAAATACAAAATACTGATGTATCATCCCAAACTTCCCTTATGGGATAATCCAATCTCCCCAGGAATTTTTCATGATGGGGGTGGGAGACAGTGGGACAATCTGGGTATAAAAAGCTTAGGGGATCTGTATGATTCTAATGGGTTTTCAACATTTGATAGATTTAAGCTTTTATACAATCTTACAGAGAGCATGCGGCTAAAGTATTATCAAATTTGCGACTATCTTATACGCAGCATGAAACTTACGGTATTATTAGATTCGGATATATGGGACTGTATCTATCTAGCTAAAGATAAATCACTGATTAGTGTTGGATATAAAGGCTTTAACTCTCATAAAGAAGATGATTGTGGGAGATTAGCTGTACGTTGGAGTCAGAAAATGGGGATCACTATTACTGCTAATACTATTTCGTCTGCATTCAGCGGTATCTGCAAATCAGTACACTCCTCTAATCTGAGATTACAATCGTATAGAACTATCTGTTCACTGTACTACACTCCTGAAAGGATAGCGAAATGGTCACTAGATAATTCCACTAGTGATCGGACTAGATGTCCAAAATGCGATTTATTCGCAGCTGACTTGCAACATATGTTCTTTCAATGCCCGTTATTAACAGAGTTCTGGCGAGGAGTTACAAAAACTATGTCTCATAAGTTTGGAAGACCTATATTACTTACAGTATCAGATGTGCTGCTGGGTGGACAGTTCGGAGACTCTAGCCAGAGAGATCTCATAACTATTTTACTGGCTTGTGCTAGGTTAGCTATAGCCCGGGTTTGGATCGTACGGAGCCCACTGACGACGTTGGAATGGTGGGGCATTGTTAAAGAAATATATAATATGGAACTCGCACTTGCTAAAACCAGGGGGACCCGATCACTGTATAAAATGGAAAAAATCTGGGGAGCATTTATGTAAAGATAAATCTTATTCCTCCCTTCTTTTCATCCTTCTCAATTTTTTAATTTTAATTTTTCTTTTTTATCTTTATGCTAAATTGTATTTATACTCTTTTTTATTCTAGATATAGCGATGTTATGAAATTGTTTTCCCTGTTTATTTTATTTGCTTTGCTACTATGACCTCATGTTAACAATAAAGAGTTTAAAAAATAAAATAAAAAAATAATACAAGATACATCTATGCTACCTCTGCAATATCTTTTCTCCAGATCTTCTGTTGAGAATCCCATCTAGCATCAACATACCTATTTAATGTATTTTTATATCTTCCCTGATATTTCTGTTTTTCTTTCTGATGAGCAACATGTTCCCATTCTCCGGGAGCTTCAAACTGCATAGGTCTTGGAGATGGTTTAATAACATTCAACTATCTCCTCAAATTTTCAATAATTCGTATATTGAATGTTCCATATTGTGGCAAGGTCCATCATTTTCAGTATACTTCATCCAATTCTCTAACCACATGCATGTATGACAGCCTCTCTTTATTTTTAATTTTATTTTGTTTTATAGAGCGCGAACTTGACCCGTTAGGGTATCAGAGCGCTTTACATGGATCATAGAAGTGTACAATAGGCATGGAAACACAAAATACAAAGGATAAAGAGGGGGCGGGGGTGCAGGATACATAAGGGATAGAGGACATGTATGTACAAATTACATTTATGATTACTCGAGATAAGGCCCCAGGATTCTTGGCGAGGTAGCTCGATACTCAGATGGGTGGCGCTGGTCAGTAGTTGGTCAGGGTCTCTGTGTTGGTAGGAGGCAACATTTAGGGGAGGAATTTACCCATAAGGAAAGTTTTGGCCTCCTTTTTGAAACGTGCAAGAGAAGGGATTCTTCTGATGGCGGGCGGGAGAGAGTTCCATATTCTTGGAGCAGCCCCAGAGAAAGCCCGATTGAAAGTTTTTTTTTTTCGGAAACGTGCAGGTTGGAGTAAGAGGTCTTTGGCGGACCGGGAGTTTCTGATTCTGCCGGATACCACAAGTTTCTGTGCGAGATAAGCCAGGGAGTTTGAGTATAAAGCCTTATGTATGATGCAGGTCAGTTTAAGTTGTATTCTAGCCTCCAGGGGAAGCCAGTTCAAAGCTTTCAAGTGTGGAGAGATATGGTTGAATTTTCTTGAACTTGTAAGAAGTCTGGCGGCAGCGTTGAGGCAAGCTTTTAAAGGTGCCAGGGAGATCTTGGGTAGACCTGAGAGGGTGGAACAGCCATACTCCAGTCTGGAGATTACTAGCGCTTGGACTGCACTTTTTAGGTCGGCAGCGTCGAGGAAGGGTTTCAGTTTCCTGAGGTAGCTCAAGTGGAATCTGGCTGATTTGGCCATCGATTTGATGTGGTCCCGCATGTTCAATTTGCTGTCCAGGGTTATTCCCAGCGAGTCCACGATGGTCGGTGGGCAATCTAAGGCTGTGATAGCCTTGATCCATATCTGCATCTCAGGATTGGTTTTTGGAGGGGAGATTAGGAGAAATTCTGTTTTCTTTGTGTTGAGTTTGAGTTTATTGGAGGTGAGCCAATGGACGGTTGATTTCAGGGCCTCATTCAGGGAGAGAATCTCCTCGAGAGATGAGGTTTTGATGTAGAGCTGGGTGTCGTCAGCATACATATGGTAGGAGATATTCGCTGAGCGAAGTACTTCGGCAAGTGGTTCAAGGTAAAGGTTGAAGAGGGTAGGGGACAGGGTTGATCCTTGAGGGACTCCGATCGTGACCGGAGAGGGAGCAGATAGGTTGCTGTTGATTAGGAATCGCTGCGATCGGTTTTGGAGGAAGGATCTAAACCAGTCTAGATCAGAGCCATCCAAACCCATCCTGAGTTTGAGGCGTTCGAGAAGTTTTTCGTGGTTGACCGTGTCGAAGGCCGAGGATAGATCTAGGAGGATTAGAAGGCAAGTTTTCCCTTGGTCAAGGGCTTGGAGGGCATCGTCAACGATGTGGAGCATGGTCGTATCAGTACTGTGCCCAGGTCTGAATCCAGATTGGAAGTCATCGAGAAGGTGGAAGTTGTTGATGTGTTGGCTTAGCTGCTGTTGCACACACTTCTCCAACACTTTTGCTAAGAGGGGGATGTTGGAAATAGGTCTGAAGTTGTCGGGGGAGGCTGGATCCAGCGACGGCTTTTTCAAAATAGGGAGGACTTGGCCGGCTTTCAGAGAGTCAGGAATGGATCCCTGCCGGAGAGAGGCGTTGATTATTGCAGTCCAGCTGGGAATAATGGACTGGGCGACGGCCGCTAGGCAGTTGGAGGGGGAGCGGGTCGTTGTAATGGTTATTCGGGTTTATAGACGATAGGATTTTGGAGACGGAGTCTTCGTCATAGAGTTTGAAGTCGGTCCAGAGTGCTTGATTTTTAGGTGAGATCTGTGGGGGCATCGCAGGAGGAGGAAGCAGGTCAGGGAGGGATAGAGAGAATGTGGCGGCACTAAGTTCATTTCCTAAGGTTGCGACTTTGTCGGCGAAATAGGAGGAGAATTCCTCCGATGATATTAAGGACTTCGGGGTTTCTTTCGAAGTTTTGGCCAGTTTATTGGATTGGTGTTTGACCAGTTCGAAGAGCTTGCGGGGTCTATTCTTGGCGTTCTCAAGTTCAGATCTGAAAAATTCTTTTTTAGAGTTGAGGATGTTCCTATTGTAGGTATTTCTGGCCTGACGGAGAAGCTTTAGATGTGCGGCAGAGGGGTGCTGTCTCCAGATTCTTTCGGATTGCCGGAGGGATCTCCTCTCGTTATTGAGGGATCCAGTGAACCAGGGGTTCCTGTCTTTGATTTGGGTTCTTTTTAACTTTAGTGGGGCTAGGTCATCCATAATGTTCGAAATAGTTGCCGAGTAGTGATTATTGAGGTCACTGACCGTTGTGATATGCGAGGGGGGGGGGGGAGGTCAGATTTGCAGCGAGCCTCCAGTTCATTGTGGTCCAGGTTCTTAGTGTCTCTAACCCAGCGTTTAGGCAACACTGGTTCCGATGCCCTTGTCTTGTGGGTGCCCGGTAGTAGGAATGCGATGGCGTGGTGGTCAGACCAGTCACAAGGGTCTATAGAGATAAGCTTGACTGTTGGTTCCTTAGAGATGATCCAGTCAAGGGTGGCCCCTTTTGAGTGTGTTGGGAGTGAGCAGGCTTGATCGGTCAGGAGGTCTTTGATGGCGTTGACATGGGGGTCCTTGGGGTCATTCCAGTGCAGGTTGAAATCACCCAGGAAAATATCTTTATCGATGGAGGAAATCTTAGTTGTGATGAGTTCCATGAGGTGGTCCGTGAAGGAGTCGTTCCTGCCTGGGGGGTGATAGATGATGTGTAGGTTGCACAGTAGGGTGGAGTTGCTGCAAATGGAAAGTGCGAGGTATTCGCAAAAATCGGAGGAATCCGCCAGGAGTTCTGTGACACTGAGGTTAGAACGGTAGATGCAGGCGATGCCTCCTCCTTTCCTGGTAGATTGCCTGTCCAGCCTGGCAATGTTGTAGTTGGGGGGGACTAAGAGGTCCAGGCATGGAGATGAAGAGTCGTTAAGCCATGACTCTGTTAGTATTGCTAAGTCGAAATTTTTGTTCAGGGTGAGTTCAGCAATATCGGCGGCGTGTTTAAACGCTGATCGGCAATTGATTAAGAGTCCAGACAGAGAGGAATCGGAGGGAGTGTTGGGAGTGGGGGTGGATAGGTATAAAGGCGCTAGGTTGCTTTTGACCACACTTCTGTTGCGGAGGGTAGCCGATCTGTTAGGATTGATAGTGACCGTGCAGATGGCATGTTCGGCACTCGCGTCTAGAGGGCAAAGGGTAATTGGGGCAGAGTTGTAGTCGCGGAGGATGGCAAGGATTTCCTCTTCAGTGAGGTCTGGCGGGCTAGGGGTGGCAGGTATAGAGCTGTAGGAGAGGACGAGAGCTAGAGTTTCCTCCTTGGAGAGGTGGCAAGGTTGCTTGCGAAGGTGTCTCGAGGCTAGAGGTAGTGGGTGCTTGGGGATCTCTGTGATATGGGGGGTGGAGTTCCGCTGTGTTTTGAGGTTGGCGAAGGAGAGTTCGGAAGGCGGTAGTGGTAGTGGGTGCTTGGGGATCTCTGTGATAAGGGGGGGGGGTGGAATTCCGCTGGGTTTTGAGGTTGGCGAGGGAGAGTTCAGCAGGGTGAAGGAGGTTCATTAGATCCAGTATGGAGATGTGGATGCTCTGAGTTAGTTTGGCAGCTCTGGAATGCAGAGTTTCGAAGTCCCTATAAGAGGGAGGCGTTAGAGGGCAGGGGGGCAGTTGTTCTGGTGCAGTACTATCGGTATCCCTGTTGGAGGGAGGCGTTAGCGGGCAGGGGGGCATTAGTTCTGAAGCAATACTGTCGGCATGCATAGGAGACCAGGTATAAGGGGTAGCTTGACCTGTATCGTAGGTTTTCGGCGGCAAACCGGTCTCACGGTCAGCGAGGGGAGCTAGCGGGGAGGAGGCCAAAGGTTTAGAGACAAATCTATTGCCAAAGCTGGGAGATGTGCTAGCAAGGTTGGGAAGATCAGTGGTACAGACTCTTAGAGGGGTGGTTTGTGGGCTGGACGGGCAGGCTCTACCTGCATCAAAAGTGTTTGGAGGTGAACCGGCCTCATAATTAGAGTGGGGAGCTAGCGAGGAGGAGATCGAGGGTGTAGGGACGATTCTTCTGGTATGGCCGGGAGCCATGCAAGAGGGGGTAGGATGATGATCTGTGCTGGAAGCCCTTAGAGGGGTGGTTTGTGGGTGGTTAGGGACGCTAGACAGGCTAGTCAGAGGGTTGTCGGGGCAGGTGTTAGTTACCCTGCTAGTGTCGCGCACATGGTTACTGAGGACGGTAAAAATGTTTGCAAATTTGTTAAGGTTTTGTGTTGAGGCTTGGATCAGGACTATGCTGCTCTTGTAGAGGGTGATTGTGAGGTCAGCTCGCAGGGTTGCGGAGGGTGCTATTGTAAGCTTAGTGCCGTGTGGAATGTTCCTGGTTGCACGTACATTGAGGAAGTGCGCGAAGGTTTTGCGTCAAGAGGAGGTTCTTCTGGTGTAGAAGATTAGGTCATTAATGACTGTGCCATTGTCCGCGCTGTATCGTAGGTCAGAGATCAGTGACTCAGGGTGGCTCTTCAGGGTGGAGTGCTTGAAGGTTTTTGTAGCGGTTTTGGATAGGTTAGGAGGGTAAACCAGAGTAAGAGGGATTTCCCCAGTAGCAGTTAGGCTGGGCCCTGCCATGGTGGTAAGAGTAGGGTACTATAGGAACGAGAAAGGTCAGTTAAGCAGTTGAGCAGCTGTCTGATCGTTGGGGCGAAGGCCCAAGCGTGCTAGCAATGATCGGAAGAGGCCGTCTGCAAGGGTAGGGCTGCAGTAGAGACTGAGAGGCTAGGCCAGCCAGAGCGCCTCGGTCTTGAGAGATGACAAGGCAGGCAGGGGCCAGTAGACGTCGGAGCTCGCCTGATCACAGGGGGTACCGGGGTCCTATTCAGGGGCAGCACAGCAGCGGCACCAGGGAATCAAAGTTATAAGGCAGTTCATGGCTTCGGCAACCAAACTGGGCTTGAGGAAGCATTTAGGTCTAATATCGATTCCAAAGGGGACTGCTACTCTCAGTTTGTAACTTTGGGATGGCTAGCAGGGGTGGGGGTATTCATGTTGACTTAATTTCACCGCCATTTTAAAGTCAGGCAATGGAAGGCAATTACAGTGTCCTCAACCTCCGCCATCTTAGGGTCAGGCAGTGATCAAATTGCTATGCCGGGTGAAATCGATCCCGAGTAAGCGTCCCATTCACCGAGGCTGATTACGTTAATGCCTCCCCAGGGGAATCACTATCGACTTATTGGAGCGGCGACGGTATTTAAGGGCAGCCGTAACCCTGATGTTGGTGAGGCGCCGCCATTTTGGGTCCAGGCAACCTTCAACCAATGCTTGTATAAAAAGCTATAATGCGATAATGAAACAAAAAGAAAACAAAGCGGGAAGAGTATATTCGAGGTCGGGCACTCCCCGGGTCACCAGAGGCGGTGAGGCAGGGCTCCTCAACTCACCCACCTCCAATCAGGTCGAGCGCCGATCAGATCCCCGGAGCTTGCAACCGGAGGGTCACGCACCCCGCCTCAGCGGATCTCCTCATGCATATCCTGCGGGCAGCGAAGCTCCGGCAGGATAGAAGCCGATGGAAGAGGCGGCACCGAGAGGAGTGGCACCGGAGGCTGGGCGATCGGTGGTCAGCAGGGGCTCGTCGGTCACTCGGCTGGGCATCGGGAGAAGACCTTCGAGATGACGGCGATTCAGCTGGGCATCAATGAGATCCGATAAGGACGTCCAGCGATGAGTCCCACGTAGCTGCAACCAGGCTCGCCCGGGTCGAGTCGGACGTCACTGCAGGCGAAACACGGCAACCATCAGAGGCGGAGAGGCTTCCCAACATCAAATCAAGACCTCACAGCGCTCGATCACGGAGAGGAGCAGGGAATCCCTGATGCAGGTCAGTTAAAGTAAGTCCGGGCGATCGGCACAAGATGCCGGAGAGAGAGAAGGGCAGATGGCGGGGTTAATCAAGGATTTACACCGATACGGTAATCCACAACCCGGGAGCTCCTGCAGGGGGCTCCTACTCGGCGGCCATCATCCAATTCTCTAACCACATGCATGTATGACAGCCTCTCTCTTAGGTCATATATAAAGCAGCCGTGCCTTCAGGCGGTATTGGTACCCCTTCACAAGTAGGTACAGGCATATCTCCCTGTATTATTGTTTTTATACTTTTTAACATTTTCATGGTTCTCAATAAACCTTTTAATGCCCTTTACAAATTATTTCACCCGATTCTCTAGTAAACACTTCCTTGTTATCGTTTGAGCCACCAATCCCTGCGCGACTCTCTATTTATTCTGTCAACCAATCCCAGCGTGGTTTCACACCAACCGACCAATCGCAACGTGACACTCTATGATGTCAGACAACTCCTTGCAGCAGCTACCCCACCTTTACAATCCAACTTGTTTTCAGCACTAATCATAACACAGCTTATTAAAAGCACTATAATCAGGCAATCGTTCAAATATACTCTTGTATGCTCCACTAAAAAGAAATTATAGATCTTCATCCAATCTGAAATTTGCTTAACCATACACTCCAAGCGAAATCTCGACCAGCGCAACTCTACTTAAAGATCCTTACGATTCCTCTCCGTGCACTTTGAGAAAAATCCCAAAGATTAAACTTCACACTCTCACAAAGTTCCCTTCTCAGGTGGTACTGCTGATGATATCTCAGGCACAGCACCTTCAAAACACAGCAGACAAACTTGCTCTGCGTATGCCACACTGAGACCACCCTTAGGTGTATATCCCGGGATCTTAGGCCACTTCGGACTGATAACAGCTTCAATTCAACAACCACTTTTTCAAACATTCAGCACTAAACATTGCTCTACTAATTCTGGCTAATTACATATCAAGCATCGCGTAAAACCCTATTAATACTCACACCACTTGTCTCTGTCTTTTTCGTTGTTTTTCTTCAGAACTGGTACTTGGTCAAATCTAACTGAACTTGGGTTTTGGGTAAATCTATAGTGACCTCAATATGAATCCCCCTTATATCCTAGTTTTGTCAGACAGCTAAACCATCCGACACGCTACCTGAAAAGCTATTGTAGCGTTTCGCACTGGGCCCAAAATTTTATTTTTGTATTTCAATGATTTTCTGTTTCAGTCTGTCACTGCGACACCAAAGTCACAGCAGCATGACGCTAACCCCTTGGCCAAAAAGGTTCCTCTGCACTAGCATACTAGCGGGCAGCAATTTGCGGTATTATGTCACAGTTTGACCTATCCTCGGATGTTCAAGCCTCAATGCTGCAAAGTGGGTGAGCCAAACTCAGTTCCAAAACTGAGCAATTATACTCCATGAGTTCCGGGGTTCATCAGAAATGTCAGACCACTCCGTCCCATTGGTTGTCTTCGATAGGATGATGTAGTAGGTAAAAAGTATACAATCCAGAAGAATTAGAATACAAGTTGCAACCTTGCTAAAAGTTCCCACAGACGTCAGACTATTCAGTTCATGAGTTCACGCTTGGAAAAGGAAGCAAGATTTAAGGCCTACATGGAATACGACTCATTCACGATGTATTATGCTAAAATATGAATCTCGCAATTGCATAACATAAAGAATTAATCTTTCAAATAAATGATTAAAATATCACTTAAATCATAAAAGTTTCATGTAAGTATTGGGTACTCATAACATTTTTGCAAATGTCAATGTTACACATATATAATGAAAGTACATATAAATCGTCTTGGCATATATGTTATCAAGGCACACATGATTATAAGTACATTTGATGAGAGGTTCACAGCAACAACTTTAACTAAAACTCATGTGGCACCTTTTTTCCTTTGTCATTTTCAGTGTACACGTTACACATGAAATATTTATCTATTTCTAACACATGAAATGTTAATTTTGGTATGTATAATTTTTTTGTTATTACTAATATCACATTATCAAACCATAGGATCAATGTCATTAAAGTATTAATAATTCACATCTATTTAGTATACATGGACATTTAACATGAGCTCATTCTAACATTCTGCATGCTTTTACGATGCAGTATCTAAATCAGAGCTGCATTTTGTCATTTTCAAACAATGTGAAAACCAGCAGACATTTGTCATCTATACAGTGTAGTGTCACAATCGTTTTCTTTGTTAATTTGTTGCAAATTTGTTAAAGGAAATCTCTGCTCTATCAACAGCGAGGCACACTAAACAAAAGAATACAAGATTATTAAATTCATTCAGAAGAGCTATCTTTCAAGGGAGAGAGGACTTGTCCCAATCTTGAGTTAAGGAGCCCATGATACTATTGAGGCAGCCCCAGTCTGCCCGTCTGTGAAGAGCTCCATGCAGAATGAGAGTCGACCCCAATTTTAATCTTGTTCTACATTGTGTTCGGTTTACTCTTATGCTTTGATTTCCTGGTTTAGAAGGTGTAACTTCTATGGAAGCTGGTATAATGTCCAAGAGATCTATGAAGTCTTATTGTTCTGTGAATTCGGAAGTTTTCCCCTTAATTGGAACACTCATTATTGCAGAGTCGAGGAGCCCATATTTAATGTTCCCTTCACAAAGTTATGGACAGATTGCCAGGAGTTTCTTTCTTTTCATGGAAGTCTCATGGAGTAGTTGGCTGTGATGTGAATGCGGAGATTATCCCGAGATTATCTAAACTGAATGGGCCTTCTTGCTTCTTCACAACCTGCATTATAGTTAATACATGCTGGTGTCTTAACAGACATGCCATTACTGGTCCTGGGCTGTTTGTGGCCCTATAATTCCTGGATCTTAGCCCATGCGGCTTCTGGAACTTCAGGGCCCTGTAAAGGATATTTTGAGAAGTCAGGGATGAGTTTGCTAAAAAAAAGGTGGCCATGTCTTTCTTCTCCATTTGTTTGGGGATGCTGTACAAGGTGTTAGAGAGTTTGTTTCATAATTTCCACAGTTTGTTACCCGAGTGTGTTTGCATGACTAATCGCTTTTCCCTGAGGCCTTCAGACATCCTCGAGTCTCTTGTCAGTAGAGTCCAGTTTCTGGTTGCAAAGACTGTCCTCAGGGATTCCACTTCATTTTATGTATCCCATATTGTGATATTGAAGATGCATATTTTGGATCTAATCGCAGTGATTTCCTTCAGTATATTTTCTGACATTGTTTCCAACATGTTGATGCTACCAACTGGGCTTAGAACCTGATAGGACCTCAGTAAAGAGTAGTTGTCTGGAGGATTTGGGGGTTGACATGGGAGAGAGGTTTTCTGCATGGATGTCCAAAGCGATCTTGCTTCTTGGGGTCGTGGTGTAGTGTGGCTCATCTTGGATGCCACTGAAGTACCATTTTTACCATCAATCCAGATTATGAGTGAAGTAGATGGATGATACTTTGTGCAGAGTGGTCTAGAATTCACTGGCAAGTTAGAGTGAATGTATCAATTGATGCAGATGCAGTGGACCTGGACTATATTAAAAAGGTGAGCCAGAATCCTGGATTGTCAAAATGCTGGGTTTCACAAGAGGGATGCCATAGGGATGAGACTAATGAGCAATACTTACAGACCAGCGAATTCAGGGACCCACCTCTGTCACCAGGTAACCTCAGCATTCCAGTGAGGCTCTCTTCCAAAAGAATAGTGATGCCTTTTAATGCAGCACTTACTATTGCCTGAGTTTGTTTTCAGTGCTGCTGAGGTTCCAGGCTCTGTTTGGGGATCGAGGTTCTGTACAGAACCATCCTGCTGCTTAGAGGAAAGCCATGTTCAGAGGGCTACTGGGGGATTTCAGCGCATGCAAATTCTACTGTGGGCATCACTGCAATGCTTTCCCTGTTGCTTCACACAGAGCCCATTGGGCAGGGCAGGCGGCAGATCTTTAGGCCCAGGTCATGCTCCCTCCGCCATCTGGTGTTGTCTTGGATAATTCAATACATTCTTACCTGCGTCCAGCCACTTTTTTGATGCTTGTGGGCCCTGTGCTGTGGTCTGCAAGTGGTGAGGATATTCCAGTGGTCTCTGGAGCAACCCACTGCTGTCTTTAGTTACAGACTTCTCATCTCATTGAATCATGGAAAGGATCCACTGCTTCCGCCAGCCACAAAAGTATACAAAAAAGTGATGGATGGAATGCTTGAATTAATGTCAGCCACTGGCAATTATTCGGGGCAGCTTCCCAGACCATCGTTTTTTGCACAACATGCCACCTCAGTTTGAACCCAACCATGTGGAAATCAGCCCTGACCCTGTTCCAATGAGAACAGTCCAACCCAAACTGATAGACCAAGGTTCAGTCTGACCGAAACACAAGCAACACAGGACAGGTTTCACCCTAATTAGCAGGGCTCATCAGCCAGTCATAGCTTGGCTCCAGTAACATATTGGGCACAGGACCCATATCTGGTCTACATCAGCCAGATCACAGGGGCATTTTAGCATGTAAATCACATTGGTGCTATTGCACTAGGTAAAATTCTTCAGTATGAATTTCCTACCATTGCATGTAAATTCCTTAGTGTCATGAGCTAGAGCACAAGCCTTACATCTTCCGCACCTGTATTGTCCAACAAAAGGGCCAGGTTCATGTGCTCTCATAAGTCTGGCTGGGGCTGAGGCTGGGAGGAATGCTCTCACAACATAGTCAATACAATTATATTTTAATCTCAGTTTTCTGAAGAACTGGTGTCGTTTTATCATGACACTGAATTTGATGGACTTGGTTGTGGAGGGCTTTGGTTAATACTTTCATTCAAAAATGATTGGGATCATACTTAGATAGATTGACAATAGTGTTGTCTACTACCACTGGTAATACCGCTGTCTGGTCTGTCTCTCTCCGTGACACTCTTGCTGGTAGAATCTTCTCTTTCTCTGTCCCCTGACCCTGTTCTGACCTCTGTCAGGGCACTTTCAGACTCCTCCTAAACAAGGAGTACTGTGCTGTATGGCAGTTTGTTGGTGACCAAGTTGATAAGCAGACATGCTAGTGCCAGCCGATCGTTGCCTGTGTCCAACTCACTCGATACAGAGGACTCGGAAAGGTCTCTGTAGCTATGGCGTCCTTGTCTGTCCTGCTGGAAATACTCTGCTTGCAGGTAATAAGTATTGTTTTTGTCATAAGAATTGATATCTTTAGCTAGCATTATTATTGTTGTAAACAATGGTTTTCTATTTATGCACACTTTGTTCTTCATGAGTACTCTTCACTTTGTGCATTGAGCTCCCTTCTCTGTTATGTTGTTTCTTTAGTGAAATTATCTAAGTTGAGAAAATACATGTACTTTCACAAATGTTATGTGTTTTGTGTCATTCCTATGCATATGTGTACAACAACCTTTGAGTGTTGGGTGTGAGTACCATATTTCATGGACTGAAAACAAAAGGCAATGTAATCCCTAAACATAAATCCGACAGAACCATATCATTTATACTTTAATCCCAGATAGGCTGGTATTCACCAGGAGAGAATCATTAAAGAGCTTCTCAAGCTGTCAGTTCCAGAAAGCTAGTGGATAAGCAAAAACACCTCTCCATCCAGGAGATCCTCAAAGGAGGCTGAGTAATTAGAAAACTGCAAGAAACTATTGTTAAACTTGTGGGTAATAGGAAAGTGGGAATATTTCTTGCTTCATAGTTCCAAAACAGAGGAAAAACAACTGATACACATGAACATCCCTGAATTGATAATCAACCTCTTTGATAAAGGATACTCAGAAATAGAGACAGAGAGAAAGGAAGAGAGTGAGAAAGAGACAGGGATTGAATGAAGGCAAAAATGAGTGTGTGAGTATGCAAGGGTGAACACAAGCAAATGTATATATATACCCCAATTATTTTGGTGATTTATTGTGTCCTCCATTATTGAGGTGTTAATGATGCTGATTCTCTAAAGTTCCTTTTCACTGTTTCATTAAACTTTTGATTGTTCACATATTTCTGTCTTGGTTAATGCTACCTTTTGTCATGTTCCTTGACTAGTGTCCTATATACCACAATATTAAATCAGTAATGCATGAATGTGTTTTGACACTCTTGCATTGGTCTATCTATTCTTACTGAATCTTGATTTTTCAGCTTATAGCTTGCTTCAGGGTAAAACATTTTCATTTTGCCAGAACAAGTTATTTATCAGTTCAAACGTTGGCTTGCATACACCTCACTTTGGGTTCTGACTTTGGTGTCTTGAGTGCTTTGGAATTTACTAATGTTGACACTAGGGAAAGCCTAAAAAAGAAGCTCCTTCCAACACTTTCTGATTCCATTTGATCAATTCTTCAGCACAGCATTTTTTCTGAATTCTGTGAAAACTGTACTTCTCATAAAGTAAAGTCGCTTGGTCCCAGGGTTTTGGCTATTTGTAGCCCTATATGCAGCCACATGAGTAAACCATGAAGCAATGTTTATTATTAGAGCTGACTGCTTATATCTCAGAGAACAATCTATTGGATTTCTACCAGTGGGGTTTCATCCAGAATGTGACGATGCAACAGCTACTCTTAGGATCCTTCACCATCCCTGGCCATACTGGGTGGTGGTCACAGATACTTTTTGGTGAGCTTGGACCTCTATGCAGCCTTCGACACTACTGTCCCATCAGAACTGTATGGGGATCAGGGGTCCAGTGCTGTTTAGCATGGGTCAATACCAGAAGCTGGAAGGGGGTTTGTTTGGGTGATTCTGGTTCAGCCCTGATCCCTTTCCCTTTTAAAGTTCCTGACAATTCAGCTCTTTTTCCATCTTTGTTCAACATATAAATGGAGCTCCTGGGAAAGCTTCTGAACACCAGGAGCTGTATTATATATAGGGCACCGGGGGGGCAATGGGCATTTGCACCCTATTTTTGCACTCCTGTGGCACACTTCTATTACAGAATGGATTTGTGACACTTGCATGCCCCCTTCAGTGATATGGATTGTGCTGGCGCTAAATCTGTGGCACATAACCCCAAGGTTCAGGATTTAATCCAGTTCAGGAATGATGGGCAGGGATCCTATGTATATTAAGAACATTACGTCAACACGGTTTTAATTACTACCATATGAAGGTAAACATATAAGTAAAACAAGTAGGGAATAGTATCTTCTTAACGAGCATGCCATTAAAATGAAGCACTGCTAATCTGCTTCTTGGTTCAACAGGTATGACTTTACTAGAGCCCTTTGTCTTTTTTATTCAGCCACATAATCTCAAGCAAAAAATAATAGAATTGAGGTATGTAATGTATTTCCCTCATGCTCCTAGACATACTCATGAAGAACTATTATGTGGCTGATGAAATGTTTTACACTCCCTACTATAGTGTCACACATCAAAACTCTTTGCCCTGAGGAAGCCCTTAATCAAAAAAGAACCTCCCCTAGAAGGTTGAAACGTGCTGGCATACACAAGTGGGTTGAGGGAGATCAGTTCCCCATTGGTTGAAGGCTCATTCAGACAAGTACCCTTGATGGCCAAGAACTAAGAAGGGACATGTTTGAAAGTTAACACCTCAACCCTCAACGGCCTACTGATTTTTCGCTTTGAGAATAGGGAATTGAAGATTTGATAAAAGGACTGATATGTGTTGGACACTTTTTATGTTCTTTCTGTGTATAAAATTGGTTCTCTGATGTGTCCAGTGGACACTTTTGTATGTATATGTCTTTGAGATATGTTTGATAATTTCTTTATGTTTAAGTAATTGTACTAATTTTTGTCATTTAAGTATTCTCAATATATGTATGTTTCAGACAAAAAACTTCATTCAAAAATAGTTAAAAAGTTGAAGGGTCTCACTATGTGCAGTGTATGATTTGTGGTTTATTCAAGCATCTAATGAAGCAGAGTTAAAGGAGGTTTTCAACGGTGCATTTGGGAGTGCAAGTAAAAGCAAGTTGAACTAAGTAATTGGTTACATATACTCATCAAGTAAACATGAGGTACATGAAAGAATCTGGTACATTTATGGTTGATGGGGTGCATAATTGTAGGAAATTGGTTCACTGGCTGAGGGGGTGAAACCCTACTAAAGCAGCAACCACAATCTCTGTCAGGGTGAAGTACAAGCAAACCCCAAATTAACCTGGGCTTAACCTTCTGGTAGATTGTCACAAAGCAGTCAGGCTTAACTTAAAGGCAATGTGTAAAGTATGTATGCAGCACTTCAAACAGTAATAAAGTGAAAACACAACACAAGAGAAATCCAACATCAATATAGAAAAATAGAGTAAAATGTAATACATTATTTTAGAATAAAACAACAAAAATTCAATCAGTAAAACTGGAGATATGCAATTTGAAAGATTTAAGGGTAAATAGTGCCAAAAAGAACAAAGCACAAACTGTGGTTGTTTGATCAGGCTGGACCGGGATAAAGTCACAAATTTAGGCCGACTGTGATGGAGTGCAGGCTGGGCACCGTAACCAGGTTAGGCCCGCTGAAGAAAGTACCTTAAATCCTGGTTCGAGAGCGTTGCAAGATACTGCGTTGAGAATATCTCACGCAGTGGCAGTTCCGAGGAAGCTGTGCGGCTGCGAATACAGAGTCTCCATCATTGAGGATGCCATTGACGAGGTGATGAGGGCCTTGCGATGTGAAGTACTGCATTGAGGATGCGTTGTGCAGTGGTGGTTAGGAAAAAGTGGCGAGGCTGCGATGCAAGGTCCTGTAATGGGCTTAAAATGCGAAGTCCTGCGTCACGAATCGGCGGTTCGGAGGAAGCTGCAGGGTGAGATGCCTGTGTCGGGGATGTGCAGCAGCAGTTCTGATGTGGCTGCGAGGAGATGCATTGCGCTGCACCGGTTCTGCTCACAGGACCACAGTTGGGATGGCAGAGCACCTTCAGGTCCACTTCCACAGGTCCAGGACTAGGGTGGCACCCCTTGGGGGCAATACTCACAGAGGACAAAGCCCAGGTGCCGGGTTCAAGGTGGTTGGAGCCTTTTCTGTCCCTGAGGCTCTGTTCAGGAGGCCAGCTAACTAGCTCTTGGAATCACTCTATTGGTCCTGGGTTCAAGATGCATGTCCAGTCCTTCTTGATCAGGCAGCAGGGCAACAGGGCAGCAAAGTAACAGTCCTCTTGCAGAGTAGTACAGCAGTCCTTCTGAGTCTTCCACAGGTTCAGAGGTATACTGAAGAGTTGGGTCTTGGGGGTCCAATATTTATACTTGATGCCAGCTTTGAAGTAGAAGGTTCTAGAGGTTTCCACCCCCAGAGGTGTTTGGAATTTCTTGTCTCCCTGCCCTGCCCCTAGCTTTTCTGGGTGCACAAAAGACTAGTGTCAAACACTTTGCGAGTGTGCTCATGCAGAGGTTTTGTGCTGTGCAAGTGTGGTAGGTGACAGCTCCGTCCCCTATCAAGTCAGAGATGGCCCATCCTGCCAACCCCTTTGTCTCACAGTCTGGGAGCAATACACAAAGACCACCTACCAGCTACACCTAGTCATGTGACCCAGGATACAGACTGCAGGCATCAAATGGTAGGGACAAGAAAATACCAACTTTCTAAAAGTGCCATTTTCAGAATTGTGACTTAAATTTTGACTTTACCATTAAAGAGGGTTTTAAATTACAATTCTTCAGACACAAAACTTGACATTCCTACTTTCTCTCTATTGAACGTTAGCACTTATTAAATGCAATAAGGTAACCCAATGTTATCCTATGGCAGGCCTCGAAAAATTATAAAAATGTTACTAGACCTGCAGGTCTAGTAACCTGAATAATCTACTTGACCTAACTGAAATGTACTTGACCCGTAAACTGCCCTCAAATTGTGCGATGCTAGGCAAATATTTTATTTTACAGAGTAGCCTTTTTCTTCATTATCATGGGAGCACCTTCAAATATGTGAGATCAGCATTTCGGCTGTACAAAATAAAACCTTCTATTTGATTTAATAGACTAAAAGTTTGCTCCATATATAATAAATATCTAGCTCACATATAGGGTGTACATCACCCCTGACTTGCCTCTTAGTTCACTAATAGCATTGCTCATCAGGGCAAGGGCAAGAATGTTTCTCATTTCATGTGTAGAAAATCATTGTTAATAAATATATTACTAAAACTCTGATGTGGTAGTGCACTGTCATTTACAGACAGCACATTTTCTATTGAAATGGCCACAAACATTCACACTAACATGCAGTTTCGATAAAACTATATAGCGTATGAACAAAAAACTGTGAAAAATGGGTTTCAGCAAAAATTTTGATTATTTCCGCATCATCAAGTAAAGTGTTCTGATGTGTTTCTATCCTATTAAAATCTTGTTTTTCATCACAGAATTACAAAAAACGTGCTTTCATACCTAATGAAATATAATTTGAAATGTTTGTACAGTTCACTTAAAACCGAAGTCAAAAACAAACCCCCTTTGGGTATACTTAGTACAATAGAGCAAAACCACTCAACACATCCAAATTATCACCAGAACATGACACCACCACCATCAAAAGGCCAAGTGTATCTAAGGTATAAAAATATTTTATTTAAAAAATGACGAACAATAATCAGAAGCAAAAAATCATCATTATACAATGTTAAAAATAGATAGGCATATACACATAATTAAAAATACAAAATTGATCATAGGGAGAATATACAAGTAAAATACTTTCTATTCATCAAAAGGCACATAAATTTGATCCAGATCATTTGTTCAACACATATAGTTGTTATGCGATAGATTTTTAGCAAAAACAAGTCACAAATGTCACCACAACCTACAATACGCCTTTATGTAGTTTGCGTCGACGCGTTTCGGTGGATGTCACTGTGTCTTGGAAACCACCTTCCTCAGGACAAATATAAAAACTCCTACATGGATTTTTGGGATCTGTACATATTCATACAAAAAATATACAAAAACAATCAATTAGCCTTTAAAATCTATACAGTGACAGTGTTAATATTCTGGTATACATTGTATAATGATGATTTTTTGCTTCTGATTATTGTTCGTCATTTTTTAAATAAAATATTTTTATACCTTAGATACACTTGGCCTTTTGATGGTGGTGGTGTCATGTTCTGGTGATAATTTGGATGTGTTGAGTGGTTTTGCTCTATTGTACTAAGTATACCCAAAGGGGGTTTGTTTTTGACTACGGTCTATTTGGTGCTCTACTCCTTTGGTGGTAAAGGGGCCCCTCTCATTTGTTTGTGTCAGTTCACTTAAAAACCTGACATCCTGCGGCCTTGCATTTCACACTCTTTATACAGCGGAATTGTCAGACAGTTCACTGTACAAAATCCTCTACTTTTCTTTCTCTGACTCCAAAGTTAATTGCACATAGTTAACAGAACACCTGGTCAGCTTCCCAGAATGGGCCAGCAGGCCCTAAAATAGCTTGCTCTGATAAAATCTAATTTGCCATGGCGAGTGAGCGAGTACATTTCTCGAGGCTTGTATGGGAGAGGTAGGCTCTGCAGTAGTGAAAAACAAATATAAGAGATTTTTACTACCAGGACATGTAAAACTTAATGGTACAGCCCCAACTTTTTAAATACACTGCTCCCTGCCCTACTGGGCTGTTTAGGGACTACCCTAGGGGTGCCTTATATGTTTATAAAAAGGAGGGTTTAGGCCTGGCAAAAGGTTTATTTTGCCCGGTCGAAATGCCAGTTTAAAACTGCACACACAGGTTGCAGTGGCAGGCCTGGGACATGTTTAAAAGGGCTAGTTAAGTGGGTGGCACAATCCGTGCAGCAGAACTACTAGTGGCTTTTAATTTACAGGCCCTGGTACATGTAGTACCACGTTACTAGGGACTTACAAAAAAAATTAAATTTTCTAATTGGGTGTAAGCCAATGTTACTATGTTTTAGGGAGTGAGCACGCACTTTAGCACTGGTTACAGACCAACAAAAAAAGATCAGCAAAAATGGAGGAGTAAGGCAAAAGTTTTGGGGGAAGATCACACCAAGGCTGACAGGTTTAACAATCCTCCCATGCTAGCATGCTCTCATTTGTATGAGAGCATGGCCCTATACAAAAGAGGAAACCCTTTGCCTCTGTGCCATATTCCAGACACAGGGACAAAGAAGCCATTAGGAGGTTGTGCAACACAAGGAAGGTGGCTCACAGTGCTGCCCCCCCAGGGTGTCTCTTGGCAGAGAGGTACAGGTGTACCATTGATCCTCTAGGCATCCCCTTGCAGGCAGGTGCAGCCACACACTTCATCCACCTGTGATACGTTCCTGTCCTTGTAAAAGTGAAGCAGGTCTGCTTCCATTGAAGGTGCTCTGTCTTTCACCATTGCACTCCTCAGGGCAAGCGTGAACTGCTAAAGTTCAGGCGTGTGCCGGGAATAGGGCATTTTGTTACTGTAATTAGGTGCTTTGTCCCTGGCTGTGTCAGGTACATCTAGTTAACAGTGCTACATGGCACAAATCAGGACAGTAAACCCAATGTCTACTTCACTTGGAGATCTGCAAATACCTGTTAGCTGTTTTAGAGATATTCATGACTTGATCAAATGAGCAATGCACCCAGAGACACTGTTTCGCCTGTTATTTTCTCTGGCTTTTACATGTACTGTACAGCAGGAGTCCCCACTAACAAAGCCATCATATTAAATGCTTACTGGCCTAATCGAATTTAAGGGACCCTGCTTCAAGAGTCTCTGCGGCAGGATCAGTGAAATTTGTAGTGTGGCCTTTGGAGACTATTCTGGTACTCAGACCCAAGGCTGGTGTGATGTCAATATTCGAATCTCGCCTAACAGAGTTTAGGGGGACCAGCGGATGATACTTTAGAGGGCTCTCTCCATTAATGGTCAGACTGTGATGGGAAAGTGCATGCTTATCAGGCACCGACACTGCTCTGGTGGTCAACTTCCTGTGCCTGTTGACGATGGAGTAGTTCTCTAATATGTCTAGAGGATATCACTGGAGGGCTTCAGGTGGTTTAGGCCTCCACCCTGTTCTATGGCAACCATGATTGTTACAAAGTCCTATAACATAGCATATTAAGATTGAGCGGTTACAGAGCAATCAGCAGTTTACTATCTCTCCCCAGAGAGTTCATTTAGGTGACAAAATAACTTGTCATGCCCTAATGTCCATTCGTACTCAGTAAACTAAGCAGTTCTGTTTATTGCTACCCTCTTTGGAAATTAGTATAATCAGGCTCTGGTTAGGTCACATAAAGTCTCTCCTTCCCTTCCCCCTCTAGAAAGACTTTTAATAAGTGGATAGGCGCAGATCCCTGTATTCTTAATGAAACATACAATTCATATAAGCAAATAAACAAGAACAATTAGTACCTGTACATGCAAACAACCAACAAATATCCAGGTTCAGAACCCGTAAGGGAGGTCAGTATTTAGGCTGCTGCACAATAAGCTGTAAAAAGAATAAACTGAGGCTTTGGTGTTTCATTTATTCATAAAAAATGAACTGTTCTTTTGCTGTTATATGAACATTTGCTTACAGTTTAGGGTTAGTGTGTGTTTCAGTAAACTAAATACAACATCTATTACAAGCTGTTTAAAGTTTCCAAAATTAATAAAATGTGGAACTAACTGGCAAGTATTCAAAGAATCTATGTTTGTCCATGGAAGACCATGCTATTAGAAGTGCACGCTCACTGTGCATTACAGTATCGAATTTGTGTCACCAAAAAATATTATGTTCATCCTTACAATTTGTCTAGGTAGACAACTGCACACTAGCAAATATGTCGTTTAAAATCAAGGATGGCATCCAGTTTTGTGTAGAAGATCTAGATTGTGTCAAATTTAATATATTTTTTTAAAGAAGTCTATTTATTATGGGTTTGTCTGCATTGATTTCGAAAGCCACATTCTTTCCAAGTTTAACTGGAAACCTCTCTATTACGCTATGTGGTCTTTCCTTTAGGAGGCAGGGCATGGCCTTCAAAGCCTATGTATCTCATTACTAATGTGAAAAGGTGACATAAACATCCCTATACATTAATGAGTTGCATAAAAAGTACTTAGCGGGATGGTTTAATGTCATGATAAAACATATTGCATTTTTTGGATTGCTAGCTGCGCCCCTATAAAATACAATACTCCAAACTATGAGTATTTGTGGGTTGTTTCTCACTGAATGTCTCTCAGCTTATTAGACTCCAACAATTCACAGTAGCTTTGGCTGGTGCGCGCTGTTGGCTTTACTACTAGCCCAAAGCGGAAATAACAGTATGTCAGTATATAAGGCTCACTATTAGACAACTGCCTACTTTCTGGCAATTGGATTGATGTTGAACTACTATAAAGGCATTGTATCTTATTGTGAAACACTATCCATGTACAGTATATACTATAGTACAGACTAAGGAAAAGTGGCTAACAAATGCAGTTTGAAGCTTAAGAAACAGTAAAAGGATGATGAATGAACATTGCTCACCAAGTCAACATTACTGTAATATAGAAGGTCATGACACCAAAGCTGCACGTGCCTTGAAGGGAATGGGGTGAGATAGCACAAGAGGAGAACATGGTTGTGCATGATCAATAGCTGAAAAACATAATAAAACTGTGCAGGTATGCAAACTAGACACACCTGCATGTAAGTCAAGTATCTCCAGAATGCCAGGAAGTAAGAAAGGTCTCCGCTGGCTCCAAACCTCCCTGAAGAATAAGGCCCATATGGGCCAGTCTGAATCCGTTTTTAAAAGTAGAGTTCTTTCGTCAGCATTGACACAACACAGGGTATTTGCTTCTTCTCACTGAAACGTGGGTCATCAGACCACGACTCAAAGCTAGTCGCCACCATAAAGTTGACTCTGGTTAGGATCTGCATAATCTCCAGCTGCTTCCCATGGTCTGTGAGCATCTTACAAAGAGACTGCACAAACCAGGATCCTCTCCCAGGATTCCTCCAAGAATAGTAACCTGAAACAAGAAAACAATTTCAGTGCAAACGTTTTATTAAAGATTCTGTTTTGACAAATAATTTGAATTATACGGGCAGTGTTTCCAAAAAAGTAAAGGAACAAACGGCCCGGAATGCTGTTTGGCTGTAATGAGTTCTAGAATACTTTAAAAGGCTAAACATTAGGATGGGGCCAAGTAACATGTCTTGTCAATCATCTTGGAAACTACCTTCAGAATCAAGTTTTGAATTGTTTATGTGCCTTCCACCAGCTTAAGTCCCAAGGACTTTGAGAAGTCATTATTCTTTATTAGAGTTACAAGGAATCTATTGTGGAAATATGAGATCTTTTTCGCCAATGCGGTTACGTATCAGCAAAAAGGAAATAAAAAATACTTGTTTACCTATAATCCCAGCCCCCTGATATACCTCCGTAAAAAAATTGTTGTCCAGAGATTTTCATGTTTGATTTGTGTTTTTGGATCACTGGAGAAGTAATTTAGCTTGGGTAGACATTGCTGATCAGGGCCAAATTTGTCTGGGTGATATTTTTAAAAATGGCAGATATGTTGCAGTGATGATGTCATATTTCAGGAACCATGAGACCTATATACTTCATTTTGGTGTCAAAACATAGGTTTTGGGGGTCAAGTAGTCTTATAGAGACAGAAAAAAACTCCTCAGAGCTACCCTTCCACCATTTTCCAAAATGGCGGCCATGATAGGGGAAGAAGAGACATATATAGAAATGAAACAAATAATAATGGTTATTAATCCTTTTATGTATATACCAAACAATGTTTATGATCTGAATATGAAAATAAATAATGTTTATCACTCCTGTTTTAGGCACATTTTCATAGTTCACTTTATTTATTTGTTCGGCAATCGCTCATGGTACATTTGCAGAATGTTGAACATTTGAGAAGAGCATATCGACAGGGACATCTTTTTGTAGCACAGGTTTTGCGTGCAAGTTCAGTGGGTAGAGGTTTTAGAAATTTTGTAGGTTTTAGCACCCCATCAATATCTTCCCAACCAAATTCACATGGATCTCTCTCTACATATGCATGATCCAAAACATTTACACATCTTCTGATCAAGTAGAACGGTCTTTTAATGTGTCAACGCACAGAATATGATGTCTGTGGCAGGTCATAGTGGGACTGATATCTTGAACCCACTGTACCAAAGATCGTAAAATGTGTGACAGTCACAACTTGTTTTCCACACACGCACAAGGTATTTTCTACGTCTTTAAAGTCACATTCTTCTTCTGTCTCAGCAAATCCTTTTAGAAACTTCACAGGTTCAGCAGTCAAAGCTCCACGTTTTGTTCCAGTTTTGGTCATAGTGTCATCACCTGTAAGAATATGTGCCTTGATAAGAACACTGGGCATCTCTGGGTCAAGTTTCTTGTGCAGAATATGAAGCGGAATTAAGTGTCTTTTCTTGCCTGTTCCATAATGTATCCATAACTCTGACATTCCTTGACCTATGAACATTGCATAGCAATAAGTAGCACAATCATTTGTGCCATTTGACAGTACAATGACTTGATTGGAACCATTTTGAATAGCCCACTCAACACATGTGGCACAACATGAAGGCCAGCTTCCTCCAATTTGCTGTTAAGTACTTAAACAATATGACCCGTACCTTTTGAATATATCTCTGCAGGCACCAACTCCTCATTGACAATCATTTCACTTACAATAATTGGAAATTCAGTGTTCACTGAAGCATAAGCAATGTTTTGGCGAGTTAACATCTCCAAGTTCATCTTGTTCGATGACCAGAACTTAGCAAACTGCACAGGTATAGGTGTCGAATTTTTCATGAAGACAAGGTCAATTGTTCCACTTGTGGACATTCATCTGATTCTCTCATATTCTTGGACAGATAGTTCAGCTATGGTTTTTCCACCTCTACCTTCTTCACTCTTTCCAAATACCAGGACCCATATCTCAGGAAGTTTATTCAAGCGAATTCGCGAAACACAGTAATCAGTGACTCCACAGTGTTCACATTCCCCAGTACTTGCAAAGTTCTGATTTTTCGTCACATTATTTGACAGACTTTACTGACTTGGTTTTCTGGCTTTGAACTGAGTGTATTGAACATTGCCTGGTTTTGCATTATGCCTTTGAATGAAGTGCACCCTATGCCTTGTTCACTTCTGAAATTAGATATGCAACACCAGTAGTGCCTGCTGAACGTATGTATGGATGCCTATGTAGCAAACTGACATATTTCCAGTACTTGGACACCCCTCGCCAATGCAGTCAAAGAAGCCTTGAATCTGGTGGAATGAGTCTGTTTTTAAAAAATGATGATCCACATGCACAGGGTTCGCTTATGCACCACCTTCCTGTTTTTTTAATTTTTTTAAAGGTGGTCATGAACTCTCTTGTATGCTCAATGTAGAAGGCGCTCTCAATGGGTCAAGCCTAGAAAGCCTCTCTTCCACTAGGAGAGATGCGTCATAGAGAGAAAGATGAGTAGGATAATGGAGTAATGGTGTACGGTGGTTGAAGTGACAGCACCTTCTGTTCATTGACACGGCGCGCAGAAGTAACTGAGATAAGAAACACTGTCTTGCTGTCACTTTACCACCAATTGTCTCCTAATCCAGAGAAAATGGGTCTGTCCCTCTTTCAACTCTTGTTGAGGCTAGGAGAACAGGATGCTGCATGACAGGTTGGTCTTATCCTGCCATTATTGATGGTCTAAGGCTTGTTCAAGATACAGACTGTTGTACCCACTGAAAGTGAACGTTCTGTTGCAAGGCCCACATGATCTGATGGCATGAAGGATGAGAAGGATGCATGAGGCTAGGAGTCCAAGAAGCCCCTGAACCATTCGCGACAAAACCCAGGATTAAGCTTAAAACATCAAGATCATACCCTGAATGTCCCAGACTCGCTGTGCAGGTGGGAAAACCCTAAACACCACTGTGTCCAGGATGGCCCCTTTTAAAGGAATCCTCTGTGCAGGCCTCGGATATGGCATTTTGTCTCCCTGATGGAAAACCCCATTGATTAAAGAAGGATAACCATCATCTGGAGATGGTCTGCAACTGACTTCAGCAATCTGGCCTTCAGCAGTCAGAAAGGTACAGAAAGTATTTCAGGCTTAGAAAGATGGACCGTGACCACCACCATTACTTTCTTAAACACCTGAGGGGCAGAGGTGAGGCTGCAGGGTAGACAGCAAATTGAAAATGATCTGACAACATTACGAACCGAAGGAAGAGTTTGTGGGACTGAAAGACAGGCACATGAAAGTATGCATCCTGCAGGCTCAAGGACACCATCCAATCCCTCAGAGCCATGGTGCAAAGGACTTGGGCGAGGGTTAGGTCTTGAATTTGTCCTTCCGTAGGAAGGCGTCCATGGCCAAAGATTCAAAATTGGCCTGAGATTTCCATTATTCTTGGGCACCCAAAAAATAATGGGTGTATCAACCGTTACGTTCAGGTAGGTTCAAAAGTAATCCAGAGGGAGCCAGCATTGCTTTAAAATTTGCAGCATGCCTCTATGAAGGCTTTTATCTGCTGCAGGGTCAAAGATGGCCAGGAAAGTCTGGGCACACGTAGACCAGCCCCTGAATGGGCTTGGGCTTGGAGAATGCCTGCAGAGCCAGATCTTTGGAGCATCAAGTGAGTGGCTTATACCCCACATGGGAGGGGAGAGATGGATTACAGTCCCACTTGCCCTACTTGTGCTTATGGCACAACTTGTACTTCAACTCAAATGAAAGCTTGGAGTACAACCAGGACTTGGAATAGTAGTGCCCCCCCTATTTGGTGCCAGAGTGGGTCCATTGCTTAGAATCTGATCTGCCCTGCCTTTTGTTTGACACAAGTTCATGCAGTCGGATAATAGTTTTAGAAGTATGCTCTGATTAAGTTATACTCTGACATATACATTTTAGAGAGTGCACCCATCTTCAGCAGTTGTTGTCTGCAATATATATTCAATCAGGCCTTCACAGGGTCATAAAGGCAATGTCGAAGCTCTCAGTGGATTAGGTTTGTGAAAGTGAAAAATTTCCAAAGGGATGAGCACTTGCGAAGACCAGCAAAATCATGTCTTATCTGCCTAGATAATGGAAATTATCCTGATACTCTGATTGATCTTTCGTTCAAGAGCAGTAAAGCTTAACCATTAACAATGTCATATGGTCCTTTAAGGGACAGGCATTAGATGCAAGTCTGCTGTTACATTCAAGGAAGCATCCTCTCTAGGATTTTCTTGGAAAACACAGCTACCAGATCCATGAGCTCCTCAGCTCTTGCAGCTTCACAGTAAGTAACCAGGGTGAAATGGCAGGTCCCACTGTACCTTGCAGTATAACAGGAAGTCTGCTTCTTAAGCTGTAGTAGGCAACATCAGGCCAGCACACCATGTGGTGCAAGGTGGAAAAGCTCCTCTTAGCTTCTTCGTTTAGACAGTCAGAAACTCTTGGGATATGAAACTGCAACAGATCAGATTTTAAAGGGAAATATGCCATCCTATTGTTTTCATTTTCGAGTCATCAAGGACACCATGCTATGCCCAAATCCTGAGAGATATAAGGATATCCCTTCCACCTTATCAGAACTGCATTATATCCAAAGGTATTTGGCAAAAGGCAGAAGGGATATCCATCATGTTTGTATATGTCCGCCAAACTCTAAATCAGGCCCACAGTCTGAGGTAGTCAAGTCACACTCTAAATGTTCTTCCAAAAATGGAAGAAAAATGGCAGAGGTCTCTACTCTCTTTCTAGCTCACCCCCTGTTTCATTTGAATAGAATGGTCACTGGTAATTCAGAGCAGGGGTAGTCCAGTACTTGGCTCCAGCAATCTATTATAACCTCTGTGAAAGCAATATCTTTACCACTTAAGATAATTCCATATGCCACAAGAGTGGTGGAGTGTTTGGAGGTGGTGCAGAGGTAGACTCAGGATAACTGATTTTTCCTGAATGGTGCTGAGACCGTGGTCCTGCTTCTCAGCTGTACTTTCCCTTTGTTTGGACTCATATGTTGGGCATTCCCTATAGAATATGTTAGGAATATGGGAGTGACTGCCTACACAGGGTTTTCCTTCGCACCTCAGTTCAACGAAGTGATAAAGCCTGTCCAGCTCCATTCCACCGCTATTCCCTAAGATATGAGATATTCTGTAACAAATGTATAGGATACCAGTGGTGCAAGCTATTGTTCTTGCTGGGCTACAATACTGTGTGACTGTCTAGGAGAATGTATCAGAAAAACACTGTCTAAACTGCAGATACTTCTGAACCGAGATAACAGGATAATGTTTGGTATGAAGAAATGTGAATACCGTAAGTACTACATCAGCAATTAGGGTGGATGTGCATGTTGAACAAACAAATTAGCGTGATGTGGAAATTGGCTCAGAATCCATGCAGGACCTCTATCTATGGGAGCTGAATGATGATCGAGCTCCAGTGCTATCCAGATTTGCCCATGTAGGGGCGGCTCCTCCATTATGGTAGAGGCGCGTCGCCCGCTAGGTGGCAGCAGAGGTAAATACTTGAAAAATAAAATGATAATAAACCAATTTTATTATCATTTTATTTTTCCTTTTGCCTGCGGCTGCCATGAGATCGTCATAGGGCGGGGTCATGCACTCTGTGCAACAGCAGTGGGAAGGAGGGGTGTTGGGCACTACTAAGTGCGCATGACGGTTTGGTCTGCCATCTTAGGCCGGCCAAACCACCATGCGTACTTATCATTTCTCCATCCAGCTGTGCTGTACAGCCAGGTGGAGAAAAGCCAAAGGCTCCCAATACCTGTTTGAGCACCACCGCTGCTCAGACCAATCCCAGCACTACTCTCATGCTGGGAACAGAATTCCCAGCATGAGAGCAGCATCAGGAATTGGCATCTGGGAGCCTGTGCAGTGTGATCAGCCATGGACCGGACCTGCATCAGGATTGAGAGAGGAGCAATGCGGCAGGTAAATTTTATATATTTTTCTTTATTTTGTCTGTTCCCACCTGCCCCATTGCTTCTTATCCCGTGCAGCCGCCACTGCGCCCATGGCCAAATACTTTGCGGAAAAACATGAGTGGCAAGTCACAGAAGGTAGCTCTCGAAATATTATAAAATGTCCTTCAAAGATGTTGGAGACGTTTTGAAATGTTACCAAAGATATTCATCACAACATTATATTCTGGACTGATCGGTTAACTACTTTAATGCTTGAAAGCAAATGCCTGCGTTGATCTGTTTTCTACTTTAATGCAGACGCCTGAGTGCGAATTCGAGATTATGACACGGTTAGTTGCCTACTGCAGTTTCTTTGCAAAGGGCGTATTTTTACGGGCTGCTTTGCGTGATTTTCGTCCAGCAACTTGCATTTTAAATATTTATGTTTTGGCCACTACTAAGCTGGTCATTTATGCTGTTTGCGCTGCTCTCTGCGCTTGTTAAGGCAAATGTATTCCGGTGCTTCTATGTTGTGCTTGGGTTTCTGTTATGCATGGGTTTATGTTATGCATGGGTTTCTGTTATGCATGGGTTTATGTTATGCATGGGGTTGTTGTTAGGAGACATAAGGGTACTGTGTCCGAATAGTTAAGTATTTTACATGATTTCGTAAAGAAAGTCTTTTCTTTTATTCTGTACAAGTGCCTTGAAGCTTTGGCTGTTTGACTGACTGCCTGCACCTGTAATGTGCACACTTCTTCATTATTTGTGCTTTGTAAATACCAAAAATAAATCTAAACTAAACCACTAAGTTGTTGGGCATTCCCTGGCGGCACCTGTCTGAATTTGGCTAGCAAATAAAATTATCAGTTTGGAATTTCTGACAAAAGTTTAAATCGCTACTTGAACCTCGCCAGAAAAGGGAAACAGCCTTTTTTGCCTTTTCATGAGTTTATAGAGGCTGCTACCAGGGCGATACAAGTTTTTATTATCAATTACTTACAAAGTCTTTGGACACAAGGGGGCTTATTCACAAAGTGCTTTTTGTAGTGCGCTAGCAATACTCCAACAGTACTACTAATGTATCACAAAATGCTATTCAGAAACCTACATGCGAAGGTCCGCCACTCATATCGTTAATGTGAGAAGATCTCCACACATTAGGGGCCGTATTACAGGAAGTGCCCCCGGGGAACAACGGGCATGTGCACCACCTTTGCGTGCCCCCGGGGCACTTTGGAATTACAGAAAGGGCCACAGACGCTTGTGCGGCCCTTTCTGTATACAGATAGCGCTGGTGCACATATAACGCCAGCGCTATCACCAGAGGGTGTTCCCTCATTTGCATGGGGGCGTGGCCCCAGGCAAATGAAGGAATGCCATTGCCTCTGCGCCCGCGCCATATTATAGATGCAGGTGCAGAGTCAAAGAAGCTGTCAGGCGGCGCACTGACAGTGCACCACTGTCAGTGCGCCCCCTTGATAGCAGCTCTCTTAAAGGGGGTAAGGGAGTCCTATGGACACCCGAGACATCCCCTTGCAGGCGTGTGCAGTAACTCACTGCACCCACCTGCAAAGGGATCTCTAATCCCCCTAAAAGTGCAGGCAGGTTACCACCCGCACAGTGAAACACAGAGCGGCGTTGAAGCAGCCGCTCCATATTTTACTTGAAATTGCTGTCATCAGGGCAGCACGAGCTTGCAGCTGTCCTGCGGGCAGCCCATTCAAAGTAATATGGCGCACTCTCCTTGTTAGCACAGATCGCACTTTTTGAAAGGTGCATCCGGAGCTAGCAAGGAAAATGCGCCACATTGCATAATACGGCCCCAGGTGTACATTTAATTAGTAAATGGGGGCGGGGCAGGAAGAGTGGGTGGAAAATGGAGAATATTTACGAATAAATGGGGGTAGGAGGAGTTAAGAGAGGAGTAAAGAGGGTTTGGGAACTGGTACAGAGGGTTTAAGGCAGGGACATGCACCAGACCACAAAAAAGTAAGTGCATTGTTATTCACACACTGCACTCTTATAGTTAGTACAGCCAATAAGCATTTGCAAAGCCAGTAGGTCTGGCCTTCAGGACCTATTGGGTTTACCAATGTTTTTCAGCAATCTTGTGCAGCATGACTAAAAAAATGCATTTAAAAAATCGTTTGACACGGCCACCTGCCACATTTTGTAGAGGCACTCTTACAAAATGATGCAGGGGCTTTTTCTTACTGATACAAGTTAGATCGATATATGTTTCACGTTTGGGACCTAAAGGCTTTGCCAATGGTTTTTAGGCAGTGCTTAATTTGTGCTGGTAGTTTCCGGTGCTTGGCACCGGCACCTAATTGCCAACACCGGGGCTTATGACAGTCTGCCACATGGTGGCGCTGTCTGGCTAATGTAGGTATGAGCACAAAAACAGCAGCTTATTACTTCAATTTACATTTACAATGACTAATATCTGCCTCCCAAGCCATTCTTATAGTTTTGGGAGGCTGGAATAGTCTGAATTGTCACATTTTTAAGAGTGTGATGGTTAGTAGCAGTGTTTGTGCTGTCATTGACAGCTTGCAGGGGCAATGGGTGGTGCAAGCTGCATTGGCCTCCAGACGAGAGCCCCGCCACTTATTCTTTTACAAATTAAGCACTGTTTTTAGGCATGCTGGCCAGAGTCACTGCCCCAGCTCTAATAGCACTAGCAAACCAGGAACCCGCCTTTGCATCATAGATGCTCCAGCCAGGATCCATCAACAGACACACAAGACTCACCCTCCCAGCCTGCAAGGGGCAGCAGAAGATTCTCATTCTTGCAATTTAAGTAAGTATTTAAATGGCTGTAAAGTTTTCTCTTTGCTCTGTACAGTGTTGCTACCATTCCCAGAAAATAAAAATTCTGGCCATTTCATTCCATTTCCCTGTACTCAAGGCACAAGTCATAGCTGGGTGGAGTCCCTATTATTTTTAGAGAGAGTTTGCCAGGCCTACTTAGCTTGAGGCCAGGGAGGAATGAAAAGTATTACCTTACTCTCACCTGAGTTATTCTAGCATATGCTTACGAATGTGGTCATTGCCTGTCACCAGCAACTTATTTCAGTGAGTAGTACAGTAGGGAATTCTCTCTAGGGTTCTTTATTGCAGCGAGAACTGCCTACCCTTTACAGTAGATTCCCCAACTCCAGCAAATGTTTCGCAACTATTTGAGGCAAAGTCTGTTGAAATAGGGAAATGTTTACAGCCAATAAAAGTCCATCCATTGACTTTGTCTTTATAATTCTTTGTCTTCTTCTGTGAAGGAGGCCATCATTGTAGTTCCTTTTCTATGTCTATGGCCATTGTCAAGTAGTCCTACTTTTATGTCGATAAGGGCTGTCCTGGTTTTTTTTTTTTGGGAGAATCTGATCACCCTAAATCTGAGGTGTGGGAGAAGCTATAGGGAGAAAAGTGAACAGGGAAGAAAGCAGCACAGAGCTAGGGAGGTGGCAAGCAACAGGGAGGGCGCGGGAGGGGGGAAGCAACACCAAGGGCATGGGGAGGGTGAAGTAACACAGCGGGCATGGGTGGGTGGAAGCAACACAGGGTGAGGTGGGGGAAGGAACATGGAGGGCGTTGTGGGGGAAGTAACACGGAGGGCGTGGGTGGGGGAAACAACAAGAAGGGTGCAGCTGGGGTAAGCAACATGGAGGATGCAGGTGGGGGAAGCAACACAGAAGGTGTGGGTGGGGGAATGGGCAAAAGCCATTTGGCGCTGGGGGGAGACACACATGAGGACGCACACATCATAGAGGGAAGCAGCAAATAAGTACACAGCAATGAACAACAATGCAGAGTGCGGAGGTGGGGAGATAGCACACTAGGGAGACAGCTGGAAAATAAACAATACCAAGTCCAAAGATTGCACTCGAATGGTTAAACATATATACTAAACTTCATCTATATTGCACATGCTGTCTTGGTGTGTTCTCTGTCTGATGAACACTCCTAAATGGAGAATTGCTGTTTGCAGAGGTCTGCAGTCCAACCAGTCCAAGGCGCACTGTGAAAGAGCTGCCCGCAGGATATAGCTAATTTAAATGAATTAACTTGAACTTCATCCAAAAATATTTAATGATAAGTCAACAATAATCAAACGGCATCCATATTGTGGTACGGCTTGTACCTCCTTGGATAAAACTGTGCATTTGTTGGACAACTTAAACGTCAGGATTGTGCCAGACTGATTCCGTGCACACCCTCAGGATATGTTGGCCTATGTCCCTGCTAGCCACAGTGCACCATCTGCACCCCTAACCTTACAGGACAACAAATGATCCCCCAAGGAAATCATGGTATCAGATTTAGAACCCTTTCGTTTGGACTCACATGCATACCCATAGAAGTACACAAGAAATACTCAGCAAGGCTTTTCAATATTTATTGAAGCATTGTGATTCTTGCAAAAATACCTGTGCTGCGATAGTTAGTAGAATTAAACAAATTAGCATAATCAGCATTACAAGAACAGTGAAAAAGAAAAACATTTCGACATATAAGTACTGGTAAAGCGTACTCCTAACTAGCGTTCCCTAACCTAGTTTTGCCTAGGGTAGATGATCTGCCAAATCCCTACCAGGGTGGACTAACTACCGATTACCTGTGGGTAAGTGTCATCAGGCTGTCTGTCTTGGTGTAGAGCTGGATATCCCCCGTGTCAGTAAACAGGAATCAGCTGAGCTGGAATTCCAGCATGTGGTGACCTGGCAGTGTCAGCTGAGTGCTCCTCTGCCTAAGCAACAAAGTGGTTGGGTATTTAATAATAACAACACCCATGTGGCCATGTCAAAACCCCTGTCAGGCCGCAATTGTTTATTCTAGTTGGATAGCTTCGTCGCCTTACAGACAATAACAATGATGACATTTCGTGCAGTGAACTTTATCCATTGTACTGAATGTTCAAGGTGCTGCAATAATGTGCCCACGAAGTCGAAATGTAAGCAATGCTGATTCAGGGAATGTTATCCTGCATTGTCCCGCATGGAAATGTATGTCAATAGTCATCATGTGTAAAGAGAAGACAACTTCAGATGTAAATGGCGGTGTTTCTTCCTAGGCCTATTCTGACCCCGTGAAACCCACTCCTTGGATGTGAGCCGAGAAAAGCTATTCCTAGACAAATGCTAAAATATAAGGGTCAATCAGTATAAAAGGAACCCTATTAAAATCTAAAAAGCATCATGCTTCTTTTAAATGTGGGCTTTATTTTGAAGATTTTTTGGACTATGTAACCATTATCAAACATTAAATTTAGATTTAGACTGGGGATCTAGCCAACTGTTTCTTTTACCTCGTCTTGGAGGAGTAATGTTAACTCCTCCAATTTTTGCCCCATGGGTTGTCGGTCAGTGGAGAACGAAGAGCACCTATTGTTCTGTGGTGCAATTTTTGCCCCATGGGTTGTCGGTCAGTGGAGAATGAAGAGCACCTATTGTTCTGTGGTGCATACACCAAACAGCGTGCTCGCTGCATTATCCCTCTGTGCCGCCTCCTTGGGCTTGAAGATAGGCACAGGGTCAGACTGATTTGCATATGGCCATGTCTGAACTGGGGTGGTGGAGTGAGCTAAAGAATGGTGATGGATTAAACCCAGATCAGTTGACTGGGGGTGAGTGTTTGATTAGCCCAAGCGCTCCGTCCATCATCCCCTTTGGTATCGCTTTGTTCGCCCTAAGTTGGCAGCGTATGCCCAGACGTGGGTCCCTTGCTCACTTTGCCACTGGATTCAAGCTAGCCTGGCTGATGACGGCTGAATAGCCAGAAACCGGTCCCAGGATGCTTGTTTCCGGTCCAGGGAAGACATGGCTTGGCAGTTCGGGCTGGACTGTTCCCATGAGGCACAGGGTCAGACTGATTTGCATATGGCCATGTCTGAACTGGGGTGGTGAAGTGAGCTAAAGAATGGTGATGGATTAAACCCAGATCAGTTGACTGGGGGTGAGTGTTTGATTAGCTCAAGCGCTCCGTCCATCATCCCCTTTGGTATCGCTTTGTTCGCCCTAAGTTGGCAGGGTATGCCCAGACCTAGGTCCCTTGCTCACTTTGCCACTGGATTCAAGCTAGCCTGGCTGATGACGGCTGAATAGCCAGAAACCGGTCCCAGGATGCTTGTTTCCGGTCCAGGGAAGACATGGCTTGGCAGTTCGGGCTGGACTGTTCCCATGAGGCACCGGGTCAGACTGATTTGCATATGGCCATGTCTGAACTGGGGTGGTGGAGTGAGCTAAAGAATGGTGATGGATTAAACCCAGATCAGTTGACTGGGGGTGAGTGTTTGATTAGCTCAAGCGCTCCGTCCATCATCCCCTTTGGTATCGCTTTGTTCACCCTAAGTTGGCAGGGTATGCCCAGACGTGGGTCCCTTGCTCACTTTGCCACTGGATTCAAGCTAGCCTGGCTGATGACGGCTGAATAGCCAGAAACCGGTCCCAGGATGCTTGTTTCCGGTCCAGGGAAGACATGGCTTGGCAGTTCGGGCTGGACTGTTCCCATGAGGCTGGGTCATGTCTGAACTGGGGTGGTGGAGTGAGCTAAAGAATGGTGATGGATTAAACCCAGATCAGTTGACTGGGGGTGAGTGTTTGATTAGCTCAAGCGCTCCGTCCATCATCCCCTTTGGTATCGCTTTGTTCGCCCTAAGTTGGCAGGGTATGCCCAGACGTGGGTCCCTTGCTCACTTTGCCACTGGATTCAAGCTAGCCTGGCTGATGATGGCTGAATAGCCAGAAACCGGTCCCAGGATGCTTGTTTCCGGTCCAGGGAAGACATGGCTTGGCAGTTCGGGCTGGACTGTTCCCATGAGGCACAGGGTCAGACTGATTTGCATATGGCCATGTCTGAACTGGGGTGGTGGAGTGAGCTAAAGAATGGTGATGGATTAAACCCAGATCAGTTGACTGGGGGTGAGTGTTTGATTAGCTCAAGCGCTCCGTCCATCATCCCCATTGGTTTCGCTTTGGAAATAAGTAGGGCAGATACTAGGAGCTGTGTTGTTTATTCGGTTGCCAGCTACTTAATCTCTAAATGGCATCTCAGAAAAAGAGGTAAAAATACCCTAATGCACCATGCACTTTACGTTTAATCGGGTTTATGGATCCTTCTATGTGATTTTTAGCTTTGGTCCGGAATAGCTGCTAGATAATAGGGTTTTGTCCAAAAGCCCTATCAAGTTGTTCTCTGGAAATAGAATTTCTTTTAATGCTGTTTGTTGAATTGAAATGTTTATACTCTGAAATGTTTTTATACCTATGCTGCTATTGTTGCGGGGATTCTGCACATATACAGAGCTATGCACAGGATAATAGGACCTCGGTGTATAGTGGTGAACCAACCATGCACCTTAGTACCCACAATCCCAATCCGACTTGCTTTAGCGTCTCATTCGTTCTCCGTACTACAGCGAAGCTACCAATGATTAGACAACCCAGAACACGGTCTCTCTCTCAGGACTCGCGGGAGCAAGAACACTCTTTCATAACTCACTCATACTTGTCCACAACGTGCGTAGTAGGAGACACTGTATAGTTTAAAATGTTTATTTCAACTATCTTGCTCTAAGATAAAGTACACGTGCCAGTACTATCAGCATAATGCATAACGATAAAAAGATAAGCATTGTTACAATTCCATAGAATACAAACGGGGATAGCATTTTATAAAGACAGTGAATATAGGACTAAATTGCCTTATCACCCTCCCCGTGCTAGTAACTAGTTTATTATAAAAATAGAAGACCTCTGGGCTTTGTCAGGCGGACCCCCATACCTCAATATCTAGATGCAAGGTTTACATCATCAGACAAGCACAGCTCTTCTCCCTGGAAAGGTTTTTCTCCAAGTGCGGCCAACAGGAGATCACAATATTAAAAGCACACGAATTTCTCCAGTGCAGCTGTATGTCGTGTTATGTCTAAGTGCGAGGGGCTGACCAGATCAGCAATAACAAGGGACGTTGTTTTTCGACCTTGTACATGGTGTGTAGACGAAACCCACAGTGAACATGAGAAAAGGTGAAAGGCAAAAAGGCAGACAATTCTAATACAGCCGGGCACAAGCAGAGTCTGGAAAAACAAAGTCACAGAGTAACGTGTGCAAAAAAGGCATCATGGCAGCCAGGCCTAAGCTAACTTAGCAATGTAGACAATGAGGCCACAAACCACACTACACCCTCCCCTGGTCAGTCCATATGCCAAGACATAGGACGAAAACAGAGTTCAAATAGATGGAGCAGAATGTAAACGTCTATTTATGAAAAGTCTCCATGAAGGACAGTGAATGGAAAAAAAGTTCAGGATAAAATAAAAAAATTCCAGATAGGGCCAGAAATCAGGGCTCTAAAAAATCCAGAAATGCAGGTCGCTGAAAGCGAAGTCCCCTAATCCAATAGAGTGTAAGTGCAGAAAACTGCCACACCTTCCAAGAGGACATCATTGGTATCGTCTGAAAAAAGAGATGCCATCCAGTTCAACAAATCAAAACTGCATTCATGTTCCTCATAATAGGGAGCAGTGATCAGCATTGCGGGACAACTTGCATGATACTCAATATAACTTTGTTGTAGGAGATTCTGAGCAGCCGCCCAGATATCCCATTGCGCCAAAACTCCAAGTGCGGCCGCACACGCCATCAATCCAGCGCCGGAACAGTCCCGTTCATGGGCCACTAAGGGGCCCATCAACTGGCCAAAATCCGGGTCCGACAGAGACGTATTGGAGAGGCAAACATCCAAGGACCAAGAGAAAGGACATCGTAAGCAAGACATCACAGGTTGCACGCAAGTGAAATACGCAAAGCGAAAAGAAAGTCTATAGGACACAGCGAGTGTTGCCAATGGTAGGATGCCGAAGCTGATGAGCATGCGTTCACGGAGCATCCGGAGTCGACCTTGGTCGAGTAGGCCCCCAGGAAGTGCAGCCATTGCGCAGCAAACAAATTAAAAGTAAGATTCCAGCAGCTAAGGCTAGGAGCAATGGGAAGCCGCCAAAGACGTTGGAAAAAATAGAATGAATAAAAGCCGGAATTACACCAAATTTAGTTTGAAAGGAGGTAACAAGGTCAGAGCCCACAACTTTAAAAAAGTGCACAAGACCTTCGGTATTAGAAGCATTGAAAACGCAGTGAATTAGTTCACCGAAATGTTGTGGGAGGTTCGTGTTCAAAAGAGCCTGTCTCTCACTGTGGGTACTAGCCACCTGGAGGACGAAGGTCTCCCGTGCGGAAGTGAGCATAACCTCCTGGTTCAATAATAGCGCCTTTATTCTGCTCAATTTATTGAAATCCGCCTTCAAAGTTGGTATGGAAGGCCAAATGGAACTATCTATTATGTCGTGCGGGGGTGGAAAAAGCACATTTCTGCAGCACACAACACGGTGGGAAACTGTTACAATGTAGGGGATGCCGGCCTGCATTCCACAGCAGTCCTGATTATTCAGAAGGAGATAGCTACCATTTGCAAGCACAGTGAAAGTAGGTGATATAACAGGAGCCGAAATGCCCTTCAAAACACAAGCAAGATTCGGAGCCGAAACATTACAAGCTCCGTGCAATTTAATGTTTTTACAAATTAGGGAATGACCCACTGTAGAATCGCAAGACTCTCCTGTGAGAAAGACCTCCTTACCGTCCCTAAGGCATCTGTACATGAAAGGCAGGGACCAAAGTTCATGCAAGAAGGCACTGCCTAAAGGCTGAAAACGGCCAACAGGATAATGTTTCATGCATGAGCTGAACTCAAATAAAGAAAAAGGCAAAGCGATAACCCCGTGGACTAGCCACACTGCAGAGTCAGTCTCCGCCACCGAGAATGGTAACGGCTCTATCTTTTCGATATGTAAGAGAGTGTATGTTGCATCTTTCATGGACATGAATTGCTGTTTGTCAGTTAAATTAAATGGCAAGAACAAGGCAATCGTGTTTAAAAAATGCCATGGAACTTTGCCCATTTTCAACGTTTGCAACGTCCATGCAAACTGCATTACTGAACGCAATTGATTTTGACCATGATATAACACAGACACATCATCCTGTACAATGTCAACAACAGAGGAAACAATATTTTCTAATGTGTAAATGCGGGAAGACAGGGTATTAATACTATTGTCAACAACAGCAAGCACTTTTTCTAGATTTGCCTGATCGATTTCCCGTAAACGGAAGCAGCTTCAATTTGCGAAAGCTTCCAGAGTTCATTGTAAGTCTCATATATAAATCTTTTAGGTCGTAGGACCTCGAGGCCCTAGAACAAAATCGGACAGATCAATGTTGCCTGATAGGAGGGATAAATGTTGTTTTACAGAATCTAATGAAGAGTGCTGCAACCACTGTTTACACAATTTACCAACAGAATATGTTGGAACAGTACGAGAGTCAGAAAACCTTGCATCTGGCCTATCCTGTTTGTAACCAGGAGCAGAGTCATGAAAACGTAGTTGGCAGGCATTCGATGCTATGGGCCAAGCCAACCAAGGTGACTGAACAAACGCCGAGATATTAAACGAATTGTTCTGAAACAAAGCTTGCAAACTTACAAGGGAAATATTGAAATGCAAGCTCTTGTTGGGAGTGGAAGACAATACGGGAATGGAGGGTGCATTCAATTGTTTGGAAGTAGCCAAACCCCAACAAGTCGTTTGATAGATCATACTATTTAAAAATAAAATCTGGGCCGGGATGAGGCAAGCACGGTGCAAGGCTTCCGTACTGCGTACCTGCCATGATTTGGTGCCCCAAATAGATTTTAAGTCAATGGTGTCCTTCCAGTGCTCAAAACCACCCACGGCTAATGCGTTCAAAAAGGATACTCGAATATAGCAATTTGGTGTGGGTCAATATGACCTTCTGAGTGGACGAAGTGTTCAATTTAAAATAATAGGACCCAGGGTTTGATTTATCAAAGTCTGTAAAGTAAGTAAATTTACTTTTAAGTGTTTGGGAGCTACCTGGCAAAGGGGTCGGACAATGTTCCCATTGTGTGTAATTAAAAGTACCCTGAAGTGTACTTGGTTTATGGAGAAAATGGTTGCCCCAATGCTGGTAACAATATAAATCAGCATAACTTGCAGAATTTAAGTACAAATCTTCAGCATTAAAAGCAGCATAATATTTCAAATCAGAGAATAACGATTCAACGGCATGCACATCCCAATCGTCAGAACGAACATTACTTTTCACCACATCACCCCTGGAAACACGGAGGACATTCGGTACATTAATAATCTCGGTTGGTCCATGAATTTGGAAATTTACAGCATCCCATACAATGCCATCAGCGACTGGGAAAGCGGAAATGTTCACAAATGTGTGGTCACGCTTCATGATGTGAGAGGAAGAAAGCAGAGCCAAAGTTCCAGCGACACAGTTCACTGCAGAGCGTTCTGGCAAATAATGGCCATTGATGAGCAAGAAAAAAACTGTCACAAAGCCAATGGACATGAACAGAAAAATCAGGAATAGTACCAACGAGATGTATGTCCATGGTGGGACCAAAAAATTGTCTCTGAACCAGGATATAAAAATACTGAAGCTGGACGGGATAAGTGATGAAGTGGAAGCCGAATCAAAGGAAAAACGGGTTGGGCTCAGTGGTGTTGTAGGTAAATGAACCACCGACTCGTTGGCGGGGTATGCATACTCGGTCTCCTCATTGCAGGAGGGATCCGGGCAGTCGAGCAGGCGATCAGGCAAAACTACCATCTCAATGGCAACATCAGTGTCTGTGTAAGGTGGAGGGCCACAAACAGGAGTCCTTGAAATGGCTGGATATGATAACGCAGGTATCACGCTATTCAGGATCGGCCAGATGTTGTAGCTTGACATTGTCCACTGAGATGTATCTGTTGTCTTTGCGATCAGGAAGTGGTGGTAAGATGACTGTACGAGTACCCTTCAAGCCAAGTTCTGGAACTGGTGCACGATAAGAGGGGCCAAATTCTTTTTTGTTCTCCACCTTCTCTCGGACCAGATCTCCAACCTTCGGAAGCCAGCCGGCAACCGGAATCTGCAGCGCAGCGTCAGTGGCTGAAGGCAAGTGTTCGTTAGCAAGTTTATCACGGGTCTCTTGTAAGTCCTGCAACATAGTAGAATGATTATCTACGTCAAAGATTGCGGCATTCGCCGCCATGTCTAGACCATCAAGGTCTGGCACAAACATTTGTATGCCAAAGAGCATTTCGTATGGGGTCCGCCCACCCAGAGATCTTCTAGGGAGATTATTAAGTGCACGTTGCACGCCATACAAGTGGGCCTGCCAGTACCTAATACTCTAGCAGTCAAGGATTGCTTTAAGTCACGGTTCATTCACTCCACAATCGAATTGCCCTCAGGTCTATATGGAGACGAAAATTGCACCCGCACCCCCAGTGACCTCATTGCGTCCTTGTACGCCTTAGAGGCGAACGCTGGACCTTGGTCGGAATGGAAGGTGCCACAGGCAAAAATTCCCACAAAGACACGCAAATCCCTTATGACATTTCGAGCGTCAGCACTTCGTTGTGGCCAAACCCAGATGAAACGTGTGCACGAATCTACTGCAACTAAGATGTATTTATATGCAGTGTCAGAAGAAACCTGTTCGGGACTTAAGTGATAAGAGTACTTGGAAGGGAAACCCCGTGGGTAATTAGCACCTTCCTTGGTTGCAGCAATAGCTGCCAAAATCTCATTATCTAGTTTTGTCATGGATCTTGTAACTGCTGCTACTGAGCACGTGGATACTGCAGATTTGGCAGCCTCATCTGCCAAACTGTTACCGACCTTGTGTGCGTCCACACGATGGTGTCCAAGAGTGTGAATCACCTGTGTGAGAGGCAGACGTTGTTTAAGATCTGCCACTCGAACCCAAAGCATTTGATGCTTAATTGTGCTGCCTTTAGCATCTCTATAGTCGTTTTGAGACCAAAAGAATAGGTTGTCATTGAAGGACTGAACACAGTAGTAAGAGTCGCATACAATAAGAGTCGTCACATCTGGATTCGCGAACTCAAGTGCGAGCACCAAGGCACGCAGTTCGGCCAATTGTGCAGTACTGTCTCCTAGTGCCTGTGTGTGCACTACACTCGATTTGAACTCACCGTTCACTATAGTACCTGCAACAATAGCACACGCTGCGGAATAAGCATGCCTAGAACCCGTGGCCGGTTGCGCCGAGCCATCGGTGTAAATGATACATTTGTACTCCTCAAGCGGCAGCAAAGACAGAGGAGGAGGATGAACAAATTCATACTGTAAGAACTCCTGTGTCTGAAGAGAGGAATCAAAAATGAAAGTGACATCTGGGGACGTCGGAGATGTAGCCCATTGTATCCAACGGGGGTGAAAAGCCTTTGAGTTGGGTACACTCGCCTTCGTTACTGCCTCAAGGGCAGGATATGGTGTTACCACCAAAATGCGTTTTCCCTGTGCCAGTGCGCGTTCTTTAAGAATCGCCATTTGCACTGCAGTCAAAACTTTCTCCACAGAGGAAAAGCGCAACTCCGCCGAAGTGTAAAGATGCGATTTGTATGCAATAGGTACTGTGTCGCCTTCGTTAAACGTTAAGTACGTGAAACCCACTGCCCCTGGTACAATTCTAATCACCAGGTTCGTGTGGTTATCACGAGTCAACAAGAATTTAGATTCAAGTAGATCAGACTGCAAAGAGTGCAGTATAGAGGAATGCTCAGGAAGCCAGCATGACTTCGAAAAGTTAGGTTGTATCAAGGCATAGAGAGGCTTGATACGCTGGGCATATTCGGGAATGTAAGAACGCCCGAAGTTTAAAAATCCCAGTAATGACTGAAGCTTCGTCAGGGTCGTTGGAGGGCGCAAAAGTGCACACTTCTCCAAGAAATGGGGAGCTAAGCCCCTACCTTCATTGTTGAGCTCATAGCCCAAAAACAAAACAGTAAATTCTGCGATGTGTGATTTGGCAAAATTACATTTGTATCCTAAGACCGCAAATTCAAGAATAATGCGGTCTACGCGGGAAAGATGCGGCCATAATTCGTCGTCTGTCAGATAGATATCGTCGACGTACGAATACGCATCTGTGTCTATGCTGTCCAACAAAGAGACAACACGGGCGGCGAAGACCCCAGGGCTGTTCTTGTAGCCCATGGGCAAACGCCGAAATTTAAACTGTTTTCCACCGGAAGTGAAAGCACTCCATTGGCTGCACTCCGGGGACAAATTAGGCGTGTAAAATCCATTGGATAGGTCAAGTGTCGTTTTATATTTTTTGTGAACAAGACTGTCTACTAGCGCAGTACTGTGGGTATTTTGTACCGCAAAGGTCCGACAATGAGAGTTCAAATGTCGGTAATCCAAAAATAAACGGTACGACCCATCGGGTTTTGAAACCGCAAAAAGGGGATTATTCATTGGTGATACGCAGGTTTCAATTACTCCTTGATATTCTAACTGTGTCAGAATGTCTGAAACGGGACCTTTAGCTTCCCGCCGGATGGGATATTAGGGTTGTGGCTGTGGCAGAGACCGCAATGGTATATCATAGGGGGGAGAATCCTCATCCCAGCCCACGTGGTTACGGTATAGCGCCAGAGCCAGGGCCCCAGCCCATTCAGCTGCGAGAGCCTCCGCTTTGTCCTTGGGGACATGACGAGAAAAGCTCGGAAGGATGACCTCTTCCCCTCTACGAGCAGCAAGTACGAATGGGGGCGGCCAATCCGCCTCTGCCAACAAAATGTCGTAAGAAAAGGTCAGATTTTCCCCAAAAATCCCTTTAATAACACGCTCAATATCACCTTCAATTTGAATGACAATGTTAAATAGTCTGTCAGGGGGTGCCACTCGGGTGTCAGCTGTCTCGACAGTAATGAAAGTATCAGTTGCTGTCGCCTCCACATGAGGACGCAGTGCCTCCCGCACTATGGTAACTTCCGCTGCGCTGTCTAGCAGCGTCACTGCCCACGTCCAATTCAGGAGTCTCGTTCTCACCGTCTGTGGCATACCTCGCTGTTAATGCTGCAACTTTTTTCTTCTGAAATTGTGGGCGAGAACGTGGAAATTCTTCTGGCTTCCCTTGGCCTGCTTGTCGAGGTTGGTCTTGTCCCTGTGGGGCCTCACGACCCCTGCCTCTATCCTGGCGATCTCCTCCACCAGTCTGGGAGGTCGATGGTGCCTGTGAAGAACGAGGAGAACGCGGGTCAGGGACCTGAAATCTATCTGGAGATTTAATTCTCGCTCTGTCGCGCAAATCATAAGTGCGTTCAGAAGATACGGAAACCGGGGATGCAGCACGCGACCCTGGTTTTGATTGTTGCTTACCCTGTTTCTTCAACTTCCAGTTCTTTTTAGTAAAGAACGGTTTCTCCGCTTTTTCAGACTGAGTTTTTGGTTGTGGATGTGATTGAGTTTGCGTTTTAGCAAAAGGCTTAACCCCCAAACTATTGCGGCCAATGGTTTTATAAGCCTGTGCAATAATTTTCTGTAATTCGCGTGGCTTGTCCGGCTCCGGGACCAAAGCCAAAGCATTAGCGACTTGAAAGTTGACTGCATCACCCTTGACGTTCGCAAGGATTAGATCAGCCACTACATCGAACACTCCCACCAGTCTCATCCCCAATTTCACAGCCGCCTCCGGCCATGCTCATCCTGCACCCTTTTAATTACAGAGGGGAGAACCGTCATGGAAGTAGTGCCGAAACACTTTGCATATACAGCTGCGAATACCTTGCCCCAGTTGTTGCATTCTGTCAACTCGGGAATTAAGTCTTTCGGCAAACTAATCGTCAAAATCCTGTGTTTGTCCACAGGAGAAGTATTTGGAAAAACAGCCTCCAGCTGGTCAAATTTTTCTGCAAGCCAATAAGGCAAATCATCCTTATTTTGTGGGCGCTTGCCCATCACTGAATTAACCATGACGGGACTTATGGTTACACCGCCCGGTCCAGCTGGATGCGCCGCAACTCCAGGAGGGGCCCCCTGGACGTTGCCTGTAACATATTGTACCAAAGCTCTGTGCACGCGGATTAAAGACGTATGCAATGCGCGCAGTTCATCAACCGCAAGCGTCAAATAACGTGGATGTGGGGTATACCCGGCCAAGACTGGCCAAGTGGCCCCCTCTATTGATAAGGGGCCTAAACAAACCGGGGTAACCGGATGTGGGAGGGCGCCATTAAACCAAATACGGTGTTGCCAAGCCTGATAAGGCCGATAAGCATTGGGTAGGGCAGTGGGAGCGTAAACATGAAACAAATTGTCAGCTCCTTCCACCGCCGGAAAAGTGACCCAAGAGTAAAACACTTCAAAGTGGTGAGCCGGGTCAGCCTGCACCACAAAGATGAGAGCGACACCCACGTCAGGCACTCCATAAGCCAGTAAATGAGCCCGGAGCGCCGCGCGGCTATGTGCCGGTATATTTATATTCGCCATTAAGACCAGGAATGATCGACAACCTAGTGTGAGGCAGCGCAATATAGGGTTAACATAAAAGAAAACACCTTTTAATAACTTCAAGCTTGAAAGAACCTATAAAAACATCAATATAGGAGGTATCACCCTTACATACGTTTCCGGAAGCGTAAGCGAAGGTTATTGTGGACAAGCACAAGCACTACTCAAGCGTCTCGCAGATAAGAAGCCCACCACGTTGGTGGCGCCATGTTGCGGGGATTCTGCACATATACAGAGCTATGCACAGGATAATAGGACCTCGGTGTATAGTGGTGAACCAACCATGCACCTTAGTACCCACAATCCCAATCCGACTAGCTTTAGCGTCTCATTCGTTCTCCGTACTACAGCGAAGCTACCAATGATTAGACAACCCAGAACACGGTCTCTCTCTCAGGACTCGCGGGAGCAAGAACACTCTTTCATAACTCACTCATACTTGTCCACAACGTGCGTAGTAGGAGACACTGTATAGTTTAAAATGTTTATTTCAACTATCTTGCTCTAAGATAAAGTACACGTGCCAGTACTATCAGCATAATGCATAACGATAAAATAATAAGCATTGTTACAATTCCATAGAATACAAACGGGGATAGCATTTTATAAAGACAGTGAATATAGGACTAAATTGCCTTTTCACCCTCCCCGTGCTAGTAACTAGTTTATTATAAAAATAGAAGACCTCTGGGCTTTGTCAGGCGGACCCCCATACCTCAATATCTAGATGCAAGGTTTACATCATCAGACAAGCACAGCTCTTCTCCCTGGAAAGGTTTTTCTCCAAGTGCGGCCAACAGGGAGATCACAATATTAAAAGCACACGAATTTCTCCAGTGCAGCTGTATGTCGTGTTATGTCTAAGTGCGAGGGGCTGACCAGATCAGCAATAACAAGGGACGTTGTTTTTCGACCTTGTACATGGTGTGTAGACGAAACCCACAGTGAACATGAGAAAAGGTGAAAGGCAAAAAGGCAGACAATTCTAATATAGCCGGGCACAAGCAGAGTCTGGAAAAACAAAGTCACAGAGTAACGTGTGCAAAAAAGGCATCATGGCAGCCAGGCCTAAGCTAACTTAGCAATGTAGACAATGAGGCCACAAACCACACTACACTATGTGTGCTTTTATTTTTTTTTACACCCAAAATAAAGTCAAATGACAATGATGATGTATGTTCAAGGTGTCGTGATAAGGTGCCCACGAAGTAGAAATGTAAGCAATACCTTTTCAGAGAATGCTATCCTGCATTGTCATGCATGCAAATGTATGTCAAAAGTCATTGTGTGTAAAAGAGAAGGCAACTTAAGAAACATGAGCATGTAAAGGGCGGAGTTTCTTACTAGTCCTATTCTGACCACGTAACAATATCTTTGTGTGATTTCAAAAAACTCATTGCATTTCCAAAAGAAACTCACTTTATATTTCAATTCAACTGAGGATCACAAACATATGTCTTCACAGCATTCCATTAATCAACAAATTCTCAAATCTCAGTGCATTTTGGGTCATGGAAACCCTTCGTCAGGGGAATGTTAAAACGTAAACACAAACAAGAATGCTTTGGTATCAATGAAACAATAATTTGAAAAACTAACAATAAGGCACTTAATCCAATGGTGGTTGTTCTATATGTTATGCCATCTGGTTAGTAATCGGTCATGAATATAGCGAAAGGCGCATCCAATCTCTACAAGGTGCCTATGCTTAGAAATCAAAGTTACACATGCAATCGGAGGTAAACCATGTGACTGCAACAAAACAAGCTCGAGCATAATGCGCATATAGAAAAAAACCTTACCAACCTCAGTAATGTCCTAGTAAAAGTGTACTCTCCTCAAAACTCCTCACCACCAGTATGATAAAATAATCAATGCAAGCATAAATGAGTACTTCCCATCTGTAATCGTCAGATCAAAGAATCTGTCAATGCTGTGTTTTGTATTTCAGAAACGAATCCCCACTTTTTAACAGAAACTGCCTTACCCTCAGTAAGCGAGGTGACTGTCTTACACCATTGCAAATCTGTGTAAATGCCCTGCTATTAACTGTCTACCCCATTTCATATCTCAGCAGTGGAGGTTACAAGAGCAGGAAAAGACATTTTCATAATTACAAAGACACTCCTTAAAACAAGAACCTGTACTGACTCGCTCAATTTCCCAATGCTTAGCTGTATGCCTAGAAAAACACACCCTTCAATCCACTAAGTGAATACCATCTACTACTACTCTCCCAGACAGGGTAGGATGTTCATTCAACCATACATTGATCACACAGGAACTCAACAAGGAGTCTCCCATAAGAACAAATTCTAGGTGGCTCCACTCACCGATGGTGGAGGTCCTCAGCCTGGCTACTCATCAACTACAAGTATCTCTTAAAGATTTAAGAACTTACTCATCACTGGGCTCTACCTACATACAGATTTAGGAAGCATTGGTCTCCAACATCATGACGTACCATAATCACACCAAAATTCCATCTTAAAGCAAGACCACGCTTAATAATTCATATGGCAGGAATGATATTCAGCCAACAATACAATCATTAAAATTGCATGGAACAATTCTACAACGTAAGAGAACTTGAGAGATCGTAAACTATGTTTTTTTGCAAAGTACAATCATCAACTTGTGGTAAATTTTACTGGGACAGAAAAGATTGGTGTGGAACATCTGATTGTAGTGGAACATTTGATGAACCATTCACATATGTTGCTCTGTTTGTGACAGTCATATTCAATGCTAATAACTTTTCTCCCAGAATTCTCAATATTCTCTTTGGCGGGGATACGTTGAGGGTTTGGAGGCTAATGGAAATAGCTTGTGGCACTGTGTCGTAATGATGAATAACAGATTTTTTGTTGTCACTGAAATGTCATGTTTGATCTTTCAAATAAAAAGAATTTAAAAAAAAGATTCTCTTTGCTTCCATTTGGATTCGCAATGCTTGTATTATTCCACGAAGTCCCATTATTCAATTGTACAGAGGTTTCACCAATTTTGTGAACTTTTGAGAATTTGGACTCACTTTTCTTAACCATATTGAAGTAGGCAATCTTGACTAAATAACCAGCTATTAAGTTACAATGTTGTTTATTTATAACAATCAATTTTGCTTTGTGTTGTTTCATTGCTATATTTTTTCCTAACACAAATGTTCAGTGTTTCCTTTTCTTTAAGATGTTCAAATGGAGTAAACCCAGTAGTATTATACGGTGTAGAGTGATAAGCCTATATTATGTTAGCTATGTGTTTTCCACATTACGTCCAGCTTTAGGAGCCAGCTGGACACCTTCTACAACAACTTTATCAAACCTCTCGACCAGTCCATTTGTACTAGGTGAGTGAGGTACAATATTGTACATTTCAGAATTCTATTCACAATAAACACTAGAAAGCTCAGTGAAATCAGACAACTTAAAATTTAGCAAAGATATTCGAGAGGCTATAAACTGCTTGCCTTTTGCATAGAAAACTTTGGAAACGCCTCAAGCAATGAGGCAAACTTTGCTCCTTGGATCCATGGCAGCTGTAGCTTCAAATATAACTCTCAAAACTAGAACAAATGAGCATGGTATTCAGAAAAACACAACAAAACACTACCTCCATACACAAAGGAGGAGAAGAGGAAGCATATTTTCAGACCCACTTAGACCTGTTTTTTACCTGGCACAGTGGAATAGGCAAATAGGAAATCAGCCTCTACCGGTATCTTGTATCGAGGGTTGGCATCCGTCTCCAGAGTGTCGTTGGCGGGTCCTGAGTCAGTCTGTATCCCTTCATCAAATTCTGATCCTCTGCAAGCCTGAGAGTTAAAAACACAGACAAATATTTTTTCCTTTAGAGAAAAAGAACTAAGAAGAGTTGCATTGAAAAATCACATAAGCTATTTAGGTACAAATGTGTTTTCATCTAGCTAGTTTTCTTTATGGAATATCAACAGTGAGTTTTCATTTCGGCAAAAAGGATTCTAGAACTTCTAAACACGAGGGGATATATTGGATCTGCATATGCACACGTCAGACATAGGCACTGCGGGCACAGCAAATATTTTTTTGTGGAAGTATGTCTTATTAAATCCACATCTTTTAGGTTTTCTTTTGATGTCACTTTAGCACCATTCATGCCAAATCTGTTGTCAGTGAAAATACAATAATTGCAATGTTGTAAGGAGTGAGAATAGAATGCAGTTTTCTATTGGTTCCCACTGGTTCATTGCATTGTAATTTTTCTACTTGTGGAACTGAATGTTGCACTGTATGGATGTCTATCACACAAAAGAAGTCCATTTGAATGGTTTCATACAATATAAAATGTTATCAGGTTGTTACAAGATGATACAAAGGGCAACATTCCCAAATGTAACTGCCCAACAACAAATGTGGCGCCAGTCTATGTTGCTGGAAGATGAGCTGTACAAAATAGAACAATGTGGGCCAAATCCACAAAAAAATTTCCATGAGCAGGTGTGACCTACTCCTGCAAATGTAGGAGCAAGTCAGGAGTAAGTGCATGGTAACAACCTTATTTGCAGACAAATCTTGGTGGATAAAGCCAAAGGTGCCTATTTATCCCCATCAGATTGAAAAAGTTCTAAAAAGCATGTGTTTATTCATTTTGCCACTGATTTGAACTATATGTTTTTTTTTGTTTAAATAGTTCAGTGATCTATTGATAGTTCTACAATTCATGAAAATGTGTCGCTAAGACACCATTATAACATATATACACATCAATAGGAAAAGGGCCCCATTGTGCATGGTAGCCATTCTTTCAGATATTTTTTGTTCTTCTCCCCACCTCCAACCCCGATGAAGACAAACTCCCTAATTTTCGGGGTGCTCTTATGTCGTTTGCAAGTGCCCGATCCATTCCCGGCACTGACATGACTAGTGAGGTCACACATATCAGATGGACCTGGGAAGGGATACCTAACTCTCCCAGGTCCATCAAAGGATCAAAGTGGTGCATTGGGCTATGGAAGGGACTAAAGGCATCTATTACTTCCTCCAGCTCCTCCCTAGCCATACCCACCAACTCGATCCATTTTTTTCTGTAGGTGGGGAATGGGAGGGGTTGGGAGGGAGGGCAGGTGGGGAAGACGAGCTCTCCTATCCTTCCTTCCACGACCCTTCCTCTCCCATCCCAACAACAGAATAAACGACTGAGGAGTGGGGACTGGAAGGTGAGAGACTAGGATTGTTCCGACTCCTACCCCTTCCATTCTCCACTTCCTGGTTGTTTTTACGTAGCTACTTGGCCTCAGAATGATTCTCTGTCCAAGAGAAACACACGGAGGGGTAGGAGCTGGATGTTTGTGCCCCAGCAAGGAGTTCAACACTGTTTGCAAATTTGTTTTATCGTAAGAAAAAAATGAAACAGTGTTTGGGTCTTTTCTGGGACACAGGCACACAATTCTGAGCCCCAGCAAAGAGTCAGATGCTGTTTGCATTTTTTAATAGTCGTGGAAAAAATCCAAACAGCATCTGGCTCCTTGGCATGGCACACACTCTGGGCCATAGTTAGGCGCCTGATAGTTAAGATGCAGCGACTTTGAGTTAGCTGCCTCAGAAAATGATTTCTCCCAAATTGTTGGAGCCTGGTTAAGGACATGGGCTTTAATGGCAATGGCAAGCTTCATTAGGAAAGTTCTGGTTACCACCACCTGGGCCATGACTGAGTGATGCATTGGGTGTGGAGCTCTTCTTATGGGAAGGAGGTCAGGGAGATGCATCCTCGGGGGTATACCGTCAGTTTGTTTATTTTCCAGCATGAGGAAAGTCAGCCGGACAGAATCAGGGTGACAAAACTGCATGTTAGAGAAATGCCAAAATGATGAAATACCTTTTCGAAAATAGTAGGTGTTCATGGAAAAGGCATTTGTCACCAAGAGACAGTGCTTAATTTGTAAAAAAAAACAACAACAAATGACTGGGCTCTCATCAGGAGGCCACTGTTGCTTGCACCACACATTCCCCCTGCCATCGCTGCCAATGATAGTAACAACACAGCTACTAACCGTCACACTTCTACAAGTGTGACAATTCGAACTATTTCAGGCCCCCAATGCTATATGAATGGCTTGGGCGGCAGGTAATAGTCATTTTTAATGTATATTGAATTAATAACTGCTGTTGTGGTCTTCTTTAAATTAGCCAGACAGTGCCACCTTATAGCAGACTGTCACAAGCACCGGTGTTGACAGCTAAGTGCCGGTCACCGAAACCACCGGCACAAATTAAGCACTGCCAAGGGTATGTAAAAAGGTAAGAGGGGAGGGTGTACAGGGTAGGGAAAAACATAGAGGAGGTTCGGGGAAATAAGTAAAGTAAAATTAAAAAAAGAAGTAAAAAGGGAGGGTAGTCTATGTACGGGTATTAACAAAAGAGAAGTGGAGGTAAAAGAAAAGAAGGAAGTAAAAGGAGGGAAGGTATAGGAAAGGGAACACATGTAAATAGGCTAAATGGGGTAGTGGGAAGTAGTAACAGTAAAAGTAATAAAGCGGGAGGGTACAAATGTGTATATTAAAGAAAAGGTAGGGGATTTAAGAGAGGAAAAGGGAGCAGGAGAGAGGGTATAGGGTGGGGGAAGGTGTAGGGGGAAGTAGTAAAGGTAAAATTAAAACAGGAGTAAAGCGGGAGGGTAGAAGATTTATCCGTATCAAAGAAAGGGGAGGTAAAAGAAAAGAAAGGAGTTAAAAGGGGAAGGCAGCAGAGGGAGGGTCTATGGGATGGGGAAAACATAAATGGTAGGGAGACGTAGTAAAAGAAACAAGCATTGGCAGAGCCAATAGGTCTTGCCTTTGGGACCTTGTAAATGTTTAGCCGGAGCTATTGGCTTTGCCAATGTCTTTAAGCCATGGTGTAGACCAGTGTGCCTGCTGTGCAGCATGTTGGAAAGTTATAATAGAAAAGTGTTATAAGCATTTTTGTTACCTTATATATAACCAGGAAGGCATTATGTACAACTGAACCACCCTATTAAACAAGCATTAGAAATGCAATAGGTTTTGCATTTGCTTGAGTTAGAGCTATTGGAGCTGTACATGACAATTCTTTTACCTATGTGTTATGTATGTGGTGTGTAATGGAATTATGTGGGTTGGATAGGAATTATTAGTTGGGCAATTGTGTGGTGTAGAATTTTGTGGTGTGAAGTGGATTTGTGTAGTGGAATTATGTGGCATAGTATGCAGTGGAAATATGTTGATAGTAATTGTGTGGTATTGAGTGTACTGGAAATATGTGGAGTGGGATTGTGTGTTATATAGTATAATTATGTGGATTGGCATTTTGTGCTGTGGAGTGGTATGTGTTGTAGTTTGATTATGTGGCGCGCTGTTGAATTTTGTGGCATGATGTGGAATTTTGTGGTGTGGATTGGATTTATGTGGTGTGTTGTGTAATTGTGTTGTTGAGTTGAATTGTGTGGTTTGATGAAAACGTTTGTGGTGTGGATTGGATGTATGTGGTGTGTTGTGTAATTGTGTTGTTGAGTTGCATTATGTGGTTTGGTGTCAAATTTTGTGGTGTGGATTGGAAATGTGTGGAGTTGAATTGTGTGGTGTGGAATTGTGTGGATAATCAACATTAACTTGTCAAAAGCAGCACACCACAGAAGCAACCAGCTTTTGGCAAAGTGCAGGACCTAGTAACAAGTCTCGCTCACTCTGCTGCCTCTACCTATTATTTAAATTAACAAGAAGGGAACTCATGAGAGAGAGTGAAAGAGAGAGAAAGAGAGAGAGAGAGAGAGAGTGAAAGAGAGAGAGAGAGAGTGAAAGAGAGAGTGAAAGAGAGAGTGAAAGAGAGTGAAAGAGAGAGAAAGAGAAAGAAAGAGAGAGAGAGTGAAAGAGAGAGTGAGAGAGAGAGCGAGAAAGAGAGAGAAAGAGAGAGTGAAAGAGAGAGTGAAAGAGAGAGTGAAAGAGAGAGAGAGCGAGAAAGAGAGAGAAAGAGAGAGTGAAAGAGAGAGTGAAAGAGAGAGTGAAAGAGAAAGAAAGTGAAATGAGAGAAAGAGAGAGAAAAAGAGAGAAAGAGAAAAAGAGAGAAAAAGAGACTCTTTACACATTGCCCCTGGGATAATCCTGATTGCTCCACCAAGCTACCAACGGGGTGAGTAGGGGTTATCTTGGGTGTGTAACTCCCTTACTCTAACTAGAGTGGTGGGTTCTGCATGGCTTAGGTGCATACCCTAGCCAACCAGAAACTCCATTTCTAACACCAAGCTACAGAGGGGCGCATGAAGCAGTTTGCAGTAATGCCATGCCACAAGCAGTGCCATTCTCACCTAGCACCAGTGCTTCTGTGTAAAGTGGTTTTAATCGCTTATTAACGCCACAAGCGCTGTTTATAACGCCATATGCCACCTTTCTAGCCCGCTCACCTACCCCATGCAGCTACCCACTAAACCCCCCCCACCCCCAAAACACACCTCCCACTAGCACCCATAACTCCACCAAGATGATGGAGATATTCAGTGGGAGATTGAGGAGAGTTGTGGGAGGTGCTATGGTGTCTGTTGAGATACCTGACGCTGTTCTTCTAGGGAGACTGCCTTATGGACATAAAAAGGGGGCCCCTGCTTCCGAATTGTCTTCACCAGCGATAACGAGGGAGCTAAATACACTTCCGCCCAAGCCAGGGCACTATCGAACAAAGACCGACCCTGGGTGTATGGCCAGAGGTGGAGGGGAGCAGCTGGCCAGTAGTGTTTGCCCGCATGGTGGTTAGGGGTGGAAGTTGTGGACGTTTCACAACACAATGTGCCTCGCACTGACCAGCAGAAACTGCAGACCAAGGCGAAAATGACATGTACAAGTGTTTGCGTGGATGTGGCATCATCGCTGTGCCAGCGACGGGCAGTGCCGCGCACATCATACTTCCTGGTGACAGTTCAGGGTGCCAACTCGAGGCAGGAAGGGGCGGCGCCTCTGAACACTGCTCCGGGCAGTGAAACCTGGCCTGCTTTACTTGGCCCAGCAGCTGTCTCGGGTTACAGTACCCGGAGGGGGCGCCCTGTGCTCTTGTTCGAAGTTGGGACATCAGAAAGGGGTGAGTGGGGGCGATAAGCGCCCGTCAGCACAGTCCAGCACCATGATTCTCCGCCAGACAGATGAAAGCGCAGCCAGGGAATAAGAGGGCGGAGAGTACCAGGGTGGTGCCACACGAGGCCCTATCCATGCACTTAGAGGCCACAGATAAGGGTGATAACAGGACACTTCTCAGCCTGGGTATACTTCTAGGCAGTACTTAATTTGTGAAAGAAAGTGCCGGTACCCGAAGCTCTGCTCAGAAGCCGGCGGAATTCAACATAGGCACGGGGAATACCAAGGCTGGTAGTCTCATCCACTACCACACACTCCCAGGCATGTTTCTCGCTCTTACAAGTTTTTCCCTTTGTGTTGGTTTTGCAGCCTTTCCCTCCCTCAGTCTTTCCGATCTGTGCATATTTCCCCTTTCTTACACCCAGTAAACATCTGACACGGGAAATAAGTGCCAGTCCCAAAAATAAGTGCCGGTGGCACGCCCGGCTCAAATTAAGCACTGCTTTTAGCTTCTGTAAGGCACAAGACGGAAAGGTCCTGGTAACAAGCGCGTCAGATAGACGCTACTGGCAGATATAAGTGCGGCAGGCGGAGCTGGACAGGTCCGAGACATGTTCCAACCTCTGTAGTAGTCAGTCCTTGCAGCAGTCCGCTGCCTTCGAGAAACGACTACGGTTTCTGCTGCTGAAGGGTCAAAAGTGTCGGCTTCTCAGATTTCCGCTCAACCATTAGTATGAACGCCTGGTTGGCAGCCTACTTGCCCTTCGCAACACAGATCCTGTTCGCTTATTTGATGTGCGAACGGACGTGCAGCCCCACAAGATTCTTCACCGCCGACGACACAACTATAAATTACCTCCATCTCCCTTTAATTGCCTTCAACTTGCACAGCATCCCCGTTTAAATTAAAGCCCACAGATAAAGTGCAACTAAAGAAAGCTGCAAAGATAGTGAGGAATCTGCCGCCAGTGTGCAAAACGTGCCTTAAAGCTGGCTTTGTGCGAGTGGGCTTGGTGAAAATGGGTCCCCTGCTGTATCACACAAGACCAGTGGGTGAGGACACAACCTCCGCCCTGTCCAGGAGTGTCTATGACATGTATTGAAACCGGCTGACAAACCTCGTGACCTGCAAAACTACCACTATGGACGTTAATATTAAGCGAGTGGTGCGCGCGCGCGCACGGCAAAGAATTTAAGGAATGCAGCAGGCACAGTGCGGGCCGCTGCTCGCTCCCGAGCTCCCTAGGCCAGGGGAGAGAGAAGGCGGGACATGCACCCGCCTTTGGCCAATTGCGTGCTGTCTTTCTTAGAAAGATGCACGCAAAGGCCAATAGCATGTGAGCAAAAAAAAAAACACGCAAGAGAGTGTGGTCCGAGTTGGAAGTCCTTACTAGAAGCCTCGCAGAGCAGAGCATGCGCGCTGGCTCAGGCGAGACCTAAAAGGAGTAAAGTGGGAGTGTAAAAGACACATGAGTATTAAAGAAACTGAAGGAAGAGGCTAAGGGGCGTTGAAGCAACCTCCGAACAATAAAAAAAAATGAAGAAATTAATATTTCTTCAAAATGTGTTTCTCCAGCTTTGTTTATCAAACTGGAGAAAACCATGAGTAAAAAAAAAAAACCTGGTGCATATTTATAGTCTGAAAACGTTTGACATCCCATGCAGTAAATTCCATCTGCCTTGTTCTCAATGCCGGAAGGATCGGCAACTAATGTACTGGCTGGCAAGATTGGACTTAGCACACTGGCACTACCAGCTTCCCAAATTCTTTCTTGCAAGACCACATGTGTGGTGCCGGTATTATACAACACCCTCGCCCTGTCCATGCACTTCATTGCAGTGATCTGGGAGACTATTAACTGATAGCAAACCCTTTTAGTTAAAGAATGCACTAGACGAGGACTGCATAGCCCTAATTGCTATCCACAATAGGGAGCTGAAAGTGGTCTGCCTTCAATACACGTATTTCAAAATTTTACTCAACTGGTATTGATCCCCTTACAAACTGTAGGGAGTACACTCTCGTGCAAATGACCTGCATTGGAGATGGAAGGTCCCTAGCCGGACCTGCTCCATGTGCTGTGGTGCTGCCCTCAATTGACTTGTCACTGGACAGGAGTCTGGCATGTGGTCTGTGTCACTAGTGATTGTCCATTTCTGCCCTTGGCGAAACTGGCAACCCATCACAATTCCTCTGACTTGGAGAAGGTGGATGGCTCCAGTGCTCTCCATTACCAAGATTTATACTATCAGACACTGATAATCAACCAGGCTGTCCAACCAGGTCAAATGGTCAGCAGAGTTCCTTTGACTTTGCAGCGCACTAAAGCACTACATATATATTGCAAGATCAGGTTTCACTATCTGAGTGGGTTTGGGCCCTTGTCTAAAATAGTGTGGATTTTCACCCCCCCTAATGTCACAGTCCAAACAGTCCTCCTCATCAATCCTGTGGTGTCACACCACCACATGTCACACTACTCATTATATCTATTGATCAGACCACAAGGTAATTATATGTAGACTGACCTGCTAGTCATAGGCCTGCACCGTACCGGATCACCAGCTTAAGCATTTATGGATCAGGTGCGTTGGCGGTGATCATATACCCAATCAATGGGGAAGGTAAAACTCCTACAATTTTCCTTCACCAAGTCATCCCTTGCTCAACTACCACCTGTGTCATCTAGGAGTTGGATGAAAAAGCAGGGCTAGAAAAGGACTCGCTCTTGCTTCACTTGCCTTGGAATGTACCCAAGACCACTTATAGGAACAGCTGCGTTTCACTTCCTGGTGCAGGTCTCTTATGTCACCGGAATAAACTGAGACTTAGGTGGTCATTTAACTCTCGAAGATGGTCTATTGGTCCGTCCTGTTTTTAGGTCCCTTGCTACCTGGTGCGGATCTCTGTGCTGTGAAAGGAGTCCCCGCATCAGTAGCTCCCTTCACAGCACCGAAGATTTTACGAGCAGGTGCCTTATTTAAAGTGCCTGATCGGCAAACTTTTTGATTTGAAAAAATAAACTCCCAGTTTTCTCAATACGTATAAACAAATGGCTACGACATGCAGGAATATATGTAACTACTGTGGGATGCCATTCTTTGCATAGTTGATACAGAGAGGAAAAATGAGTGGCTGTCAGCCTGCCTTCAACAGGCTGCAACAACCCTCACTGTGACCTGGCCACTACTTGGCAATGTCCGAGGTTTACACTGGCGTAGCCTGTGGTGGCTCTGATGGTGTAAGCACAGTGAGCCCCCCACATCTAAATAGAGTGGCGGAGGACAGACTGACTCAAACCTGTGGGGTAATAGTGATTTGGGACCTCTCCAGCCAAAGAGGGAGCTAGCTGGGCTCAACTCAATGGTGCAACTTAGTCTTGCACAGAAGGGTGTTGGGTCCTCAACACTGGGCGCCTCCTCCGGGTACCTCACAAATGGTGTTTGGAACCATGTTCAGTAGCTGAGACCCTGTTTTCACTTCCTAAAGATAAAAGCCAGCTTTTCCTGTGAGTTAGCGCCCCCTTATTCTACATACAGGCCAGGTGGTCTTGGAGGGACCTTACATGAATGGTAGCGCAGAGTGGAAGAGAACAATGAGTTACAACTTCCCAAATAAGATACTCAGGGGTTCTGCATTGCAGCTGCTGCAGACAGTCAAGGACATCACATTCAGCTTAAAGAAGGAAGTGTGGAACAAGCTACCCAAGCTGCAGAAAGAAAAGGCAGGAGGTAAAGAGATGAAAAAGAATCAAATATCTCAAATGTACTGGGCTGAGGTCCAAGTGGAAACTGGTGAGTGTTAGAGGCGGGTTCCATCCACATCATTCTGCAGCAAAAAAACAGGGAACTGGAAAGGGGCATATGGGCACAAGAAGGAGCTGTGTAAAACCCTACACGGAGGACGGCACTGACTTATACGGTAAAACCATGTTTGAAAGTTACAGCTTGCACCACCAATTAACAGGATACCACAAAGCTGGCAACGTGAAAGAGCCAGAACATAGGAAAGACTGGTTTCTGACAAAGCTGCATTATTTATAGCCTCGTTGAAATTGGGCGTACTGGGTGGAAATTCAGGTCCAACCACTATGGAAAGGCTATTTCAACATTTATTAAAGGTTTCTGTGATTATTATTCTTTTATGTATTTAATTATACTGTGCTATAACATTTGTCCCTTTTCACATTCTGCGCGTGACCCAGAGTCTTTCTATTTGATGACAGACGACTATTCATCCAAGGCTATTCAGAATCCAATGCTGGGCAAAAAAAAAATCTTTCTATCTCTCTTTCCTCAGAGTCATTACAAGAATTTTTGCAGTCAAGACAGGAAAAGCTGAATAAATTGTTTGCTATGACTCAGTACAGATACAATTAACTACCCAACAAAGAACGTGTGGAAAGCTATAAAACAGTTACAAACGTAATTTATTTGCAAATATAATTATTCAACTATGCATTTTAGGATACCTGCCTAATATAAAACCGTCAAAAACTAACAATGACAAAAAATTCTTACCTGGATGAAAAAAAGTTTGGGTTTTCCAACAAGACTCTTGCATTTATCTCCTCTAAAAAGCGTCGTCATGGTCTTTATTTGCACTGCCCGGTCTGTCCCATAGATAAGTCCCTCTTCACCATGGCTTAAAAGGATGCAGGCAAAGCAGGCATATTCACTGTGGTCTTCTTCAGCAACTTCAAGATAAACAAAAATAATTCCCAATGATGGAAAACACTCATTAACAACACCTACATTCCCTTAGTTATACTCGGTAACTTGTCTACATTGATTTAATCAAGTTTTAGATTTAATGCTTCACAACAAAGTTATTAAGAAAAACAGATTGGAGTGGGAGGCACTAGGGGTACAAATAAAACGCTTTTTCAGTCTATGATACTGCCATTTGGGACACTACGGACTATCAAAACGGAAAAGAACCTACGTAATAATTAAATCAGCTATTTCTGAAAATAATGCTTTATATACATACAGAATGAAACGGTAAGCATTTTAGTTAACGTTATATTATTACAATAATAATAAGAAATGTAAAAACGCCTAAATCACATTTGAAGACAAAAATGTAGCACCGCTCTCAAGCTGGACAGTAACCTAATTTTACAACAATGTCAACAATCAGTGACACAATCATAGAGTTAAAGATCACCAAATTAGTATACCACAATAACAAAAATAAACGCCAGAAAGTGGGTTCTTAATTTGAGTAATGGGCACCCCGCCCAAATTAATAACCAAACTCTGGAAAGGTCACTACACTGTTCTAAGAGAAACTCTTCTCAAACCCTGGCTGCTGCGGCGCAGGCAGAAGGTAATTTCCTGGGGAAAAGCTTGTTAATTTAATGCAATATCTACAATTTTAAATTTGAGAAAATAACAAAACAAAATTCCAAAACAAATTATGAAAATTGAGAAACTCTAATAGGCAAAAAGGCACCTAATTAATCAAAATTGGATAAGGCAAACCAGAGAAATGCATTTTTAAGTTTTTGATGCAAAAAGACATAAACACACTCAATTTCAGGCTGACCGCAATGAAGCAAGGGTGTGGTGGACAAGGTCACACAGGTCAAAGTTTTTACCTTGGGACTTAGTCTTCTTTTTGTAGCTCAAAGTGGTCCAGCAGGGCAAGGCTGGGAAGCTGAAGCCGTTAAGGGTCCCTGAAAGCTGTAAATGCTGTCATCCAGCTCCCAAAGAAGCCAATAGTTTGGTCACAAAAAGCTCCGTACAGGACAGTGTTGACTTTAATAGCTGGTGAGGTCACTTTAATGGTGTCGTCGCTTTGCTGCTGAGGCCTATTTGCCACATCTCCACCATCCAAGGCTTTATCTTTGAACTTTATGGGCCGTCATTTATAACTAGATGTGTTGCAGAAAATGTAGCTTTACCTTCACATTGCAAACAGTTTGCTCTAATTGCTCGCTGTGTGGACACACTTTCCCCAATATCAAGTATGCCCCATTTTTAAATATTAAGCATCCAGCATACGTTTGGAGCTGTTTATTCACCTCCTAACTTTGCTTCTGGAAGAAATCTTTCTGGCTCTGAGGTTTGCTCTGTTTAAGCTAGCAAGCTGCTTCAATAGGCTGATTAGGAAAATGTTTGAAGGAACCTCAGAACAAATGGTAAGTGAAATGCTTTTCTAAACTTACCAACTACAGAGCCTCAGATATAATTTTCATCCTGGTTAGCCTTTCACATATGTGGGAATTAAATGATGATGACACTATGTGATACAAGAATCCAAAGAAAAACATCAGGATACTCAGCTGTTATCTTGCAATATTTGCTTACCTTGTTAACAAAAACCACGGGTACAGTGTGACTGTTCTTTCATAGATACCTATCCTAAATAGGCAGTGTATTCACTTGTCTTTATCCCAGATTTTTGGGTCTCTATGATACCCTGTAATTCGAGCTGGAGGAGAAATAAAGGGTGAAAAAGTCTTACAAGGTCCTTTAATTCTGCTCCCATCCCTTCAAATCCGTTTGACGTCGGCGCTCTGCCAGCCTGGCTCACATGTGCATTACTTTGCACGGGACCTTGGGCAGAGTTGCCGCTTATCTTGGTGGTCCCTTGGGGGCTAGGGGTTGGGTACCAGCAGGATGTCTCTTCTAAGCAGGAGGGAATATTTTGGGACACGCTGTGTCATCTTTCTGATAGGAGTACAGGTACCAGCTTGGTTTGGGGTCCAAATTTGATCCAAGATGGTGTTCCTCATTCTGAGGTAAGAATAGCCCAATCTAATTTGGAGGAAAGTAGTCCCCCCTGTGTAGGTTTCATCTCTCCCAGGTTAGATAGGACTATTTAGGTGGAGTCTAGGGATTGGTTTCTGCGTCACAATGCTCCTGCTATGCTTAGTAGTGTTTATTAATGCTTTTTCTTACTATTTCTCCCATATTAGGTCTCTTTGATGTTGCTCTGGAGTTTGTTTTTATCGCTGTTGTCATCGGAGGGCTTTTGCTTTGTCTTTTTACCAGCCGCAGCAGTGGTTTCTCTCCTTGGACACTTACCTGTTGCTGTTTACGTCACCATCAGTCGGTACAGTGGCTGTAGAAAGGAATTGCCCATACCTCGGTGTCAAGTCCTTAAAGCTAGGAAGACCTCTGCTGCATCCAGCCTTTAACAAAGCCGACTATATTCTCTAACTCTTCCTACTTAATGTCCAGCACTTGCCTTGAGGATAGAGTATGGGGATATAATAAGTACTACAAGATTTGCTGCCTCTACTTCCATCCTTAGGAAATTCTGTAACCCTAATGTGAGGCTGTCCTCACCCCCTGCCAGTGGAGCCTTGTAGGATCGGTCTCTGTGAAGGTAATCCACATTCTCCTACCCTATCCAATGGGAACATATAGGGAAAAATGACCTTTTTGACAGCTCCCACACTTTAAAAAATATATTACCCATCTGCTATTCGGGGTTTGGGTATCTTGTGAGTGTTGAGTATTACTCAGGGGGACCACAATATGGATTTTCAGGAAAGTGTAGGGTTCTTGTCTGAATCTGAGCTTTACTTCTTGCCTCAAACCCAAATACTCTGGAGACCTGGCCTTCTCTGCTTGTCCCGAACTTAGTGTTTTCTCCCCTTCATGGTCTCCTGAGATCATGTCTGTCCATTCCTTGCCTGCAATATGCAAGGATGGACAAGAAAGAAGTTCACCAACCCGCTGCACAGGTGAGAGAGGTTGGGATCGCGGCAACGGATCTAGCCATGTATCAGTACTTGCCACCGCAGCCCACATAGAACACATGAAGCCTTCATTTCGGGGGCAAAATCATAGTGCATGAGGTCTGAGATGTGGGCTTACAGACACTGGCACCTCCAGTGGCAGCTATAGTAAACTTTGGCCCACTCTGAGATGGCATGGAGGCGGCCATCTTGAATCTCACAGGATCCCAAAAGAACATGCTCCCAGCTGGGCATGGTCCTCATAAACAGAGCCACCCTCAGCAAACCATTACTAGTCAAGTTGGAACTCCAGTGAAGACATCATCAGTCCAAAGCTCCCAGGGCAGAGCTGAGGAGTGGCCTATATCTCTTCTCTTTCAAAATCAGGGCTAAAGTATGTTATGAGGAATTTAAATGAACAAATTAGGAGTTAAGTAGCTTGAAAGACATCTGTGATGCAAATGGCATAATCTCTGAGGGTTGGACACTTGTAGGGCAGGGCTTGTGTTAACTGCACAAGGGAGTGTGTTGCTCAAGAAAATAAAACTAGACTCAAGCCCCGTAAACAAAAACAGACTACAATTGGGTGACGGATTACACTAATGATCAGTATCCGTCTAGAACTAAAACAAAACTTGTGAGAGTGTGCCTTGACCCCAAAGAAGAAACTCAAAGCATTAAAGAGAGACTAAAAGGAGAATTTTCGAAACTCAACCTAACATCTATTAAGGATTGAAATAGCTGTGTGTGTAGAACTGTTCCTTGTAAAATTAGTGACCTCTTTCTAAAGGAAAACTCAAGAAACTCAGAACAAGTGAGTCAAAGATTGAGTAAAGAATGTAAGGAATAACCGCTTCACTAAAAAAGACTAAGAAAAAAACAATTAACAGTGAGCTGTAACATTGGGCATAAATGTTTACAGACCTGCTTCCTCTTAACTTTTGAGTGTCTGTGATTGTGTTAACACGATTTTTTCTTCCCTGAGTCAGTCCTATTCCACCTCCAATTCTGGGCTGCTCCGAATAGACTAGGTGGTTTCTCAGCCACAGGACAACACATGAATAAATACAGGAAAGGGTCCAAATATATCAGCTGTAACAATAGTCACTGCCTGTAAAAATTCAAGAATCCATATTGACGGTGACTCCCATTCCTGCAGGATCGATTTCCCACCGTACCCTGCCCTAACTCATTCCCCCATGTCTTGCGGTGGTTCACCGTGTGGGCCTTGTTCAGGGCTGTTTTCCTACGGTGTGGGCAGCGTGTGGTACCATTCTGCTTCCGAGTAAGTACTTTGTTCTGATAGATGGACAAGCCATCATACCTAAAAATGCCTGAGTAGAATGAAGACCTGAGCCGTATCTTTGGCTGACATCAGCAAAACCTTGAAAAGAGTGCATGTGCCGAGAACGGGGCCTTACAGCATTGATTTGATTTTCTACACGCTAGATTAACCCCATTGCTCTAGAGATTGGCTCCCTTGGGCACCTCAGGGTAGGGTGGGGCCTTCACACCTGCTATTGCATGGAATGCCTTCCCGTCTTCTGAATCTTTTGTCACTGCCCCAGCTGAAGGAGGAACTCCTCAGCAACCTATTGGAGTAGGAATTCCACTGGTTCCTCTGGCCAACTCGGAATGCTATGAGGGACAACCCAAAAAGTTTAAATAAATTTTGACACAAAAACAATTGTATGTTTATTTCTACCCACAATGCAGGTAGCCTTCCTACTTTCTTATCTAACCAGAGATACTGTAGCCTGGGGCATACCATTTGTTCAGGCAAATGATACAATCTTGTATAATTGTCTTATGTTTATTGCACAGTTTGATTGAACTTTTGATCATTGGTTCGTCCTTTAGTTCATTGATGATGTGCTCATGGACTTGAAGCAAGGAAACCAGGAAACTTTGGCTTATTTGACTTAATTAGAAATGGTGGAAAAGAGGCCTCCTTGTTTTATCATGGTTTACACGAAGAATGCCCTATCCCAAATCCAACCGCAACGCTAAAAGTGAGCTTAACTTGAGTCTGGTCTTACAATTAGACCATCTTTTAACTGAAAGAAAAGGGGAGATGTGATCTCCGGTTCCCTCCATCCAAGAGCGAATAAAAGGTTGAGGATGAGCCAATGTAGATTGGGGGGAAAAATTAACCCTTTTCTAAGGGAGACAAAAAGCAAAGCAGGAAGAGAAATGTGTATCTATATTGTGGCAAAGGTGGCCATTTTGTTAATGAAGGGTCAACTAAGCCTAACAGTTCTAGGTTAGGAAACTCCAAGGTCCAGCAGTAAGTGGAGAGGCTGACTGGTGCAAACCCAAATTCCCTCTATCTCATACCTTGGCTTTTCCCCATCCAGCCTTATCTGAATTTTCACTCTCATCCATCTGAGTGGATTTGATGATTGATTCTGTGACAACTGCAAATTTCATTGATACCAGATTTGCCAAATCTATCCATTGTGCTTTGGTCCAAAAAAGGCACCCTGAGAAAGTATGCACCATTGACGGTACTGAATTGACTTCTGGCTTCATTCACCTTCAAGCTAATGATTTAACGCTCCAATGTGTAGGGATGGATCATAAGGAAACCAGATCCTTTGATGGGATTGATGCCCCGAGTTTAAGATATAACTAGACATCCTCAGGTTAACCCTTCATGATCCTCAACTAAGTTAGTCATTGCAAATCATCTTGTTCACATTTCTTTATTGTCAGGAACACTGCTCATTTAGGAAAATCACCATATGGGTGTTATCGCCATCCCAGGAGCTAGCGAAAGGATCTATTCTGACTACTACAGTCACCGAAGAAGTAGATTGACTATTACCACCGTCTTATGTGGACTACAAAGACGTATTTGTCAAAAAGAAAGCCAAGACTCTCCCATCACATTCGCCTTTCGGTTGCCAGATCGACCTAATTGAAAATCCTCGGATTCCTAATAGTAAAGTATACACCTTGACTGCAGATGAGAATGAGCAACTGAAAGGGTACCTGCAAGAAAATCTAGCAAACTGATGTATCTAACTCTCTAGGTTTCTAGCCGCATCCCCTCTCTTTTTTGTTCCCAGGGCCAAGGGGGAACTCCATCCCTGTATAGATTAGAGAGCATAATACAGGGGCACAATAAAAAATTGTTACCATCTTCCACTCATCTCCTTCCTCTTTGATAAGGTGAAAACTACAACCATCTAATTAAATCTACATCTTAGAGGGGCACATAAAATTATAAGGTTCACAGAGGGAGATGAGTGGAAGACAGCATTTAAAATCTGGTTTGGTCCTTATGAATACCTTGCAATGCCACCGGCCTCTCACTTCTTTGTTAACAAGGTATTCTGAGAATTTTTATATGTCTTTGTAATCATATATATTAACTATTGGGGGCATGACCCGCTCGTCCTACACCAGACCAAAACAGGACTGCCGTGGTATTTCTGGTGTCAGTGATGAGAAAGGGAGATGAGTGAGGGTACACCTCACCCGGACAGTCTCGGAGCATCCAGCAATTTTGGAATGATTTATTGCCACTTTGGGAGCACTCTGACATTGTTTTCCTAATGCCAAGTAGAATTAGTACAACGACGGCTGATAACACTATTGAGCATACTATGAGAATGCCATGTCTTGTACAATATATATTGGTGCATTATGGAACTTGTAGTGCCTTTGAAAGTCACATGACTGTTACGTAGCACTTGCAATTAATTAAATACAACCTACCTGTGAACAAGGCGTAATGATGCCGAAACGCGTAAGGTAAGAGTGGCTGATGGAATTAAATTGCTTGAACTGCACCAGACTGGGCCCGGCAAATCTTCTTTGTTGTTTAGGACGGGACCCTCCTTTCCTGTTGACGCCAGAGCCGCCCTGCAGGGTTGGGGGCCCCAGCATGGAGTTGTTTTTCGTGGTGCTGCTAACACTATTGGGGGCATGACCCGCTCGTCCTACACCAGACCAAAACAGCACTGCCGTGGTATTTCTGGTGTCAGTGATGAGAAAGGGAGATGAGTGAGGATACACCTCACCCGGACAGTCTCGGAGCATCCAGCAATTTCGGAATGATTTATTGCCACTTTGGGAGCACTCTGACATTGTTTTCCTAATGCCAAGTAGAATTAGTACAACGACGGCTGATAACGCTAGTCAGCATACTATGAGAATGCCATGTCTTGTACAATATATATTGGTGCATTATGGAACTTGTAGTGCCTTTGAAAGTCACATGACTGTTACGTAGCACTTGCAATTAATGAAATACAACCTACCTGTGAACAAGGCGTAATGACGCCGAAACGCGTAAGGTATGAGAGGCTCATGGAATTAAATTGCTTGAACTGCACCAGACCGGGCTCGGCAAATCTTCTTTGATATATATATATATCAATGTCATTTTGATTTATTCGCAATCAGTGGAGCATGATTTCATTTGAAGCAGGCAATGCAGAAAGTAAGAGAAAATTCGTTGTATACCAAGTTCAGTAAGTGTGAATTCCACACATCTACAATTGAATTCTTGGGCTTCATCCAAATGCCTTCTGAAATAACCATGGATCCCAAAAAGGTCTTTTCTGTACAGGGAGTCAGTGAAGTTCCCTGAGGTAGGGGGTGATGTGGGTTCGTCTTTTCTGTGCTGAGGGCTACTTCTGTTCAATGAAACGCATTGAGAGCTACTAAAATTTTTAGTGTTACATAATTTCATTTTTTTTACATGTATAATAATTCAACCAAGCAAAAGCTTTCTAATTAAATAAGGTGAGCTACTCAGAGGTAGCTGGAGAGCTACAGTAGCTCACGAACTACTGGTTGGAGACCCCTGGTCTAGGGATATCAGGAACGAGTCTAGCTGCAGCGTTCTGTACGGTCTGTAGTTGTCGGAGGAGGTGAGCTGCGATCCCTGTGTAGAGAGCATTGCCATAGTCCAGTTGGCACAAGATGAGGGTGGGTGATGGTGTGTCTGGAGCTTTGGGGTAGCCATTTGAATATCTTACAAAGCATGTGGAGGATGAAGAAGCAGAAGGAAGAGACAGAGTTAATCTGAGTGGTCATGGTTAGCTTGCTGTCCAGAATGATGCCTCGGTTCTTAATGTGTTCAGTGGGGGTAGGAGTAAGTCTGAGTTCTGAGGGTTACCAGGATGCATCCCAAGGGGAGCTTGTTTCTGCAAATCCGTACCTCTGTCTTGTCCATGTTGAGCTTCAAGCAGTTGGTCTTCATCTAATTGGCGACGTCTGTCATGCAGTTTTGGAAGTTGGTCTTAGTGTTGGTGGTGTCTTTGGAGAGGGAGATGATCAGCTGTGTGTAGTCCGCGTAGGATATGATGTTCCATACATGGATTTTGACGATGTGGCCAGAGGTGTTATATAAGTGTTTAAGAGGGTGGGGCTGAACGAAGATCCTTGGACTACTCCACAGATGATTTCCTTGCATATGGAGGTGAAGGGAGGGAGGCAGACCTTTTGCATTCTTCCGATAAGGAAAAAGGCGATACATCTGAGAGCGGCTCCTTGGATGCCTATGTTGTGCAGGCTTGTAATGAGTGTGCCGTGGGATACCAAATCGAAGGCTGCCAAGAGGTCTAAGAGAATCAGAGCCGCAGTCTCTCCTTTGTTGAGTAGGCTCATCGGTAGCCGTGATGAGAGCTGTCTCGATGATGTGGGAGCTGCGGAATCTGGATTGGGAGGAGTCAAGTAGGAGTGTCTGTTCCAGATGTGAGGAGAGTTGTTGGTTGATGGCTTTTTCTAACACTTTGGCCAGGAACGAGAGAAGAGTGATCGGTCAGTAGTTGTTGAGTTCACTGGAGTCTGTTAATGGTTTGTGTAGTAGGGTGTTGGCTTCTGCTTGTTTCCAGAGTTCCTATGACGGGGTAATGTTGTTTGTTGCAGATGAGCGGTTGGATAATTCTTTGATGTTCAAGAGCTCTTTGCTGTTATTGGAGCTTGATTAGATGCATGAGGCTAAGGCATTTTTCTTCTATTCTCTCAACTGTCTGTGTAAGTGGTAGAGGGCAGTCTTGTCAGTCGTGTCTTTGCTGGTGCGCCATCTCCTTCCAAAGAGCTCTAGATGAAATCTATAAAGGCACTGACACAGTTTGCATGGGAGCGGAAACTTCTGAGGGCATCCAGCAAACTTTTAAAGGCCCCAAGAGAAATAAGGGGACTAGTATTCCATAACATATCTGATTACTGTAGAGCATCTCAAGAGCATAAAGTTGGGAAAGGCCTAGTTCACATACCAACAAACACTGTGCTTACATGCACCTGGAGGCAGTCATATTATCGCTGTGGGACTTGACATGGCTGCTCAGACAAGACAGAATCCAAAATGCCTACTGTAGGCATATCATAGTTAACTTGTTGCAAATGTGGGATATTTGAGCACATCAGAGCAAAATATCCCTAAGCCCTATGCATGACAATACTGCATTAGAGTGCTAAAAATTCAGAACCATTTCTGTTGCACACCTTTTGGAACCAGGTGATTTTAAGGCAGATTGCTGTTTGTTATGTGTGCTGGCAGAAGAAATCCATTCAGCTCGAGGCTCAATATACACTGTGTAGCACAGGTCAAAAATTGCTATGTCTCCCACACTACACAGCATTTGGGCTCACAGTGATAACGAAAATGGTAATCAAATGTTCATGAGATCATTATCAGCTTCCTCATCAAGTATCAGTACAAGACTATCATTCTTAAGTTCATGATCCATCCTTTTATTGTGAATAGGTGCATGAAGCTCTCAAGTGAGTGAACTGATATTAATCCATCATGTGTTTTTAGACAGTGTGCCAATGCATTTCAGGGTGAAAACCCATCGTCTGGGCTTTAGATAAATCAACTGAGGTGGTAAACCTTAAATAGAAGACAAACATGCTACATCATCAACGTACGTAAACAACGCAAGGTTATGCAATACTACTAAATGGTGCTATAACAGCAATTGGAAGAATTAATTGGTATCAAAGTTAATTATATTTATGCCAAAGATTCAGATAATACAACATAGAAGAAACAACAGAAGAAATTCTTTGGAAGGGGTGGGACCAGTTGAGAGAGGATGAAATTCACACACGCCACGCCACGCCACAGAACTGAGATGTAGGGGCTGCTCAGGGACCTGACACGAGGAAAGCTGAAGGAAATACTTCCCGAAAGCTTGACACATGGTTTTACCTTGCAGTTCTTACGCTGAAATGCCAGGCGGTGTTAAATTCAGATAGGTGACTGGGGCCCAGAAAGTTAAGCATAATTTGTAGAAGAGAAAACTTGACAACATGGACTCAATCGAGCCAGAGGGTCAAGGCAGATGTCATGTTGTCGTGACTGAGGTGGGATCTGGAGGGGATCAAGGCAGGATGGGGCTGTGAAAACTATGGAGAAACGATCTTGACCAGACGCTTAGTAAAGAGTGTGGGAAGGAAAAGGAGAGAATGGGGGGGACCTCAGAAATTCAAAGATACCAGCAGATAATAGAAGGAAGGGATATAACAGCAGGAAGACAAAGTTATACAACAGCAACATAAAAACATTGATAAATACAGGGAGAACTATACTTCATTTCGATTATTATTCTGTGTATGCAATATGGGAAAGCCTTATAAAAAAAGCCTATATTTGAACCAGCCAACAAGTGCTCATCCTTACTGAAATAAAATGAGGGTGAAAGCTGAATCATCTCTGACTTGTTTCACGGCAGAGAGATTAAGTTCTTCAAGAACTGTAAAACAACATTTGGATTGCCAGAATATGATACAAACACAAAAATCTGCCACTGGGTGCTTCACCTAGCAGTTAAGGCGGCAGCCACAAAACAGAGGACGGGCTAAGGCGGATTTCAGACAAGATATCCTGGTCCTATATAAATTAACTAAAAACTTGTTCCAACAAGATGAGAAAATTATAACATGGTGGTACATAACCCCCCAACAAACTACATAACATGAAATAACGGTCTCCATTAAGACGTTAGTGAGGTTTCCAATATAAGCAGATCTTCAGTCACAGTGCCTTTGCTGTGCACTGCAGATTGGGAACAGGTCACCTACTGGACATGAAAATTAATTTATCAGCTGCTGTTAGTGACCATAATGATCATAGCATAGCAGTGAAATCAACCTTCTAGTCCAGCCTGGCAAGCATAGAGCTGAGGGGGCTGAGGGGCACATGTGCGACTGGTTTTAGCGGTCGTTAATGGAGAATTGGGCCTTTAACGAACGCTAAAACGCCTTTTGGCATGTACCAACCCTATTTTGCAAGTCGGTAACCAATTACTGACTCGCAAAATAGGGTTTGTGAGTTGTTATTAGGAAGGGGCATGCCACGGGTGTCCCTTCCTAATAGTGAATCGCAGGGGCATGTTTGAATGTTTTTGACCACAATGCAGTCACAAAACACTCATATTTTACAGACTCCGTGAAGGAGGCGGTAACCCATTCGCAAACGGGATAGGGGCCCCATAGGATCCCTTCTCCTTGGTGAATGTGGGTGCCAACACTTTTTAAGAGCAGGTAGTGGTCTCAGGGACCACTGCCTGCTCTTAAAAAATGAAAAGGTAGCTTTTCATTTTTATTTTTGAAATGCATTCCTGTTTTCCTTTAAGGAAAACAGGTTTAATTCCAATGAGAAAAATAGCGTTATTTAAAAAGCAATCACATACATAGTGGTCTGCTGACCCCAGCAGGTCACTACTCCTGTGATTACAGGCCATTCCCAATGGATCGCAAATTGCAACCCCATTGGAAATCGCGAACAGTGTCTGAGACACTGTTGTACATCGCATGAGACACTGTTGTACATCGCATGTTGCGAGTTCCTAATTGCGAGTAGCAAAAAGTCACAATTAGGAACTCACAAAACGCTTTGGTTGTACATGTGGCCCGTAGAAACAAAAGCAGCCAAGAGACTTTTAGCTCATTTAGAAAGGATAAATATGACATTTTGGCTCTTTGACTACCGGGCATGCAGTATATGGAAAAAGACTGACAGGAAGTGAGCCATCTTCTAAGACTGACAGCACTCCACATGTTTGATTGATCTCAACAGAAATGTTATGATTAGAGATGCCTCTAACCTTTGCTGCAGATATTGAGTTGTGGGCGGGTACACTGTTACATTAATGCCTACATTTGAAGTGCTCTGCACCCCAGGGGTGATCAGGGTCTGTTGGGGTGCTTGTTAGTTTGCTTGACCTCTTATAGATCCACTCGACTGCATACTGGAAAAGAAGTGAGTGAAGTGTCATTGACTACATGTTAGGCTATGGTTGTCCATGCACCAGAGTAATGGAAAAAAGCAATACAACAAATTTTAAAAACCAAAATTAAATTAATCGTTAACCCCTTAGGGATAAGTTACTTTTGTTTCCTTGCTTCTGACTGGTCGCCCCTCCTACTTCCTGCTGGCTGCTCACCTCCTCTTGCATTCTTCCCAGGGCTTCTGGACCTAGAACAGTTTCCTGTTGGGGGCCAGTATCCTTCTACTGTCCGCATACTGTTTTTGTTTTTTAACTATTTGCCATACACTTTCTAAGAGTACATGGCCCTGTATGATCTCCCCACCCCTACCTTCCTCCCGCTGTCCGTTGTTACTTCTCCTTCCCCCCTACCCAGCAACACACTCATGTTTCTCCCCCCGCCCTCCTCCTGCTGTTTGTTTGAACCCCAAGCTGCTCACCCTCCTCCCGCTATCCATTGTTTGTTTCCCCCAGCCTCCTCTTACTATCCCTTTTTAGTATCCACATCCCAACACCCTCCTCCCTCGTGTGGCTTGCCCCTCCCGCACTGTTTTTACACACATTGCACAGCAGAGCAGGCACTTGTGCAACATCGCTTGAAGGGAAAAAAGCGCTATTATATGGTCTTTATCGGCAACATCATAGCACTTTTATTTTTTTTACTTTAAGCCATGTTGCACAGCAGCTCAAGCTGCTGTGCAACATGTCTAAAACAATATTGGCAAAACCAATAGATTTTGCATAGGCAAAAACTATTGGCTTTGCCAGTGCTTGTCTTATCCTCTTTTACTGAACGGCTTGAGCTACAGAGTAGTACAATATCGTCTGGTTTTCAGAATGTAATATACCATCTGACTCTCTTGGTACCAAGATCCTGAGCACTTATGCAACTGCACCACCGGTGTAAATTTGTTCGGGTCTGTATTCTCTGCACTGAGTGCTCTGTTGATTCCAAGTGCCCTCCCCGGACAAAAGCAGGTATGCCTCAGCCCTCAGCACCTGCTGCAATACTAAGGGAGAATTAAGTGGCAGGCAGAGGTAGAGTCAGTAGTGAAGGTAGAGTCTCCTGAACTTTGGGTCAACCCTGGAATCTCTCAGGACTACATCACATTTTGGATCGACAAACATTGTGATGGGTGTGCTGTGACAGCTTATATTCTTGTGTATTGACATGCATGTTTTTGTGTAACGTGCTGATAGCACCTCTAGGTAGTAGGTGTTTTAAGCTACCCTAGCACCCCGCTGTAACTTCAGCATCTAAAATAATGCACGCTCATTATTGTTAGTTACAGACACGTTGTCCTTATTGATGTGCGGTTCCTTCCCTCATAGGCAACACTACTACCTAGCAGCTTTTTCTCATATCTACAACACATTTAAGCCTGAGGTTGTATCTGTTCATGCAATCTTTCAAAAGCCTGTGACGTGTGGAAAGGGCTCTGACCTTTATAGTTTCCGCATTCAGAAAGTCAGAAGTCAAGCTGAATAGGCATCTAGAATGCCCATCTGCCCCTCTCATCTTCCATTCACATCTTTCCATTACACTACACAGAGAATGTAAAAGGAATTTAAAAGGAAATACACTTCTGCAGAATTACAACAGGACAACGATCTTTAGTAGAACCAAATTCCATCAAAAATAAAAGAAGCAATCATTGGCAAAGCCAATAGGTTTGATGCTCTCATTGAGGTGTTGATTGAAGTAATAAAATGCCTGCTGCAGCGCAAAAAAAAAAAAAGAATTGCTTTGTGCATACAATGCAAGGAAAGTTTTAATAATTAAATAGAGTATGACTGAGTGTGCTTTTCAAATGTAAAATAGTTGCTCATCCATTCAAATGGAGGTGAAAGGATGCACCTAAACAGCCAGTATAAAGGCATTGAGAAATACAAGGCCACTTGAATTATGCAATTTTGTGGCCGCTGCTTTTTTCGCATAGTTATGGATTTGCTGTATTTGCCACATAATGCCTCATTTGCTGCATAATCTGCCAGATTTTAATAAAAAAGTTTAGTTTGTTGCTCAAATAGATCAAAACTTGCTAAAAACGTGGCAACGTGTTCGCGCTCAGTAGAAGGCCCTTTGCCAAGGTTAACTGATCATCTTTCATTTGCTTATTTGTGTATTTGGTTGTTAAACTGGTTCTAATAAGGTGAAGTCTTTGCCCAGACAGTATTACCATGTGTAAAAATGACAAAATAATGAAGTAAAACTGTAAACAAATGTGCTGCATTATGTCAGATTATTTGCTTTTTCTTGCCGCATAATTTGGCGCTCCCCTACCACATAATTTGGCACTCCCCAGCTGCATAATTCCAGTGGCCTTGAGAATAAAATACTTTTGTGAGACGATTCAAGATGTGAATGATCATGTCTCTAGCCAATGGCTGAAGGCTCCTAAGCCGTCAAAAAAATCTAATTGCCGAAGGAGAATGATATAAAGCCCCTATGAGTACCTATGCAATATAATAGGTTTCACTAGAACCAGAAAAAAGCAACAGGCTTTGAACAAATCACGTTGGATGAAAAAAAAAAAAAGATTTGGTGTTGGCTGCCAAACTTCAGGCATATTTACAATATTTTGTTGTAGGGCAGCGCCACAAGTCTTCTAGCTGAGCTGCCATACGTCAAAAGAAAAGGGCAGGAATGCGCCATATCAACACGATAAGGCACATTCCAGTCCTTTCTTCCAGCGCACAAACCGCAAGGTACAAGGGTGTCTGTGTTGTTGGCATGATTGTTTTTGTGCAGGAAAGGACACCTTCCTGCACAGAAACAATCGAAGGAGGTGATTCCCTCTTTCTATGTGTGCTGCAGAATGCAGCACACGTGGAAAGAGAAAAAAACGAGGATAAATGTAAACATTTCTCCTCGTTTCACCTGTTTTGGGAAGGCGTTAGTTTTGGCGCTGCCCCAGATTTACGCTATGTTTCAAATCTGGGGCAGTATCACCCACAGCAACACCCATGGAATGCCCCTTCCATGCAGAGTAAGGCATTGCCTGACTCCATATTTACAAGTAGTTTAAATAAGAGGAACCAGGAGCTTTTGGAAAGGTCCAGCACACGAGCTCCCTTGAACAGTAACTGAAATACAGAGGTGTGCAGTTCCTTGGAAAGGAATGAAGGTCCAGTGAAAAGTCATCAGAAGAATGTCAGGTTAGTGGAATATGCTCCAATAGGAGCAAGTGCCCTCACACACCCCGAGAGGTGTCATGCTTCATCATCTGGGCACGCTCCTTGTTGGGCCGGTGCTGCAATGCCCGACGAGCACCTGAGATGGGGCTCTTTCCCGGAGATCCTTTATATTATGCCATAGGAGGAAGTGAGGGTATTTGGGGTGTGAAGACTGTGTAGTGTAGTGTGGTAAAAGTGACATAAAATAGGTGTAGTGATGCTAGGTTTGAATAAACTTTATTAGTGGAGCTCACTACCCTAATTAAAACTTATAGTGGTGCTCGTTTTTATTTTTTTTAAATTGTATTTATTTGAGTTTTATATAGCGCTGGCTAGACCCGGAGGTATCAGAGCGCTTTACATAAGGAACAACATAGCGAGTTACAAGGTACAATAATTTAAACATTTGTTGCACAGTAATTACAAAGTAAATGGCAAATCATAAGGGGCAGAGAAGGTAATGGGGGACAAGAATAGTTGTCTGAGAATAGGTGAGAGGAGAGAAGGGAACCTGAGGGGGGGATGGAGTTAAGGCAGTCCAGTAAAAAAGAGAAAAATGTTTGAGGGTCATCAGGAGGAGTCGGGAAGGAAGAAGGAACGGACAAAGGTCAGACAAGATGGCGGGTCCGGGTCGTGGGTATCGACGGAGACCATCTCCAAAAATGGCGGGATGCACAAAAGTCAAGAATCCAGAAGAAAAACCCAGAGAGCAGGATTCCATTGAGTAGAGTCAGAGGGGGGACGCAGCCACAAAACCAAAGGCGGATGGAAGGCTGTAAGATGCGTGCACAGGCTCTGGACCACGGGGGCATCGGTGTCGACGATCCGCAAGACGAAGGTCCGGGGAAGTCAGCTTGGGAGTTAGGGAGCAGTCTTGGCGAAAAGGGAGGCAGCAGCGAAGTCCGGGGGGCGCGCCTCCCAGGCTCAGAATGGTACGGAAAAGCCCGGGAGCGTCGCACCGCAGCGACGAGTAGGTTCACCACCACTACACCCCCAAACCTGGAGAGGACTCACGGGGCCCAGATGTCCAATCGGAGGTGAAGCTGGAGGGCAGGCAGTAGGGGAAGAAACTGCGGTCGTGCCCGGAAAGGCCGGGGGATGACCAGGAGGGGTGAGCCTCATCCCCACTCTTCACCAGCCATCCAGGGAGCTCCGCGAGGGGTAAACACTGTCGAGACTGGCTCCTTTGATAGCCGAACCAACAACGATTCGCCGGAGTACAGGGGGAGGAGGGAGACAAGCAGCGGAGGAACGTCGAGACATGTCTGCTGTCCGGCTGGGTAGGTGACGGCCATGGCGGAGTGCCGGAGCCAATCTCCCCTATAGCTGTCGATGCAGCTCCACCTGGCATCGGCCATGTTGCTCGGGCTCCGCCGGATTCGAGTAGAGATCCTGACAATGTCCTAAAGAGCAGTCCTTGATCAGCTTTTAAAAAAATGTGAGGTCAATATCCCATAAAGGGTCTGTTGGCAATTTGTCAGGGCCAGAAAAAAGCAACCTACACTACTGTGTAACTGATTCGTTCAAATGTTTTGTAATCAGTCACAACGTGTAAAGCAAAGTAAGATTCTACCTTGTTGTTCGAACTGACCCGTTTTGGGTCAATACAGGTCTAACAGAACTTAAATAGAGCGAACCGCCCATTTGCGACTCGTCGGCGGTGTTGTGTGCGCCTCTGCACCTACCCCGGCTCTGTGTTCCTATTGGAGCATATTCCACTGACCTGACATTCCTCTAGTGACTTTTCATTGGACCTTCATTCCTTTCCAAGGAACTGCACACTTCTGGATTCCTTACTTACAAGGCCATGAAAAGTCACACAGAGTGGCTTAGCATGGTCCTGTAAATATGGGTCGGCACACTGCACCTCCAGAGCATCACAAAGTGATAAATATGCCCCCTTGTTTAGTTTTGTCAAGGTTTTTGTAAAACTTTATTTTTGGGAAAACTGCTGTCTCCTCTGCCATTTAAAAAATGATGGCTAAAAACAAAAGTATTTTTTGGTCTCAAACAGCACACCTTACCATAGTAGTTCCGTGCACTGAAGGGGACTGCTTGGTGCCTGGATGTTCTCCTTGTGAAACAGCACAATGCTGTCACTGACAGAGTGGCTGAAGTGATGCTGAGATAGGCAGAAGAAAAATGTGGTCGGCACAATAACAGGCCAATGGATGAAGAGGGCTCACTGAAAGTCACAGTAAGTAAGTATATTAGATCTATAATTTTAGTGAAATCAAAATGTCTTGGCTAACGTCAAACCTAAAAAAAGGTTGCTGGAATGTTAAAATGTCGTAAAAAAATATCATCAAGTGTTCAGAGAACTTCCTATGGTAAAGCACAAAAAACAGAAAAGAAAGGGCCAGATGTATCAAGCGTTTTACCGTTCGCAAACAAGCCAATTCGCAGAATTGGCCCGTTTGCGAACGGTAAAAAGCCTTTTGGGATGTATCATCTCAAAAGGCATTCGCAAAATAGGGAATCATGATTTTTGCGATTACCTATTTTGCGAATGCATTAAGGGAATCGCAATTCCTTAAATGCAATGCTGGAAGCAAAAAAATATTGCGACCTGGCTTTAAGGAATTGCAAATTACCACCAACTTCAAGTTGGTGGTAATTTGCAAATTCCTAGAAAAATGCATTTTTTTGCATTTTTCTAGGTGCCATGTGGCGCACATACATGCCCTTAGGGCATATATGTGCGCCACATGTGCACACATGCATATTTCAGGGGTGCAACAGGGTGTCCTTTTGGCCCCCTTGCACCCTTGAAATTGCATGCGCAATTTGTGAGTACCTATTGGGTACTCGCAAATTGCACATGCAATTCCCATCCATTCCTATAAATGAATGGGAAGCTATTCCTTATTGGCGAGTCGCAATTTGCGAGTCGCAAATAAGGGATGCGTAGGAATCGCAATTTTATTTGCGAAACCTACTTACATTGCATTTTGCGAGTCCATAATAGCGAATCGGTAAAATTGGCTATTAAGGACTCGCAAAATACAATGTTGATACATCTGGCCCAAAATGTTTCCCATGGTGTAAGCATTCTAGGGGTACTCAGCGCCAACTCCACATTGAATTTCAAAGAGATAAAGACCTGTATTTGTGATGACGCCAGTTTGAATGCAGTTGTATTGTATTTTAATTTCTACGATAGATTATGCTCTTTTAAGTAAAAAAAAAACTTTGAATAAAATATTTTTTAAATGAAAAGGTCAGCCCTGGCGGCAGCAAATTAATCACAGCTTATGAAATTAGGGTGGATACTACACACTAAAGAAGAAATCCGGTTTCGTTCACAATTTACACTTTGTCACACTGAGCTTAAAAAGAATACACATAAATGTCCTCTCTATTGACTGACAGCACTCAAAAGGCAGACAGTAAACAGTCCACATTGGTGGGGGTTGTTAGTATTCCATCTGGCGACCATACAGTAGCTGTAAGGAACCAAGACATCTTGGATGCCAGCTGTAAGGAACGAGGAAGAAAACAAAATCACGAATAAAGTAGAATAAGGGACTATGGAGGTCACCCACTGCAAACTTGGGTTTGGGAATTTTGAGGCGACCATGAGGGCTTCATGTGGAGGCCCAGAGAAGGATTGTACTACCCATCTTGCATAATTTGTGCAATTTGTACAGAACTCCACTGTAAATGTTGACAGCATAAGGCCATTAGACCTTTGGAATAGTCAACAATGTGCAGCGCCCATAAAAATGTTAGCTGCCTCTTCACTCGAGGGGTTAGGTAGACCTTTGCGTTGTGTACAGTGATCTTTGTTGCATGAGACCCATAGAGACAGCACTGTGACTGCAAACTGTTTTTTCATTGTCATGATGACACCGTACCACTAGCTTTCCTCTTTGCCTCCCTGAACCAACGGCTGCTTGAATGCCTTTGGGCTATCTGACTTAATCTTGCCCCATTTGGACATTGCCCCTTTGTCATGTGAGACACCACCTTGACTGTTCCAAGCTCCATTTATGCTTTGGTTTATGAAATGAGGAAATGAATATTAAGACAACCAGAACTAACAGAGTGAAGAAATATAGGTTACTAGAGAATTCAGTGAGTTTTAGAACCATCCTGGGGCACTTGTCATTCAGACTTGGCCAGTCCCGAGTTAAGGACACTGCAGGCAACTGCCTTCCAGCAACACCACAAATGGTCACACGAGTGCACCAGATTGTAACAACTGTCCTAAAAATGATTTTGTTGTTACAGGAGAAAAGGAACATATGAATGGCAAATATATAGGGTCCCAAAGACAAAGATTTGGCTGTAAGTAGGTTGGCCCTACTCTTGTAGGTACGTAAGTAGGTTGGCCTAACTTTGAGCTTTCTTTTGAATTGCAGGAATAAGAGAAGAGTACTTCTGTCTTATTACTCAATTCCCAGAGCAAGCCAGGAGTATGACAACATCATTCACACCTACTCATGGCCAAATCTTTGTAAATCTGTCCCAAAATTTTGCTAGGCTCTCTGAAAAATCCTTGCTCCACAGCTGAATTCACACTCATTGGAGAAAAGACTCTGAATTGACCAAAAGAAAGGATTTTTAACCATCCCTTGACACATTAAGGCAGAAAAGCAATGTTCATCAGTGACATTTGATTTCCACACATACCTTGTGTCATTGGGGAGAGAGTACGTTTCTATTATCCTTACATGTGCTTTAAAAAACGGGGAGTCTCAAAATATTTTGCATTATGACCTAATTTCACTAGAACAAAATTAGCCACACAACTCTGGACAAATACCTAAATATGCAAGATCACATCAGTGCCACTATTAGGGGAGCCAATCATCAGCTCAACACTCTAAGGAAAATCAAGTCAGTCTTACCTCCTGAGGACATCCAGTCAGCAGTCCAATCCCTAGTTATCTCACGTTTGGAATATGGTTTGGTGAACCTAGCTGGGCTACCTAAACCTAGATTGGCTCCGCTTAGAGCCACTCTGAACGCTTCTGCCAGACTCATCACAGGCTCCAGAAAACATAACCTTATCACACCTGACCTAATTAAACTTAACGGGCTATCCATCGAAGCAAGGATCCATTCCAAGATAGCCTGCCTGACGCACAAAGCTATTCATTACAACACCCCCGTTTACCTGGCAAAAACTTGAGCTATCTGGCTCGAGTTGGAACTTAAAAAACTCTAATATCCTACAATTGAAACCTCCTAAATTCAATAAGAAAAGAACAAACAATCGTGCTTTCTCTTGCTCCAAGAATTTGGAACGCTCTTCCTCCCAAGATCAGATCCAACCCATCGACTGCCTCATTCAAAAACATGTCAAATGGCTACTCCTGAATGACCATCAACAGCAATAGCCTGATGCCATCTTTAATCTACTTCCATCTCCTGTTTGACAGTCTTTTATACCTTTTGTTCAAAGTGTGTTCTATTTCTCCTTACGTGTCCTTGTGATGTGTTGCTTTGCTGAAACTTTACAGGTCCCACTAGATGGGCTGACACCTTGGATCACCTTTATTATTTTGTCTTTCCCATGCTCCCTTATGATCGTGTTATTTTTCAGGTACTTCATATGTTCCATTTTGTATTGTACTCATGCTTTTACCTCATTCCACGCACGTTCCTTTGTATAGCGCTCTGATACCCGTATGGGCCATGTTCGCGTTTTATAAAACTTTTCAAATAAAATAAACATACCTATATACACATCACCTCCAACCGTGACAGAACTCCACTGGATCCTCTTGCAAGCCCGAATCATCGTGAAAACTAGATACATGATTTACAAAGCCATCACGACCAGCATCCCATTTTATTTTGCAAACAAGCTCACCATCTCTGCACACCCATAGCCACTGCACCATCAGATTGCAGAAAACAAGAGAAGGCAGTAGACTTTATCTTTCTATGCAGCCAGGATCTGGAACAACATTCCTGTATCCATCAGGGGCAACCCAACTCTGGTCCATTGTGGGAAAAAGTTAAAGAAGCAGCTCTTTAAGAATACTACATCACAATGGATTAACTATCCCAAACTATCTACCTCTCCTATCATTCGTTGACTTAATGCTGGTCTTTAAACCTCTAAAGCAAGCCACTGCCTTTTAGTTAGATTCAAGCTACAAAAATAGCACATACACTGCCACCAATATCTAGTCAAACATTGATTTTAAAAGCGCCACAGATAAAAAAAATCAAACACATAATATCATACAATTAATGTTCCTATTTGCCAGTGATATTGGGTGCTAAATCTTGGGGGGAGGGGGGATGAGAGGGAACTCAAAGCGTTGTAGAGAAGAATGGATAAACACTCTTAAGGGGTAATAACAGAAAAATGGTTATAGGGTGGAAAGTGTTTAGGAGGGTCTCCCTCAGGGAAGAGGACATTTCCTGCTACTTTCTAAATCACTGTGTATACCCACAAATTTACAACACAGACCGAGGTGCTTGACCATCTCCCCACAATCATGGCCTGCTCAATTCCTATTGGCTTGAATTTGCAATGTGTGGCAACTGGCTGCAGGTCTCGCTCAGTCCTGCTCCCAGTCTTTTTTTGATTGTGCTTTGTCTGGCAGCCAAGTTTTTCAATTAACTGGGAGTTAGATTAGGAATATCTATAAGATCAAACAAGCATTGGCAAAGTCAATAGGTCTCACCTACACAAGATCTATTGACTTTGTCAATTTTTTTTAACCATGTTGTACAGAAGCATGGCTGCGGTGCAGCATGACAAAGTAAAAAGAACAAAACAGCACTATTAGTCAACCCTGCCCCATAATTCCAGTGGCCCTGGTTATGAAGCAGCAGCAGCACATTATACAACATGACCAAAATACTTTAAATGCCACAATACATGCATTTCTTCTATACCCTAATGCTGCAGTACAAGAACTTCTCAGAAGAGTTGCTGTACTTTTAATAACAACCCCACTAGCATCTCAAAGCTTTAATCACACCGTTTTGTAGCGTCCTCCCCATCCTGGGTGCCCACCAATGACTACACCACACACGGGGCTTAATAGTACACATCTTTATTCGTCGGCGTGTAACTGCAAACTCAACATTCTAAATCATGCTTTCATTGAATTTCGCTCTGACACCTACATCACAGCTCTATGGAGTCCGCTAGGAACCAAAAGGGTTTTGTCATAAAACTCGCAAGACACTACGGGGCCGATTCCGATCTCGGTCGGAGGCGCACCCAATACCATTCGGTCGGGAAAAAAGCCATGCGAAAGCCAGTTTCCCGACCGATCCGTACAGCACACCGAACGAGCAAGTACGATGCGCACAACAGCAAAAATTCCGGCCGAGCCGTACTCACCCAAACCAGGTCCTGTTCTCCGACCGAGGCGAATCCGGAAACGCCGAATCGAGTCGCACGGAAGGGAAAATGCAGCCCCGTCCGGCCGGACAAGTACGATGCGCTTTCCGTACGCGCCGAACCCGTCGCTACGCACGGCACGTCAAAGCATCCGGGAGAGGCGCACATAAGCTCCGAATCGCGCCACAACACGATCCACGGCTACGAGACGAACACAGCACAGACGAGGACGACGCGAAGCGACGAGGACGAAGCGAAGCGACGAGGACGAAGCCAAGCGACGAGGACGACGCGAAGCAACGAGAAGGACGAACGACACGAACCAACCATGAATCCCTTCGTCCCGATCATACCAATATTCTACATCTACTACCGGAACAGGCACGGACGCGTACGGCGCAGAAGGTAAGTCAGACACCAACCACAAAACACATACAACACGTACACGACACATCACACACATACACTGGGAATCTGAATATACTTGCAACAGCAGCACCATAGGGGCGGGATGCCCATCACCAATGCCACATATGCACACAGGGGCCTGAATGCGCGCCACCACCCCAACCCAGGGGGGCTGGATGCCCACCACTACTACCACCCTCACCCAGGGGGGCTGGATGCCTACCACTACTACCACCCTCACCCAGGGGTGGCAGGATGCCTACCACTACTACCACCCTTAGCCAGGGTGGCAGGATGCCTACCACTACTACCACCCTTAGCCAGGGGGCAGGATGCCTACCACTACTACCACCCTTAGCCAGGGGGCAGGATGCCCACCACTACTACCACCCTTAGCCAGGGGGGCTGGATGCCTACCACTACTACCACCCTTAGCCAGGGGGGCAGGATGCCCACCACTACTACCACCCTCACCCAGGGGGGCTGGATGCCTACCACTACTACCACCCTCACCCAGGGGTGGCAGGATGCCTACCACTACTACCACCCTTAGCCAGGGTGGCAGGATGCCTACCACTACTACCACCCTTAGCCAGGGGGCAGGATGCCTACCACTACTACCACCCTTAGCCAGGGGGGCTGGATGCCTACCACTACTACCACCCTTAGCCAGGGGGCAGGATGCCCACCACTACTACCACCCTCACCCAGGGGGGCTGGATGCCTACCACTACTACCACCCTTAGCCAGGGTGGCAGGATGCCTACCACTACTACCACCCTCACCCAGGGGTGGCAGGATGCCTACCACTACTACCACCCTTAGCCAGGGGGGCTGGATGCCTACCACTACTACCACCCTTAGCCAGGGGGCAGGATGCCCACCACTACTACCACCCTCACCCAGGGGGGCTGGATGCCTACCACTACTACCACCCTTAGCCAGGGGGCAGGATGCCTACCACTACTACCACCCTCACCCAGGGGGGCAGGATGCCCACCACTACTACCACCCTTAGCCAGGGTGGCAGGATGCCTACCACTACTACCACCCTTAGCCAGGGGGCAGGATGCCTACCACTACTACCACCCTTAGCCAGGGTGGCAGGATGCCTACCACTACTACCACCCTTAGCCAGGGTGGCAGGATGCCTACCACTACTACCACCCTTAGCCAGGGGGCAGGATGCCTACCACTACTACCACCCTTAGCCAGGGGGCAGGATGCCTACCACTACTACCACCCTTAGCCAGGGGGCAGGATGCCTACCACTACTACCACCCCAACCCAGGGGGGCTGGATGCCTACCACTACTACCACCCTTAGCCAGGGGGCAGGATGCCCACCACTACTACCACCCTCACCCACGGGGGGCAGGATGCCTACCACTACTACCACCCTTAGCCAGGGTGGCAGGATGCCTACCACTACTACCACCCTTAGCCAGGGGGCAGGATGCCTACCACTACTACCACCCCAACCCAGGGGGCTGGATGCCTACCACTACTACCACCCTTAGCCAGGGGGGCTGGATGCCTACCACTACTACCACCCTTAGCCAGGGGGCAGGATGCCCACCACTACTACCACCCTCACCCAGGGGGGCTGGATGCCTACCACTACTACCACCCTCACCCAGGGGTGGCAGGATGCCTACCACTACTACCACCCTTAGCCAGGGTGGCAGGATGCCTACCACTACTACCACCCTTAGCCAGGGGGCAGGATGCCTACCACTACTACCACCCTTAGCCAGGGGGCAGGATGCCCACCACTACTACCACCCTTAGCCAGGGGGGCTGGATGCCTACCACTACTACCACCCTTAGCCAGGGGGCAGGATGCCCACCACTACTACCACCCTCACCCAGGGGGGCTGGATGCCTACCACTACTACCACCCTCACCCAGGGGTGGCAGGATGCCTACCACTACTACCACCCTTAGCCAGGGTGGCAGGATGCCTACCACTACTACCACCCTTAGCCAGGGGGCAGGATGCCTACCACTACTACCACCCTTAGCCAGGGGGCAGGATGCCCACCACTACTACCACCCTTAGCCAGGGGGGCTGGATGCCTACCACTACTACCACCCTTAGCCAGGGGGCAGGATGCCCACCACTACTACCACCCTCACCCAGGGGGGCTGGATGCCTACCACTACTACCACCCTCACCCAGGGGGGCAGGATGCCTACCACTACTACCACCCTCACCCAGGGGGGCAGGATGCCTACCACTACTACCACCCTTAGCCAGGGGGGCTGGATGCCTACCACTACTACCACCCTCACCCAGGGGGGCAGGATGCCTACCACTACTACCACCCTTAGCCAGGGGGGCTGGATGCCTACCACTACTACCACCCCAACCCAGGGGGGCTGGATGCCTACCACTACTACCACCCTTAGCCAGGGGGCAGGATGCCCACCACTACTACCACCCTCACCCACGGGGGCAGGATGCCTACCACTACTACCACCCTTAGCCAGGGGGCAGGATGCCCACCACTACTACCACCCTTAGCCAGGGGGCAGGATGCCCACCACTACTACCACCCTCACCCACGGGGGGCAGGATGCCCACCACTACTACCACCCTCACCCAGGGGGGCAGGATGCCTACCACTACTACCACCCTCACCCAGGGGGGCTGGATGCCTACCACTACTACCACCCCCACTCATAGGATGGACAATGCATGACACAACAAGCACACCACAACCTAGGGAATGCAAGATTAAGACATCCCCCACCACCATGACAAGCGTGTGTAGGCTGTGTCAAATGCCTACAACACCGAACATGACTTTCAACATACAATGTGACCCCCTAGCACATGTGCCACACATATATGTGTGTGGCACCCACAATGCAAGCAGCCCATGACCATTGTGGCAATGGGGCCTAAACCCCCATCATCACAGTGACCAAAAGGTAAGTGTGGGGTCCATAGCTGAAGCACATTTTGACCATTGTGGCAATGGGGTCTAAACCCCCATCATCACAGTGACCAAAAGGCAAGTGTGGGGTCCATAGCTGAAGCACATTTTGACCATTGTGGCAATGGGGTCTACACCCTCATCATCACAGTGACCAAAAGGTAATTGTTGACAAAGAAAGAGCTGCAACTGCCAAACTGCATGGATCATTCCTGCTCACAGAACCAAAAACTCATCTGTGGCAAAGTAGTGTATGTGTCCCATTGCAACATAAATTGGGGGAGCCAAATACTGCAGTGCAAATGAAACATTCCTTTGGCCATGTGCAGACAAACAACACCCATGGGGGCTGAGACCGTCAACAGTCATCAATGACACAATGACAGAAGTGACCATCAGAATGCAGAACCACATATTTGCACCAATGGGCACACAAATGCAGATACCCTGTGGAGACAGCAGATGTGAGGTGAACAGATACCATACCATGGCAGCAATGGGACACACAAACCATGATCACTGTGCTGACCGATGACCTAGGAGTCCCAGGGACAGCAGGGGAAACACACCAAACAACATACAGCCAATGGCACACCCAAGATATGCCAATGCAGTGGTGCAGATGCACAAACACAAACAGGCAGACCAACACTGTCATCATACACAGCAGGTGAGGGGTGGGGGTGCCAGTGTCCCCAGGCAACCACACAACACATGAGGAGAGCTGAATACCAATCATACAGATGTGCATACACTGCCACACTAAGGTAACTCATGGATCCAAATCCCCTATGTGGGCAAGCAGGCATTGTCAGGTGAGAGGGAGCACAAAACACACATGTCACACAGGCACGTAGGAACAACAACTGACACAGCAAGTCACAGACACACCACAGCACCACCCCCAGGGCCCCCACAATGTGGTGACCCTGGGCTGAATAAAAATACCACTGTGATGACAAAGCTAAATGTCGTTCACACTATGAACCACAGTCAGGTGTCCTGAGCAACAAACTACCATCACACCTACACAAGCACAAATCAATCAGCATGGCCAGTAAGCCAAGGCCAACATGGAGGCAGGGGCCTAGCCGGGCAACAACTCTCATCTGCACACACTCAACACCACACCCCTCGACCTCCAACAATGTGCAGCAGTGAAGTACACATGCACTGGTGACATTGCACATGCACCCATGACTATTCCAGGGTGGTGGGTGGGAACCAAGGTGTAGAAACACATCACACATGGACACTCAACAAGACTCCTGAATGTCTGACACACTGCACACTACGCTGTACATGGACATGACGGCAATACCACACCGACCAATGGGATCCCAGCCACAGTCACACACCAATGAAGAAGCCAAGGTCACCCACAAAGAACACACATAGACAACTTCCAACATTGCAGCTCTGACCCTGAGGAGTGGCAGCAGTCACACACACAACATGTCACAATCACTGAAAGATAACACAAACTGGAAATCACATGACAGGGGCAAACAACAAGTGCCAAGGGGAAACCTGACTGTGACCCATCTGCGTCTGCACACAAACTCAGCCCTGACAGCAAACACACCTATGGGTGACACCCTGATGACCAGTAATGTGCCATGCACCCACATCACAGAGAACACAGGGAGAAGACTTTGGGGGAACATAGCTCAAGTCAGCAAGCATCACAAACAGGTACAACACTAGGGATCACAGCATGCGCAGATGAATGGAAGTGAACACACAGACATGCACATACAACACACACCTTGGGTGCAGGCAATGTCACACGTGTACACACTGCCATGAGGGGACTCCACTCCTGTGTGAGGAAAGCTGTGCCATATGTTGCCTCAGTAGGGCCCCATCATGTCAGCTGAGCACTTGGTCACACAATCAACAATTAGCACCAAATGAGGGCTCCCATCACATCAGCCTGGTCATGGATGTGCCAACGGAATCATCAGCACAGATCCAACACACTTGTATAGCAATGTTGCACTGACTACACGGATGAGTCCCTCCCCATTGATGCCCAAACCTGCATGTCCACTGGAGATGGCAACACGGTCAGGGAAGTAGACAAATGCAACGATGGCAGGCACAACAGATGTGCAGGGGTGGAAGCCACAGATATGAAATTGCCAATGTAAGTAGGAAACCCATTGCCAAATACTGAACACATGACACCCTCAGATGCTGCTATTGATGACATGGATACACCACATGATAGGACACATTCCCCCTGGACCACATGGGTTCCTGCACAGTAACACTTCATAATCATGAGACCAGATATCACCATCACTGCAGCAAGGGCATGGTTAGCTGCACCAACAACATGTACATCTGAAGCATGAGCACTAGAGAAAAGAAAGTTGCTTTATTCAGCATATGTGTTGAGGCCAAACGAAGTCCTGAAAAAAGAGCAAAGGCCAATGGCCAGTCCATTGTCAAAGTTCAAACAGGGTGACACTGGCAGATGTCACCCTACGCATGCCTGCACAATACCAGGGACAATCCACTAGGAGGGGCAACCGGGGGGCAGGCCAGGCACCGCAGGGACAGGATCAGGGCTCACCAGGGGAGTCAGGGAAGGGGTGGTGGGTGCAGGAGAGCCACTGACAACTGCAGTGGAGGTGTCTGACATGGTGTGTGCCGGCACAACTGGGGGCATGACACAGATGTCGTGGGTGCCGGCACAACTGCAGTGGACCCTGCAGATGGGGTGGACAGGTCCGCCACTGCAGTGCCCAAGTCAGACAGGGCGGTAGTGGACTCCACTGCAGTGCCTACCTCCAGGGGAGGAGAATGGGGAACAGGCAAGGTGGGTTGGACAGAGGGGGGACACCCTCACCACATCAGTGGCACAGACAAGCGCAGCGGGGGTGTGGTGCTGGGAGAGCAAGTGGCAGGGGGAGAAGGCCGGAGCATCTTGGGGATGGTATATCTGTGGGTGGGGGAACCTGGGGCAGGGTGTGGTGGGGGCACCTGTGCAGTGGGGGCCTGAGGGATGGAGGACGGAGACCTTGTGCCTGAGCTGCAGGGTGGTGGCGGGGTCTTGCTCTTAGCACTCCGGGGGGACTTGCGGGTGGGGGCCTCAGTCCGTCTGCGCCTGGGGGAGGGTGTCCGGGGGCGAGGGGCACTCTGCTCCGTGTGGGTGGGCTTCCTCTTCCCCCGGGATGCTGGAGCAGCTTCATCGGTGGGGAAGAGGCCGAGGTCACAGAGGAAGAGCTGCTGTGACTTTGGGGTTGCAGGTGAGGCAAGGGAGGGTGCTTTGGAGGGAGAGGGAACTGAGGACTGCGCAGTGCATGTGGATGCGTGTGTGTGTTCCAGGGCCCCATCCCCTGTGAGTCTGGCTTCAGTCCCCTGAATGTGCGTGCGTGTGCGTTTTGTCATTGGCGTGTGTGTCAGTGTGCTGGATGTGTGTGTGCTGGTGTGTGCCTGTGCCAGTGTGTGTGTGCCTGGGATGGGTAAGGTGCTGGGGAGTGTGGATGGAGCAGAGGCAGGAGGGGTGAGGGACCGTTTGAGGAGGGACACTGCTGCCGTCAGGGAGGAGTCCATGGACCTATTGCCCCTCTGTAGGTCAGACATGCCCGATGAGATGCCCTCCATGAACGACACCAGCTGAGTCAACAGCGCGGTGTGCGCATGGAGGACACTCAGCATGGCTGTCTGCCCTACATGGAGCTGGCGAAGGAGGTACACAGACTCCTCACTCAGGGCAGCAGGGGACACAGGGGCAGGGGGTGCGGTGCCTGGCCCAAAGGAGACACGCTCCCGGACATGGGAGCCTCCACGGACCTGGGGAATGGGAGCCGATGGGAGGGCGGTGGTGGTGCTGGTGGTGGCGGGGACAGCAACACTAGCTGGGGTGTGGTGGCTGCTGACACCCGCCTCCACAAGGGAGTCATCCTCCGAGTTGCTCTGGTCCTCAGCTGAGGTGGATGCTGCTGAGGACTCCTCGGTGTGGCTCCCCTCGCCCTCCGTGCCACTGGGTCCCTCCGACCACTCCTCGGCTGCTGACCCAGTCTGGCTCTCCGGCTCCTCCTGGTCCGTGGAGCTGTCCCCTTCCGTGGCCGTGGATGTATCTGCAAACAATGGGGAAACAGACAGACATCAGTCACCTGCACCAAACGCACACACCACTGTGAGCACAGCACATTACAGAGCAAGCCCTGGCATCATTAGTTGTACATTGCTAAAAGTGCCCTAATTGAACAGGAGAAGTCAATTGTCAGTCTGATGCCAAGCATGGCACTCACATCCCACATGGCCTTGCACCCATCTGTCTGGTGTCTGTTGGATTGCAACACCCCAGTGTTGACACATGCACCAAGTACACAGTAGTTGGACAGTGCAGAGGACACGGTGTGGACACATCACAGCTCTTGCCACTGAGTCAGTACAGGTTTACGGATGTAAGGGATGCCCAGAGTCAAATAGGAAATGCATGTGATGCATTCCAGCGACAGACACCATGATGCACCCATGTCCTGATAGCCAGCGCCACTATGGTGTGCATGTAGCACATGTCACTCCCCTGCAGGATCACCAATCAGTAGACACATGCCATGGCGGAGGCATGACTGCAAAGTCATACATCACTGTCTCAGTGATGTATGACTTTGCAGCCAGACAACAACACTCTGCACTGTGTCACAATAGTAGGTCATGGGGAATGCAAGTCCTGGAGCTGCACAAGTGCACATGTACATCCCCCCACAACACATCCTCTTAACCCTCATCTGTCCAGGTCATACCTATTGGACATATGGGAGACCTGTGACACTACCCTCTGAACCTGAGCCCCTCACACTCTGCTGTGCATGGGGAACAGCTGCCTGAACTTCACATTTACATGCCCCAGTCTGCATGGGCAGCTGATCAGACACCTATGTGTCACACAAGTATCGTCTCCTATGGTCACATCTCCAGTGGCATGCTGAGCCCCTACCAAGAAACTCCACAGCAGTCCTGGCGACTAATCCACAGCACACTGACACAGAGGCAGACACCTGAGGGGTCAAATCACTGTGCACAATGTGTCCTCTGATACACGGGAGTGGGAGTACAGAGTGTATTGTATGGCCTGGAGTAGGCATGACTGTCCAGCCCCACATGAATGAGGGATGAGCCCTGGACTGTAGGCAGCTGGCTAAGTATGTGTGACACACGTCATATACATACTCCTGGGGCCCAAACATTGTTCCCACCCGCAGCATGGGTGTGTGCCAGGTACCCCAGCCACATGTGGTGGATCAGCTCAGCAATTGGACCACAGATCAAAGTAACACGCTGAATACATGTCAGAATACAGGCATTGTGTAAGCAATGGACCCACCCATGATGCCCACCACAGAGTCAGGGAAACAGATGCTGTCTCCCACCTTGAGTCAAGCAAACTGCAAGGACACAGTCCTAAGTGACAGAATTCCCTGCATGTAAGGGCCACACCTGGGTATCAGATGAGGAGTGGGCAGTGCACAATAGAGGGACATGGCTCCTGGACAACATGACTGCTGTACTGTGGCAGTTCAACCTGGCCCGAGGAGGGCACATAACATGTTAGACAGAGTACACAGTGCAGTCTTTGACTCACCCCTCCTTGCTGCTCTCTGGCCTTCAGCTGCCCATCCAGGTCTGGAAAGACCACCGCCAGGATCCTGAGCATGTGGGGGGTCAGGGTCCGTGTTCCGCCCCTCCTGCGAGGAGGCGACAGCTTCAGCTGGACCCGTGCAATCCTCCGGGTCCAGCCCCGAAGGTCCTGCCACCTCTTTTGGCAGTTGCGGATCCGGCGCTTGTAGACCCCCACGGACCGGACAGCCCGGACGATGTCCTTCCATATCTCATGCTTCCGATGGGCAGAAGCCTGTCAGGATGACAAAGTGATAAGGCCATTACTACACATGCAACATATCCGTGCATGACACAGTTGCATATACATGTCGCAATCACAGGGGCACATGGTGTACCCAGGCAGTGCACGGCTGCCCATGGACAGTTTTCCAGAAGTCACTACATGGTATCATAGCATGGGGAGTAAAACCCTGTTCAGAAGCACTGTCACTGCACCATACCTGTCCAGTGCAAGTCACTACACACTATGGGGGTGACAACTACTCAGTGAGCCTGCTAGCCAGTGGTGTGCTGACTCTCAGCCTTGCTAGTCAGACAAAATGCACATTCAGAAAGGCAGTGCACAGAACACTCACCTGCTCCCCTGGTGTCCCATACAGCTTGCTGTACTGTGGAAGTAGGCTGTCCAGCAGGGCCTGGTTCTCTTCAAGGCTGAAGGCTGGGGCTCTCTCCACAGTACGTGCCATTGCAGGGTCCAGAGGGGCAGAGACAGCAGCAGTGCAGTGGCAGATGTCGTCCTGGAGCATGTAGTGCAGGCAAGTGGGCTCTCAGGGGAACATGCAGCAATATATATGTGCTGGAGAGGCAGATACTGTCCCTTGTGTCCAAAGTGATAGGTCCAAGTCGTTTGCATCTTCTGAATCTGGCCAATCCATGGAATAGCAGCACCAAAACACGCCCACAGCATCCTTCAAAATTTCAACTTCATGACATACATGATTTTGCAACATTGTTGTGGGTGACCAACTGATTTTCCAGCAACCGACTCGTTCGAATATTCGAAAACGCGTCCGTTGCCAGGCAAGCCCATTGTCAATGGGTGCGCACCGATCGGTCCATTGAGGTACAACGCGCACAGGGGTACAACGTGTACCCGCACACATTGAAAGCAATGGGCCGGCCGGAGGCACCGATCGGTCCATTGCAGTACAACGCGCACAGGGGTACAACGCGTACCCGCACACATTGAATGCAATGGGCCGGCCGGAGGCACCGATCGGTCCATTGCAGTACAACGCGCACAGGGGTACAACGCGTACCCGCACACATTGAATGCAATGGGCCGGCCGGAGGCACCGATCGGTCCATTGCAGTACAACGCGCACAGGGGTACAACGCGTACCCGCACACATTGAATGCAATGGGCCGGCCGGAGGCACCGATCGGTCCATTGCAGTACAACGCGCACAGGGGTACAACGCGTACCCGCACACATTGAATGCAATGGGCCGGCCGGAGGCACCGATCGGTCCATTGCAGTACAACGCGCACAGGGGTACAACGCGTACCCGCACACATTGAATGCAATGGGCCGGCCGGAGGCACCGATCGGTCCATTGCTGTTCAACGCATCACTGTACATGTGACTGGCATATGTCAGCATGCCTGTCTCAGATGGACATATGCCAGCCACAGATAGCTCCCAGGGAGTGAGGGGCACACCTACATCACGACAGCCTGTCCAAACCTTATCATAAGGCATGTAAGGCTGCATTTCCTATTGTGTGTATGTTGGTGTACATGTTGTCCTGTGGGTGTCACCTGTGGGCAGCCACCCCCAGGCTGTGCACGTGTTAATGGGGACAGGATCCTGGGTGTTACGTGTACGTGACCACTGTGATGTGCAACTGTTCATATCTGTGCATGTGCCATGGTCACATTTCACAGTGGTGTTTGTGTATGTCATGTCACATACCCCGTGAGTCCCATGTGGGACGGTATGTTTGAGCCAGGGTGTCCCAGTGGCACAATAGTGATGGCCCTCCACAGTCTTTGTGCATGTAGTGTTTACAATGTCTCTGATTTCATGTGCACAATGGGAGACAGTCTCCACATCCACGTTGTGTGTGCATGGACTCTGATGTTGTGCGTGTGTGTCACAGACGTCCATGGCTCTCCTGCCATGGCAAGTGTGGCCACTACCTGTGGGGGTCATGTTTGTTTTGTTGTGGTGTACACATGATACTCCAGGTGATGCCAGTGTCCATGTGGCATTACAGGGTCCCTGGGAATGTGCCTGTCGTTGAGCTGTGGTGCCTGGGGCACATCTGTCCTCACATGTCACTGGGGGGTGACTGTGACACAGCATCATGATATCCAATGGGCCAACCTGGGACAAATTGATGCCACCTGTAGGACCGTGTTGACAGATGTTGGCCATGTATGTACCATACATGTCGTTCCGGTACTGCACACTTCATGTAGTTGTGCCTCATGATGATGTATGTTGGGATCTTGAGTGTGTTCAATGCCGCATATGTGGGGTGACTGACGATCTTGCTTACTTCTCCTCTGCACTGCAGGGCTCCTGCTGTCCATCGGCCATTCCCAGACCTGGCAACGATGGTGGAACGGGACAGCATCCGACGGTACCGCTTCACCAGGCAGCTGATTGAGGATTTTGCAGTGCAGTTGTCCCCACATTTGCAGCCTGGCCGGCCGTATCCTACAGCGCTGACCCCCAAGGTGAAGGTGATGGCAGCCCTACACTTCTTTGCCACCGGTACCTTCCAACATACTGTGGCGTCTGCTGGTGGGATGTCACAGACCATGTTCAGCCGTGTGCTCCGCGATTTCTTGGCGGCAATGTTGCTCTTCCTGAACCGGTACATCTATTTCCCTAGACTGCGACGACTCACTGACGTGAAGAGTGACTTTTATGCCCTGGGGAGGATGCCGCATGTCATTGGCTCCATTGATGGGACACATGTGGCTTTGGTACCACCACAGGCCCAGGAGCAGGCCTACAGGAACCGCAAGCACTACCACTCGGTCAATGCACTGGTGGTGTGTCTTGCAGACATGACCATCACACACGTGTGTGCCCGTTTCCCTGGTTCAGCACACGATGCCTTTGTGATGAGGAGTAGTCGCATCCCCAGGTTGATGGCACAGATGCAGAACCAGCGTGCCTGGCTTGTCGGTGTGTACTGACTTTGTGCCATTGTGTGTGATCTGATCTGTAGTATTCCGCCCACTTTTCCAAGTCAGCTGATGTGCACTTGTCTGTCCGTAGGTGACTCGGGATACCCCAACATGCCGTGGTTGCTGACACCCCTCAGGAACCCTGTGACACCTGCCCAGATGCGCTACAATGAGGCACATGGTCGGACCAGGAGAGTGATTGAGCGGACCTTTGGTCTCCTGAAGAGCCGCTTCCGCTGCCTGGACAAGACCGGAGGGTCCCTCCCATATGCCCCTGCGAAAGTGTGCAAGATTATCATCGTCTGCTGCATGCTCCACAACCTGGCAGTGCGGAAGGAGTTGCCTCTCATCCAGGATGACGATGACCAACATCCGCCACCTGTGGAGGATCCTGGCCTGGAACACGATGCCAGTGACGATGATGATGATGATGGTGATGGTGATGTCCGCACACAGCTCATCACCAACTTCTTTAGCTGAATGTGAGTATCCTGAGGTGTCATGTCAATGATGTGAGTTGGCATGATGTGTGGGTGGTGCTCTGGTGCTGTTGGAGTGTGTCCATGGGCTACTTGACTGGATGTGTGTTGCGATGTGTGGTGACAGGTGGGCTGTACTCCCCAACAGTGTTGACATGCTAACTTGGTTCTGGGTGGGTATCTTGTAACATGTATTGTGCATGAGTTTTGCTGTTCTGTCCTGTACTCCATTGCTTTTGACTGTGTGTCATTTCTGTCCTTCACAGGGTACTTTCAGATTCGTTTGGTCAACTGTGTCCACCGACAACGTGATTGCACATCCAGGCTGGTAGCTGTTGTGTCCCTACAGGTGATGTGCGCCACACCCATGGACTTCCTTCTGTCTACAGTTGTTGACTGTGTGCCCGCTACCAGGTGGGGTTACCTTGCATCTGTAGTGGTTACGGCATGTTGCTACTGTGTAATAAACCTGTGCTTCACTTAGTGATGTGCGTTGTCTGTGGTCACACATTTGACTGCCATTTGCTTACTGCACCTGTGGGCTACTTGACTACAACTGGGAATGGGTGTGGTGTCTGTGCATTGCACCGTCTTCCCTGGCAACATCAGTGTAGGCAATGAGTCAGATGGCCTAGGTGTGTATGTGTTGTGTAGCCCTGGTGGTGTGTCTCCCTCATATGTGTCACGTTGCCTGTACTCACATGCCTGTGTTGTCCTTGCTGTTGCAGTTCGCATACACAGTGTAATTTTGTTGTTCATCATCCCCATAACAGTACCCACGTTGGAATCACGACAGAGGCAAGTATGGTGTATTATTGTGTTTATTGTGATACATCTGTGATAATAGTGCATAGGATGGATTGTGCTGTACATGAATCTTGCAATCCCAAGTTCCTAGATGAATAGAAAGTCCAGGTAGACAGGATCCCCAGTATCGGGGCCACAGTTGTCTGACACATTGTTCCAACTTGTACTCCCCATGCAATGTGTGGGAGTAGTGTTGCCATCAACAGGGTGAACAGTCTGTGCACAAAGGCGAAAATCCAGAACAGGTTCAGGCTTCCTGGGAGTTGCGCTTGGCCATCAGCCTCTCACTTTCCCCTCCTCGGACGACCCCTCTTCTTGGGGGGGGGCCCTCAAGTGCAGGCTGCTGCGGTGCAGGGGACTCTCCGCCAGAGTCCTCCTCCCTCCCTGTGGCAGTTGCAGTTTGTTCGGTACCAGATGTTGTTGGCACACAGGGAGGTGTGGACTGGTTGCTGTTCATCTGGCGGAGGCATTGTAAAATGTCCCTGTGCACCGCCGTCATCTCATGTAGTACATCCCACTTGGACTCCACGCGGGTCATGTGGGAGTCCACACGTGACATGTGGGAGTCCACACGTGACATGTGTGACTCCACATGGGACATGTGGGAGTCCAAGCGGGCATGATGGGCAGCCTGCTGCTGTTTGATGTCTCTGAGGAGCCCCACTACCTGGCTGAGCTCTCCGGTGCTGGACTGGTACGCATCAGCTATGCGTACCAGTTGTGGGTCTTCATGCACACCAGCAACGTCTGCAAGCAGCGACCTCTGTCTCCCACCCCTCCCACCACCCCTGCTGACATGTGCAGTGTGTGCAGTTGCACGCACAGATAACCCTGGTCCACCTTGGGGGTTGGTGGTGGTGGTGGTGTCCATGGCCCCAGGTTGGTCCAGGGTCACTGCGCTGGTGTTGTTCCTTATTCTGTCCATGTCGGCAGGGATGGTATTCGTGGTGACAGTCGTTGGAGGGGTGGGTGCAGGGGGTGCAGCTGGTGGACCTGCTGGTGCTGCAGCTGGTGGTCCTGCTGGTGCAGCATGTTGACTTGCACCGGATGTGCCAGGTTGTTCTTCATCGTCCGAGGAGGACAGAGGCTGTACGACGCCAGTGAGCTCGGCATCCTCTTGAGCCTGGGACTGGGACTCCTCAGCGTCTGCTGCTGTGTCCCTATCATCACCTGTTTTTGGGAGACACAAACAATGTATGTCATGTTTCTGCAGGCATCAGTGGTTGACACACCTGACAGTTGTGACTGTGCCTCGGGGTGCGGGCCTGTACATTGTATTGTCCTAAGTCGTCACAGTCAGGGGTTGATATTGGTGTGGCACATTGTCCTGCATTATTTGGGCATTTCTATGTATTCTCTGGGGTGTGAACATGGTCTGCATTGATTGTGTTTGGTTGACAGCCAGACCTCCTTCCCACCCACCCACCCACCCAGTCAGTTATCCCACCATGGAACGTGCTTGCATTGCAGGGAGTGTAAGTTGTCTCTCAGGATGTCAGTCAGAGGTGTCCTGCTGTTTGTTGGTGCACAGTTGGCAGCAGGGCCTTGTGCTCCCCGCAGCAGTAGCCAGTGTCAGCCATCTTGTGAGTCCTTCTCCACTCCCTGTGATGTGAGCATGGTTCAGGGTGGTGTTGATGGGCCAGTTGTGAGGCTGAGCAATGTCTGTGACTACGACTCCCATCATGCTATTGCCTCCACCCCCTTCCCAGCATGCCCATGCTTCCTTCCTTTTGACTCTGCTTCCCTGTGGGGTGGGCTGGCTGTGCTGACAGGATGGCTGGGAGTGTTGTCCTGGCAGTTGTTTGGCTAAGAGTCCCAAGAGTGTCCCTGTGCTTCACACAACATAACCCAGGGTGGTGGTGCTTTGTGGGATCTTGTGTTAGGATGGAGGGCATTGCATTCTACCAGGTGGGTACTGTGGAGTTTGTGTTGGGGGGGGTGTGAGGGGAGGTGCTGGTGACTATGGTCAGTGCTGCAAGTCCCCCTTCCCACCCAGCCAGCCGGATATCCCACCATGGAACGTGCTTGCATTGCAGGGAGTGTAAGTTGTCTCTCAGGATGTCAGTCAGTGGTGTCCTGCTGTTTGTTGGTGCACAGTTGGCAGCAGGGCCTTGTGCTCCCCACAGCAGTAGCCAGTGTCAGCCATCTTGTGAGTCCTTCTCCACTCCCTGTGATGTGAGCATGGTTCAGGGTGGTGTTGATGGGCCAGTTGTGAGGCTGAGCAATGTCTGTGACTACGACTCCCATCATGCTATTGCCTCCACCCCCTTCCCAGCATGCCCATGCTTCCTTCCTTTTGACTCTGCTTCCCTGTGGGGTGGGCTGGCTGTGCTGACAGGATGGCTGGGAGTGTTGTCCTGGCAGTTGTTTGGCTAAGAGTCCCAAGAGTGTCCCTGTGCTTCACACAACATAACCCAGGGTGGTGGTGCTTTGTGGGATCTTGTGTTAGGATGGAGGGCATTGCATTCTACCAGGTGGGTACTGTGGAGTTTGTGTTGGGGGGGGGTGTGAGGGGAGGTGCTGGTGACTATGGTCAGTGCTGCAAGTCCCCCTTCCCACCCAGCCAGCCGGATATCCCACCATGGAACGTGCTTGCATTGCAGGGAGTGTAAGTTGTCTCTCAGGATGTCAGTCAGTGGTGTCCTGCTGTTTGTTGGTGCACAGTTGGCAGCAGGGCCTTGTGCTCCCCACAGCAGTAGCCAGTGTCAGCCATCTTGTGAGTCCTTCTCCACTCCCTGTGATGTGAGCATGGTTCAGGGTGGTGTTGATGGGCCAGTTGTGAGGCTGAGCAATGTCTGTGACTACGACTCCCATCATGCTATTGCCTCCACCCCCTTCCCAGCATGCCCATGCTTCCTTCCTTTTGACTCTGCTTCCCTGTGGGGTGGGCTGGCTGTGCTGACAGGATGGCTGGGAGTGTTGTCCTGGCAGTTGTTTGGCTAAGAGTCCCAAGAGTGTCCCTGTGCTTCACACAACATAACCCAGGGTGGTGGTGCTTTGTGGGATCTTGTGTTAGGATGGAGGGCATTGCATTCTACCAGGTGGGTACTGTGGAGTTTGTGTTGGGGGGGGGTGTGAGGGGAGGTGCTGGTGACTATGGTCAGTGCTGCAAGTCCCCCTTCCCACCCAGCCAGCCAGCCAGATATCCCACCATGGAACGTGCTTGCATTGCAGGGAGTGTAAGTTGTCTCTCAGGATGTCAGTCAGTGGTGTCCTGCTGTTTGTTGGTGCACAGTTGGCAGCAGGGCCTTGTGCTCCCCACAGCAGTAGCCAGTGTCAGCCATCTTGTGAGTCCTTCTCCACTCCCTGTGATGTGAGCATGGTTCAGGGTGGTGTTGATGGGACAGTTGTGGGGGGGGCAATATGTGTGAGTGCGACTCCCATGATGCTATTGGCTACACTGACTTGGCCAGCATACACAGAATTCCTTCCTTTGAGTGGTCTTCACTGTGTGTTGGTGTTGTTGTGGTGGCTACATGTGTGGATGTGTGTGTTAGTTCTATTTGTGCCACTGCCTAGCTGTAGTTGTGGTTGTGTTTGTACATGTGTTGGCACAGTTGGATGTGACTTTTTTGATGGCATGTGTTGTGTTTATCTGACTGACATACACATTTTGGGATGATTCTGTTCTAGTTGCTGTGTAATTGCTATGAGTGCATGGTTTGACTCTCCCCTTGACAGTGATGTGTGTGTTTTGTGGCAGTTTATTGTGTACATTTGTTGTGTACTCACCAGGCTCTGGGATGTCCTCTAGTCCATATACGCTCACTGGCGGAAGGATGGCCCGCACCTTCTCCTCCCAGGGCCTGAGGTATACTGGCTTGGCAGGAGGGCCACTGCCGGTGTATTGGCTCAGGTGGTAGTCTTTCTTGAGCAGCTCCCGGACCCTCCTGCGCACGTCATACCACCTGTTCTGGATGTCGGTCTTTGTGCGCCGACATGGTGATTGGGCGTTCACCCTGTTGATGATCCTCTCCCACATCTTGGTTTTCTGCGACATGGGGGTCTGTTGGACCAGAGTGCCAAACAGCTGTGGCTCCACCCTGAGGATCTCGTCTACCATGACTTCCAATTCACTATCTAGGAACTTGGGATTCTTCTTGGGGGGCATGGTGATGGGTGGTGATAGTGGGTGATGTGTGTGTTGGTGTGCAGGTGAGGGTGTGTGGGTGTGTGTTGTGCTGGGTGTATGTGAGGTAGGTATTTGTTGGTGTGCTGCTGGTGTGTGGCTTGTGTGAGGGATGAGCTGTGGGTGTGTGGTTGCTTTCTCTTGGGTGCTGGCAGTGGAATGGCATTTGCAAAGGCTCATGGTAGTGATTTGTGTCCTTTATATAGGTGGAGTTGTTGGTGTGTCTTTGTTCTCTGTCCCCACCCCCAGTATTTATTGGCTTGGTAATTGCTTGTTTGGCCTTTTTTTGGTTGATTTTTCCTTTGTGCTGTTTGTGTATGTTGGAAACGTTCTTGTGACCGAGTCGGACCCTGCATTGGTCTCGTACGGTGTTTTCCGTTTCGTTCACGCTGTGTTTGTGCAGTTTTGTATGCTGCGTACGCGTCGGTCGCGGTGTATTGTGTTGCTTCGGCTCGGTTTTGTATGCGTGTCGGTCGTACGGCTTGTCCTCCGTCCGACTCGGTCGTGTTTTCGCGCCTTGCATCGTACTTTGCAGGTTGGAGTTGGCGGGTACGATTCGGTCGGATTTGTTCCGGGTGCGTGTCGGTCGGTTGGATTCGCGTGTTTTCCGGCCGGATTGCTATTTTCCGAGCGGGTCGGTCGGTCGGCTTGGTTTCCTGACGTGTCGGTCGGATTTATCGCGGCTTGCATCGTACTTGGCGTGTCGGGCGCCACTGGTACGTGTCGGTCGGTATTTTTTCCGGATCCGAGTCGGTCGGTGCTTTTTCCGGCCCGAATCGGAATCGACCCCTACATTTCCCCCTCTGTTAAATGAAAATGTTATTTTTTTATAAATCAGTATAGATACATATGTATGTACAATTACATCTCTTCAATCAACCTTCTTGGTGTTTTAATTATTCAACCTGATTTGGTTGCTGGGAGCTGTCACCTTCAGTGTCAGAGATTTTCGAAGATGGTGAAGAGGTAACAGGTTCATTCTTTCCTTCAACATTTTGATCGGAAGACTGATGAGTCAAATGCCGAAAGTGAGAAGAGTCTCTTGTAACATGCTTTCCAGGACGCAGGGCAGTCACCATGTGTCCCTTGGTGGACATTACATGGAAAGGTGCAGCATCATATGGCGCATAAGATATCCTCCTTCGCCTTTGTCGGGCGATCACTAGATCTCCTACCTTATACTTGAAGTTCTTTGCATGTTGCCTCTTGTCTGCATAGGCTTTCATTTTCTGCTTGTTAACCGAGTCCTTTGTACGAGTTGAGTTCTAATTTCCTTCTCTTTTATTGGCCCATTGAGGCCTGTGGTCGAGTGAGGTGTTGAACGATAGGCTTGTAGGGTAGAATTCAATACAGTTTTTAAACTGAGCCTCTCAAGAGTTGCACGCTGTACTGCTTTCTTTAGCATACTCATAAAATGCTCAACGATTCTGTTGGCCTACGGCCATAAAGATGACTCTTCTGATGCTTTATGTCAGATGCTCTAGGAAATCCTTGAATTCTAGACTGTTAAAAGGTGGGCCATTATCAGACTTAAAAATGACTGGAACACCCCATGTTGCAAAGATGCCACCTAGTCTCTCAATGACTCACACGTGAGTTGTGGATGAGAGATCTTCGATTATTGGAAGACGTGAGTACTTGTCCACAATTACCATCAGGTGATGTCCATTATCGAGGGGATCAAAGAAATCAATAGCTATTCTCTTGAGGAGTTCTGACATGTTAAGAGTATGTTGAGTGATATATGTAGAAAGGCAGGTGCATAGATGACAGGCCTTAAGTTCCTTTTCAACCCTTTCATCTAAATAGGGAAACCAAACTTTATCTCTGAGTTCTTTTGGTGGCAACAGTACATGATGTCCTTTGTGAGCTATTTCAATTATTTTCTGTTATAGACTCTCCGGGATTAGAACTTGCGGCCCTCGCAGTATAACTCCATCCTGAGTTATGGACAGTTCATCTTTAATGTTTTTGTATTTTTGGTATTCACAACCACTGGTGAGAGGTCGAGTGTGTTGGTTCCATGACTGATGTGCAATTATATCCTTCAACTTCAACATGTCACTATCATGGCTCATAGCAGTGATGATCTGGGCTAACTATATAGTAGCTGGCGTATTTGATTTTACAATAAAATTAATGTAGGCTTCACACGTCTTGGATGGAGTACCCTGACCTTGTATAGGCACTCTGGAAAAGTATTGAGCAGGGTTTTGATCCTTCCCTAGACGATGCACAATGGTATAATTATACTCTTGAAATGTAGTCTCCACCCTTCAATGCCAGGAGGCATCTTGGCTTTTGGATTGCCAAAGATAGTCAATATATAGAAATGTTCACAAGACCATACCACGGCTAAACTTTCTCAGGTTGTGAGAAAGCACGTTCGTTCTGGGACAAACTTCTACTGGCATAATAGGCCTTCAAGCATTTAGGTGTCCGCTTTGCTGTGCACAGATAGCGCCTAACCCGACTGCTCTAGTGTCAACAACAACCTATGTATAAAGCTTTGGATTGAAGTATGCCATTTCAGCAGCAGTGTCAATGGCTTGTTTGATTTTCTTCAAACTTCCCTCATATTCTTGTGATCACTTGAATGAAACATTTTTCTTCATTAACTCTCGTAATGGAGCACTTATAGTAGCAAAGTCTCGTATGTATCTTGAACAGTAACTGGCCATATCAAAAAATGAACATATCATAGAAACATCATGTGGGGGATCAGCATTTGACAGGGCTGGTAGTTTTGCAGGATAAGGTGTCATGCCCTCATCTGAAAAGACATGGCCAAAAAACATTAACTTTGTCTTGTGGAACTCACACTTGTCTGCATTCAAAGTCAAACCTGCATCAGTAACTAAATGACAAACTTGTGTGAATGCTTTATCGTGTGCCTTCTGTGTAGCTTCAAAAACCAATATGTCATTGCTATAATTGAATGTATAACAGGCTGTATGACATGTGGAATGAAGTCTTGGAAAAGTTCTTCAGCCAGTGACACACCAAACTAAGTCTCTTGTATCGACACAGACCAATATGTGTGGAAAAAGTTGTAATGTATCTGCAATCTTCTTGGAGTTGCAACTTAAGATAACCTTTATTAAAATCAAGGTGATAGAAGACTTTTGCACCATTTAATTGTGTTATCATGTCAGCAATGTGTGGACCTGGATGTCGTTCTCGTTTAATTGCCTTGTTTGCTTGATGCATGTCAAGGAATATCGGTACAGCTGCTTCAATCTCCGTTTTGGGCACTACTACTATGGGAGAAACCCATGGCATCGGACCAGTTGAACACTCAATAATGTCATGTTTAAGTAACAATTCAAGTTCTTTTTCAACAGCTTCTTGTAAAGGAAAAGCAATTCATCTATGTCTCTCAGCAAAAGGACGGACATCTTCATGAATATGAAACTTTACTCTCATAGTCTTAAGCTTTCCTAAGCCATGAAACAACAAAGGGAAGTTATTTACTATTCCATGGTGAGCATTCATGTTGTAATTAACAAAAATCAGTCCCATCTCAGCAGCTGTACTAAAGCGGAGTAGACAGGCACTTGACGCTGTACCTTGAAGCACATGGATGGGTGCTTGCACCTTCGTTTTCTTGTGTTTCTTTGTCGCTACAAATGAACCTTGACATTTTATGGATGTCGATGCAGCCCATGTGTTCACTTTGGTTTTCAATAGCGTAAGTCATGGCAATAGAGGTAATTCATTGTATTTCTCTTCAGGCATTATGTTTATCAATGCACCACTGTGGATTATGAAAAGGTATTGAGCAACCATTTACTTTCAATGTACTCTTCGGACAATGTTTGCATGACTTTGGTATGTCGACTTTTCTTTGACATTTTTCCTCACATGCAGCCAGTCCAACATGCGCCCGTTTCTCTGAGGTAAACATCAACATGGCACAACCATCTTCCTCCCTTTAACTTGATACTGAGACGTAAGAACTGTTTGACGATCAGTTAGATGACGATCAACTTTGTTCAGTGTTGATTTGCCTCAATTGATGTCGCCGTTTGGCCTTGTGGGTGTGCATAGAACGTTGCTTCTAGAAAGTTCTGATGGCCATTTTGTCCTTGCGCCGTGATGCACGTACTTTTTCCTTCGCTTTATATACCATCACAAAATGGTTCTCTGTCCTACAGCTTTTACATATCTGTCCAATAGGAGTGCCCCATGCAGGTAAGAGCGGTGGAGCGGGGTGGGGGGGACTCGACAGACGACAAGGGAAAATTAAATAAATAATTAATTTTCCTTCATCGTCTGTTGAGTCCTGCCCCACCACTTTTACCTGCACAAGCCTCTGCTGCTGTCCAATCGCGGGAGATTTACCTTCGTGTGGAAACGAAAATCCACATCTAAAACATAACTTTTTTTTACATGTAAACATCACTTTGTGTCCTTCACTCTTTTGCTTTGGCTTACTTTTTATACTCATAACTAATTCACTCGGGGTACCTCCGGCCTCCATGTCAGCAGCTTGTCTTTCAGCATGCTCCTCAGCTCTGGCAGCCATCAACACTCGCTTCAGACTAAGAGTTTCTCTCAGCATTCGTCGTCTGAATGAATCTGACAATCATCCATCAATAACTCTTATATGCATAGCTTCTTCATCATTAAGTTAAATGAACTTACTGCGTTTGATGAGTGTATCAAGTCTCTCCATAAATTCATCAATGGTTTCACCAAATTTTGTGTGTTCTTGACTGAAAATGTATCTTTTGTAATCAACGTTTGGTACTAGATTGAACTTAAGATTCAGCGTTTCTTTATTTTGACAGTATGAAATTTCTTTGTCAGTTCGCTGCCGTTTGTTTCTGACTTCTTTCACGCCATCACAAGCAAGATGTTTGAGATACTTGATCATTTTTTGTTATCAGTCTCTTCAATTGCACCAATGAAATCATCGAATGTCTCTATCGAAGTAGTCCATCTATCGCGAATATTTGGCTTTTTGGTGGTATCGAAAGGTGGTGGTGGTTTCAGGAAGGCTGCAGCATGGTGACTAGTAATGGGAGTGGCGGACATTGAGGGTGGAGCTTTTTCTGCTACGGGTGGCTATCCATTTGGGCCTGTGTCATTTGCTCTGTTTCTGAGGCTTTGCAATGGAACGGCCTCAGCGTCGTCATAGACAATCGAGGGAACTGTGAACTCTGGACTTGTTCTGAGCAGTCACCTGGCAGCTTTGGTGGTGTGTCACTTTATGTATCGGATAGCTCAGTAAGCACAATCCTATTGCTTCTTCTTGGGTCTCCACAACCGGTGATGAGGTCGTAAAGTTTAGCTTTCCTAAGTTCTGGTAAGTGCAATGATAATATACTTCTTTCTTACTTATTCTGTCAGCCAGCGCTTCTATGTATTTTGTTAGTATTTCACTACTGCAGCTTTTTAGCACTTTTTCCTGTATCAAAATGTAACCGCCTTTTGCCATATCGCTCAGTATAATGTACAATTGTATCTTGCGTGGCAGCGGGGTAACTTTATGTATGGCCTAACCAGCAGGTTCTCGCCATTGACGTATAGATTCTTTGCAATGCTTGTTTCGTCTTCACCTGCTTCACAGAGACTGGAGTAGCACTTTGACTCCACATGCATGAAGCTTTGATTTCGTACTTCGACAGTGACACACGTTGCATGCACGGACAGCTTGCTTGGACCACGGCAAACTCTCTGGGAGAGCACGTTTGTTCTTAGGGTTACTTATCCCCTATATCATCGTCAGTTGTAGCGTCCTCCCCAGCCTGGGTATCCACCAATGACTATGCCACACACGGAGCTTATTATTACATGTCTTTATTCGTCGGCATGTAACTGCGAACTCAACATTCTAAAACAAGCTTTCATTGCATTCCGCTATGACAACATTGTTACAGCTCTACGGAGTCCGCTAGGAGCTAAAAGGGTTTCGTCATAAAACTCACAAGACACTACATGTTTGACTACTTCCAGCGCTACATAAAAGATCAAATAAATACGAATTGTAGGTGTCTTTGAATGGGCAGTAAAGAGAAAGGTAGTATGAGAGCAAGACAGATTGGTGGTACATGCCATGCTATGCTCCTTTCTACATCTCTGCCCCACGCCTGTGCTTTCCTTGCTGGAAAAGATGCCGTCTTCGTACTCTTTTAAAAAACTAATTGTAGTAGGAAGGCATGGCCGCAAGCAGGTGGCGTGATAAGTGCAGGTCAGGGACGAGAGGACTTGCATAAGTTCCCAGAAGTGGATAAATGTGTGAAATGTGCAGAGTCCTATAAACACAAAGGCCAACCAGATGGTTTCCAGTGAGACCTGGCAGCAGTGTGAAGGACGCCGGTTGTGTGTAGGGAGCATCTGTGATACTTGTACTGGTGATGAGGATAACAAGGAATAAAGCCATGGAGCTGGGAGTGATGAAGCCCAACCTGAATGTAGGAATCATTGTGAGGGGGAAGGAGGATGTGTCGCTAAAGAGATGCTGACTTCAGAACTGGGGGACCAGGTTTGAGTCTCGGCGATGGCTCAATATTCTGTGATTCTGGGCAAATCACTCTATCTCCCCTGCCTAAAAACGTGAATGGGAACTTGTGTAATGTAACTGGTGCTCATAAAAAGCGTCTTAATACCTTCTGTTCTCATCCGTGCTATTTTAAAATGTAAAAAAGAAATAGTACCTTAATCACAGAGGACGCAGCAGACGGATACTGATAAACTTAAATCAAACTGTACTCTGTCCAATCCCCACACAAAGACCAGGAAGTGACATGTGGCGTGCGCTGCCGAAATAGAAGGCAGCAAAGATGAGTGAGATTGATGCCAAAAAATGGTAGGTAATCACCTTACAACTGTTTTTTTCTTTTTTTTTTTAAGATACAACAGATCGTCACCAAGCGACAGCTCATGCGCCCTGCCTGCAGGCGAGACCTACACATTGTCCTTCTGGTTTGCAGTCTAGCTTTTTTGGAAAATGTAGCAAGGGTCCCACATACTCAACTTAACTGTAGGAAAGTGAACACATACTTTTCTGGAGAAGTTGCTCCATTTCTTCACAGGTCCGATCATTCTTAACCGAAACCTCAAATCCCAATGTTCTGAAACAGCGCTGAAGATCGCCAGCATCTTTGTCTGTGCCATTGCGTTTACACATACCTGGCAAGAGAGTGAACAAACAATTGTAAAACACCTTACCACACAGTGTGGTAATAGAGGGTCCAATAATGATGGCAAAAAAAATGTTCTGCGCCTGTATCAATGTTTATCTAGCACTTGCATCTCCTACAGAACTGCGTGCCTGGCAACATACACCATAACTTCAGGAGAAACGTTTTTACAGATTAAAATTCATTTTCGTAGCTTCTTTATGTGAATGACTTGACATCACAAATATATTAAATATTCCAGGTCTCACAGCACCATTCATCTGCTACCTGGATAGTCCTAAAACTTAGGGCATGACTACAAGTGGCTCATTAAATTGTGATCCCTGTGCAAACACCTGTTTTTGCAGCGATTACAATTATATGTGGTGCAATGTTTATCACTCCCTGACAATTACTGAATACAATAAAGTCTGCACCATCAGTTACATTTTGTCAGGTCAAACCAACCAGAAATTAGCATTAGAAAAATGCCTGGTACTTTCCAGGACATTCCAATTTTAGTGTGGTATGCACCAAAATAAGCATTTTGTTTCCTAAAAAGTCAAAATAGATTACACTTATTTAACCCAATAAATGAAAAACACTTGGGTGTTGGATTTTATTGAGTGAAAAAATTACCACATATGACAAATGGCACTGGTAATCAGGCCCTCAGTTTGAGCATGGGAGTAGCCAGTCATTACATGTTAAGCCTACAGAACATACCAGCTCGTTAGAATGATTGTATTTTCTCCAGTAACGAGTAGCTTGTGAGTTACAGGTAGCTCTACAGCTAGCTGTAAGTAGCCCTCTTGTGTGCATCCCACCCTATTAAATAAGATTATGCTTGGTTGAATTAATATAAGTATACCCAAATTGAGATTGTCTTACCAAGACAAAAATGTGTATTTCCAGAACTCGCAAGCTGATGTTTAGAGAATTATGGCTGAAATTTCAAAAATATATTTAAAACGTTTATTTGAGTGATAAATCATCTGGCAGTCAGGAGACGTATTGCTAATATTATTATCTTGGTGCAGTGGCATTGCAGCTATGGCTGCTATGTATTACCCATGTAGAGTCTCTGTCGTGCCCCAGCACTTGGAATGCCTGATTACAATAAATGTTTCACTTTGTTTTCCATTGAGAGGAAGGGCTGTGCTCTCAGTGCTAACTCAGATGCACGGGAATGCCCGCAGACCCATTGCTTATTTTTCAGCTACATTTGACCTAGTAGCTGCTGCTTTGCCCGGCTGTCTCAAAGCTGTGGATTCCACAGGTGTCAGCATCGAGCAGTGTGAGAGCATTGTTATGGGTCATCCTCTAACAGTTTTTGTCTCTCACTGTGTGGAAATATTGTTGTTTCATACCAAGACCCAACACCTTACCAATAGCCGTCTGACCAAGTATGAGCAAGCCATATTTTCAGGGGACAACATAACCCTTAAGAAGATGTACCACATTAAATCCTGCTAATCTACTGCTGCGCCTGTAGATTATGCTATTGAGGGTGAAGTTTAGCATGACTGTCTAGATGTTTCTGAACTATGCAGCAAGCCAAAACCTGACATATAAGATGTGCCACTACCAGAATCAGATTATGTAATGTTTGTTGATGGTTCCTGTTTACCAGACCAGGAAGGAAGCCTGAGAACTGCCTACACAGTTTGTACTGTCCCAGATGCGGTCGAAGCCTCCTGGCATCAAGGAGTGTTTTCTGCACAAGTGGCAAAATTGATTGCTCTTATCAGAGCATGCTGAGCTTTAGACCAGCTGAAAGTGACCATTTTCACTGCAAGTCAGTATGACTTTGGTGTTGTCCACGACTTCAGACAGTTATGGTCAAAACGGGGATTTATGACCTCTTCAGGGTCCCTGATTCGTAATGGGGAAAGTATGCATAACTCGTTGAAGGCATTACACCTACCTGCCCAGATCACGGTTGTGAAATGCTCTGCGCACCGTAAAGGGGATGATTATGTAATTGTGGGCAACAGGTACGCTGATGAGATTGCCAGGTATTGTGCCTTAAATGCTTGTACTTTCAATGGGGAATATCAAAATGAAGGAATAGATGAGACCATTTAAAACATCTTGCTAACCACAGAAGATACATGGAGGAAGTTAAGAGACTTCAGGAGGAAGGGTCGGAAGCAGAACAGCAGGCTGGGTTAGAGCAGGTTGTGTGCAAGAGAGATGAAGATGACGTTTGGGTTTCAGGAGATGGAAGACCTGTGTTGACCGACAGCTTGTTACCCCCAATGGCGAGACACTATCATGCACTTGCCCATGTAGGTAGCAATGCCATGGTGCATTTGTTTCGACAGACATGATTTAATCCTAGGTTCAGACTGACGGTTAAAGAGCTGTCACAGGTGTGTTGTGTGTCAGAAAATGAATGTTTGAAGAAGAACTGCAGTAACACTGAGTCACATTGGGAGATAAGGAGGTCCCTTCATTAGGATGCAACTGGACTTTATCGAGATGCCTGTGTAAAATGGGCTGAGATATGTCCTGGTGATTGTGTGCATCTTCTCGCGTTGGGTTAAAGCTTACCCGACCAGGAGAAATGACAGTCTTACACTAGCTAAGTTGTTGTTGAGGGAGTTCATTTTGAGATTCGGGTTCCCGACTTCTCTGGCATCAGATCGAGAAACTCTTTTTAATAATGAGATCCTGAAGAAGCTGTGTGCAGCACTGCAAGCAAAGCAGAGGCTACATTGGAGTTACTAACCTGAGGCTTCAGGCATCATGGAACAAGTCAATGAGAGGCTGAAATCCTGACTTGCAAAGTGTGTGCTTCAACATCTCTGAAGTGGCGTGATGCGTTGCCTCTCGTGTTGATGAACTTTCGCAGTACAGGATTATCGTCCCATGAGATAATCATTGGCAGAGCCATGAGACTGCCCGCTGTGCCTGCAAATGCGCTTCTGAACGTTACAGATGACATTGTTCTTGATTACTGCAAAGGACTGGCTGATGTGGTGCGTTCTGTGTCTCATCAGGTTAGAGAGGCTACAACCCCACCCCATCAGGAGCAATGCAATGACCTCTGTCCCGGCAACTGCGTTATGGTGAAGAAGCACGTGCGCAAAACGTGTTTGGAGCCTCAGTGGCGAGGACCTTACCAAGTCATCTTAGTCACTACAACAGCTGTGAAGTGAGTAGGTCTGCCCAACTGGGTGTATGCTACGAATACTTGAAGAGTCCAGTGTCCCCTTGATGATGTAACAGCACTTCTCCCTGAAGTGCCGGTGGTTACAGTGACACAAAGGGAGCAGGTTAGTCAAGCTGTTGGGGTCCAGCAAGAGTCTGGGACAGCACGTTTGACATGAGCGGGGTCTGAATGATTCAACAATTAAAGTTGGTACAAGAGTGTTGGCTGTGCAAGAATCAGGCCCTGGTGAAGGGCCTAGTGCCGCAGTTATGCGAGTAGTGCCTGGAGACCAGTAGCCAAGAGGACAGGAGGGAAGATAACAAAGTTTGCCTGAAGTGCATGTGCCACACACTATCCCCCAAGATACTGAGGAATATGGCCTAAGTGGCAGTGATGATGAAGGGCCAGTAGTAAGGAGATCAGCAAGGGTACCCTTTCAGAGGTATTCCTCACCTGAATGGACTTACCATTGCTGCTAATAATTGGGAGAGAGAATTTTGAACATTTCGTTATTACAATTTGAATTCAACTAAGCCTCCTTGAACTGAACTTTGTGGCTGTACTGAGTTTTGAAACTGCATTGACACTAAACAGACTGAGACACTTTATCCTGGATGTGATAATTTGTGAATTTGAACGGTGCATTTATTAGAGACATTTAAATAGACTTTAAAGTGAATTAAGAAGAGTACCTAGGCCCGAGACTGCTGAATGAGCGAATGGTTGTCACTTAGAAGAACACGGAGTAGGGCTAAGGAAGGCTCACGAAGACCTTCTAAATACTGTAATTGCATTTCGATCACCTGGACATTGTTTGCTATTTGCGCAGTTGGAAACTAACGAAAAGGACTTTTGCTGCTGCTGCTTTTCACATAAACAGTCTGAGTTCAGAAATGCTATGGAACCGAATAGCAACACAAATAGACGTAGGTACATAATAGCAGGTGTGTTGATAACTGTATGTGAAGTACTAATTATGTTGCTTTTGGTATTATACTTACCACTTCACCTAGTTTAGAGCAGACTAAGGCTATACTTACCCCTAAGACCCCACTTTTGACTGATGATAGAATGCACTCACTCAATGAGAAAGACTTACACATAGATCCTTCTAGATGAGATCTATCTTCAAATGTTTATTAGAAATTGCTTTAGGAGTACATTGACACTATGGATGCTAAAAATTGCTATGTTTGTACGCAACTACCTGCATCAGTCTAAGAGGGTATCACATATCATCACATTTCTCTGACTTATAGTGTTACTTGTAGCTTGTTAATGAGTCTTTTGTATAGACAGGGACATTTTCAATATTTTTTCTCAAATTATGATTTGATATTTTCAAAAGTTCCCATAGTTAAAGCATTTAAATCATCACACCGAAACTAAAACTATAGAGATTTTTCAATCTCACCGTGACAGGAGACACTGTTTATGTTCACCAAAATAATTTGACTATTATCTGAACCAATGTACAGAAGAGTTTTATAAATTCAGTTGAGGACAGAAGGAGAGGAATGGAATCTGAGACAAAGAGAGTTAAATTTAGATATCAGTGGGCTAAAGAAGAAACTGAACATCAAGTAGCAGGGAATCAAGCTGCATTAAGTTTAGATTGGACACACAAAGGGAAATTATGCATATCTAGAGGAAATTCCACAACCAACACAAAAATGTGTGGGAAAGAGCAAGTGTAAACACACATTTGAAACTAAAGGACATTAGTAGTCATTATTAGAAGGGAAGGAGCCTGCTATTCCAGGAGTTTATTATGTTTGTGAAGTACATATATATTTTAGTTTGCCAAAAGGATGGTATGGTACATGTTATTTAGGCATAGTTTTTCCAAACATTTATCATGTGGAACATTTTGATGATCCTGTGTGGGAACAGACGTCTAGACCCAAAAGAGGAAATAGTGCTGGAGAAGTAGCAGGAGATATTTTTTGTGCGATTATTCCATCTGTGGGTGTGATTTTGAATGATATCGAAATTGAAAAATTGTCCACAATTGTAGCCAAGTTGTCTACTAGTACAGCAGGTGCTTTATTAGTTGTAGAAACTGAAATAGTAGCTGGAAGATCCATGGTTTTACAGAACCGCCTTGGATTAGACATCCTCTTTGCAAAACAGGGTGGAGTCTTTCGTATGTTAAAAGTTCAACAATGTTGTACTTACATCCCTAAGTAAAGTAAGGACTTAAAGAAGTTTATCGTAAACATCACTGACTTGAAGGGAGATTTGAAGGAGTTAGAAGCAACAGGTGCCTGGGATGCAGTTAGAAATGGATTTTCTGCTATAGGTTGATGGATTGGAAACCTAGGGAGTGGAATTGTTGGAAATGTCTTGAAGCCCCTTGTGATAATTGATCTTTGTGGATTATTCCTGTTTGCCATCTATAAGGGATATAAATGGGTACACGTGAAGAAAGGAACTAAGAGAAGAAGAGCAGATATGGAACTGCTGGAGGAAAGCAGAATTTTTTATGAAACCCATGCGTTTTTAAGAGGTCCATCTGATAAGAGATTATTATCTTAATGTGATGGCTTGAGTCGTCATCAGAGAGGGAATTGGAGCAGTGTAATTTTGGCTCCACCCTTACACATCACAAATACGCATATTTATGTGCACTTAGCACTACATACTCTGTGTGTCCTAACATTATTAATGTAAAGTGATGCACTTAAATCCACTATTGTGGAGCATTCACTGTAGAACTAGAAAATCATATATACTGTGTGCCTCACCCGTATTAAACAAAATTTAGTCTTTAGAGATTGCTTCGAGTTATTAAAATGTATTTAAATTAGAAACAAGAGAGATTTATGTAAGCGTGTGCACTAATGTTTTCACATTGGTATTCATAATGTAACTCTCAGTTAAACTTGAATTTGTGCATTCAAAGTTACTTTAAATTACTTAAAAGCAACGTGAATCTAATGCTGAATTTATGTACTTACATGTGTTATTCATTTGTAGTTGTATGTGCACAAACAACATGTATTAATGTGAACCATTGAGTGATCTTCTTAAGTTGACTTAAGGACTCGTACTCCAGGAGTTTTGATCATAGATACGTGATTTTATTACGGGCAATGCATTTGGACCAAACAGTTTTTATCACAGACTGAGGTGCTCATGTGAGTTGCTTCCCTTAAGAGCAAAAACAAAACAAAACACAAAAGAGGGACCACTCGTGTCGGTGCATGCATGGAATGGGAGAATAGACTCTCCTACACATTTCACATAGACAGATCCATATGGAAAAAAGCAAGAATGTTTTCATACTGAAGTAAATTATCAGTGCATCATAATCAAATATCTAAGAAAAGCTAGCGCTGAACAAGCGTCATCTCACGTTTAACAACCAAAACATTTCATAATTACAATAACGACTCATATAGTCAAAATCGGAGGCGGAGCACCTCATACACAGTGTTCGCGCACACAGAGTTGACCTCAGTAGAAAACAAATGCGATGCGAGAAGATGCACTGCTGTTCATGGATAGCATAAGCGTCAAATGCAAGAATTCAGTGCATGTCTGAAACAAGCGCAACAGGTGGTCGCTTATCTTATCAGGAAGAGTGGCAGGGGAGGGGGGTTTGGACAGCTTTCCTTACAGAATACAGCCTTCTTCAGGGTCAAGTGACCAATCACTGTATGAAACGAACCCTCAAAGTTTGCATCGATGTCCACTATGTGAACATGTATGGACGCGCTGTTGCTCTGCCCACATGTATAATCTCCACAAAGGGTCAAACAACCAAATATCCTACAATGCAATCTACAAGGGATACTCAGGTCAACTGTGTAGGAGAGTCTGTTCTCCCTTTCCATTCATGCATCGACTCGAATGCTCCCTCTTTTGTGTTTTGTTATTTTTTTGCACTTAAGGGAAGTAACTCACACAAGCAACTCAGGCTGTGATAAAGACCATCTGGTCGAAACACGTTGCCCATGATAAAATCACGTATCTATGAGCAAAACTCCTGGAGTGCGAGTAGGCTGTGTTTTGAAGTAAGAACGCAACTTTCCTCCATTAACTTGACTTAACTAGGCCTGTATTTCTTTCTGCATAAATACCGATTTTCTATTTCTGCTTGTGTGTCTTTTCTTTGCAGGTACATTCACATGGTTTTGTTAGTTTGAGAATAGATGTAACTCTGTACTAGCAATAAACAGCCTGAGAAGAAGACCTTGACAAAGAGCATGGAGAGCCAGAGTGTTAACAGCAGTAATGTATTAAAGTATCGCAGGTGACCAAGGACGATTTTGTTCTCAGGAATGGCCTGGGAGAGTTTGCTAATGTTGCAAGCTCACAACAAGAGAATGGAAAGGACAATGGATCCCTTGGTGGCGTGATCAAGGGGTGTTACCCAGACGATTCTTGTGTTATTAACTAGTGTTCTCACAGGTTGATGTTGACCACTTTTTCTTCGGACTATGAGAGGTACAGACCTCTATGCTTACCCCTTTGATCCTTTGCTGAGTGTGGCTTTGGCTAACAATTACTTCTCTATCCATAGAAGACTCTTGACCGAGCTTCTGAAACGCTAACACCTTCCCGCATAATTCCCACATTTCTCTTTTTCTCATTTCCCGACCTTTCAGACTCCCTTATATTAAATTTCTTTGAATAGCTTTAGACTCTAGATCAGAGGACTTTAGATATTACTCATGTTTAAGAGAGAAGATCGAAGACTCTTCTGTGAGCACCAGATTCTGCTGTTAATTCTTTGTATTGCTGTGACTAAACTTCTTGTTTTGTCTCATACTGATGCTCCTGAACTTCTTCAGGAAGTCTGGCTATACAGTTGTTATTCTGTACCTTTACAGCATGGTATTGAGAATGATTTACATTAACCTGACTGCTGACTTGTAATAAAACTTCTTAACTTTATTTACTGATTCCTGGTACTTATTGTGTAGCCAGAAGGGTCGCACTGTTAATTATATGTGTTTGACCAAGTGCTAACTCCCATCACCTCTCAGTCTCATAAAAAGACCCATCGGATAACCAATGGCAAGAGGTTGGGCCAGCGCTGTATCACTGCTAATTATCTTACATATGGTGGCCACTAATGTAATCTTGTCTGATGTTGTCACTATTACAACACTAATAATATTAGTAGTTTGAGATGATTTTCATTGAACATAAGTAGCTCTTATTAAAGAAACGGTTAGAGACCTCTGGCCTAAGCACTCCTGTTGTTTAGAATAGACTCTAAATCAAACACCTGTACGATACAAAAATGCTAACTCCCCAATGATATGTCTAGTTTTCAGTGACACAGTAGCCTTTTTAACTAGGAATGTTCGTGTTTTAAAATACTGTTTTTGTTATTCTTGCGCCTGTCTCAATGCTGGCATGGCACTGGGCACTGCTCTTCCCCTCTGCAGGCGGGGTGCCCCAACATGCTGCTTCCACTATTCATGCCACCATATTTTGCAGGGACACTGTGGTGTACATCAAGCGGGTAAGCTTTCTCACCGTCATGTGACTGCGTGTTCTCCCCCTGTGAGCCACACTTGTCAGGGTGCAACTATGCGGGCATTACACAGTCCTGTTGTGGAGGGTGTTAGGGTGATTCACGCACCTCTTCTTTGCGTGCCCTGCACTGCTAGAGGGTGAGTGCTATCTCCTCGCCCACGCAGTAGTTGCCGATGTGGGGTAGGGGGTGTCCCCTCATACAGTCGAAGTTTGCAGCATGTGGGATCTTCACTCTCAGAGCTGGCTGCAACCCTTTATCCCCCGATCTCAGACCGTTCCACTCCCAGTTGTACGCTGCGAATATATACCCTAACAACGTATGCGAATACATCGCATGCCATTACAACGCGGTCGTTACAACGACCGCGTTGATAGAACGCATACCATTACATCGCAAGTCATTACTATGACTTGCTGTAGGGGGCGCGCTGGACTTAGGAATAGTATTATTTACTATTCCTACTCCAGTTTGTGCAACAGCAGGGAAGGTGTTGGATTCTAAATCCAACACCAGTGCGCCCCCTACAGCAAGTCGTAGTAATGACTTGCGATGTAACGGATGCGTGGTAACAAAGCGGTCGTTGTAACAAACGCTTTGTAATGGTACCGCATTGTGGAGACAGCGTTGTAAACGCTGTTTCCTGTACGCTTCTGCCTGTGGCGCTGCTGCCTGCGGGGCTCACCTCACGCCCGTCGGGGTAAGCTGGCACTTCACCTGGTTCTCTGCTGCCTTAAAGGAGTCACAGAAGAGGAACATTTGACCAGTTCTCCCCTTCTCCTCAAGTCTGGGGATGACCCAATTAGTGTGCCTGTGCTGGCTCATGGCAGACCAGCTGCTGCAGGGTCATTCACTTACGGGCACCAGTGTCCTCGCCCACCGGGCGCAGCGTGCCGGTAGGGGTGCTTTAGGCACAGGCTACCCTTTCCCCCACAGTAAACTTCAGAGCTGCTGCATGCCTACACTCGGGTCAGACCCGCTTGTCGCCATTGTTATGTCGTGGGCCCTAGGCCTACATACTAAGTAAATAAGTGACATGGACACCGTTAGTATGGTACTAAGAACTCGCCACCAGCAAGTGCGCGCGGACCTTTTTATTGGCAGGGTCACCTGACTGGTGATGCCTCTGTTGGATGGGTGTGGGGTGGAAGTAAAAGCCAGCCCTCTGTGTGTGGCTGATAAAAACACTAGAATGTGCCTAGCAGGACACTACAATGGGGTTGTTGGAAATGGCCCTTTTGCAGGGTTATCCCCAAACTTTTTGCTTCTTCCTCCTACTTTTTCCTGACCTGTTTGTGTTGGTTTTAGGACTCTGGGCACTTTACCACTGCTAATCAGTGCTAAAGTGCATATGCTCTCCGTGTAAATTGTGTTATGGATTGGTGTTTCCATGATTGGATATTTTGATTTACTTGTTAGTCCCTAGTAAAGTGCACTGAGTGTGCCAGGGCCTGTAAATCAAATGCTACTAGAGGGCCTGCAGCGCTGATTGTGCCACCCACGTGAGTAGCCCTGAAAAGGTAACTCAGACCTGCCATTGCAGAGTCTGCGCGCAGTTTGTAACTGCCATGTCGACTTGGCCAGTGCACACACTTGCCAGTCTCTAACCTTCCCTTTTCCTACATGTCAGCCACCCCTAAGGTAGGCCCAAGGTACCCCCGTGGGCAGGGTGCAGTGTATGTGAAAGGTAGGACATGCCCTGGTGTGTGTTGCATGTCCTGATAGTGAATTACTGCCAATTTCGTTTTACACTATTGCAAGGCTACCTGTTCCCCATAGGACAGAATGGGAAGTTTGTTTATAACATCTTATAAACATAACTAGCCCTGGGAACTAGGTAGGAAAATAAAGTTTAGTATGCCTGAACTCAGAATCTAAAGATGCATCTTTTTGTGAAGGTGATTTTTACATTCTGTGTTTGAAAATACCACTTTTAGAAAGTAGGTATTTCCTTGCTCAGTCATCCTGTGTGCCTCTGTTGGAATGTGGATTGCCTGTCTGGGTTTTGGATGACAGAAGGCTGGGGAGCAGGAGTGGCTCCAGATAGTCTAGGTGGGTCGGGAAAGGGCTGAATAGACCTGGGCTGCAACTGGGGAAGGGGAGGAGATTTCCTTGCACCTCAAAGGGCCTGGTCTGCCTCTGACAATGCCGTCTCCACCTCCTGCCAGGAAGTCGCACCAGAGAAGGCAGAACTGGTTCTGGCTGGGCACAGACACTCTCTGCCTAAGAGATCAAAGGATTTTGGAATATTAATATTGGGGCCCAGACCCCTGAACTTTAGAACTCTTTTGGATCAAGAAGACTGCCAAGAAGAAGAGCTGGAGAAGCTGTGAGAAGGAACTACCACTTTGCTGTGTGCTTTGCTGTGTTGGCCTGCAGTGGCTGCTTCTGTCTTGGGCAGAGAAAGGACTGGACTGAACTTTCTGCAATCTACTTTTGAGTTTCTCCAAGGGCTTGAGGTAGAGCTTGCCCCCTGTTCAAGAAGTCTAAGGCACAACAAAGACTTCAAGCTCTTCTGCCCTCAGTACTGGGGTCTGTGTGTTTTGTGCTGCAACAGAAGAAAAGCAACTCGACGAAGTCTACAACGCTGCTGCCGACTCCGTGTCCCGAAGGCACCGCAGAGGGCACCGCTGCAACGCCGCACCGCGACCCTGGTCTCACCGACGACGCCTGCTGACGCCGCCACCGAGCTGCTGCTCGCACCGCGACCTGTGGGCACCGCACTCCACACCGCTTCGCGACGACGCCTGGGCACCGCAGAGGGCAATGCCGCACCGCGACCCTGGTCTCACCGACGACGCCTGCTGACGCCACCACCAAGCCGCTGCCCGCACCGTGACCTGTGGGCACCACACTCCGCACCGCCTCGCTTCACGACGACGCCTTGGTATCCCCGACGACGCCGCTCCATGCCAAAATCTACGCCGCTGCTTGCACCGTGGTTCGAGGGCACCGCTCGTAAAGTTACACGACGCACCGCCCTCATCCCGCACTGCAGCCTTGGCCTACCAACGCCTGCGCCATCGACTCCAGTTCGTCAGCAGATGACAGCGCTTCAGCAATGACGACGCCGCTGCTTGCACCGTGACCTGCCTGCACCGTGACGAGCATCGCCTTCATCTCGCACCGCGACCCTGGTCTCACCGACGACGCCATCCGACGCCGTCACCGAGCCGCTGCTCGCACCGCGACCTGAGGGCACCACACACCGCACCGCTGCATTTCGCACCGCAGCACAGGGCGCCTGCCGACGCCAGCGCTCCTGACTTCAACAGAGAGGAGATCGATCTGCAACGCGTGCGACTTCGAGGGCCCCGACGACCCCTGCACCGACCTCCGGAACCGACGCCTGCGGACACCGTGCTTTCGGAAGCCCAACGAGAGGTCGCCGACGCCCTGCATTTCTAAAATGCATTTTCTTCCCGACACCGTAGCTGACCCGCGACGCCGCGGTCAGCCAGAACTGTTTGGATTTGTTTGCTCACGACGCCGTGATAGCCCCAGACGGAGCTATCGACATCAAGGAACTGGAATTATTTTGGTATACTTCAACCAAATCATCCAACATTGAAAGTACCAACGAATCACAGCCTGAAGATTCAGACCCAGCATAGACATTAAACACAGTCAAAACTAAACTGGTTGGAAAAACAAGTTGGATCCCCATTATGTCCTGTGAGTTTATGGGTAAGTGCCTATACTTGCAAGCTAAGGAATTTTTTACTAAAATCAACTGGCCACCACTCGCCCTGCCCGACAATTTAGGCGGAATAGCTTCCAGACTATAGGTGGTGTAACCATTAATATGTACCATTTCCACTGCCCAAGTCTCTTGGAAGAGACAGATGTCGTTGTTCCCAATATATAACAACCAGTCTTGGTCTTGGAGTTTAAGGTGGATACCCGCTAAATTCCACGATATCATTGTAAGGCTGTTATTGTCCACCATTGTAGTTGCAGGAACACGCTCGTGGGTGTGCATATAGTTAGAGAAGCTATCACCACTGGTTGGATTTGTTACGCAAGGACTATGGAGGACTTGGGACTGAAACATGGTCTCAACTGCGCTAGTGATATTATTGTATAATATATCAACATTTACAGCCCGCTCTATACTACTTATAAACGGTTCAGCAACATAGTCAATGCCCTGGACTCCAATGAGCAGTTCATTATCGTTGTCCATATTATCTAACAGTGGAGCGTTGATAACAGAGCTACTATTAGGCCTATGCCCCAAATAAAGGTTACCAGTATTACATTTCTCAGGAAAATCTTTGGATGTCAACACATTGGGAGGTGAAGGAACACAGATATGCAATGTTTCCAAACAATTCTCCGATGTTGTCGCTATCACATTACCCCTTATAGCGTTTCCAATCGAGTCTGGTCCTCCACCCAATGTGGACAGTCAATCGTTGTCATCAATGGGGTTAAAAACATCAAAACTATTATTCACCGGGATAGCAAATCTGTGCACATCCCACCCCCTCCCATGGATTGCCCCTTGATTATGTAGTGTAGAACCAGATGGTTTATAAAAATAGCCAAGCGGTAGGATGCTAATCCCAGTTTCCTCCACAAACCAATTACTCGCCCTCTCAAGGATAGCTTGAACCAGTTCTGGTGACCTAAATGATAACACTACACAGTCACCTTTGAAGGATTTCCTTGAACTCCCCAACCAACCACCCACCTTACCATTTTGAACTCTGTAAAAAGTGCATTTGATAACCCGGTCTTGGCAGTTAGCAAGTGCAATGATTTGTTTCTAAGATTGGTCCAATGTTCCAAGGTTCCAGATGGTAATGTGGGGACATTGGCCAACACCATAGTATGAGGTGTTGCTTCGGGGGGTAGATGTTATTGGTTAGCACCTGTCGCTTCACTCACTGGCTTAACATAATGTCCATACATACTTTGGAGTTGCGCTTCTACCCTACAAGCGCTCTTGAGCCTATGCTGGGGTAGAGTTTTTTGGATGTTAAGTAATCGCTTCTGGATGTTAGATGGAGTATAAGCTACATCGTTGGGCGTGATGCGTTGCCTCTCGTGTTGATGAACTTTCGCAGTACAGGATTATCGTCCCATGAGATAATCATTGGCAGAGCCATGAGACTGCCCGCTGTGCCTGCAAATGCGCTTCTGAACGTTACAGATGACATTGTTCTTGATTACTGCAAAGGACTGGCTGATGTGGTGCGTTCTGTGTCTCATCAGGTTAGAGAGGCTACAACCCCACCCCATCAGGAGCAATGCAATGACCTCTGTCCCGGCAACTGCGTTATGGTGAAGAAGCACGTGCGCAAAACGTGTTTGGAGCCTCAGTGGCGAGGACCTTACCAAGTCATCTTAGTCACTACAACAGCTGTGAAGTGAGTAGGTCTGCCCAACTGGGTGTATGCTACGAATACTTGAAGAGTCCAGTGTCCCCTTGATGATGTAACAGCACTTCTCCCTGAAGTGCCGGTGGTTACAGTGACACAAAGGGAGCAGGTTAGTCAAGCTGTTGGGGTCCAGCAAGAGTCCGGGACAGCACGTTTGACATGAGCGGGGTCTGAATGATTCAACAATTAAAGTTGGTACAAGAGTGTTGGCTGTGCAAGAATCAGGCCCTGGTGAAGGGCCTAGTGCACGCAGTTATGCGAGTAGTGCCTGGAGACCAGTAGCCAAGAGGACAGGAGGGAAAATAACAAAGTTTGCCTGAAGTGCATGTGCCACACACTATCCCCCAAGATACTGAGGAATATGGCCTAAGTGGCAGTGATGATGAAGGGCCAGTAGTAAGGAGATCAGCAAGGGTACCCTTTCAGAGGTATTCCTCACCTGAATGGACTTACCATTGCTGCTAATAATTGGGAGAGAGAATTTTGAACATTTCGTTATTACAATTTGAATTCAACTAAGCCTCCTTGAACTGAACTTTGTGGCTGTACTGAGTTTTGAAACTGCATTGACACTAAACAGACTGAGACACTTTATCCTGGATGTGATAATTTGTGAATTTGAACGGTGCATTTATTAGAGACATTTAAATAGACTTTAAAGTGAATTAAGAAGAGTACCTAGGCCAGAGACTGCTGAATGAGCGAATGGTTGTCACTTAGAAGAACACGGAGTAGGGCTAAGGAAGGCTCACGAAGACCTTCTAAATACTGTAATTGCATTTCGATCACCTGGACATTGTTTGCTATTTGCGCAGTTGGAAACTAACGAAAAGGACTTTTGCTGCTGCTGCTTTTCACATAAACAGTCTGAGTTCAGAAATGCTATGGAACCGAATAGCAACACAAATAGACGTAGGTACATAATAGCAGGTGTGTTGATAACTGTATGTGAAGTACTAATTATGTTGCTTTTGGTATTATACTTACCACTTCACCTAGTTTAGAGCAGACTAAGGCTATACTTACCCCTAAGACCCCACTTTTGACTGATGATAGAATGCACTCACTCAATGAGAAAGACTTACACATAGATCCTTCTAGATGAGATCTATCTTCAAATGTTTATTAGAAATTGCTTTAGGAGTACATTGACACTATGGATGCTAAAAATTGCTATGTTTGTACGCAACTACCTGCATCAGTCTAAGAGGGTATCACATATCATCACATTTCTCTGACTTTCTAGTGTTACTTGTAGCTTGTTAATGAGTCTTTTGTATAGACAGGGACATTTTCAATATTTTTTCTCAAATTATGATTTGATATTTTCAAAAGTTCCCATAGTTAAAGCATTTAAATCATCACACCGAAACTAAAACTATAGAGATTTTTCAATCTCACCGTGACAGTAGACACTGTTTATGTTCACCAAAATAATTTGACTATTATCTGAACCAATGTACAGAAGAGTTTTATAAATTCAGTTGAGGACAGAAGGAGAGGAATGGAATCTGAGTCAAAGAGAGTTAAATTTAGATATCAGTGGGCTAAAGAAGAAACTGAACATCAAGTAGCAGGGAATCAAGCTGCATTAAGTTTAGATTGGACACACAAAGGGAAATTATGCATATCTAGAGGAAATTCCACAACCAACACAAAAATGTGTGGGAAAGAGCAAGTGTAAACACACATTTGAAACTAAAGGACATTAGTAGTCATTATTAGAAGGGAAGGAGCCTGCTATTCCAGGAGTTTATTATGTTTGTGAAGTACATATATATTTTAGTTTGCCAAAAGGATGGTATGGTACATGTTATTTAGGCATAGTTTTTCCAAACATTTATCATGTGGAACATTTTGATGATCCTGTGTGGGAACAGACGTCTAGACCCAAAAGAGGAAATAGTGCTGGAGAAGTAGCAGGAGATATTTTTGTGCGATTATTCCATCTGTGGGTGTGATTTTGAATGATATCGAAATTGAAAAATTGTCCACAATTGTAGCCAAGTTGTCTACTAGTACAGCAGGTGCTTTATTAGTTGTAGAAACTGAAATAGTAGCTGGAAGATCCATGGTTTTACAGAACCGCCTTGGATTAGACATCCTCTTTGCAAAACAGGGTGGAGTCTTTCGTATGTTAAAAGTTCAACAATGTTGTACTTACATCCCTAAGTAAAGTAAGGACTTAAAGAAGTTTATCGTAAACATCACTGACTTGAAGGGAGATTTGAAGGAGTTAGAAGCAACAGGTGCCTGGGATGCAGTTAGAAATGGATTTTCTGCTATAGGTTGATGGATTGGAAACCTAGGGAGTGGAATTGTTGGAAATGTCTTGAAGCCCCTTGTGATAATTGATCTTTGTGGATTATTCCTGTTTGCCATCTATAAGGGATATAAATGGGTACACGTGAAGAAAGGAACTAAGAGAAGAAGAGCAGATATGGAACTGCTGGAGGAAAGCAGAATTTTTTATGAAACCCATGCGTTTTTAAGAGGTCCATCTGATAAGAGATTATTATCTTAATGTGATGGCTTGAGTCGTCATCAGAGAGGGAATTGGAGCAGTGTAATTTTGGCTCCACCCTTACACATCACAAATACGCATATTTATGTGCACTTAGCACTACATACTCTGTGTGTCCTAACATTATTAATGTAAAGTGATGCACTTAAATCCACTATTGTGGAGCATTCACTGTAGAACTAGAAAATCATATATACTGTGTGCCTCACCCGTATTAAACAAAATTTAGTCTTTAGAGATTGCTTCGAGTTATTAAAATGTATTTAAATTAGAAACAAGAGAGATTTATGTAGCGTGTGCACTAATGTTTTCACATTGGTATTCATAATGTAACTCTCAGTTAAACTTGAATTTGTGCATTCAAAGTTACTTTAAATTACTTAAAAGCAACGTGAATCTAATGCTGAATTTATGTACTTACATGTGTTATTCATTTGTAGTTGTATGTGCACAAACAACATGTATTAATGTGAACCATTGAGTGATCTTCTTAAGTTGACTTAAGGACTCGTACTCCAGGAGTTTTGATCATAGATACGTGATTTTATTACGGGCAATGCATTTGGACCAAACAGTTTTTATCACAGACTGAGGTGCTCATGTGAGTTGCTTCCCTTAAGAGCAAAAACAAAACAAAACACAAAAGAGGGACCACTCGTGTCGGTGCATGCATGGAATGGGAGAATAGACTCTCCTACACATTTCACATAGACAGATCCATATGGAAAAAAGCAAGAATGTTTTCATACTGAAGTAAATTATCAGTGCATCATAATCAAATATCTAAAAAAGCTAGCGCTGAACAAGCGTCATCTCACGTTTAACAACCAAAACATTTCATAATTACAATAACGACTCATATAGTCAAAATCGGAGGCGGAGCACCTCATACACAGTGTTCGCGCACACAGAGTTGACCTCAGTAGAAAACAAATGCGATGCGAGAAGATGCACTGCTGTTCATGGATAGCATAAGCGTCAAATGCAAGAATTCAGTGCATGTCTGAAACAAAGCGCAACAGGTGGTCGCTTATCTTATCAGGAAGAGTGGCAGGGGAGGGGGTTTGGACAGCTTTCCTTACAGAATACAGCCTTCTTCAGGGTCAAGTGACCAATCACTGTATGAAACGAACCCTCAAAGTTTGCATCGATGTCCACTATGTGAACATGTATGGACGCGCTGTTGCTCTGCCCACATGTATAATCTCCACAAAGGGTCAAACAACCAAATATCCTACAATGCAATCTACAAGGGATACTCAGGTCAACTGTGTAGGAGAGTCTGTTCTCCCTTTCCATTCATGCATCGACTCGAATGCTCCCTCTTTTGTGTTTTGTTATTTTTTTGCACTTAAGGAAGTAACTCACACAAGCAACTCAGGCTGTGATAAAGACCATCTGGTCGAAACACGTTGCCCATGATAAAATCACGTATCTATGAGCAAAACTCCTGGAGTGCGAGTAGGCTGTGTTTTGAAGTAAGAACGCAACTTTCCTCCATTAACTTGACTTAACTAGGCCTGTATTTCTTTCTGCATAAATACCGATTTTCTATTTCTGCTTGTGTGTCTTTTCTTTGCAGGTACATTCACATGGTTTTGTTAGTTTGAGAATAGATGTAACTCTGTACTAGCAATAAACAGCCTGAGAAGAAGACCTTGACAAAGAGCATGGAGAGCCAGAGTGTTAACAGCAGTAATGTATTAAAGTATCGCAGGTGACCAAGGACGATTTTGTTCTCAGGAATGGCCTGGGAGAGTTTGCTAATGTTGCAAGCTCACAACAAGAGAATGGAAAGGACAATGGATCCCTTGGTGGCGTGATCAAGGGGTGTTACCCAGACGATTCTTGTGTTATTAACTAGTGTTCTCACAGGTTGATGTTGACCACTTTTTCTTCGGACTATGAGAGGTACAGACCTCTATGCTTACCCCTTTGATCCTTTGCTGAGTGTGGCTTTGGCTAACAATTACTTCTCTATCCATAGAAGACTCTTGACCGAGCTTCTGAAACGCTAACACCTTCCCGCATAATTCCCACATTTCTCTTTTTCTCATTTCCCCGACCTTTCAGACTCCCTTATATTAAATTTCTTTGAATAGCTTTAGACTCTAGATCAGAGGACTTTAGATATTACTCATGTTTAAGAGAGAAGATCGAAGACTCTTCTGTGAGCACCAGATTCTGCTGTTAATTCTTTGTATTGCTGTGACTAAACTTCTTGTTTTGTCTCATACTGATGCTCCTGAACTTCTTCAGGAAGTCTGGCTATACAGTTGTTATTCTGTACCTTTACAGCATGGTATTGAGAATGATTTACATTAACCTGACTGCTGACTTGTAATAAAACTTCTTAACTTTATTTACTGATTCCTGGTACTTATTGTGTAGCCAGATGGGTCGCACTGTTAATTATATGTGTTTGACCAAGTGCTAACTCCCATCACCTCTCAGTCTCATAAAAAGACCCATCGGATAACCAATGGCAAGAGGTTGGGCCAGCGCTGTATCACTGCTAATTATCTTACATATGGTGGCCACTAATGTAATCTTGTCTGATGTTGTCACTATTACAACACTAATAATATTAGTAGTTTGAGATGATTTTCATTGAACATAAGTAGCTCTTATTAAAGAAACGGTTAGAGACCTCTGGCCTAAGCACTCCTGTTGTTTAGAATAGACTCTAAATCAAACACCTGTACGATACAAAAATGCTAACTCCCCAATGATATGTCTAGTTTTCAGTGACACAGTAGCCTTTTTAACTAGGAATGTTCGTGTTTTAAAATACTGTTTTTGTTATTCTTGAATGCAAAATGAATGCAACATACATACCAGTACATTTCTTGAAGAACAAACTGTGCATTTGACAAGTATTTATTTACATTTTGTAAAATATTTCAAATAATTAAAATGTCTGGGAAGCCAGTGCACTTTCATGTAGGTAGGTGCTTCAGAAAAGATCTGAGTAAGGACAATGGAGATGCAAAGAGAAATCTGAAATCTAAAAATCCCGACTCCTTTGGGGGTGTAATCACACATTTGCATTTAAACAATACAATTAACCACCATGTGTGCTTGCTTTCTGTAATCTGCTTCATATGAAAGACTTTGAACTGTACAGCTCCATTTCCAGCAGCTTGGCATCTGGAAGGGCCTTACCTTTGTCATCAGTACAGAAAGTTAGCACGTTAATTGCTTTTAGAACTGACAACCGGCTGTTCGGGAAATGCTGATTTGCACAGCATGGTAGTCGGTTTTTCTGAGACTGACCAGGAAGATGTTCATGAATTTATAGAAGCAGTACCTTCATTTCAGCTTCCTGAAACACTTTCTAAAATTTCCATTTAAAAATAATGAGAGAAAACTATTTGTTCTCAATGATAGTGCATAAAACGCCATTGTGGGTGAAGGAGCTATCTAATTAAGATGCAAATTATTTAGAATAACAGCCATATGTGCAATGACTAACATAAAGACAAAAAATAAAGAGGAAATGACTCGCATTTTGAATGTGCCAACTGCACTAGGCAGATACAGTTATTTTTATATGCCACAGAAATGCTTAAATGCACTTTTTTTTTAAACTAGAAGTGAACTCGACAATGTTGAAATGTGCACTATTTAATTTAAAGGCTTGACCTTAATGCTTAGACATGTTCGCCATAACTGCAGAATGTTCTGGTTTAACAAATGTATTAACATTTTTCTTAGAAACATCTAAATGTGATAACTAAACTTCCTATTTACCCCATATTTTTTTACATAATGCTTAAATAGGATAGTTGTAAATTTTAGAACAGTATTTCTTGTTCGTGTTAATTAAATGCATTACTAAACAGTATTTTTGCAAGTTGATGTTTCTTTTCTTTAGCATAGTTCATTGTTTACGCAATGAAACACTTAACTTTAGAAGATTAAACTTTGTTTGATGCCTGTGGGAACGGAGGCTTATGAATCAAGAAGCTTCATATGGAAGATTTCTGTAACAAACTTTATGATCAAACTTCGTAATCTGCATGTTATTTCATGGGAAAGGAAGAGCTGAACTCACTCTCAGACGAATGCTGTTTCCTGATGGATCCGAACAGGAGAGACCTGCTACACATTTTGCAACATTATTTTTGCCTTTTATATTAGTGTGTGTTCCTAGTGTAGAGCATCACTCATTCCACATACTGATACCCAGACACCCATTCCATTTTCTCTTGCCCTCGACTGACAGCTGTGGCTACATCTGTTGCTGCTTATCCCTTGCCTTATTATTGCTCTATTTTTACAGATTTCTACTGCGATTGTATGCTTATTTGCTTGAATTAATGAGACTCGGTAGAGTTTCATGAACTACTCTTAATGGAAAGTTCGACTGCTTGAATTGGATTTTGAACTTTATGGTCTCTTTATCTCACTCTTTTCCTTTGAATTCGAACTCTTTATGAGTTCTGCTAACTCTAAACTGTTGGTCCTTTTCTTTAGAATAGGGTATTTTTCCTTTAAGGAACATGCTTGATGACTTATCTGATGATTTGTTCTAACCATAATTTTATGAGATTTCTGTAAACGTACTTGAATTTATCGTCTAATCTGAATAAAAATAACAAAAAGAATCTTACTAAACTATTAATGAAAAATAAACTTTTAAAACAAATGTAAACTCTCATCATTTGTCATTAGGATTTAACTTATGGTGACGAAATAGCTCCTGATTCAAAACACAGTGGCAAAGATCCATCAACTGAAGTAAGTTATACTCGGATGTCAGTGAAATTGATGGTAAGAAAATGGTTGAACCATATAATTTACATTTTGTCTCAACTCCGCGTTATCACGGGTTAATCATTTTTGATTTTGTAAAGTTGTCTTAAAATGCTCCATAATTCTTAAACTCTGTGTAGCACAACATGGTATTTCAGATGCTTATTTGTTATGAACCAGTGACCTCGATTCTGAGATGTGTGGAAAAGGGAAGGTATTTACAGCAACCCAGCAGAATAACAAGATTTTGCAAATAGCGAAAAAAAATCTCGAAATTTGCGCTTCTATAAAAAACCTGCTATTTTTACAAACGTACCTGCAAAAATTGTCATTCTTAAATAATTTAGGCTGATTCTCATTTTATTGGCTTTGCACTGTGCTGAGCCAATAAAAGGAGTCTGAGCAACAGGCTAGCTGGTGGCAGAGGTGTTAAGTTCCTCTGTTGCCTACCTTGAAAATGCACAGGGATGTACTGACAGCCTCCCCCCATCTACACTGCCCTTTGTTTTCCGGACCTGCTGCTCCTTAACTCAATTTTTTTTCCTACAGCTATTTATAGCGAGAACTTGACATGTATTGGAGTGCTTTACAACAGCTCCAGTTACATTACACAAGGTTACTTTTTTTAGGCACTGGTGAGATTAAGTGATTTGCCCAGAATCACAGGATTAGGAGCAGATGCAAAGACTCAAACCTGACTCCCCAGGTCCTGTCCAAAGTTGGCTGCTCTGGTCCTAGCCCCACATCCTCTACACTCTCATCCCCTCCTGTGTTTCCTCTCTCCCGTGATCTAAACACCTTTTTCCCAATAGCCACATGGCACTCATCTCACCCCAATGCTGGAATGTTGGGAGCTCCATGGTAAGCATAGAAGTGCTACTGGTCAATGTACGCTAGTAGAGGTCAGGGCCACTTCTATAGAACTTCTATAGAACATGTATCTCTCTATCCTCACCACACATTTAGAGTTCATGAAAATTAGAAAGGCAGAGACTACAGTCAACAGAGAAGACAGCAGCTTGACTTTCACTGACATACAATAAGAGCAGGAGGAGGGCAGCCCCTTGTTTCTCCCTCTGCTTTATCAAACCAGACCAGGCGTGTCTTCCACTGTCAATGTTTGTTGGTTACTGCCAGAGCCGTGCACAGTAGCTGGCAAAATTGTCTACTAGCCTTCAGCCTAAATCCCCTCATTGTGGGTTATACTGGCCATTTAAAACCCAATAATTGGTTAGTGGCCCTTACCTTGGATTTGGGAAATAATACTGACTATAATATATCAATCTAGCCTTTTCTGGCTTTCAGCTACTTTTCTGTGTTTATCTTACTTTATCTTATAAAGAATAGCAATGCCCCTCAGAGGTGTTCAGTTTAGGGAAAGCCTGTGTGAGTACGTGTGTTTATGTACATATCATACTGTCCTGGCATTGTAATAAGCATTTTTATTTGAGACTTTCAGTGGGTGCTCGGATGTGAGTGTGTGTGTCTGTGTGTGCCAGAGCATGGGCACGTTATCTCTCTTTCTGAAGGGTCCAGAGAGAAATCTGGATGAGCACAAGTTGGGAGACTCCATATCATTGCTGTAATACTAATGGGCATTTAGTCCCTATATTAAATCAAACCATTCAGAATTTTCTTAGATATCCGAGCATCATAATTTCATCCCTTGGCTGTGAAAAAGCAGTTTAAAAAAAAGACAGCCAGCTAATGAGCTAAAGAAAGATGAGCTGGCAAACTTGACTTTTGTGAAATGTGTCTCGAAGCATCACAGTGGGAGAGGATTTTATTTTTTCATAAAAATATAATCCAACAAGCACTTCAACTTGTTGGAGAAAAATGTACAGTTGTCCGCAAAACAAAAAAGAACAAGCATTGGCATAGTGAATAGGTCTCGCTTTTGGGACCTTATTAGTATTTAGTTATGCAGCAGAATATCCTTGGTGCAACAACACCAACTGTTGCATGGCTAAACACTTATAAGGTCCCAAATGCAAGGCCTATTGGCTATGCCAATGCTTGTTTCAGACATGTATGAGCTGACAAGAAGTGCCTGCCTGGAGCAAACTTTTGTTTACTGAGTGACTTTGAGGAATAAGCTGCAGCACAAGAGGGGTCCTGCACAACCCAGCTTCAGAAAGACCTTTGCTTTTAGAGAGGCTAATAGGGAAAGTAGGCACCTACAGTTAAACGACTGGGAAACTGGGATTGGAAACCATGTTAGGGGCCTGTTATGTGAATATGCCCTTTGTATTTATTTCTCCCATTCAACTTGATCAGATTGCTTACATATTGTTAGATTAGAGAAGAGAGAGAATAATTTGGCCAAGATCAAACATTTTGGTAAAGTAGGAGACTTGAGACTGCAACCCTTTACCTCTTGCTGGAAAGGCACAACCTTTCCACCTTTATTATATTGTTGAATAGACATTGAAAGAGGGTGCTGTCTAACACCCTAGATCCCCCTGCACCCCGAAGTAATATCCAGTCCGTTTATTTTGTAACAACGCACTTGATAAGAGCTTTCCAGTTAGTTTTAAAGACTTCCAAGCCTAACGAAAAAGTGAGCGCAGGGGAATAGGTTCAAAAAGTGACTGCCCAAGAGTGTTCAATTTGGCCAGGACACCCACGCGTAAAGCGCGGGTGCCGCGATTATAGCAAAAGTAAAGAAATAGATGTTTTTTTCTATTTCTTTACTTTTGCAGCAATCGCGGCACCGGCGCTTTACTCATGGTTAAAGGTAAAGCGCTGGTGCCGCGATTGCTGCAAAAGTAAAGAAATAGAAAAAACATCTATTTCTTTACTTTTGCTATAATCGCGGCACCCGCGCTTACCTTTAACCATGAGTAAAGCGCCGGTGCCGCGATTGCTGCAAAAGTAAAGAAATAGAAAAACATCTATTTCTTTACTTTGCTAATCGCGGCACCAGCGCTTTACTCATGGTTAAAGGTAAGCGCGGGTGCCGCGATTGTAGCAAAAGTAAAGAAAAAGTCTGTGGTGGGGGAGGGGCGTTGAAGCGAGGCACGCGTGCTTGGCCAAGCGAGAGGAAAGCCATATGGCGCCTCTGCTCGTGCCTGTGCGCGAAAGGTACAGAAAAACAGAGTGAAAGGGAAAATAAACAAGTGATGGCATGGAAGACGGGAGTTGTGTGTGCGCGCGCGCGTGACTCGGCCGTCAAAGTGAAAGTGATCGCGATCGCGGGCTGGAAGGGTGCCAGCGAGCGATGCACTTGATGAGCCATGACGGAAGCGCGCGCCCGCGCGCGTAACCGCAAGCTCTAGGCCACAGTGGTAGCATTTTCTGAAGCCCTTACTAAAAGTCTCGCCAGAGCAGCGCATGCGCTGGCTCAGGCGAGACCTAAAAAAGGATTCTGATGTTTCACTTGCATAAACATAGGGCCTTTAGGCCATTTTGATAACTACTGTGCAAGAGCACCATTGAACTTCTGATTGGATGAATGCTACATTAGTGCTCTCTATTGTTATTGTTATTATTGTTATGATTAGTATTATTGTTGCTATAAAAAATGATTAATATTATTAATATTATTATTCTTGTTGTAGTTTTTGCTCTTACCTAACTTCATTGGCTCACAATAAGTAGGTACTCCGTTGAGCGAGGTGGTAAAGAAAAGAAACATAAAAAAAGTAAAAGATCACAGCAGTGGAGACTGAGCCTCAGCTCATCAAACAAAAATACAGACGAAACACTCCAGGCTGCCACATTTTTCTGGTCAGATAAAATCAATACACATTTATTTCCCTCCATGTCAAGGTGTTGCTTTAAAATCCCAGAGCTGAAATCAGAGACTATGGGAATGTTATGTCTTGCTTTATATTTGTTCCTACTTTTTTTCAGAACGCAGACTTGGCCACAAAGGACACGGGAGCACTTTACAATTTGAAATAACCTATCACAATTATATGCACTATAATATGATGTTCAGTAAGGTACTCCTCTCCAAAACAGGGTAAATGACCATCTTTACATGCAGCATATGTGGCTTTGAATAATGAAATATACAGCGATTCAGTGAGTCAAATGGCTTCTGAGCTGTGATATCAAGAAAGCATTATGACAGAATGCTTTCTTCTTTGGAAGTAGTCATCCAATGGCTGGCAGAGTAGAGTAAAAACTAATCACTTTTGACAAAACGAAGGTATGGTAGAGTTTCTTTTTAGGTCTTGCCTAGGCAGCGCTTGCGCTGTCTCTTCGAGACATGTTGTATTCAGGATATGGGCATGAAGCTCTGCCCATTTTCTGCCCATCTTTTTAATTGGCTTCTGTCACTGTCCTTTGTAAATGGTGGCTTTTCATTGGTCAATAGGCTTAGTAGTCCCTCCTTTGTACAGCTTTTTCTCTTCTAGTCCCCTCCCATGAGAACACCCCCTGTTACATGTGTTGTCACTCGGTATCTTTCAATTACAGCCAGAAGCACTATTTGTTTACAGGGCTTTCTTCTGCCTGCTGTTGGACACGCTCTCCTGTGGAGCACACCAAGCTTGATATTCATGGTGGAGCCTTTCTCCCTATACCGTGTTTGAACTTTAATAATGACAGCCACATGACTTGCACAATGCTTTTCGATTTGTTTTTTATTACATTTTTTATGTAAAGCGCACATGGCGGCCGCGCTACTTTCTTATACCTCGCATCGCCAAAATCCTTTTTAATTTATTTATATTTTGTTATAAAGTGCAGCACACCAAGTTTCATATTCATGGCGTCCGCGCGCACCTTTCTTCCGGGTGCCACGTTTCAGTTTCAATACTGGCAGCCGCACGACTATACTCCAGCCTGCTGTTGCAGGCAGAGCATGCTTTCCTGCACCGCACGCCAAGCTTAATATTCATGCTGTATTCCTGGCAGCTCTGCGACCTTAGCCACGGCTCTTCCCTCCCTTCTGTCCAGACTCGGCTGCCCAAACAGTGGCTGCTTCACTCCTGCCCCGGCTGAGACCGAGTTGGGGATAGCGAGAGAGTGAAGCCGCTGAGAGATGCATACTTTCCCAGCCCAGCCTGGGCCACTGCCTGTTCAGACGAAAGAAACCATTAGCAACTTCTCCCCTTAGTGACCCCATGATTGGCCCCCGGTAAACATGTGATGTTTGTTTACGATGTTGCTGGGAGCGTTGCCGCGGACACTTTGTGTTGGGAGAATCAGTGGCCATGAGTAGCGGCAGCGCGGGCTGTAAGGGGTAACTGTGGCGCAGGGGTGCAGAGACAGTGGCAGAGCGGGGGCAGCCAGGCCAGCTTGTCGTTGTTTGCATCTGTGAAAGCTATATTTGTTAAAAGTGGTATCCGCTATTTATCCATTCCTCCTCGCATGCATGCAGCGAGTGAGGGTCAGTGTGCCCCCAGTCATGTCATGGTTGAGAGAAAACCTGAGTGTCTTGATGCGCGATACAATCTTGCAATAATGTCCATTTCATACCTAGGCGGACAAACACAATCAAAGGCTGGTCGCGCATCGTCCGCGCGCCCTTTGAAACAGTCACTGAGTCCATCGTTCGTGCCAAACTAGCTGCGTGTGCTTGGAGACAACCTTTGAAAGTGTCTGCCGACCAGAATAGACTATGGATTTCACTTACACCTCTCATTGAGCACTGCCACGTAAAGTAAGGGCCAGGCCATTCATAATTTACATGTCATTTGCTGCTTCATATTGTATGAAACTTAATTACACAGCTTAAGTCGTCGCGAGTGCTCATTTGTCTCAGGAGCACTCACAATAAGGCATTGATGTGAGTCGAGCATTCACCTGGTGTCCGCCTCTTATCACATTACCTTCTGGTGTGGCCATCGAGGCCGCACAGTTGTTCTTTTCACTCTTTTGTAAGAAAAATGAGAGAATTCGACCCCTGTTTTCATTTAAAAATCCAGGGCGTCATATAAAATATGTTGCTGGAAAAGATTTTATTCAGGGCTTTACCACAATGAAATATACAGATACTTTTTCTGAGGGTGATTACCGAGCCCTCTTCGGGTATTCCAAGAAGCAGTAATAGTTTTACAGAACCTCCATTGCCTGGCGAGGAAAATGAAATCCTAAAACTTCCCCCCAGGTGTCGGGTTTATTATTTTTTCACCAAACACTTCTGGTGGAAGGGAAACCCCTGACCCATGGCTACAAATTATTAATCACACGTACTATTCAGCATTTTAGTCAATTTCTGAAAGTTTTTATTCAATCAAAAGGGCCTCTCTTTGGTAATTGCAGGCTGCCTGGCCTCCTGGTGGGAGACTTGTACAACCGTAATCCCCCTGACGACTACTCCTGGCACTCGTCTCGCTCCGCGGAAAACACTGAGACTGAATTAAGAGGATAAGTATTCGATTTGGGAACACTTTCCCAGCAAAATTCGTTTTATTCACCACCATGAAAAACTGTTTATGGTTTTGGGAATACTCCTTTACAGTACTTGAAAGGGAGTCGTTTATAAAAGTGATCTCATTTTTTAATTCAACAGGTACAGCCCAACCAAACAAGCATTTGAAATGCAAGAAGTCGCGCATTTACGAGAGTTAGAACTATTAGCATTGTAAATAACAATGCCTTCTCTTTAAGTGTTTTGAAAACCTGCAAGCGGTGTGTAAACACGCACTTTGTACTTCCTTGTAGTCCTTGCTTACAAGAAGCAAGGCTGGCAGTAAAAGAGGCGCAGTTACTGCCAGCCTTGCTTCTGGTAAGCAACGACTATAAGTACAAAGTGCGTGTTTACAAACCGCTTTCAGGTTTTCACAACACATAAAGAGAAGGCATTGTCATTTATAATGCCGATAGAACAAACTCTCGCAAATGCGAGACCTATTGAATTGCAAATGCTTGTTTAAGAAGGTTATCGACTATCAATAGTGATCAAAATGTGTATCCCAAAGAAGTGAGAGTGATCACAGGATGTACATGTGGCAGACAATGCAGGGCTATTAACATTGTCAATCAGACTCTTGATGTTTTCTAAGACAGATGTGAAAGGGACTAAATTAGAGGCCTCTGGTGGCCAGCAGCATGTAGCAGATCTCTTCAGTTAGTCCATTCCTGTTCAATTGATGAGGTGTTGTTTTTCGGCTTTGGTCTAGTACTTTAGTGGGTGGCAGACATGAACTGTAGCAGTTTTATCTTATGTGAGTGGAGGAGGGCCAACCAGTATGAGAAAAATATTAGGCAGTATGTATTAACTACAGGCCGATAGCTAGCTATAAACGATGTGTAAATGTTTCTTAATCTTTGATATGACTTAGTGTTACTAGATACCTAGATGCATAGTTTCAGACGAGAACATGTTACTGTAGAGTAAACAAAAGCAAACAAAGCCTTTCATAAAAACTGCACTCAATTAATGAGCTGAAAATGGTTGTTAAAAATGAAGAGCTTCTACAGGAATTGAGAGCCATGTTAAGTGAAGGTGTGGTGGTGGTTAGGGTAGGGAGGTTAGAGTGGTGGCGATAAGGGTGGCAGCAGTGAAGATGCTGGTGGTGGTAAGGCTGGTGGTGATGGTGTGGGTGGTGCTCATTATGGTGTGGTGGTGGTTAGGGTAGGATGGTGGTGGGTGGGGTAGTCGTTAGGGTGGTGGTGGTTATGGTGGGGGGTGTTGAAGGTGGTGGTTAGGGATGGTGGTCAGGGGGATTGTGGTTAGGGTGGGAGAGGTTAGGGTCAGGTGGTGGTGGTTAGGATGGTGGTGTTTTGGGTGGCGGTTAGGTGGTGATAGGGAAGTGGTAGGGTGGTATGGTGGAGGTTAGGTTTGTGGCACAATGGTGGTAGTGGTGGTTAGTATGATGTTTAGGGTAGAGAAGCGGTGGTTAGGGTAGTGGTGGTGGTTTGGGTAGGGTGGTGATTAGGGTGGCGGTGGTTAGGGTGGGGTGGTGGTGGTGTTTGGTGGTGGTGTCTAGGATTAGGGTCAGGTAGGGGTTAGGGTGGTAATGGTGGATCAGGTAGGGTGGTGGTGGTTAAGGTGGTGGTACAGTGCTGATGGTGAGGGTAGTGATGCTTGTAAGGGTGGTGGTTAGAGTCGAGAGGTGGTGGTTAAGGTCGGGTGAGGTTAGGGTGGTGGTGATGGTTATGTGGGTGGTGGTGGTTAGGGTGATATCAGTTAGTGTGGTGGTGTTTAGGCTGAGGGTGGTGGCGAAGTTGGTTGTGGTGAAGGTGGTGGTTAGGGTGATGGTGGTGCCTAAGGGTGTAGTGTTTAGGGCGGTTGTGGTAATGGTGGTAGTGACCAGAGTTGGGTGGTGGTGGTGGGTAGGGGGGTGTTAGTGGTTAACCTGGTCGTGTTTAGGGTGGTTTTGGTGGCAGTTAGAAGGGTGGATGTGGTGTTTGGGGTGGTGTATAAGGTTGTTGTGATAGGGTAGTTGTAGGTTGGTGGTTAGAGTGCTGGTGGTTAGTGTGTTGGTAGTGGTGGTGGTTAGAGAAGGGGTGGATGGGGTGGATTTGGTGGAAAGGGTGGTGGTGGTTATTGTAGGGTGGTGGTTTGTGGTTGTTAAGGTAAACTGGTGGCAGTTAGGGTCAGTGGTAGTGGTTAAGGTGGTGGTGGTTTTAGTTAGAGAGATGGTGGTAAAGTGATGGTGGTGATAGTAGGGTGAAGGTGGCTGTGGTAAGGTGATGGTGGTAGGATGGGGTGGTGGGGGGGGTTTGGGTGGTGTAGGTGGTCTCATGAAGCAACAATTATCTATCCATGAACCATATCAAGGATTTAGCATCTCATGCACAGGTCCTTCACCAGGCAGTGGCGGCTGGCATCAATGGGGCGGGTGAGGGTGTTTGGTGTGCACACTCAAATAAAATAAAAAAATAGAAAAATAAATGGGAGCACAAATAAACTTAAAATATATTAAAAGTAAACTTACCTTAAGACCGAACCTCCTGTTCCGAACCTCTCGCGACTTCAGCCCGACCACCAGGAAACTCCCTTGACCAATCCTGGTGCTGCTCTCATGCTGTAAGAGCAGCGTCCTGATTGGATGGAGTGGATTCACTCGGCACTCCCCAGCGCCCTAGAGGCCTTCACCTACTCTAACCCAGCTGTCTTAAGACAGCTGGGTTAGAGGTTTCAAATTGTGCATGTCTGGCTGGCCATCACAAGACGGCCGGCCAAAAGGACATGCACACTTTGAAAAGTGCACAAACAGCCATCACTCCTCCCTTCTGCTGTCATTCAGCAGCGGCCCTGCCCCCCTCCTGATACTCGGTTCAGGACGGGAGGAAGAAAAATAAAATAGTAATGAATTACCATTTTATTTTTCATTTCGGGGCTCAGAGGCATTTTTAAGTAGGGTGACGCTCCTCTGCTCCAATGGAGGAGCCGTCCCTGTCTCAAGAAATGCCTCCTTAGAGATAAGATCAATGAGTTAGCCCACGCCTGGGACAAGATGTGAGTAACATCAGATCACTCCACAGCCCCGAACTGTAAGGTAGCAGTCTCCTGTGTGCGTGCAAAGGCAGCTTGGGAAGTACGCCTTCCACAGCATCTCTGGGGAAAAATAATACCCTATGGAAGTATCCCAACTGACTCAAAGATAGCCAAGCAGAAATCACAATCTCCGTAGGAACTGTTTTGACCCTTCAAGCTCTCCCACCCCTGCATTCCTCAACAGTCTAGTCTCCCAGGTCACTCTCCCAGCTAGTAAAATCCATGGCTAGTATTTTGTATGTACAAGGAAAGAAAAATAGGCAAGCAGATAGATGTTCAGGTCTTCAATACATAATAGCAATATTAAAATAATAATAACAATATTAAAAATAATAATAATCATGATGATGATTAGACAATTGGATTTACCCTTGATAGATGATTGTTTTAGGATACTAGCATTGGTTAAGGGAGATTTGATTCGCTTGGGCAAACTATGACCAAAATGAAAGCTTAGAGAAAGGTAAGATAGCCAATGGTGGTTATGGAAGTGGAGAATGCATGGTTTGCAAGAAAGTGAAAAAAATAGTGATATTATAATGCCCTTGTTACCTGGTAAGTGCGGGAGAAGGTAGGATTTTATTTTATTAGACCAATATATGAGCTGCCTGAAGTTGGGTGTTCCCAAACCATCAGGATGGGAAAGTGGTGTTTTAGAAGGTTCTAATAGTGCAAAGTAGAATGCAAAATATTGTGACTGTTGAAAAGGGGTTCATTCTCTTGAAAGGTAGGAAGGGCACTACAAAGGTTCACTCCAAAGCAGACATGTTTAGGTGGAATAGTGTGAAGGTCAAAGTCCGGCCCACACGCTGCAAGACTTACATGAGTGATAGGAACACGTAGGACATGGACTATAATAAACTTAAACTGGTAAAACAAATGGCTTGTGGAGCAAATTTCTATGAACAGTGTTTGAAACGAGAATTTTTGGAATGGTGTTAATGTGGTTAACACACTCTTTCAAGAGTGGCTTTATATGAAAAAGCGAGAATGCAGTCACTGTTTGAGTGCAAGACCCCAGTGAGGGATATTTGCTGTAGAACATGATGTAGGACTATTTGATGGCACAAGGATGGAAACAACGTGTGGTCCAGTAGGAGTAGCGAATGGTGGCCACCATATGGATGATGTGTCCACTGTGAAACAGTGGAGGAACGCCTGTACGGAGATCAATAGTATTAGATAGTCAACCGTTTTGTGGACCACTAACAGGTGTAAAGGGATAATGCAGTCAACAGGCATGTAATGCATCCCTCTCCAAGGAGATTGTCTTACTTGGGGACAATCTCAACATTAAGGGGCCGATTCCGATTCGGGCAGGAAATCTCTCCGACCGAGCCGGACCCGGAGAGATTTCCGACCGAATCGGACCCTAGCAGTCCAACCGAACGAGTACGATGCATTCGCATGCTATCGGACTCGATTCGGTCGGACTCCCATTGAAGTCAATGGGAGCCGGTCGTACAACGCGTATGCGGGCTCCCATTGACTCAATGGGTGCGAGGCGAACAAGGGCGCCCCCTATAGCGGGTACGCGTCTAAGCGGGTCGCGCCGTACACGCACAGGTAGGGGGGACCCATGGGTCCCCCCTGTGTGCGACTCGCGCGGCTAGGCGTACAGGGGGGTCCGACACGGACCCCCAAAGTGCGGCTCCGACTGCACTTTCGAGCCGGACGGCGCGAGTCGGTCGGACTGCTCACGGTGCGCATCGTACTTACCCGGCCGGGGAACGTCTCCATTGCGCGGTGCGAGTCGTGTCCGTGCGAGTCTGTCAGAGCGGTTGGGTCCTGCGAACGAGTCGGTCGGCGATTTCGCGTACGTTCGCATCGTACTCGTTCGCCCGGACGCACGTCCGACTCGGTCGGAAACAGGGCGTCCGAATCGGATCCGGTAAAGCCGAATCCGATTCGGAGCCCTACCGGCCGAGATCGGAATCGACCCCTAAGTTACAACAAAGCAAAATGCTCTCACTGTAGGATGCAATAGTGAATGCCCCCATGCACCATTCATGGGTTACAATGTAGAAAGTACTCCCCTTCTTCGCACTCCTTGCTGAACTTTAAAAAGTTATTGCATCTGAGACAGTGAAGCAAAATCTCTTGATAAAGAACACTGGAGCAGCTGAGTTTTTTGTACATATCACAGAGAATCTCAGAATCTCTTTACCTCAACTTAGAGAAGATATCACTGTCCCATGTCTGCACTTATCAACACACAATTGAGAAAAGTCACCAACTTCATTATTGTTCAAAATTATCAACTACGTCACGCTTAACTGAAGGCAAAATGAGTTAGTGAATCTCGAACACAATGTTGTGGACAATGTTTACAAAGCCACATGCATAACTAAATTGACTACATAGTATGTCATTCTTCTGGGGGTTTGCGTGCATTGGCATGAAAGAAGAGGCATCCTAGGTGAGGACATGCATACAGATAACAGTGTCTCTTGGTAAAGGGCAGCAGGGAAGGAGAAGTAGGATTCCATGTGAAAAATATATTGTCTAGTGCACACTACGATCTACATTTCCCTTTTCTAGCATGCCATCATATTGAAACTGTTTGGTATTAGCCACCCATTGAACTCCAGATTACACAAAGGATGTCAACTGCAGTATGGCACAATGAAGATCTCCAAAGTGGGCAAACCTCATTCTGATTAATGGCTAACAAAGTTGGGTTTAAAGCAGCACCATTGCACATGGTTTGAGTTTGAGTCTATAGATAGTGCTTGATATCTTACAGACTATATTGTTATTTGGGGGACGTGCTCGACAACGAGCCACCCGTTTTCACTGAATGCTTTTAAACACATATCTCTGTGTGTAAAATCCACGTAGCTTAGCAGTTAAAGGGCTCAAAGTCACAGTGATATATTTATTTATTTGCCAAGTAAATCTTTACTGGCATTTATGTATTTTGTTTTGTTTCCATCAAGTATACAACCATTCCAAAGGCAATCTTAAGTTTCCGGCTGATGCCATTAGTGGCCATACAGTACACAGAACAGGTATGTATAAGCCATAACACAGATAAGCATCTGCTGTATTGCTATGTCGTATGAATCTCTTGTTTGTGGACGTTTGGGTGTTTACTCTGATGTTCACCAGGGAGAGTGTCTCTGTGCCACTTGTGATCTCTTGTCAACGAACCATATAACTGTCCAACTGGAGCCAAAACATTTGAACCCTAATTCTATCGAGTCAAGTTAACCTACATTATGGAATGGACTGCAAATCACTGTCCTCTCAGGCACACGCCGTGGCCCTGAGGTGTACCGTGGTTTAGTGGGAGGGGGGTGAGGATGGCACAGTTGTGGTGTTGCATCTATATGGTCACAGTGACACCTTTATAATCCAAGATGAGATCAGAAAAGAGTGAGCAGCGCACATACCTACACACATATTGATACATGATAAAACATCTTCAGTACCTCAAGCTGAGCAACTTTAAAAACACCCTCGAATGTCACCTGATTGTAAGACCATCTGAAAGATGATTTAGCATTGGACGATCTTGCACACTAGCAAAGCTCAAGACAATGGGAGAATGATTGGGCTTTTACCTACAAACAATAAAGCCTATACAAAAGCGCAATCTAAATGCGTAGACTAACTACAAGTAAATTTACTCTAACATTTTTGAGTAGCTTTACTACTTTTGGCTATTCTCCTTTTACAAGTGTAAATTTACTCAAAAGCAGTAGACTTACATGTCCCCACCCCCTGAAATGGGGTTTGGAATCAGTAAAAACATCAAATACGACCACAAAGGTACTATTAGTAGTGACTTTACAACAGTATTTGATGCTCAGTTCAATTGGTGGTGACCTCCACAGTCAGGGCAGAGATTCCCCCATGGTAAAGTATAGGTAAATTAATAACAGTTTACATCAAAAAATATTCTTATGTTAAATTTTAATGACAATTTTAGATATTTATTTTAAATGTAGAACAATATAAAAATGCTACCACATTAATAATTTTAAACAATTATATTATTTTGTAATCAATTAAATGAAAGCAATATATTTCTGAAATTTAGATTAAACAATTCCCACTTGAAGTAAAACAAATACTTTTTACTATGTGTTAAAATATATTGAAAGTGATATATATAATTAAAAGTAATTTAATTATGTTTAACAAATAGTGTTATGTTGATTTTCAAATAGGAAAAGTTAATAAAATATTGTAAAAAATTATGTTTTAGTTTTAGACAATTATCTAACATGAAATATAGTGTATTTATATTTGTAAATAGTATAAATAATGTAATTTATTTTAACATTAGTTCCTGTGGGGTTTAATGTTAAGTACCTGCAGCCATTATTTTCTATGGGAGAGTGTTTCAGTCCCTTGGGGGTACTGGACTTAGTCCAACTCTGAACTGGAGTATCTTTACGACTGTTTGGGTCCTTTTTAGCTGCAGTAACTAAAGGCCAGTTTGTGAATGGGAATGGGCTTTCTCTTTTGTGGGTGGGTACATGTCCCCCAACACCCTTCCCTACCCCTCCCATAACCCTTCCTTACTCCTCTGTTAACCCCTCCTCCAGTAGTAAGTATTCCCTATTTTCCAGCCAATCCCCCTGTACCTCCCACATTTACTACTAAACCATAGGCATATGTGTGGGGAGATCTCTGGAGTCGGGACGGAGATTTCAACACAGAAAAGATAGGAGAGACATCCGCACGTAGATTTGTGAATAGCATTTAGCAGAATGTTAGTAGTACAAGTATAGAACTACGAACATGCTACAAAATGTAGTTTGTGAATAGGCCCCAAAATGTTGCAAAGATAGAATGCAAAGCGGATACTAAGAGCAGTACCTGTACTTTCGTGGAAGTTCTTGTTGTTGATAATAATGCATTTGCCAACTTTCGCATAGTTCATCTGATACATATAGGTTTGTGCAACGATTCGAAATTGGGTCTGAGCGGAGGGGTCAGTGTTCTGCTCCTGTCCATTTTTCTTTTTTCTGCAAAACAAACAAGAGATTTAGACACTGATGAAAGAGATCGAAGACGCATGATTCAGTGACAGGTGAACCTGCAGTTATCATTGAGCCACCCAAACAAGTCCATTTTGTCACAAAAATAATCATGTTTTGAATTCTGAAGCAGAAACTTTAATGATTGTGTATTATGAAACAATAGAACTTTGGGAGAAAGTGTGCTCTTAACTACTGATAGAAACACCTTATCAAGAAACCCCCAAAGGCATTATTTCATTAAGGGACGTAGCAGAGTCGCAGGTAGCAGCAAAGGACTATTTCCCAGGGCCAGCACTTATATAAGGCAAGGTAACACTGCCTTACAGCAGTAACAAAAGGTCCAGCCAAACTGCAAGAAACCAAAGTAAAATGGCGTTTTCTCCACGCAGGCATGCTTCTACTTCTGCCTGTACATTTCTTTGGCCTAATGTCGATGGGCGGGGTATGAACGATAACGGCACTCCTCATGCGCATCATTAACATGCAGATCAGTCCAGAAAGCAGTGGGTTACAGAATCATTAGGGTCTGTATAGATTTAATGGGGGGAAACTGAGGCACAGAACGTCTGTGGTTCACAGACACCAAGACAAAAGGTTTTCTTCCACCAGCAGTATTTCTTACAGCAAGTCTCCAGGCAAATGTTGGAAATGCTCGAAGACCACAACACGTGTAAAGCCAGTCCAGGTGGCGAGGGATTACTTTGAATAATTGCTCCCACTTGTCTTTATTAGTGCAACATCACCACCGTGACATCAGGTTGGAGAGCGTGAGATGTTCTCCAGACTGGAAATGGCTGATAACATGGTCAACATCACAGTTAACTCCACTTAGGGAGAGTCATAGTCAAGATAAAAAACAATCTCCAGGGGAATTCAGGTATTCACTGTTACCCTTTAAAATATTTGGCAAACCTTTAGTTATTACATTTGTAATAGAGCTATATCAATAGTAGGAAACCCTTTGATTTGATTAAAGTCATATTTTATTGAAGACTGAAGTCGATTCTCAAAAGGAATCCTTACCCATAAAACTATTTAAAGAAGCTATAAATGATTAGTTTATATATTAATAAAATTAGTCAGGTCCCATAAAAGGTAATAGACCAGCCAATACAAATTAAGTATGAACTATTCAGACTTAACTTACACATGTTCAAGAGCAGGTATTGTCTTACACCTGCACCTCGCAGCAGAGTTGCTGTTTGACAAAAGAGAAGCACAAAATGTTCTGCAGGTTTTCCTCAAACTAAAGGACATCTGTTTTAACTTGGTGCAAGTAAGGAATTTTACCACACATGCGAAAAAATTGGGTCTTTTGTGTTGATTTTCCTAAAGAGAAACCCTACAAAAAGTGAACAGTCAACCTTTAAAACTACAGGGGAGAGTTTCCTGTTCAGAGTTTCCTGGGTGAAGTGTTTGAAAACTAAAGCAAGCCATTTATGAAGATTTAAAAATGTTGAATTCAATAGACAGTTTTAAAATATCTTAATATATGTGTTTACTTTTCCACCAGGACACTGAAATACGTTCTTCTTTTACTTTTTTTAAACAATGCTTTACAAACATGAATTGGCCAAATCAATACCTAGGCATTCGCATTAAAAATGCAAGACCTATTGGCTTTGCCGTTCCTTGTCTTAATGGCACCTCCTTTGGTATGCCCACTCGCTCTACCTCTGTACTGACTGTTCCATGTATTGAAAAGCGCGGCTGGACCCACCCCGCCCCACCTCCCAAAATGGGTGCTCAGAGTCTATTACCTTTTTTTTACTGATCCCACAAGACAGCCCAAACGAGGATCTTTTATTTATTGTTTTGCTGTTTTATATATCGCAAACTCGATCCAAAGGTATTGGAGCTCTTTACATGTTACATCACACAAGGACAAGTTCGTTTTTTTTAGGCATAGGGAGATTATTTGCCCAGAATCACAGGATGTTGAGCCGGGGCCGAAAGGTGAACCCAGTTCAAAAGTGGCAGCTCAGGCCATAACGCCACATATCCACATGTCCATAAGTGACTGGACACAGTTAAAAAAAATGATTACGTTTATCAAAATTGCATGTGGTTATTAGTAACATGACTTTCCCTCACTGGTCTAATTTAAACAGCAGCCAAGGATCGTCATACAGCTTTAGAATGAACGTGGAGGTACCGCCTCTCTGTATTTGGCGACCTGAAGTGTGCTCAGACAAGGGGCACAAACACAGGCGTGAATGAATTGATTATGTTCTACCGGCCCGCACATCAATATACCGGTCGGGTGGCAACCTTGATTGTGCGTTATGGGTGTTATGTCGGGGGCCCTAGGCCCACATACTAAGTAAATAAGTGACACAGACACCGTTAATGTGGTATTAAGAACTGGCCATCAGCAAGTGTGCTCGGATCTTTTAATTGGCAGGGTCACCTCACCGGTGATGACTGTGTTGGATGGGTTTGGGGTGGTAGTAAAAGATAGCCCCCTGGGAGTGGCTTGTAAAAACACCAGAATGTGTCCAGCAGGATACTACATTCCGCCCAAACTTTACTGAAAAACAAAACAAAACAAAAACAAGCCCTACCTGTGGAAATAAAGCAACAATAAACTGGATACCACATGATCCATCAAACTCTAAAGTCAAATCAACGGGACAGCGGTGGACGTGTGGGATGATGAAACAAACTGCACCAGGATATCTCCTCTTGAATTCATACTTTAACCTGACGGATTCAGGCACAAATGTGGGCTTGCGACGTCAGGGGCGCACTGGCAGCATACCGTGTAGGAACATGTCCCTGGTCTGAAGTTGGCCCACTCCGCTGGCACTGAAGATAATTTCTGGTACGTTTAAATAGTTCAGAAACAGGGTGCATCAGGAGCGTAGTCGGAGTCCATTGCGAAAGTTTAACAATGGTGTTGCTTGAGCCACTGAAGACAGTCTTGGTGTGCTGTGACCTGTTGAAGTCTCCGTTACACGGCCTGGCTACCTTCTGGAATCCGTCGGTGGGGTAAAGTCAAGTCCATCTCTCGTACTTGGGGAGGCCCTTGGTTGGGTTGTCATGGGACTGCTTGTGGGCTGCGCTGGGGCTGTGTGTGTGCCTGCATCTGGGCAGCTGCAAGACTGCCTAGGAGCCACTACTGAGTCGCTCGTGGAACCTCAGGGGCAGATGTGTCCTGGTCAAAACGTGCTCTCACTATCAGGATCAGGATGCAAGCCAGCTGAGCAGGTAGTCACTGGTTCTTCAGATCGTCACTGGTGCTCCTTGTCAGTGCAGGACTCTAGTCTGGTTATTTGATACTCAAGGGGTGGTGGTGATGCCCATGGCAATGATGGAGTGGTTGCCATTTGATGACCTAGCCAACAGGTGGTATGGACTTGCAGGAGTGCGGATGACTGGAGGGACTTCGTGGCCACTTGCCTTGTTACATTGTTGGTGCCATCTGCTTGAAGCAGCCGGTGACAGGTGGCTGGACGGTCGCATTGTGAAGCGCGGTTCGAGCATGCAGGCGGCCTACGTTCGGTACTCCCAATGGGCTGTCTCCAGTGAAGTCACTGCACCCCGGCGGCTGACTTGTGTCTGTAGGGGCACTCTCAGGTAGAGGCGCAAGTCCTCTGTCTCTTCACTCTGTGATCTTGTGCTCTTGCTCATCTGTGCTCATCCGGTCCTTCAGTGTGACAGGTAAGGTCACACGCTCTTCTCCAGTGACAGGTCTAATCACACTTTCTTCTTTCTTCCTTGGTTCTTGCTTGTGATGTGGCATCCTGCCACGTGCAGCGGGTGTTCTCTTCACCCTTGTGCAATGATGGCATCGGGCCACATGTTGTCAGTTCTCCTCACTGGGACCTCCTGCCAGTTCCATTGTTCATTGGACTGCGCATCTTCTCCTGTCTTGGACCACGAGCAGGTCCATTCCTATCTGTAGGACAGGGCGTCTTCTCGCATGTGCGTCAGCCATTTCGTGGACGGCAGTGGAAGTGGGTGTGGTTTGATGGATACGGTCTGCAGCTTCTTCCATACCTTTCTTCTCTTCAACAAGGTATTCCAGGTGCCAATCAGAATCGCCATGGGAGACGAGAGTCTTCTTCCATTTGCGGTGGTGGCTGCCAGTGGTGGCTGCCAGGTAACGGGGGTGGTGGGGCGAGGTTGAACAAAAAAGAAAAAAAACACTTACCTTTTCCCTGCCGCCTTCTCACCATCATTGCATCTCTTACTGGCAGTCCAGGAAGCACCCAGGCTCCCGTAAGCCAATCACCACGCTGCAATGCAGCATTGTGATTGGTCTGAGCGCCATGGTTTGGCACTCAGACGGGTAATGGGAGCCTGGGCATGTTCCTCACCAGGCTGTGTATTCCAGCCTGGTGAGGAACATGCAAAGTGTGCATGACAGTTTGGCCGGCCCAAGACGGCCGGCCAAGCAGTCATGCGCACTTAGTGTGTGCACACCACTCCTCCCCCTCTGCCCCAGCCCGCCCCGCCCTAACCCTAACCCAACCCCGTAGCAAAGAAAAATAAAATGAAGAGTTCTTTATCATTTTATTTGAATTTTTTCTGCTCTGACAGCAGAGTGGCGACACTCCTCCGCCTTAGACACTCCTCTCCTCATGCCTGTAATGGGCCGATGTGTGACTCAGTCTTAAGGCAGTGTTGGGGGCACTGCCTTAATAGTCTCTGGCTCACTGCGGGACGGTGCTTCTGCAGTTGAGATGTAGATGCTCTCTTTCCTGCATTCAGGCCATACTAGGCTTTTACTCCCCTCTTTTCTCGGGGGAAGCGCTGGTGACACTGGGCATGTGTGAGTTAGATGGTAGACTGCTCCTTACTGTGAAGCTTCTCAGGCGCTCATGGGTGCGCTCGACTGCCTCCCTGTATGCCTGCTCTTCACAGGCGCTGCAGCCTGTGGGTTAGTGACTTATGCTGCTGTACCCCTTCTTCTTCCTCTAAGGTGAGTGCCTCTATCCTGCTTAGGCACTTGGCCTCACTACCTTGGCTGTCCATTTCTTGTCTGTGGAAGCTTTCTGAGTTGGGATTTGCAGACTCTTGTCCTTCAAAAGGTAGGCAGCCCTCTAGGGTGCGTATTGCACTCTTTCTAAACAGTCTTTTGCTGTGGCTGCCTAGAGCACCGTTGCAAGAGCCAGGCCTCACTCCCGTCTGATGCTTGCTACTCGGGCACATGGCAGCCTTGCGTGTAGGCTACCCTGCAAGGACATCATGCTACTCCTTCATTGTAGGCAGAGGTCGGCCAGTGTGTCTTGAAGCACACCACTTCTTCAGCGCTGCAGTGGCAAGCAAGTGGCACTGCAGCGGCCACCAGGCGGGCACGAAGTCCCCTCAGCACCCGCTCAACAGTTGCTGTAGATGCCAGTGCTGGGCTTCCCACGCTGCTGGTGAGTCTGTGTAGGGGGTGGGACCCACGTGGCCACAGTTCCCGTTTGCTCTGCTAGGAAGCAAGTACAGTTGACCTCCCTCCCGGTGACTGTACTTCAGCAGGGAGGGTGAGGTTGTGGTGTCATTGCTTGCTCACTCCCGGCTGGGAAGGTGGGCGCAGCGCCTGTCTCAATGCTGGCATGGCACTGGGCACTGCTCTTCCCCTCTGCAGGCGGGGTGCCCCAACATGCTGCTTCCACTATTCATGCCACCATATTTTGCAGGGACACTGTGGTGTACATCAAGCGGGTAAGCTTTCTCACCGTCATGTGACTGCGTGTTCTCCCCCTGTGAGCCACACTTGTCAGGGTGCAACTATGCGGGCATTACACAGTCCTGTTGTGGATGGTGTTAGGGTGATTCACGCACCTCTTCTTTGCGTGCCCTGCACTGCTAGAGGGTGAGTGCTATCTCCTCGCCCACGCAGTAGTTGCTGATGTGGGGTAGGGGGTGTCCCCTCATACAGTCGAAGTTTGCAGCATGTGGGATCTTCACTCTCAGAGCTGGCTGCGACCCTTTATCCCCCGATCTCAGACCGTTCCACTCCCAGTTGTACGCTGCGAATATATACCCTAACAACGTATGCGAATACATCGCATGCCATTACAACGCGGTCGTTACAACGACCGTGTTGATAGAACGCATACCATTACATCGCAAGTCATTAGTATGACTTGCTGTAGGGGGCGCGCTGGACTTAGGAATAGTATTATTTACTATTCCTACTCCAGTTTGTGCAACAGCAGGGAAGGTGTTGGATTCTAAATCCAACACCAGTGCGCCCCTACAGCAAGTCGTAGTAATGACTTGCGATGTAACGGATGCGTGGTAACAAAGCGGTCGTTGTAACAATCGCTTTGTAATGGTACCGCATTGTGGAGACAGCGTTGTAAACGCTGTTTCCGGTACGCTTCTGCCTGTGGCGCTGCTGCCTGCGGGGCTCACCTCACGCCCGTCGGGGTAAGCTGGCACTTCACCTGGTTCTCTGCTGCCTTAAAGGAGTCACAGCAGAGGAACATTTGACCAGTTCTCCCCTTCTCCTCAAGTCTGGGGACGACCCAATTAGTGTGCCTGTGCTGGCTCATGGCAGACCAGCTGCTGCAGGGTCATTCCCTTACGGGCACCAGTGTCCTCGCCCACCGGGTGCAGCGTGCCGGTAGGGGTGCTTTAGGCACAGGCTACACTTTCCCCCACAGTAAACTTCAGAGCTGCTGCATGCCTACATTCGGGTCAGACCCGCTTGTCGCCATTGTTATGTCGTGGGCCCTAGGCCTACATATTAAGTAAATAAGTGACATGGACACCGTTAGTATGGTACTAAGAACTCGCCACCAGCAAGTGCGCGCGGACCTTTTTATTGGCAGGGTCACCTGACTGGTGATGCCTCTGTTGGATGGGTGTGGGGTGGAAGTAAAAGCCAGCCCTCTGTGTGTGGCTGATAAAAACACTAGAATGTGCCTAGCAGGACACTACAATGGGGTTGTTGGAAATGGCCCTTTTTGCAGGGTTATCCCCAAACTTTTTGCTTCTTCCTCCTACTTTTTCCTGACCTGTTTGTGTTGGTTTTAGGACTCTGGGCACTTTACCACTGCTAATCAGTGCTAAAGTGCATATGCTCTCCGTGTAAATTGTGTTATGGATTGGTGTTTCCATGATTGGATATTTGCTTTACTTGTTAGTCCCTAGTAAAGTGCACTGAGTGTGCCAGGGCCTGTAAATCAAATGCTACTAGATGACGGCTGAAATGCCAGAAACCGGTCCTAGGATGCTTGTTTCCGGTCCAGGGAAGACATGGCTTGGCAGTTCGGGCTGGACTGTTCCCATGAGGCACAGGGTCAGACTGATTTGCATATGGCCATGTCTGAACTGGGGTGGTGGAGTGAGCTAAAGAATGATGATGGATTAAACCCAGATCAGTTGACTGGGGGTGAGTGTTTGATTGGCTCAAACGTTCCGTCCATCATCCCCTTTTGTATCGCTTTGGTCGCCCTAAGTTGGTGGGGGTATGCCCAGACGTGGGTCCCTTGCTCACTTTGCCACTGGATTCAAGCAAGCCTGGCTGATGACGGCTGAAATGCCAGAAACCGGTCCTAGGATGCTTGTTTCCGGTCCAGGGAAGACATGGCTTGGCAGTTCGGGCTGGACTGTTCCCATGAGGCACAGGGTCAGACTGATTTGCATATGGCCATGTCTGAACTGGGGTGGTGGAGTGAGCTAAAGAATGATGATGGATTAAACCCAGATCAGTTGACTGGGGGTGAGTGTTTGATTGGCTCAAACGTTCCGTCCATCATCCCCTTTTGTATCGCTTTGGTCGCCCTAAGTTGGTGGGGGTATGCCCAGACGTGGGTCCCTTGCTCACTTTGCCACTGGATTCAAGCAAGCCTGGCTGATGACGGCTGAAATGCCAGAAACCGGTCCTAGGATGCTTGTTTCCGGTCCAGGGAAGACATGGCTTGGCAGTTCGGGCTGGACTGTTCCCATGAGGCACAGGGTCAGACTGATTTGCATATGGCCATGTCTGAACTGGGGTGGTGGAGTGAGCTAAAGAATGATGATGGATTAAACCCAGATCAGTTGACTGGGGGTGAGTGTTTGATTGGCTCAAACGTTCCGTCCATCATCCCTTTTGTATCGCTTTGGTCGCCCTAAGTTGGTGGGGGTATGCCCAGACGTGGGTCCCTTGCTCACTTTGCCACTGGATTCAAGCAAGCCTGGCTGATGACGGCTGAAATGCCAGAAACCGGTCCTAGGATGCTTGTTTCCGGTCCAGGGAAGACATGGCTTGGCAGTTCGGGCTGGACTGTTCCCATGAGGCACAGGGTCAGACTGATTTGCATATGGCCATGTCTGAACTGGGGTGGTGGAGTGAGCTAAAGAATGATGATGGATTAAACCCAGATCAGTTGACTGGGGGTGAGTGTTTGATTGGCTCAAACGTTCCGTCCATCATCCCCTTTTGTATCGCTTTGGTCGCCCTAAGTTGGTGGGGGTATGCCCAGACGTGGGTCCCTTGCTCACTTTGCCACTGGATTCAAGCAAGCCTGGCTGATGACGGCTGAAATGCCAGAAACCGGTCCTAGGATGCTTGTTTCCGGTCCAGGGAAGACATGGCTTGGCAGTTCGGGCTGGACTGTTCCCATGAGGCACAGGGTCAGACTGATTTGCATATGGCCATGTCTGAACTGGGGTGGTGGAGTGAGCTAAAGAATGATGATGGATTAAACCCAGATCAGTTGACTGGGGGTGAGTGTTTGATTGGCTCAAACGTTCCGTCCATCATCCCCTTTTGTATCACTAGAGGGCCTGCAGCGCTGATTGTGCCACCCACGTGAGTAGCCCTGAAAAGGTAACTCAGACCTGCCATTGCAGAGTCTGCGCGCAGTTTGTAACTGCCATGTCGACTTGGCCAGTGCACACACTTGCCAGTCTCTAACCTTCCCTTTTCCTACAAGTCAGCCACCCCTAAGGTAGGCCCAAGGTACCCCCGTGGGCAGGGTGCAGTGTATGTGAAAGGTAGGACATGCCCTGGTGTGTGTGTGGCATGTCCTGAAAGTGAATGACTGCCAATTTCGTTTTTCACTATTGCAAGGCTACCTGTTCCCCATAGGACAGAATGGGAAGTTTGTTTATAACATCTTATAAACATAACTAGCCCTGGGAACTAGGTAGGAAAATAAAGTTTAGTATGCCTGAACTCAGAATCTAAAGATGCATCTTTTAGTGAAGGTGATTTTTACATTCTGTGTTTGAAAATACCACTTTTAGAAAGTAGGTATTTCCTTGCTCAGTCATCCTGTGTGCCTCTGTTGGAAGGTGGATTGCCTGTCTGGGTTTTGGATGACAGAAGGCTGGGGAGCAGGAGTGGCTCCAGATAGTCTAGGTGGGTCGGGAAAGGGCTGAATAGACCTGGGCTGCAACTGGGGAAGGGGAGGAGATTTCCTTGCACCTCAAAGGGCCTGGTCTGCCTCTGACAATGCCGTCTCCACCTCCTGCCAGGAAGTCGCACCAGAGAAGGCAGAACTGGTTCTGGCTGGGCACAGACACTCTCTGCCTAAGAGATCAAAGGATTTTGGAATATAAATATTGGGGCCCAGACCCCTGAACTTTAGAACTCTTTTGGATCAAGAAGACTGCCAAGAAGAAGAGCTGGAGAAGCTGTGAGAAGGAACTACCACTTTGCTGTGTGCTTTGCTGTGTTGGCCTGCAGTGGCTGCTTCTGTCTTGGGCAGAGAAAGGACCGGACTGAACTTTCTGCAATCTACTTTGTGAGTTTCTCCAAGGGCTTGAGGTAGAGCTTGCCCCCTGTTCAAGAAGTCTGAGGCAAACAAAGACTTCAAGCTCTTCTGCCCTCAGCACTGGGGTCTGTGTGTTTTGTGCTGCAACAGAAGAAAAGCAACTCGACGAAGTCTACAACGCCGCTGCCGACTCCGTGTCCCGAAGGCACCGCAGAGGGCACCGCCGCACCGCCGCACCGCTACCCTGGTCTCACCGACGATGCCTGCTGACGCCGCCACCGAGCTGCTGCTCGCACCGCGACCTGTGGGCACCGCACTCCACACCGCTTCGCGACGACGCCTGGGCACCGCAGAGGGCAATGCCGCACCGCGACCCTGGTCTCACCGACGATGCCTGCTGACGCCACCACCAAGCCGCTGCTCGCACCGTGACCTGTGGGCACCACACTCCGCACCGCCTCGCTTCACGACGACGCCTTGGTATCCCCGACGACACCGCTCCACGCCAAAATCTACGCCGCTGCTTGCACCGTGGTTCGAGGGCACCGCTCGTAAAGTTACACGACGCACCGCCCTCATCCCGCACTGCAGCCTTGGCCTACCAACGCCTGCGCCATCGACTCCAGTTCATCAGCAGATGTCAGCGCTTCAGCAATGACGACGCCGCTGCTTGCACCGTGACCTGCCTGCACCGTGACGAGCATCGCCTTCATCTCGCACCGCGACCCTGGTCTCACCGACGACGCCATCCGACGCCGTCACCGAGCCGCTGCTCGCACCGCGACCTGAGGGCACCGCACACCGCACCGCTGCATTTCACACCGCAGCACCCGGCGCCTGCCGACGCCAGCGCTCCTGACTTCAACAGAGAGGAGATCGATCTGCAACGCGTGCGACTTCGAGGGCCCCGACGACCCCTGCACCGACCTCCGGAACCGACGCCTGCGGACACTGTGCTTTCGGAAGCCCAACGAGAGGTCGCCGACGCCCTGCATTTCTAAAAGGTACTGTTTGCGGGTCTTGCCGACACCGTAGATGACCCGCGACGCCGCGGTCAGCCAGAACTGTTTGGATTTGTTTGCTCACGACGCCGTGATAGCCCCGGACGGAGCTATCGACATCAAGGAACTGGAATTATTTTGGTATACTTCAACCAAATCATCCAACATTGAAAGTACCAACGAATCACAGCCTGAAGATTCAGACCTAGCATAGACATTAAACACAGTCAAAACTAAACTGGTTGGAAAAACAAGTTGGATCCCCATTATGTCCTGTGAGTTTATGGGTAAGTGCCTATACTTGCAAGCTAAGGAATTCTTTACTAAAATCAAGTGGCCACCACTCGCCCTGCCCGACAATTTAGGCGGAATAGCTTCCAGGCTATAGGTGGTATGACCATTAATATGTACCATTTCCACTGCCCAAGTCTCTTGGAAGAGACAGATGTCGTTGTTCCCAATATATGACAACCAGTCTTGGTCTTAGAGTTTAAGGTGGATACCCGCTAAATTCCACGATATCATTGTAAGGCTGTTATTGTCCACCATTGTAGTTGCGGGAACACGCTTGTGGGTGTGCATATAGTTAGAGAAGCTATCACCACTGGTTGGATTTGTTACGCAAGGACTATGGAGGACTTGTGACTGAAACATGGTCTCAACTGCACTAGTGATATTATTGGATAATATATCAACATTTACAGCCCGCTCTATACTACTTATAAACGGTTCAGCAACATAGTCAATGCCCTGGACTCCAATGAGCAGTTCATTATCGTTGTCCATATTATCTAACAGTGGAGCGTTGATAACAGAGCTACTATTAGGCCTATGCCCCAAATAAAGGCTACCAGTATTACATTTCTCAGGAAAATCTTTGGATGTCAACACATTGGGTGGTGAAGGAACACAGATATGCAATGTTTCCAAACAATTCTCCGATGTTGTCGCTATCACATTACCCCTTATAGCGTTTCCAATCGATTCTGGTCCTCCACCCAATGTGGACAGTCAATCGTTGTCATCAATGGGGTTAAAAACATCAAAACTATTATTCACCGGGATAGCAAATCTGTGCACATCCCACCCCCTCCCATGGATTGCCCCTTGATTATGTAGTGTAGAACCAGATGGTTTATAAAAATAGCCAAGCGGTAGGATGCTAATCCCCGTTTCCTCCACAAACCAATTACTCGCCCTCTCAAGGATAGCTTGAACCAGTTCTGGTGACCTAAATGATAACACTACACAGTCACCTTTGAAGGATTTCCTTGAATTCCCCAACCAACCAACCCGCCTTACCATTTTGAACTCTGTAAAAAGTGCATTTGATAACCCGGTCTTGGCAGTTAGCAAGTGCAATGATTTGTTTCTAAGATTGGTCCAATGTTCCAAGGTTCCAGATGGTAATGTGGGGACATTGGCCAACACTATAGTATGAGGTGTTGCTTCGGGGGGTAGATGTAATAGGTTAGCACCTGTCGCTTCCCTCACTGGCTTAACATAATGTCCATGCATACTTTGGAGTTGCGCTTCTACCCTACAAGCGCTCTTGAGCCTATGCTGGGGTAGAGTTTTTTGGATGTTAAGTAATCGCTTCTGGATGTTAGATGGAGTATAAGCTACATCGTTGGGCCTCCCCGTCGTCACCCCTACACAGTTTGTAGAATAGGAGTCCAATGGGGCATTTGGGGGTGCCAACACAATACCAGAGGCGGGGGTAGGAGCGTCACGCTGGACATTAGGGCGGCTACTAAACCCTGTGGGCAAGACGGATTTAGCACTGCACTGGCACTGACACAAGGTAACCTTCTGCTGGGAAGGCTGAGTGCTCAAGCGGTTTTGCTGGTTCTGCTGGCTCTCCTGGCTTGAGGATACAGGCCTTACAAACTTATCCAATTTTTCTAAATTTGCTTCCAACCTTGACAGTTTTTGCAATAAAGGATTCAGTAAGGTCGATATAACCTCACTCATTTTGGGCCAAAAATCCCTGCTATCGTCCCCGCTATCATCTATCTGCGGGGGAGAGCAAGATGACAGTGGTAGAGAAGAATCTTCAACGATAAGGCCAGAAACTATTGATTTGCAGTTCCCAACATTCACTGCCTCCCTCGTAATGCCTCTACGCCCTCTCTTTGGTAGGGGGTATGGTTGTTTATTACAATTCTGCCCTTTCCTCTTTTTGGACTGGTGCGGAGGGCTACCCCCCTGCATAATTTTTCTTTTTTGCCCTCGAGTAAGTACTTTGGGCCTGGTGACTGCGTCAGGGGTCTGTGAAAGACCATTCGACACAAGGGCCTGATGAGGCAACACAATAGGCGTCACATGAATAGAAGTGGGATTTAAATCTTTATCTCCAAAGTCTGGGTCAGGCAGTACTAACTGACTAGCAGGCAAAAGCGGTTCTAAAGATAACCTGCGCTCAGTCAGAGCAATTTCATGGATGAGGGCCGATTCTGCCCTTAAAAGAAAAGCATCCAATGTTCCAACAACTCCCTGACCCACTGATAATTTACTTTTTCCTAATAAGGGCTTTGCCATTTTCTGCCACGAGAAAAAAAAAAGAAAATAAATTGGATATTACCACACACAAAGCAATAGTGAATATGACTGACCTTGTACCATTAGTCCCTAGATCCTAAATTTCCTTCTTAATGTCCAGTAGTCCACAATATGTCCATCTGTAACGCCCAATTTACATGTACATGTACATAACCTGGCCCAGCCCGGCCTCCTCCGGTCTCGGACGGGCGCAGACGGGCCCGCCCTTGGCCCGGGCTTCGCGCCGCGGAGTGTGGATGGCGCTTTTCAGCGCGTCTGGCGCATTTGGCTCCGCCCCCTCCTGGGAGCCTGCTGTATTGTGGATGTTGGCGTCCCCCTGGCACTAGCACCGGCAGCAAGAAAACGGCAAGCGGCAAAGCGTCCCGCGCCGCGGAGTGTGGATGGCGCTTTTCAGCGCGTCCGGCGCATTTGGCTCCGCCCTCTCCTGGGAGCCTGCTGTATTGTGGATGTTGGCGTCCCCCTGGCACTAGCACCGGCAGCAAGAAAAACGGCAAGCGGCAAAGCGTCCCGCGCCCCGGAGTGTGGATGGCGCTTTTCAGCGCGTCTGGCGCATTTGGCTCCGCCCCCTCCTGGGAGCCTGCTGTATTGTGGATGTTGGCGTCCCCCTGGCACTAGCACCGGCAGCAAGAAAAACGGCAAGCGGCAAAGCGTCCCGCGCCGCAGAGTGTGATTGGCGCTTTTCAGCGCGTCCGGCGCATTTGGCTCCGCCCCCTCCTGGGAGCTTGCTGTATTGTGGATGTTGGCGTCCCCCTGGCACTAGCACCGGCAGCAAGAAAAACGGCAAGCGGCAAAGCGTCAAGGAACTGTTTTTAAAGCATATTTTGATAACTGAAGATTTGAAGTACTGTATTGTGGATTTTTATCGTTTTTGGTCTCGTCTTAGGTATATAAAAATATTGGATATTTTTCTAAACTGGTGTGGTGTCCTTTTGCAGTGCTTACACTGTATTACTGTTGGTTATGTGCAAATGCTTTACACACTGCCTCTAAGACAAGCCTGACTGCTCGTGCCAAGCTACCAAGGGGGTGAGCAGGGTTTATTTTAGGAGTGTAACTCCCTTATCCTGACTAGAGTGGTGGTTTCTGCCTGGCTTTGGCACATGCCCTAGCCTACCAAAAATCCCATTTCTAACAGGGGTCAAATGGAAAACTCTCGTTTTAAGTAGGTTCGGTTGAGGGGCAGTTCATATAGCATGACGGCTACGCAATTACAATACCAACCAGGCCGGGGGTGACAGCGGACAACGTTGTTGCAGGCAAGCTTCATGTAAATATCCCCTTCCCCCAACCAGGCCACAACTGGAGAATACAAGGCATGAAAGAGGGGCAAGGCGGTGCAGGATTTTTTGTTTAAAGCATGCATGGCGTTATCAAATTGTCTCTCAGTTTCAGAATCGACAAGCACACAGATAGAACGCTGTAACAAGAGGAGCATCTACAGAGACAGTCCACCTTAGGTAAGAGCAAGGTTTGCACAAGGGCAGAACAAAAGCTGCCTTGCCATTCAGGTAAGTAACTGCAAACTCCTTTTTTTTTTGTTTTTAGAGTTTTATATAGCGCGAACTAGACCCGAGGCATCAGGTATCAGAGCGCTTTACATAAGCACCAGTTTCGTTACAGATGAACTCATTCATTTTAGTTAGGCATGGGGAGATTAAGTGATTTGCCCAGAATCACAGGATGTTGAGTGTCGTTGCTGAGACTTGAACCCGGTTCCCCAGGTCCGAGATCGATCGCTCTAGCCGTAAGGCTACATCCTCTCCCCAAACCTTCCTTAGGGAAGGGATGCGAACGGGCACTTGAGGGTAGGATTCTGGCGCCCTGGGCCAACCCAGGGCCTTCATTCGGGCAGGTTTGCTTGATGATGTGCTTTCTCATTTCAGACAACCGCTAATAGTTTAAAAGGGCGACGAGGACCTCATGAGGTATTGCAGACAAGCTCGCACCAAGCGCCATCCAAGGAGTAAGTACCTGATAATGGGAAAGGTGGCTTATTTTGTAACAGGCAATGGTAGGGGTCACCACAACGGACTTTGGCCAACAGCCAGATAACAGGGCAGCAATGGTGACCACCAATGCACAGGTGGCACAGAGTAAGAACAAATGTAAATGAAATACATATCACAATCACAGTCTATTCCACGCAAGGGCAAGGAAGCAAAAGGATACCGTAACCATCACGACATAGGGACGCGGCAAGAACGGAGGATCAAAACTCTCCGGCGTTATTCTCGATGGAAGACAACCCAGAGCCAGGGGCCGAAATAAGTGAAGCATCTGACATAGCTTTCTGGGCCGAATTTACAGTATTGGCACAGGCTGCCAACTGGGCCATAAAGGCTTTGGCTGATCACGTGGGCAGCGTACGTGGCCCCACCCAACACAGGACTACATATCATGACTCTTCAATGCCGCTGGCTCAGAGATGGCTTCCTCAATTCAATTCAATTCAAGACGCCCCCACCACTCTCAAGAGGAAAAAGGTGGCGGGATGAAACAATGCCCCGAAGCAGAGGAAAGCGAGGAAGGCATCTCTAGACTCAGCCCCACAGAGGTCTTATCACCTGAGCCCAGCACGGCAAGCCAACCCATTTCGAGACAGCTCGCTACACAGCCGCAGCCTAAAGAAATCCACGATACAGGGGCAGTTGGGTGAGATGATGGACGTAATGCAAGGACTCATGGATACGGTAAAAACCCTGGCGGAGTCATGCGCTTTAGCAGGTAGTAAAAGGGACACAGGGGACAAGGAAAGACACCACTGCCCTCCAACCCCAGGAGGGTGGAAATCCCCCCCCCAAGCAATACCCCAGGCACCACAGCAGGTAACGGCTCAGGGACAAACGAGATAGGCCTGGGAGGGAACACAAGCAGGGATACCCCAGCACTAGAATACAGACTACCAGCACCCATATGATATACCAGGTCATTGTTAGAATGGAGGATCCCCTTAGCCACAAAAGAAAGGATTTTGAAAATGGAATTTATAGATATTTTCTCTCTATCGATGCATAGCAAGAAGGGCATTGAGACAACCACACTGGCAGGCAAGGAAGAGGACTGGAAACCAAAGCGGAGAGCCAGGCCCGAGCGGACCTTAGACAAATGGTTTGAGGCTTTCTTAATCCTCTCAACTGTAATTATGAAAAAGTTCCCAGAGCAAGGCCCAGCAATATATTATTACAAAAGGGTCATGTATGATGAATGCAAGCTAAATGGGGGAGAGGGTGGTTAACCTACGATAAGGCGTTCAGGCAAAAAACGGAATACACCATCACAATGACATGGGACAGCAAGGACGTTGATTTCTGGATGCAGCACATGAGGGCCAGAAATGTGCCTGCACCCAGAGAATGGAGCTACAAAGCTTGTGCATTCAGGCTGGGATTTGACAGGGGCAGCTACTATAAAAGAGATTTCAAGCAGCCCTTTCGAGGGAGTGGGGGGGAGGGGTGTTTCCGATATAGTGGTCAGCAAACCAAGAGACAGGGCAACTCAGTGTGTCACCTCTACAGCAGCGGGGCATGCACATGGGGGACTGCATGTAAGTGTGGCCATAACCTTCGCAAGTGCTTTGGTGCCCATCCAGTGTCAGCATGTGGTAAGCAGGGCCCAAGGCAAGACAAACCCAGGGGTACAGGGCCTGTCACCAGCACAAAGCAGACATAATGTTAATGACACATTAGCCCCCTTGCCAATTAAATTTGACATGCTAGCAGACCTACTTAGAGATTATCCATGGCATGAGGCCTGTGAACTACTGTTCCCAGGATTCAGAGATGGCTTTGTAATCCCTTACACAGGCCCCCTTATAGTGAGAACAGCCAAGAATTTAGAGTCGGCCATGGACCTACCATTGACAGTAAATTAGTCAAAGAATGTCAGTTAGGGCGAACAGCTGGCCCTTTTGAATTCCCACCACTAGAAAACATGATTATTTCACCCCTAGGTGTTGTCCCCAAAAAAGAGCAGGGAAAATTCAGCCTAATGCATCACTTGTCCTACCCCAAGGACACATCAGTGAATGAATTCCTCGCCGAAGATGCATGCTCAGTGACGTATGAGCCTTCGACGATCCAGTGGCCTTGGTTCAACAAGCCGGCCCACACAGGCAGCTGGTGAACGAAGACACAGAATATGCCTTCAGGCTCTTACCAGTCCACCCCATCAGTTTTCACTTGCTCAGCATGCGTTGGTGTGATAGCATTTACTTTGACAAATGCATTTCAGTGGGCTGTGCAGTGTCATGCTCTTACTTCGACGCATTTAGCACCTTCCTGGAGTGGGCTCTAAAAAAGAAGGGCCCACCGAGGAGTGCCATGCAATATCTGGACAATTTTTTGCTCATTGGGAAGGCTGGCACAAACGATTGTCAGGAAACCCTCTTCGTTTTTCAAGAGCTTTGCAATGAGCTGGGAGTGCCATTAGCTCCTGAGAAGACCCAGGACCCCACACACACTCTCACATTATTGGTTATAGAGCTGGACACTTCAAAGGGGATGTGTCTTTTGCCTCGAGACAAAATAGAGGCCCTCTGTATAGAAATTCAGAAACTCCTAGCTAGGACAAAGGTGACATGGGGAACCATTCAGAGCTTATTAGGCAGGCTCAACTTTGCAGCTAGAGTAATCCCTACAGGTAGGCCATTTGCACGCAGACTGGCAAGGGCTTCAGCCGAAGTAGTCAAGAAGCATCACATGATTCGGCTGAATCAGGTAATGAAAAAAGACCTGGCCATGTGGGCCACCTTTCTGAGAGACTTCAACAGAGCACTGATGTGATCTGAACCAGCAGGTAAGGCTTGTAATGGATGCATAAGGGCATGTAGGATTTGGTGCCATACTAGGAACCCAATGGTGCGCAGCAAAGTGGCCCCATGCTTGGGACAAGCGGGGCATCACACAGAATGTATTAGCCCTAGAGCTCATTCCGCAGCCCTGGCACTCTTGCTGTGACCCAGGGAACTAAGGAATAGAGAGATAGTGTTTTGGTCTGGCAACATGCTGGTAGTCCACACGCTTAATGCCCAAACAGCTAAATGCTCCATTATGCTGGGTCTCATTCGAGAACTGGTCAGTGCTTGCCTTTACAACAATGTGGACTTACACACGCACCATGTGCAAGGCATAAAGAACACCGCAGCTGACGCACTTTCTTGTTTCCAGTGGGAGAGGTTCCAAATGGCTTGCCCAGAGGCAGATCCAAGGATGGCGCCTTTCCAGAAGGACTGGTGGGGACAGGTGCAGTGGAACCCAGATGAATGGCCCTGGGTGAGCAGGCATTGGCCCACAGCACCAGAATCTGGTGCAGCAACTGCTTCTCCACCTTCATGTCTACAACGGGTAGCCAGGGTAGTGGAGGTCTGGCTCAGATCAAAGCAAGGGTGCAGCAGTTCGTGCTATGGGCAAGGGACAACAGGAAACCCCATGCCTGGGTGTGCAGGCATATGGCAGTGATAGAGCACTTCACCAAGCTGGCTGGACAAGCCGACCATATCAGCAGCTTCCTGCTATGGGCTGCCCTGAAAGGGTGGGCACGGGATGAGGTCAGGGCACTGGACAGCAGGATAACAATCAAATTTGGGACATTAAAAAACTTGATGGATGAGCTAGGGAGCACGTGCACCGCCAAATATGAAGAAGCATTATTCATGGCGAGATTTTTATTGGTATTCTTTGGGCCCTCAGATGAAGTGAGTTGGTAGCATACTCCAAAGTAGATACCACAATGAGAGCCCTAGCAGCACAGAACAATGAAGTAGTGGGCACCCAGCTGCGCATCAAAGTGAGGCTCTCCAAGACAGACCAAGCAAGCAGAGGTACAACCATCACCTTACATGCTCTAGAGCAGTGATGCTCACAGTACGACCCGGGAGCCGCATGCGTACCTCCTGACCTTTACATGTGGCCCCCTGTGCAGCAGCAGCACTGGGCTGCTGTTTACTCGACTCAGCACTAACATGATTTTTTTTTTTTTAAATATACAGCAAGCACTTATATAAATGTTAATTGCAGTTAGGGAAAGGAAGTAACTAGGCCCTTAACTTTACGAACACCTTCATTTTTAAAGACAGCAAACATGTGAAAATAAAATAGTCTTTTCAAAATTCAAAAAGTCTATTTCATCGACCTGTAGAACCATTTCACCTTAGTAAATCAAATTGTAGCAGTACATTCAGAAGTATTTTTCTTAAATTCATGTTTTCAAACATGAATTTAGAAACGTTCATGCTCCCCTAAACCCCCACCACCACCACCACCAATGCCATGAGTGATTACATTCAAGCACAGGAGAGGGTTTTGAACAGCATGCATCCTGAAATCATGTATTTCGAGTTTCTCTTATATGTGTTAACGAAGGAAAAGGAGGGAAATTGAAATAAAACAATTGCCCAGGTTCACACAATTTGGTCAAGTGGAGATGCAGGATTCAGCCCAGGTTTTCTGCTTTCACATTGCGCAGTTGAGTTCCTCTACTAAATATACATGCTTTGCTTCCCCAACACCGACTTTACACCCCCTGCTGGCATCAGTGCGTCCCTCGGTCACACGAAAGACAAAACTTTGCAGCCCCTGGGAAAATGTTTGTGAGTACCCATGCTCTAGAGGTAAGTAATAACTACCCAGTCACAATAGTGCGACAATACATGCTAGTACGCCCATGCATTGCAGGCTTCTTTCTCATACACATGGATAGTACAACACTCACCATGTTTCAGTTTCGCAAAGTTCTGGCCAAAGTCCTGTGAAAGGCGGAGTTTACTCTGCACATTCTTTGAAGATTGGGGCAACAACAACAACATTCAAGGAGGACTTTCCTAGCGACAGAATCAAAAGCATTGGCCACTGGGCACCTGATAAGTGCAACCTATATGTGAGACCATAAGGGCTGTGTGTATGTCCTATGCAACAACCATACACCACAAACAACTGAGAGCAGTCCCAGGTAGAGTGAGGGGTAGCAGGCAACGGACTGTCATGGACTACAGTAGACTTTATTTTACATTGCAAATAGTTTGCAGAAACCAGGGTGTGCCATCGCATTCCTTGGTGGAAGCTGCCGGAGGAACTGACACCAAAGGTGACTTGGAGAAGAGGCTATTTTATGGCGAAGGAGATGATGCAATATGTTAACTGTGCATGAGAATGCAGCACAGCACAAGTGTGTCAATGACATTGTAAATGTAGTACGAGTGTGAAGTGATGAATAAACGTTTGAACATGGAGTGTTCAAATGATAGACGTGAGTATACGCAAGAGCGCTGCAAAACTTAGAACTATTACAAGGACACACCCCTGCAAGGCGGGTGGTACCTAGTACCTTAGGCTCCCCAGTATTGAAGTGTTTCTTTCTCCTTGCATGCAGGTGCAAGATTCTGGGTTATCAGGAACTCTTTCGTGGCCAGGGTAGCAAGATGGGCACGCTTAAACAATTGGAGCGGCAGCCTGATCGCACACTTGACATGGATCGGCACCCACAGCATGACGTGGGCTATGCTAGAACCCAAACTGATGCAAAAACAACAATTGATGGACAGAATGCAGAACAATGTCATACATTCACCCCAGTACAGAGATCTGGGCCTAAATCCATCGTTTTTTTGCTCACCATGCCATTCCAGTTTAGACCCAGCCATATGCAAATCAGTCTTGACCCTGCGCCCAATGGGAACAGTCCAGCCCGAACTGCCAGGCCAGGTCCTCCCTGGACTGGAAACAAGCATCCTAGGACCGGTTTTGGGCTTTCAGCCCTCATCAGCCAGGATAGCTTGACTCCAGTGGCATGGAGAGCACGGGACCCACGTCTGGGCATACCCGTCCCACTCAGGGTGACAAATGCAAAAACAACAATTGATGGACAGAATGCAGAACAATGTCATACATTCACCCCAGTACAGAGATCTGGGCCTAAATCCATCGTTTTTTTGCTCACCATGCCATTCCAGTTTGGACCCAGCCATATGCAAATCAGTCTTGACCCTGCGCCCAATGGGAACAGTGCAGTCCGAACTGCCAGGCCAGGTCCTCCCTGGACTGGAAACAAGCATCCTAGGACCGGTTTCGGGCTTTCAGCCCTCATCAGCCAGGATAGCTTGACTCCAGTGGCATGGAGAGCATGGGACCCACGTCTGGGCATACCCGTCCCACTCAGGGTGACAAATGCAAAAACAACAATTGATGGACAGAATGCAGGACAATGTCCTACACTCACCCCAGTACAGAGATCTGGGCCTAAATCCATCGTTTTTTGGCTCACCATGCCCTTCCAGTTTGGACCCAGCCATATGCAAATCAGTCTTCACCCTGCGCCCAATGGGAACAGTCCAGCCCGAACTGCCAGGCCAGGTCCTCCCTGGACTGGAAACAAGCATCCTAGGACCGGTTTCGGGCTTTCAGCCCTCATCAGCCAGGATAGCTTGACTCCAGTGGCATGGAGAGCACGGGACCCACGTCTGGGCATACCCGTCCCACTCAGAGTGACAAATGCAAAAACAACAATTGATGGACAGAATGCAGAACAATGTCATACATTCACCCCAGTACAGAGATCTGGGCCTAAATCCATCGTTTATTTGCTCACCATGACATTCCAGTTTGGACCCAGCCATATGCAAATCAGTCTTGACCCTGCGCCCAATGGGGACAGTCCAGCCCGAACTGCCAGGCCAGGTGAGCAAAAGAATGATGGATTAAACCCAGATCCTTGTGACTGGGGGTGAATGTTTGCATTGTCCAGCATTCCGTCCATCAATTGTTTCTTTTGTATAGAACCCAAACTGAGGCAGACCCAGAGGGCTGGCAAGAATGTGTCAAACATACTGATGATACCCCTTGGGGGGAAATTACATTACCACACTGGGCAGGAGTCAGCTGCTCCATGACATGAGCAAAAAGAACAAATGATGGACAGAATGCTGAACAAATCAAACATTCATCCCCAGTCACCGATATGGGTTTAACCCATCGTTGTTTTGCTCATCACACCACACCACCTCATTTTGGACCCAGCCACATGCAAATCAATCTTGACCCTGCTCCCCATGGGAACAGTCCAGCCTGAACTGCCAAGCCAGGTCCTCCCTGGACTGGAAACAAGCATCCTAGGACCGGTTTCGGGGTTTCACCCCTCTTCAGCCAGGATAGCTTGATTCCAGTGGCATGGAGAGCACGGGACCCACGTCTGGGCATACCCGTCCCACTCGGGGTGACAAATGCAAAACAACAGTTGATGGACAGAATGCAGAACAATGTCATACATTCACCCCAGTACAGAGATCTGGGCCTAAATCCATTGTTTTTTTGCTCACCATGCCATTCCAGTTTGGACCCAGCCATATGCAAATCAGTCTTGACCCTGTGCCTCATGGGAACAGTCCTTCCCGAACTGCCAGGCCAGGTCCTCCCTGGACCGGAAACAAGCATCCTGGGACTGGTTTCGGGGTATCAGCCTTTATCAGCCAGGCTAGCTTGAATCCAGTGGCACAGTGAGCACGGGGCCCACATCTGGGCATACCCTTCTCACATAGGGTGACAAAAGCAAAAAGAACAAATGATGGACAAAATGCTGAATAAATTAAACATTCACCCCCTGACGCAAGGAGGAGAGGCCGTGGGAGCCACGAACCGCGAACTACAGGAGACGCGGAAAATCTGTGTATCGGCCAAAAACAAGCCGAAAACCGGCCGAAAATCGGCCGAAAATCGAGCCGCGGCAGTCCAATACGCCCCGCGACCGCGACTTTGCTGAGGGCGACTTATTGCTGACTGCTGCAAAAGCCTGCTACAACAGACTGCTAACTGCTGACGAGTCTGTGGCAGGAGTGAGTGCCCCTGGGGTGCTGGAACAGTGGAGAAACGTTGTGCTGTGAGATGCTGTGAAAGGCTGAAACGAGGCAGCGAAGTCAGGCAGTGGCAGATGCTGCACGCTGTCCACCGGAGCCAGCATTGAGAGGTGTTCGGGTGTTCGGGTGAGGAGATCCTGTCTGATTGATTCCAGTCCACTTTTTGCCGGAGAGCAAGAGAGCAGAGAGAGGAACAGAGCGGAGGGTGAGCAGCCGTGAGCGCTGAGTGCCGCAGAACCGCAAAACGCCGCCGCAGCTGCTGGAGGAGCCGCCAGAAAAGTCGCAGACGGTAAGCCGGGACTGGCTCGGCCCCCGACCTGGCCCGACCTGGCCCATCATCTGCCCCTGAGGCTACCGGACTCTGTGTGTTGCCCGGCGCAGAGCTTTTTAACGCGGCAGCCGCGGCAGCCGCGGTGGGAGCTGTGAGAGTCTGTTCAACGCGGCAGGAGCCGCAGATTATTTGCAAAGCACCTGGCGAAATTTGCAGACTACTTGCTGGGCACGGGTTTTGCGTGAAAGCACAAGGAGCACAAGGGGTACATCGGCGGCGGCGGGACCCGAGGACCAAGATTCGAAGCCGCCCTGAAGCCTGAAGCCGCTTTGCCTACTTCGCCTTGCCTTGTTGGCGCCGCGAAGGTTCCTGACCCCAACCCCCGAGCCTCGGCCCCGTCCCTTGGCCCTTGGAGATTGTGTGGGAGGCTGTGGGGGAGGCTGCGGAAAAGCGCTGGTGTCAGCACTCTGTGTTCTGTGCTTGGAGCAGAGCAAAGTGGAGCAAAGTGGAGCGGAGTGGAGCGCGGACTGGTGAGAGGACTGAGCAGCGGCAGTGAGCAAACAGTGAGTAAGAGCACTGCAGAGAGCACTGCAAACGACGCAAACACTGCGAACTGTGCATAACGCCGAATAACGGACGGCGCTCCCCCAGACTAACCCTCCCTCTCCAGAGGTGAGGTGATTGGGCGATTGTTAGGGGGTTTTTGCTAGGGGGGGGGTATTTAGCGCGAGAGAACACTGAGGGAGAAGCAGTGGGAAGCAGTGGGAGCAACAAAAGAACTTGCTTAATCACACACAGAAGGTTGCCAGTACCGAAATTACACTGCCTGGCGCGGTAGATCCACGGAAATTGGTCCAACAATTGCAGCGTGGCACCAACACTAACACAAATCTCACCACCTATTGCAACTGAACAAAGGACACCAGTGGCGCGGTAGTTCCGCGAAAATTGGTCTAGCAATAGCAGTCTTACTCCAACACTAACACCAACACCATCTTCCATCATCTATTGCACTTAAATAAAGGATACCAGGCGCCCTTAAGGGAAACAAGCCAACAACGCAATTTTATAATATAGAAATATGAGATCTGGGAAAGTTCGGCAGGCGAACATAGGTAAAAACAAAAATAACAAAAGCAAGACCAAAAACGTTATAGAGCAAGGACTAGAAACAAGTACAAAAAGCAAGGCCCATAGACAGAGAGAGAGGCTAGTCTCGGCACCAACGCCGGAAACAATATCCCCTAGTCCTGGTAATAATACCGGGATCCAGAAATTTTTCTTTCTAAAGGACCCAATGGCCGCCATTTACGCACCAACTACAGAGACAGCATGTTTGCCATGTCCCATAGTACCAGCAAAAATGGTGAACAAAGGTTATGATAATTCAGGAACAGTCGAGCTACAGCAAAAGCGTGTACCTATACCCAGTAAAACAAGTTCCCCTTCAACACAACAACAGTCAAGTACCCCCAACATACAAAAAACAACCTCAGATATACAGAAACCAATCATGGAAGCGCAGGCAAGTAGATTGGTGACAGCAATAGCACAGATACACTGCATCACCACGTCAATAAATCAAACACCAGGGAGAGGCTCAAAGGAGCACAGCAAAGAGTACCTGGAGGAAATAAAAAATAAAACAGATGATCAGGAAATACCACTGGATGATGCCTGGGCAAGCTCATTTTCAATATCAAATTATGCTAACATGTTGCAAATACTAGAAACTAACATCCAAACCCAGGAATCCATGAACGAGGTAATTGAAGGGAACATCGCATCACCATGTAAAGAGAAGGTAGCATCGGGAAGAGCAGGAATGTTAGTATCAACTCCATCACATCAGATCCAAAGAAAAGATCCACAAACAAGCGCCCAGGAAGAAGGAAGTTTGTCATTGGAAAAAAAGCAACCAAACTTGTCATCACCAATTACAATTGCATCAGTCAGTAGGATTGACAAACCGGTGAAAACACAGGAGGAAGGAAGCTTTTCGACGAACATAAATCAATTAAACTTTTCATCTCCGATAACAATTTCATCTGTAAGCAGGAGTGATCACAAGTCTAAGGAACTCCCTTGATGAACTGCACATGGCCCCATGGAGTAATACTCTATTAAGCACACTGGAACAAGCAATCAGGGTTCTGAACTTTCAGTCAGATAAAATGGAAGTCCAGATTGACCTTATAAACCTAATAGCTGGTCACATTGCAGGTATAAACACCAAGCTGGATTCAATCACTTCCCTGGTAAAACGCAGGGGATCCCCAGAACTACAGCCAAACAACTGCAACCAGCATCTCATTTGTGGCTGTGGAAAAATAATAGATAAATTGGCAAAATTGCCTGAAATATTAAGTGATATCCTAGGGGCAGTGCTATTAACAACAAATCTCAAACAAAAAGGAGTAACGCTAAGAGATGAGGAGGGAAAGGACGAGTTCAAAGGAAAGTACACATCCAAGGGGATACAAGTCACTGACAAAGGAGCAATAGAACAAGTGGAAACAGAGGCATCTGAAATAAGGGACCTGCAAATCGAAGTTACACAGAGCTCTACTGATACCTCAAAAATTACAAAACTCACAAAAAGACAAAGAAAACGCGCTAGAAAGGGTAGGGCAAAACACAATATTCAATCAACTTTAAAATTAGAAAAAAACTTCCCCATTTTCACAAACCAAAAAATACAAAAGAAAGAAAATAAAGTATTGATAAAAGGTATAATGGAAGATCTAATACCGGGTGTAGCCCAACCAAATTATACAACGGATTGTAACAGATTTAACATAAAGCAAAATGAACCAAGAATTCTGGCCGAAACTTCCAAAGAGAAATCAAAGCAGACGCTGCATATAACATCTAACTATCGGCTGTCTGCAGTACCCGAACCAACCCCTGGAAGTTTAAAAAGGCAATTAGATCAGACCCAATACACTGAAATGGGAGAAGGGGCAGAAAAAACAAGGCAGGTCCTAACAAGAACTAAACCTAATGAGGAAGGAGGTTCAGAAAAAGGAACACAAGCTGACAGCAGGGAAAAGGAGGACAAAGCAAGACAACCAAAACAAATTCTAAATACTAAAAAGAGAGAAGGGGCCGAAAATACATCGCAAGCACAGTTTAGGAGCACAACCGAAGATAAGAGAGGTACCAGACTAGAGATTGGATGGCAAACAGCCGGGAGGGAAAAAGGTGCAAAAAGACGAGAACAATCGGAAAGAAGTGAAATAACATCAGGTAATAAGGCGAATGAGATAACAGACAATAAAGAATATAGTTGCCAAAATTCAATAAAAATCACAATAAATAGAAAAGGAAGATCATGTAAATTGCCCTCTATCGACAAGTACAGCGAGCCAAAAGAGCTAGCAATACATATAGAAGCTGGAAAATTGGAGCAAGGGTTAAAAGAAGTAAAAAGCCCGAAACATTGCAGGAACAGTTTAGCAAAGAACAAAGAAATCAAGAAAGACAGATTGATAACGAAATTGCAAATACCAAAAATATACAGGCAGGAATAGAGAAAGGTTCGGGAAGCGTCAGCTGCTCTGAAAATAATCAGAGGGAGAACACTTCTAAGTTGACATTTGTACCAGAATATTGCATAAAAGGACGGCAAGACACACTAAACAGAGGGAATATCTTAAGGTTGTTCAAAGAAATTCCTGAACTAAATGGAATACCTTCGCAAGACCTTTTAGCCGTGGAATTTAAGAATTCCCCGGAAAACCCAGACACTGAAGAGACCTTGACTACCTGGTCCTCAAAGGATCTAGTGGACAGGATATATGCCACCAGAACAACTTTCGAACTCTGGGGAATTAAACTGAGGCCGCATAAACATCCAAGGTATCCTTACCCCCTCTTAATAAACCAGAAGATTCAAATATTGGAAGACGCGTCAGTGAAAAAGCAGAAAACATGCTTACACGGAGCGCGATCCACCACGCCACTGGGGTCAACAAATTCAAAAGAGGGCAACGAAATAGGGAGGCAGTTAAATAACCTTACAGTTGACGGCACGGACTGGTCTTGGGTGCCAAAAGCACTAAGCAATACGCGTACCTAATGAACAGTCAAACTCCCCCACGAATGACGAAAGGTGTGGGCAGATTGTTCAGACTAAAGAGCTGGGCCGTGAGTTGAAGGATGGAAGTCAGAACACGATAAAGATCTGTTCATGGAATGTCCACGGATTTAAAAACATGGGTCATGACCACGAAACTCTGTCCTTCCTCGAACAACAAGATATAATACTTCTTCAAGAAACGTGGATAATGAAACCTACAGCAATATCAGGTTACATTAAACTTCATATCCTAGCAGTAAAATTCGCAAGTTTTCGTCACCCGAGGGGAGGCCTATCAACATACATATCACAAAAATATGGTTGGCAAACAGAAGAGTTAGATGCCGGGGCAAACTGGCTTCAAGTTATAAAAGTTACTGGAAAGCGAAATACAAATAAAACGGATTGGCAACTAATTTTAGTCAACGTATATGTTCACCCTGAAAAAAAAAATCAGAAGGAAAAATTTACAATACTAATAAAGCTGATTATCGCATTGCAAAAGTCGCACGAATTCTGCCCTTTGATCATTTCAGGAGATTTCAATTGTAACCTACTAAAACAAAATAAAATAAAGAGGCAGGAGGACTGGGGACATCAAATCATAATGCGAGAGTTAGAAAGGTACGGCCTGTCAATCCTGAATGGTAACACAGCAGGGGATATACCTTCGGCCATAACACACTCCAACGGAAAAAGTCGGTCTACAATAGATTTTACCATCATCAGCACCAACCTAGTCTCAAGAATAGATTCATTTCAAATCCTCACACGTATAGAAAGTGACCATCACCCGCAAATAACAAAGCTTAATATAAAGCTGGCTGGGGTGCAAAAAATAAACACGCTGGGACAACACGTACAAAAGTTTAACTTGAGGAAACTAAAATGGCAAGGTACAAACACGGTGAATATAATGGATACCCTCAAAGAACATATGATTCAAACAGGGCCGCAGATAGAAGAAAATCGAATAACAACTTGGGAGGATCTATGCCTCTTCATTACCCAAAGCTTTCCGGTCACTAATAGAAACACAAAAAGAATAGACATCAGAAAGGATCCATGGTTTAACCTCTCCCTTCGAGATGAAAAGAGAAGGATGGCAAAAGAGGTACGAATTCACGCCATGGCGGTCAAAACGGGCAAGAAAAGAGACAAGAATAAATTAAAGGAGCTACAGAAGAATTACAAAAAAATGTTGAGGGAAGCCATGATAGAATATAAAGAAAAAATCTGGATACAGCTACTGTGGGCAAGTAGCTTGCCAAACAGCAGGGAATTCTGGGGCATTATAAATACCATGACCAAGGGTAGTAAATTACAACAAGAAGCGGGAATTAGTGAAAAAACCTGGATGGAGCACGTACATAATAAGTACAGTAGTACGAGGAATGACAAGCATTTAATGGCAAAACCCCCAAAGGATCTAAAACCGGAAGTAGTAGAATATACCGGTCAAGCAGAAAGTAACAACGACCGACATTTCCTGATCGATAAAAACCAATTGAGAGGAATAATAAAAAGGTTGAAAACGGAGGGGGCGGCAGGCCCGAACGGATTGCCTAACGCACTATTCAAATATGCGCCGGACTTTTGGGCTGTTTATCTCGCGCCATTATTTAATCTGATCTACAGAGAGAACAATGTCCCCAAATCCTGGAAAGGGAACATCATCCACCCAATATTCAAACAGGGAGACCATAATAAACCAGAAAACTACAGATTGATATCACTGATTGATGTTGAGGCCAAACTATACGGATCATGCCTATTACTTCACCTTCAAGATTGGATGGACGAGTCAAACATAATTCCAAAGTTTCAAACTGGTTTTAGACAAGGGATGGGTACCTTGACAAACCTGGCCACGCTGGCACTTCTAACTGAAAGGGCAAGAAAAAAGAAAAATCGGTTATTTGCATGTTTCGTCGATTTGAAAGCCGCATTCGACAAAGTAAGCAGAAATCGCCTCTGGGAAAAACTAAGGGTATGGGGGTTGCCGAGCAAATTACTGGATGCAATAATAGCCCTGCATAGCGAAACCTGGGCTAGAGTGAAACTAGGCAATGGACTTAACACCACCAGCAGCATCTGCACAGAGCAAGGGCTAAAACAAGGCTGCGTCCTTGCCCCAAGCCTATTTAATTTATTCATGGCAGATATCAGTAAACACATGCAATCAGCCGACTGCCATCCGCCGAATCTAGTCAAGGAGCCAATACCCTTCCTACAGTACGCAGACGATATTGTGGTACTGAGCCAAAGCCCTATCGGGCTGCAAAGAGCGATCAACAACTTAGTCATCTATCTGGATAGAGATAGCTTGGAAATAAATAAAGATAAAACCAAGGTTGTACGGCTTGTGGACCCAAAAAAACTAAGTTTAAATGGTACATAAAAGGGACCCCAATAGAAGAACAAGCGGCCTACAAATATCTCGGCTTAAAACTAGGGCGAGGCTCAACACACAAAGAACATAAAATGGACCTAAAGGCAAAAGCACAATCATTAATCTTTGCGTACAGACTTCTGAACAGGAAACTTGGCTGCCCGAGTTATGCACATCTTCTAAAAGTGATGGCAGCACAAATAGTACCGACATTGTCATACGCCCTAGTAGTTTGGTGCGGCAAAGAGGCGGATCTGTTAAACGATCTTCAAACAAAGGTCTACAAAGCTGTCTTTAATTTACCAAAGTCTGCCGCTCCAGCCCAGGTCCGGCTGGAGTTTGGCCTTCAGAATCAGAAATTCCGGAGCATGAGCGGCTTCGTGAAACTATGCCACAAATTCCGTGCATCTGAGCCGGGGTCAATGAACAACACTTGCTGGAAAGAAATTAAAATCCAGATGGACCAAGACATTCCACATTCGTGGGGAGCATACCTGAGAAAATCATTAGTGGAACTTGATATACAAACAACATGGGATAGCCAGTTAGAGTGGGTAGCTTTTGGTAAATTGGTAAATAAAACATCGAAGACGAAGTCTTTCGTGGAAGACAAAATAACAATCTCGAAACGCAGACATGGGTGGACCGTGATTAACTCTTATATATCCACAAAGCCTCAGGCATATTTACTAACACATTTTAATACCGAGTTAAAAAAGAGTTTCACAAAATATCGCTTGGGCATGCATGATTCGAAAGATCTACAACCATCCTGGCAAAGTAACCATCAAGCTGCACATTGTCGACTATGCGGCTTCTGTAATGAAACGCTAACACACTTGCTGTGTACCTGCCAGCTGTGAAGGATATAAGGAGGGGGCTTTTAAAACCAATTTTTAATGAATTGAATATTCGGACTTGCAGGCAAGCAGTGATACGTTGGCTGGAAGGATCCTCAATCATTCTGGCTTGCCGGGGCGTCAAATACCTAGTAAAAGTAAGGAAACTTTTAAGGCAAGCCGATTTAGAGGCCAAGAATAAAGCATGATCAAGGACGGCAGGGGCTTTGCATACATGGCCCAATAGCCCAAACAGCAAGCAAAAAACAAAAAAACGCGACAGGATGAAAGAAATAATATAGAAAAATGGCTACGTTTGGAAATTTAAAATGGTCACTTTATCTCGAACAGGATTTAGCTGAAAGTAATCTTGGACTTTTTCAGACATTTGCATAATTCTGAAAGTTTTAAAATGTTAGATAATATTTTATGTGTATTATAGTGTTATTTAGATTTTAAAATTTTGGTATCCACGACACTGAAAAGTAGAATTCAATGGAAGATTAAGTTTAATATTTTTATTTTTTTATTTTTATACATTGTAACGATTTTAAGTAATCATATACAATAAACTATTTGACTTGACTTGACTTGGTTAATTCGTTGCTTCCAGAAAGAGAACTCATCAGGTACCTCACCCTGTACAGTTCCTGTGATTTCTTGGAAATACAACTTGTGATCAGGGAGCGTTACCTGAAGCAGCAGGTTTGAGCTACTGAAATGTGCAGTGACTTTAAGGCAATGCCAGCATTCAGAGAGTCACCAACAGAACAGTGTCAGTAGGAAAAACAAATGGTGCTCACACTAAAAACTGCAGTACTGCATGCCACAGTCAGAGAAATGCCCAGGTGCCACAAGGCAATAGCTAGCTCAATGTAGAAACATCTGGATAACAGAGCGGTGGACCTCTAACCTAGGGAGTCGGATTCGAGTCTCGGCAGGGACGCTCAACATCCTGTGATTCTAGGCAAATCACTTAATCTCCCCATGCCTAAAAAAATGAATGTGTCCGTCTGTAACGCAACTGGTGCTCATGTAAAGCGCTCTGTCTGATAACCTTCGGGTCCAGTTCGCGCTATGTAAATCTCCACAAAAAAACCCTCAATACTTGTCAACTTCTAGCGCTATTAAAAAGAAAGGATATATTTGAATCGATACATGTACTGATTAATGTGTTGGTTTGGCAACTTATGCTTATTAAAACGTCATTTTGCACTGCTGAGCTCGCCTTTTCCTGACCCGCAGAGGGGGCGGGGTTGGCGCGAGCTGTTGAACTGGCAGAATGTTTAATTAAACCTCCAACATTGCACCTCACTAGCACCTGCGGCTGGCCGGGGGCTGCCGCCCCCAGTGTGTTTACCTACGGTACATACCCTTCATACTGCACGTGCCTGGCATTCTTTCACTCGCCTTTAATTCACACACTGCCTCGGTTGCTTCCTGCTCAGACTGTGCATGGAAACAAACCTTTGCAACCAGGTTACATTGCAGAGATGCAAATGTCAAAACGAATCCCTCCCAACACGGCCACGGCCGGTGAACTGTACAAAATGCGCCGATTCGGTGCTGCCCCTCCCATGTTTTCCAAGGCAATACAAATCACAGGCTGGCTTACGGCATATGCAAAGCCGCACTAGGCAAATAGTTAAACAGCTACGGTCCGATTGCTGTAAAATGTATATTTAAAGGAAGGTGTGGGCTCCAGGGAGGCTCCAGCGAGGCGCGCTGCCGATTGCTGTAAAATGTATATTTAAAGGAAGGTGTGGGCTCCAGGGAGGCTCCAGCGAGGCGGAACTGACGCGCGCTGCCGCCCACAATCAGGCAACTGCTGCCTCACTTTTGGGGCACTACTTTAAAAACAAGCATTAGCAATGCAATAGAACTCGCATTTACGCGAGCCCTATTGCATTTAAAACGGGAGTGCGGGCGGGCAAAAAGGCACGAGCGAGAGTGTGGGGGTGGCCCCAGAAATCATGGACTGCGAAAGGGAAGGGGGTGAGCAAGGGCAACAAAATTGTTTTTAAAGTAAAGGGGCTGATAGCCATGGAAGGATACAAATCAGAACATGACCGTCAGGAGGAGGGACTAGCAAGCTAAAAACCAATCAGAAGGCAGCATTTACAATCTAAGCCAATCCAAAAGATGGGCGGAGAGTGGGCGGAGCTTAAACGGAGCTTCCCCTACTATAGTGTATACTACATGCCTCGCAAAGCGATGGCAGCGCATTCGCGCTGCAACGCTAGGCGAGACCTAAAAAGGTGGCAGACACCTGTTAAAAAACAGGGACTGCTAAAAGCTACAAGTTTGCTATTAAATTTAGTTGTAACGAGGAGACACTTTATTTTCATTCAGATGAACATGCTAACAGAAGTAGTGACCCCAGAGCACCAATGGAAAATTCCATTAAGATAATTTTGTTTTTAGTTAACTTAAAAGGAATTGAGAATTTTGGCTTGATATAGAACCTTCTCTATAGAATAGGCATACATAAAACACAGGTTCCGCTGCTATTAGTGTCAAGCTTTTTCTACGGATCCTTTTGGTACAAAGGAGAGGCAATACTGTATGATCTCTCAAAAGGCCCATGATTCTAGGTGGTACCAGGTTTGCGATTGTTATATGGGGTGGTGTAATTTAAGTCACTCTCCGGTGATAGCTGTCATTCAGGTAATGCGGCAGCAGTGGAGTGAACGGTGGCTCTAGAAGAAGTTCAACAAAGATGTAGCACTTGAATCACCACCTGAACTTCCATCATGTCACCAGACACCTCCGCTCCTCGTCCCTTTCTCTAACCCTCACACCCCACATACTACATAGCAGAAGACATGGAATGAGCTGCCCTTTCATCTCCAGACCTCCCCATCTCTTCCAGAGTTCTGAAAGTTCCTGAAGCTCTGACTGTTCAACTAAACAACTGGACCCTGCCAGCGCCTGGATACCCTCACGGGTGACAAGTAGCACTTGACAAATCTACTGATTGATGGATTGATTGATTGATTGCGATTTATAAATATGTCCATTCACATGTACTTGTCATTTTAGGTTCCCTTTACTGCTAAAAATGCACCACATCAGGCCCTCTGAACCCAGACTGTAGGGCATCTCAACAAGTTCCCTAAAAGAACTGCAGCCCACTTCTCATTATGACACAGTAAAACTTCACATTTGCAGTTTTTTTCTCTGTATATCTCACAGCTTTACTCTTCCTAGTGTGACAGAACAAAGCTTCATCCGAGTGCTCTCGAAGCTAGTAAATGTTTAACCAGTCAGGTGAGGTGGTGTTATGTTATTCTTTTATTTTAATTTTGTGGTGTACAGTGCTGCATTTTGCTCTACTGTACTTTGCTTGGTTAGGAGTGTGGTGTGGTGTAATGTGTTGGGATGACTTCTGGTGTTATGCTGTGATGTAATGGTGAAAATCTTAACCTGTACTAATGATTATCAGAACATGTGCTGGGATTAATGACAACTCTCCCACCATATACCTGTCCATGCACTCAGACTCTTACTCATCCACTCATGTACTCAATCACTCACTCACCCAAACAACCAACCACTGACTTATTATCACATTCACCACTCACCTATCCACACAAACTCACCAATCAATGTAAAATTTGATTGACTAATAAAGTAGCCAGAACCAAGGGCCTTGCCAATCTTTGTTTTGTTTATGAGGACGAGTAATAGACGCTAGCCAACCAAGAAACTAGGAAGAGAGATTCAACATAAAATAACTGATTCACGGACACTGGAGAAATTAGATTACATCCACGCTAAAATAATAAAGGGATACATTCTAAGCCTTGGCTAAATCAATTCATGCATCTCCATCAACAGAAATGAGGACAGAGGACTGAAGAACGTCAAGGCTCCACTTTGAAAAGTGAGAATAGAAATGGTGATTTGGGTACCATGGAACTGGCATCATGCTTCAGTAACCACGAAGATGTTCCCAATGAAAAGCTCTCCAATAACCCACTTCAATAAATATCAAACTTTTACTGATACTTGCACTATCTGTGGTGAAACACTCTGTTAAGCTGCTGAAATCACCTGGCTATATTTATCAGCAATTCTCACCTTTTGGCATGGTGTTGTCTATTTCTTTTCTGTTTTCGAGGAGTGTGCCATGTTGGGGGATTGTGTTCCGAGTGTATCTTCAGTCTATTGCACCATTTTTCCCTGCTGCCACAGCAGTGGCTATCACTTCCTAAGTAACGCTGCTACACATTCCTGGGTTGCTGCACGGGAGTTTCTACAGCGTTCCTGTTGGATATTCAGTCTATGTTTTTGGGTTAACTGGGTTAAGCCTGAGCTGTTTTCTGCTCCTTGCATAATTTGCCATCCTGATCTGCCTGACAGTATCTTGCCTGCTCTCACAGGTTTTTAGCTTCTCTCCTGAGATTCTGTTTATGCTCTAGGTGCCTTTCCAATTGCCCCCTTTTGGATAGCACTGAAGGAAGTTATATTCAAACTGGAACAGTGTCAATCTACTAAGAGCTGTAGGCCATGTCTCAGATTCGAGAAGCGGCAACCAACTCTGCAAGTTCTGGGGTCCTTAACACAGTCCCTACAGACCAAAGACCTACAAAATTAATCGTCACAAAATACATCTTTCGGGCATCACAGAAACTTGGTTCATTGCCAACTTCTCTGAGATCCTTGATGAGGTCCTCTTCTCAAACTAAGATCTCAACCGAGAACAGTAACCGTGTAATGTGGGGTAGTCATCAACCTGACAAATGAGCTCCTGTGCTTGAACAGACTGCAACAAATCTTCCTGCTCCTTGCTCCTCTTCAAATGCACTGTCCTACAATGCTTTATAAATACAAATGAATTAACAGTCGATTGCAGAAGTTATTCCTAGAAGAATCTCTTAGCTTGGCCCAACAAGTGCAATGCAGCCATGAAAGGACGCCTTCCTAGAACATGCAAAATCTCTGTAGAAAACAAAAGCAGCATACAGCAAACCATATTTATAACAGAACATGCTTCTGCGTACACTTAAATTGAACCATGTAAACACAGTCATCTCTAGTCCATTCCACTCGAGACAGCACAGTGATCATTCAAGTTTACTCCAAGTCAAATCCATAATATAAGTACTGAGATGTTCATCTGAGAAAATATTAGGGGTGGGTGATAAATTCCACTCCACCAACCGCCGTGTGGCAGAGTTAATTCTCGAGTGCGAAGTGCAAGAGTGAATTGACGTCCCCCAGAAAATTATCGGGTGCTAGGAGGGCACCCAATGAGATTTTCCCAATGCGGGCGGTCGTGAAAATATACTTGAGCGGCAGCAAAACCAAATTGAGGTGCAGCGCATTCTGGCACACTGAGTGGTGGTGCTCATGCAGATTTTACAGCGGAACAAGCACCCGAAGCTAAAAATCAGCACGGGCATACCGACGTGCCGATTTCTGCCCATTCGCGGAACTCAACGGAGTCTCACTGAGCTTTCATGTACCTCAGTGGCATTTCATGGAGTGAAACTTCACAAGTTCTGCCTACCCCTAGAAAATATTATCTCAAATAACCCCTCCCCCAACTCATCCAGAATCAATTATGATGAACTACTGCAATTGCTGTCCCACAAAATGTGTCACTGACGATTTACGCTGCTTGTAACTATTGGCCATTCTGCATGCATGTGATCTTTTTGTCAGAGCTAGTTAGTCTTCGATCAAAAGATATTCTATCATGCATTTGTTTTAAAGCCATTTAAAGGACACTTATGGTAGTAACTGATCCCATAAAGCTTTCACTTGAAGTGTTGTTATAACACTTTCAAGGAAAGACTTGAATGACGGCACAGAGGAGCTAGTTATTGTTGACCAAAGTATTTTGTTGAGGGTGTTTTCACTGGAGGGCTTTAACCTATAACAATACCTTATAAAAGCACACTGTCTGGTAATTGTTTGCTGTGAAGGGCCAAATTATAGATTAATCTGTGCCAGTGATGTGTTTTTTTTAATTTTAAAAACTCATCTGTAGACCTTGACAACTAAACTGTCAAAGGAGGCTCACTACCATAAGTAAATGTCTGGAAAAGTTTTGCTGCCATGACATTTAGCAACGGCTGAGAACTCGAGCCTTTTAGATTGTTGGAAAGAGTACAGAAGGCTACAATAAGCGTGTTACCTGTTCTTTTTTGTAGCTGCCTTTGGGGAAGAAAGGTGCGTTTGCCATCTTTGAGGATGCCTAGGTATTTATATGTATTCACATTATCAAGGGGTGGCTGCTTGTTTGGTGACCATGTTGTATGACTCTTGGTTCCCTTGTAATGGACATGACTTTTGTCTTGATTCTGTTAATTTCCAGTGCGTTTTCACAAGTGTACCTGAATAGTGCATATGTCAATCACTGGAGACCGACTGTTGTGGAACTGCAGAGGAAAACATCATCTGCATACGGGAGGTGATTAAAGCTAGATGATCCCAGTGGTGGAGAATCAAGTACTTACGTCAGGTCTGATATGGAAAGTTGGAAGAAAGCCGGTGCACGCCCCCACCTTTGTTTGAGAACCTGGTTGGTCATTATTTTCCTGGAAAGTCGGGTGCAATTCCCTATTTCTATTCTAATCCAGGTATTTATGTAGCGCTATTGGGTTCCGCTCAGCAGGGGTGATGGGATAGCCCATTTTAAAAGCTTTTCCCATAGTTTCCCTCGATACACGCAGTGGTAGGTCTATTTAAAATCGACAAAACATAAATGGACTGGAATGTTTGTTTTTCTGTTTGTCAATAATGAGTGCCAGTGCCAGAATGTTTGTAACAGTGCCAATACTTTTAAAAACCATTTTTGATTTAAGGGTACAATGTTATTTGCACTTGACCATGCTGTCAGGTCTACCAATAGAGATGACACAAAGTATTTGCTTCATTGTCCAACAGTGCTAGAAGAAGGTAATTTTGAGTTTTGGATCTATCACCACCTTTAAATATCGGGTTTACAGAACGCACAAGTGGTCACTTCCAGGTTGGAACAGACAGTGGAAACACATGTGCTTACTCATAGGTCTCCATAAGAGAGTGGGCTTGGAAGCAGGCACCTGACCACCTTTGCATGTTGTACCGGCTTCTGCTTTCCATGCAGTCGGATATCAGCCTCGCATTCTTTACTTTTATTGCCTTTCGCATTATAATGTTTGGAGTCAAGGTCAACAAGTTTTTCTGTTAATGTGTTCTACAGCACAAGTAGACCCATTACCCCTGCAGCACAAACCCTTTCTTTACTAGTTTACAGTACCAAGCTATGGTTGTAGGGCGTATGATTATCTGATGGTACGGTAAGCATACAAATGTACAAGATGTTTGAAAATGTATACATGGTTCAAAATGCAAATGTATGCATGCATATGGTATTTCTATAGTGCAAACCTAGACAAAAGGCAGCAGAGCACTCTACATGGTCATAGGCAAGTTTGAAGTCGGGAGTAATAGGACAGCAAGCTGAGTTGTTGACGCAAAGTCTTTACTACTTCGACAAATGCTTGAAGAAAAAACAGTGATGGTTAATCTCAGCTTGCCAACATATGAATGTGCACATTTGCCAAATGTAACAAATTTTGGAGATTTATAAGGCTCCCATAGTACTTCTATATGCATATATATATATATGCATATATATATATATATATATATATATATATATATATATATATATATATATATATATATATACTCCGTTGTGCAAGACCCAACAATATTTTCAATTTGAAAAAAGGGCAGCAGTTACACACACTTTTGCTAAACTATGACACAATTTCAAAATACCATTTTTCAAGGCATTATTTAATAAAAAAGTGTCTGATGCATACCAGTGTTTAAAGAAGTATTAACAGAGTATCAGTGTAAAGACATTAAGGGCAACATGTAAAAAAAGAAATAAATTAGGGACCCTAGTCTTAAAAATGTTGTGAATTCCATTTTCACAGGAAGAAATATAGAAATATAGAACCATATATTCATGTTGATATCTGTAAAGTAATGGATTATTTTATTTGTTAAAACTTTGTTTCTACTGTGGTGGAAAATATGTTCCTCTCAGGGGGAACTCCTTTCCCTCCTCTCCCACCTTTTAATTATGGGATCCCGTACCTCCTTAAGAAACGTGTTACTTCTGCCCTTGTTCGGATTATCTGGCTATAGATTCCGTGAGTCAAAGCCTGCTTCAGGGAAAGTCAGGAAGCAAATGATGAAACTCCTGCTGGGGGAGTTCAGGATGTCAGACCACCAGTGATAAGACTGTTGAAGAGTCATCCAGTAGACGAGGCACAGACTTCCAGTGTGAGGCGCGATCATCTCTCGCTCCCATGCAGAAGAGCTCAGAACACTACCTGGAGCAACCAAACCATCCAATTATGACAAACTCCCCACTTAGCTGAACAGAGACCTGCAATCACCCCAGGAGACCACCATACTTAAACAACGGTGGCACGGATCTTCGCATGACCACTGTGTATCACTTAATTATAAGTGATACAGCCTCTCAGTAATAAAGGGTTTAAACCTGAAACAGCGACTGGTATATGGATTAACAGATACGTCAAAACTATAACATAACAACCAAGATGCACACCACTAAGTGAGAAATTAAATAGTTGTTCATAATCATATTTTTTTCATTGTCTTCATTTATTTTCTTTGGGGGCACATATTGAGACGCTTTTGTGTCATAATACAGCCACTGCCAGTATGAGTTTTTGCTATTTGAAAAAGTCCAAAGGACAAAACACGTTGATGTTGTTGTACTATTGACACGAAGAAACTGAAAAAAAAAATAAAGCAAGAGGAGACATCCTGCTTCCTGGTGCTGGAGGCTATTACCAAATGCAAATTAGGTCTGAGAAAAGAGCTAAGGCTTTCTTTCGCATGCGTGAGTGGAGAAGGGAAGTTCAAGCAGGATTACCTGATGTATAGTTTCTCTTGTATGGAGTATGCAGTCACAGTCAAGGCGCCAGCGACATGTTAAAAGAATGTCAGTTGATAGATAAGCATCCATGGGAGGATAATACCCAGCGATTGAATTCTATCTATCAGGACATATATCTCTTTAGCAAGAGTCTGGATACTGCACATACAGTTTCACCATGCTGAAATAATACTGTAGTATACTGGAGATTTAGTTTTCAGTTTCAAAGAAAAGTTTATTGAGGGAAAAAATGTCCATAAAACTGTGATACAAATACATTCCTATCTAAAAACAGTACAAGATACAATAATTATATCTCAACATCTCTTTAGAAAACAATTTGCCAGACTCTAAAAACGACTCAACGCAATTCATATGCCACAAAAATACACATTAGTAAAACGCACAAGAGCAGACAATTGTGTTGAAGGTATTTTTTAAAAAGGGTTTTGTGACATTTTTCCTAATGTCCTTAAACAACAGATAATTAATTAATACATGGGATAAGGAACAATTCATTAGGCAGGGACAAATACCTTTATTTATATTAATTTTATTACGAAATTCAGGCATTGAAAAAATGGGGTTGCACCCTAACCTAAATGTTAATGCACTGAGCAGCAATGAGAATAGTCTGACCTATACAAATACTGCAATGCATATTCGCTTCCCTGTTCCCCTACAGTCAGGGATACAGAAGATTTACATTTTAAATACTTCTTATTAATTCTAAGGGACACTGCATTGGTAGATCTATTTAATCCCAATTTGGAAGGAAATTGCTCCCATTTTAGAATATTGCCCAACTTCTTATAATTGTCTCAGAACAAATTGATTGTTTTCATTAAGGATAAAGCCCATTTTTTCTCACTGCGTACTGCATCTTTCCAGCGAATATATTCAATACCTTATTTCCATTTTCTTCAACTAACATCTTAATAAAACACCCATTAACACAGGATAGGCTGTGAGTTTTAATTCACATTGTATTGCCTGGATCATTACTCCCTTTGGCAATTGCAATATCCTTTTTAGGCGCAACTCTACAAAGTTTCCCATCCATGTTTCATCTCAAGACCTACGATTTCAAAGACATACAGAGCCACAGAGGGAATATTATAAGTATAAACAGCAAGCAGAGGCGCCAATGCGTACCCTCCATAGATATCATTAAATTGTAATAAAGTCCAGCAGTACACAGTGATTTCATGTTTAAAGTTTTGAACTGCTCATTCCAGCATAAGCTCTTTGAAAAGAGTAAGCCTAAATATCCATACTTTTTAACTTCCTCAACTCTTACCTTAATTAAAACGTATTTGTAATTCACCCGCTTCCCACCAAATGCCATTGTTTTTGTCTTTTTTATGTTTATAATCAGAACATTTTCTCTACAGTAAATCCCAAGTGCCTCCAAATTTCCTTTGCAAACCGATTTCAGTATAATCAAATATGATCAGGTCGTTGGTGTGCCAGAGGCACAGTATGTGTGAGTATCACACCGTTTGGGGGGAGAATGAATGAGTATTTCTCAAAGAGTATGGCAAGTCAGAAATGACGAAAAAGATGTAATCCATTGAGTATGCCTATTGTATTTTAAAAACACGTCCAGATGAATCTAGAGCCTCTTTTGTCCAGTTAGAAATATAAAGTAGCTGAAAAATTGAAAACAAGCTAAAAGGTATTCTCCATTTAGATCATTTTCTCCATTAAACAACCCTATCAAACTGTATTAAAAGCTGTGCGAAAGTCTACAAACATCAGAATAGTTTTTGATTTTCTTCAATAGACTTTCGAGCTATTGTCCAAAGGAAAAGCAGTGGTTATCAGTGGAATGCGCTTCACGGAAACCTCCATTTCAATTGCATTCAACTGTAACCTATAATCCAACCCTCAAGTTGTTGCAGAAGTATTTCTGCACATACCTTTAAAATCATGTCTGTTAGACTTATCAGTCTATAGTTACTAGGGGATGGCCCATCAACTTTAAAAAAAATTGATTTAACAATGGCACCTCTCTAAGAGGGAGGGATCTCTCCGACCACTGCAATCCACTGAAACAAAGGGGACAAAATCACAGCCCACTATTCAATATTATTTTTGATTACACAAGCCAGTAAGTCCTGCTGCTCTGCTACGTTTAAAAAACTCAATTATTTTCCTAATTGCAGATACTGAGAACGATTGAGCAATCGCCGGGTCAGCTTATATACAATTGGAAATACAGCAGTTTTTGGAAATCCAAAAGGTTATCTAAATGGATTTTCCAGGCATCTTCAGTGATTGTACAAAGTAAAGAGGAAGGATTTGCTGTAATTTACGTCACTCTCCGGTGATAGCTGTCATTCAGGTAATGCGGCAGCAGTGGAGTGAACGGTGGCTCTAGAAGAAGTTCAATAAAGATGTAGCACTTGAATTATCACCTGAACTTCCATCATGTCACCAGACACCTCCGCTCCTCGTCCCTTTCTCTAACCCTCACCCCCTACATACTATGTAGCAGAAGACATGGAATGAGCTGCCCTTTCATCTCCAGACCTCCCCATCTCTTCCAGAGTTCTGAAAGTTCCCGAAGCTCTGACTGTTCGACTAAACAACTGGACCCTGCCAGCGCCTGGATACCCTCACGGGTGACAAGTAGCACTTGACAAATCTACTGATTGATGGATTGATTGATTGATTGATTGCGATTTATAAATATGTCCATTCACATGTACTTGTCATTTTAGGTTCCCTTTACTGCTAATAAATGCACCACATCAGGCCCTCTGAACCCAGACTGTAGGGCATCTCAACAAGTTCCCTAAAAGAACTGCAGCCCACTTCTCATTATGACACAGTAAAACTTCACATTTGCAGTTTTTTTCTCTGTATATCTCACAGCTTTACTCTTCCTAGTGTGACAGAACAAAGCATCATCCGAGTGCTCTCGAAGCTAGTAAGTGTTTAACCAGTCAGGTGAGGTGGGTTTATGTTATTCTTTTATTTTAATTTTGTGGTGTACAGTGCTGCATTTTGCTCTACTGTACTTTGCTTGGTTAGGAGTGTGGTGTGGTGTAATGTGTTGGGATGACTTCTGGTGTTATGCTGTGATGTAATGGTGAAAATATTAACCTGTACTAATGATTATCAGAACATGTGCTGGGATTAATGACAACTCTCCCACCATATACCTGTCCATGCACTCAGACCCTTTCTCATCCACCCATGTACTCAATCACTCACTCACCCAAACAACCAACCACTGACTTATTATCACATTCACCACTCACCTATCCACACACTCACCAATCAATGTAAAATTAGATTGACTAATAAAGTAGCCAGAACCAAGGGCCTTGCCAATCTTTGTTTTGTTTATGAGGACGAGTAATAGATGCTAGCCAACCAAGAAACTAGGAAGAGAGATTCAACATAAAATAACTGATTCACGTACACTGGAGAAATTAGATTACATCCACCTTAAAATAATAAAGGGATACATTCTAACCCTTGGCTAAATCAATTCATGCATCTCCATCAACAGAAATGAGGACAGAGGACTGAAGAACGTCAAGGCTCCACTTTGAAAAGTGAGAATAGAAATGGTGATTTGGGTACCATGGAACTGGCATCATGCTTCAGTAACCACCAAGATGTTCCCAATGAAAAGCTCTCCAATAACCCACTTCAATAAATATCAAACTTTTACTGATACTTGCACTATCTGTGGTGAAACACTCTGTTAAGCTGCTGAAATCACCTGGCTATATTTATCAGCAATTCTCACCTTTTGGCATGGTGTTGTCTATTTCTTTTCTGTTTTCGAGGAGTGTGCCATGTTGGGGGATTGTGTTCCGAGTGTATCTTCAGTCTATTGCACCATTTTTCCCCGTTGCCACAGCAGTGGCTATCACTTCCTAAGTAACGCTGCTACACATTCCTGGGTTGCTGCACGGGAGTTTCTACAGCGTTCCTGTTGGATATTCAGTCTATGTTTTTGGGTTAACTGGGTTAAGCCTGAGCTGTTTTCAGCTCCTTGCTCCAATTTGCCATCCTGATCTGCCTGACAGTATCTTGCCTGCTCTCACAGGTTTTTAGCTTCTCTCCTGAGATTCTGTTTATGCACTAGGTGCCTTTCCAATTGCCCCCTTTTGGATAGCACTGAAGGAAGTTATATTCAAACTGGAACAGTGTCAATCTACTAAGAGCTGTAGGCCATGTCTCAGATTCGAGAAGCAGCAACCAACTCTGCAAGTTCTGGGGTCCTTAACACAGTCCCTACAGACCAAAGACCTACAAAATTAATCGTCACAAAATACATCTTTCGGGCATCACGGAAACTTGGTTCATTGCCAACTTCTCTGAGATCCTTGATGAGGTCCTCTTCTCAAACTTGAAGATCTCGACCGAGAACAGTAACCGTTTAATGTGGGGTAGTCATCAACCTGACAAACGAGCTCCTGTGCTTGAACAGACTGTAACAAATCTTCCTGCTCCTTGCTCCTCTTCAAATGCACTGTCCTACAATGCTTTATAAATACAAATGAATTAACAGTCGATTGCAGAACTTATTCCTAGAAGAATTCCTTAGCTTGGCCCAACAAGTGCAATGCAGCCATGAAAGGACGCCTTCCTAGAACATGCAAAATCTCTGTAGAAAACAAAAGCAGCATACAGCAAACCATATTTATAACAGAACATGCTTCTGCGTACACTTAAATTGAACTATGTAAACACAGTCATCTCTAGTCCATTCCACTCGAGACAGCACAGTGATCATTCAAGTTTACTCCAAGTCAAATCCATAATATAAGTACTGAGATGTTCATCTGAGAAAATATTAGGGGTGGGTGATAAATTCCACTCCACCAACCGCCGTGTGGCAGAGTTAATTCTCGAGTGCGAAGTGCAAGAGTGAATTGACGTCCCCCAGCGCAATTATCGGGTGATAGGAGGGCTGCCAATGACATTTTCCCAATGCGGGCAGTCGTGAAAATATACTTGAGCGGCAGCAAAACCAAATTGAGGTGCAGCGCATTCTGGCACACTGCGTGGTGTCGCTCATGCTGATTTTACAGCAGAACAAGCTCCTGAAGCTAAAAATCAGCACGGGCATACCGACGTGCCGATTTCTGCCCATTCGCGGAACTTAACGGAGTCTCACTGAGCTTTCATGTACCTCAGTGGCATTTCATGGAGTGAAACTTCACAAGTTCTGCCTACCCCTAGAAAATATTATCTCAAATAACCCCTCCCCCAACTCATCCAGAATCAATTATGATGAACTACTGCAATTGCTGTCCCACAAAATGTGTCACTGACGATTTACGCTGCTTGTAACTATTGGCCATTCTGCATGCATGTGATCTTTTTGTCAGAGCTAGTTAGTCTTCGATCAAAAGATATTCTATCATGCATTTGTTTTAAAGCCATTTAAAGGACACTTATGGTAGTAACTGATCCCATAAAGCTTTCACTTGAAGTGTTGCCATAACACTTTCAAGGAAAGACTTGAATGACGGCACAGAGGAGCTAGTTATTGTTGACCAAAGTATTTTGTTGAGGGTGTTTTCACTGGAGGGCTTTAACCTATAACAACACCTTATAAAACCACACTGTCTGGTAATTGTTTGCTGTGAAGGGCCAAATTATAGATTAATCTGTGCCAGTGATGTGTTTTTTTGAATTTTAAAAACTCATCTGTAGACCTTGACAACTAAACTGTCAAAGGAGGCTCACTACCATAAGTAAATGTCTGGAAAGGTTTTGCTGCCATGACATTTAGCAACGGCTGAGAACTCGAGCCTTTTAGATTGTTGGAAAGAGTACAGATGGCTACAATAAGCGTGTTACCTGTTCTTTTTTGTAGCTGCCTTTGGGGAAGAAAGGTGCGTTTGCCATCTTTGAGGATGCCTAGGTATTTATATGTATTCACATTATCAAGGGGTGGCTGCTTGTTTGGTGACCATGTTGTATGACTCTTGGTTCCCTTGTAATGGACATGACTTTTGTCTTGATTCTGTTAATTTCCAGTGCGTTTTCACAAGTGTACCTGAATAGTGCATATGTCAATCACTGGAGACCGACTGTTGTGGAACTGCAGTGGAAAACATAATCTGCATACGGGAGGTGATTAAAGCTAGATGACCCCAGCGGTGGAGAATCAAGTACTTACGTCAGGTCTGATATGGAAAGATGGAAGAAAGCCGGTGCACGCCCCCACCTTTGTTTGAGAACCTGGTTGGTCATTATTTTCCTGGAAAGTCGGGTGCAATTCCCTATTTCTATTCTAATCCAGTCCGTCTGCCATTTATGCCGGAGGGGATCTAATGTCGTGGACAAATTCGTCACTAACGTCTGGTATAACTATGCAGTTTTATGATCACCCAAGTCCCCCATAAAGACTTTCGCCTCAGTAGGGTTGAATTCGGGAAGGGAGTCCAGGTGTGAAATGTATGGGGATAAGGCATGTCGCAATTGCAGGTATTTGTAGAACTGAGTATGTGGCATAGCATATTCGAGCCTGAGGTCTTGAAACGATTTCATCGTAGTGCCCCTCATAACGTCACCCAGCAGAGAGATACTGATGGCATCCCACTGTTTAAATCCCGCTAGCGCAGTCACTTGCGGCATAAGGCTGCTCTGCCAGAGTGGGGTCTCCCTCGTCAACCACTGCAGCCACCCCACCTGACGTAGTGAGTCTGTCCACACACCGAATACAACCCGGGTAGCGGGCGGCAGCCGGAATGGGATAGCCCATTTTAAAAGCTTTTCCCATAGTTTCCCTTGATACACGCAGTGGTAGGTCTATTTAAAAACGACAAAACATAAATGGACTGGAATGTTTGTTTTTCTGTTTGTCAATAATGAGTGCAAGTGCCAGAATGTTTGTAACAGTGCCAATACCTTTTAAAAAACATTTTTGATTTAAGGGTACAATGTTATTTGCACTTGACCATGCTGTCAGGTCTACCAATAGCGATGACACGAAGTATTTGCTTCATTGTCCAACAGTGTTAGAAGAAGGTAATTTTGAGTTTTGGATCTATCACCACCTTTAAATATCGGGTTTACAGAACGCACAAGTGGTCACTTCCAGGTTGGAACAGACAGTGGAAACACATGTGCTTACTCATAGGTCTCCATAAGAGAGGGGGCTTGGAAGCAGGCACCGGACTACCTTTGCATGTTGTACCGGCTTCTGCTTTCCATGCAGTCGGATATCAGCCTCGCATTCTTCACTTTTATTGCCTTTCGCATTATAATGTTTGGAGTCAAGGTCAACAAGTTTTTCTGTTAATGTGTTCTACAGCACAAGTAGGCCCATTACCCCTGCAGCACAAACCCTTTCTTTACTAGTTTACAGTACCACGCTATGGTTGTAGGGCGTATGATTGTCTGATGGTAAGGTAAGCATACAAATGTACAAGATGTTTGAAAATGTATATATGGTTCAAAATGCAAATGTATGCATGCATATGGTATTTCTATAGTGCAAACCTAGACAAAAGGCAGCAGAGCACTCTACATGGTCAAAGGCAAGTTTGAAGTCGGGAGTAATAGGACAGCAAGCTGAGTTGTTGACGCAAAGTCTTTACTACTTCGACAAATGCTTGAAGAAAATACAGTGAGGGTTAATCTCAGCTTGCCAACATATGAATGTGCACATTGGCCAAATGTAACAAATTTTGGATATTTATAAGGCTCCCAGAGTGCTCCTATTTTTTAACCAATAACTTTCCCTTGTCTGACTCTTTCCTTTGGCTCCTTTTGGCTCTTTCTGGCTGGCGCCGGGAAACCCTTCGGGGTAGCTGTTGCGCCCTACAAATTAAAATTGACATTGACATTGACATATATATATATATATATATATACTCCGTTGTGCAAGACACAACAATATTTTCAATTTGAAAAAAGGGCAGCAGTTACACACACTTTTGCTAAACTATGACACAATTTCAAAATACCATTTTTCTTAAGGCATTATTTAATAAAAAAGTGTCTGATGCATACCAGTGTTTAAAAAAGTATTAACAGAGTATCAGTGTAAAGACATTAAGGGCAACATGTAAAAAAAGAAATAAATTAGGGACCCTAGTCTTAAAAATGTTGTGAATTCCATTTTCACAGGAAGAAATATAGAAATATAGAACCATATATTCATGTGGATATCTGTAAAGTAATGGATTATTTTATTTGTTAAAACTTTGTTTCTACTGTGGGGGAAAATATGTTCCTCTCAGGGGAAACTCCTTTCCCTCTTCTCCCACCTTTTAATTATAGAGGGATCCCGTCCCTCCTTAAGAAACGTGTTACTTCTGCCCTTGTTAGGATTATCTGGCTACAGATTCCTAGAGTCAAAGCATGCTTCAAGGGAAATCACGTAGCAAATTATGAAACTCTGCTGGGGGAGTTCAGGATGTCAGACCACCTGTGATAAGCCTGTTGAAGAGTCATCCAGTAGACGAGGCACAGACTTCCAGTGTGAGGTGCGATCATCTCTCGCTCCCATGCAGAAGAGCTCAGAACACTACCTGGAGCAATCAAACCATCCAGTTATGACAAACTCCCCACTTAGCTGAACAGAGACCTGCAATCACCCCAGGAGACCACCATACTTAAACAACGGTGGCACGGATCTTCGCATGACCACTGTGTATCACTTAATTATAAGTGATACAGCCTCTCAGTAATAAAGGGTTTAAACCTGAAACAGCGACTGGTATATGGATTAACAGATACGTCAAAACTGTAACATAACAACCAAGATGCACACCACTCAGTGAGAAATTAAATAGTTGTTCATAATCATATTTTTTTCATTGTCTTCATTTATTTTCTTTGGGGGCAAATATTGAGACGCTTTTGTGTCATAATACAGCCACTGCCAGTATGAGTTTTTGCTATTTGAAAAAGTCCAAAGGACAAAACACGTTGATGTTGTTGTACTATTGACACGAAGAAACGTGATACTGAAAAAAAAAATAAAGCAAGAGGAGACATCCTGCTTCCTGGTGCTGGAGGCTATTACCAAATGCAAATTAGGTCTGAGAAAAGAGCTAAGGCTTTCTTTCGCATGCGTGAGTGGAGAAGGGAAGTTCAAGCAGGATTACCTGATGTATAGTTTCTCTTGTATGGAGTATGCAGTCACAGTCAAGGTGCCAGCGACATGTTAAAAGAATGTCAGTTGATAGATAAGCATCCATGGGAGGATAATACCCAGCGATTGAATTCTATCTATCAGGACATATACCTCTTTAGCAAGAGTCTGGATACTGCACATACAGTTTCACCATGCTGAAATAATACTGTAGTATACTGGAGATTTAGTTTTCAGTTTCAAAGAAAAGTTTATTGAGGGAAAAAATGTCCATAAAACTGTGATACAAATACATTCCTATCTAAAAACATTACAAGATACAATAATTATATCACAACATCTCTTCAGAAAACAATTTGCCAGACTCTAAAAACGACTCAACGCAATTCATATGCCACAAAAATACACATTAGTAAAACGCACAAGAGCAGACAATCGTGTTGAAGGTATTTTAAAAAAGGGTTTTGTGACATTTTTCCTAATGTCCTTAAACAACAGATAATTAATTAATACATGGGATAAGGAACAATTCATTAGGCAGGGACAAATACCTTTATTTATATACATTTTATTACGAAATTCAGGCATTGAAAAAATGGGGTTGCACCCTAACCTAAATGTTAATGCACTGAGCAGCAATGAGAATAGTCTGACCTATACAAATACTGCAATGCATAATCGCTTCCCAGTTCCCCTACAGTCAGGGATACAGAAGATTTACATTTTAAATACTTCTTATTAATTCTAAGGGACACTGCATTGGTAGATCTATTTAATCCCAATTTGGAAGGAAATTGCTCCCATTTTAGAATATTGCCCAACTTCTTATAATTGTCTCAGAACAAATTGATTGTTTTCATTAAGGATAAAGCCCATTTTTTCTCACTGCGTACTGCATCTTTCCAGCGAATATATTCAATACCTTATTTCCATTTTCTTCAACTAACATCTTAATAAAACACCCATTAACACAGGATAGGCTGTGAGTTTTAATTCACATTGTATTGCCTGGATCATTACTCCCTTTGGCAATTGCAATATCCTTTTTAGGCGCAACTCTACAAAGTTTCCCATCCATGTTTCATCTCAAGACCTACGATTTCAAAGACATACAGAGCCACAGAGGGAATATTATAAGTGTAAACAGCAAGCAGAGGCGCCAATGAGTACCCTCCATAGATATTATTAAATTGTAATAAAGCCCAGCAGTACACAGTGATTTCATGTTTAAAGTTTTGAACTGCTCATTCCAGCATAAGCTCTTTGAAAAGAGTAAGCCTAAATATCCATACTTTTTAACTTCCTCAACTCTTACCTTAATTAAAACGTATTTGAAATTCACCCGCTTCCCACCAAATGCCATTGTTTTTGTCTTTTTTATGTTTATAATCAGAACATTTTCTTTACAGTAAATCCCAAGTGCCTCCAAATTTCCTTTGTAAACCGATTTCAGTATAATCAAATATGATCAGGTCGTTGGTGTGCCAGAGGCACAGTATGTGTGAGTATCACACCGTTTGGGGGGAGAATGAATGAGTATTTCTCAAAGAGTATGGCAAGTCAGAAATGACGAAAAAGATGTAATCCATTGAGTATGCCTATTGGATTTTAAAAACACATCCAGATGAATCTAGAGCCTCTTTTGTCCAGTTAGAAATATAAAGTAGCTGAAAAATTGAAAGCAAGCTAAATGGTATTCTCCATTTAGATCATTTTCTCCATAAAACAAGCCTATCCACTGTATTAAAAGCTGTGCGAAAGTCTACAAACATCAGAATAGTTTTTGATTTTCTTCAATAGACTTTCGAGCTATTGTCCAAAGGGAAAAGCAGTGGTTATCAGTGGAATGCGCTTAACGGAAACCTCCATTTCAATTGCATTCAACTGTAACCTATAATCCAACCCTCAAGTTGTTGCAGAAGTATTTTTGCACATACCTTTAAAATCATGTCTGTTAGACTTATCAGTCTATAGTTACTAGGGGATGGCCCATCAACTTTAAAAAAAATTGATTTAACAATGGCACCTCTCTAAGAGGGAGGCATCTCTCCGACCACTGCAATCCACTGAAACAAAGGGGACAAAATCACAGCCCACTATTCAATATTATTTTTGATTACACAAGCCAGTAAGTCCTGCTGCTCTGCTACGTTTAAAAAACTCAATTATTTTCCTAATTGCAGATACTGAGAACGATTGAGCTATCGTCAGCTTATATGCAATTGGATATACAGCAGTTTTCGGAAATCCAAAAGGTTATCTAAATGGATTTTCCAGGCATCTTCAGTGATTGTACAAAGTAAAGAGGAAGGATTGCTTTAAAGACACCATTCACTAATGTCCAAAATTTCTTTTGTTCTCCTTTACCAATAACGGAATTACATTTCTCCTACTGGCTATTATAAAATGTAATTGTCTTGCTAATATCCATAGAATCGATGCCAATGATTATAATGATACATTCACACATAAGAATGAAATCGCATTACTATTGTCAAATTTGCCCGTCATGAACTCTCCATCAACCCCGAAATACGTGGTCAGGCATGCTCTGCGACCTAGGCCTGAGGTTACTGATTGACAGGTCACAGGTGGGGTGGCAGTAACCGACAGGCAAACACACGAACAGCATGCTCAGTCCTACCATGATGTACGTCTGACGAAGGGGATTCTGCAGGCGAGGAGGAGGAGGGCAGCACGGGACGCCGCGATAAGGGTAAGTGCGCTTTTATTTACTTTAATTGTATTTGAAAAATATTTATTGCGGAGGTGGGAGGCGCGGAGCGGACTTTTTGCCCAACTCCATAGAGCTCCGCGTAGAGCAACTCCGCCTGCTCCGCCCGGGGTTAATAGGGACCAAGTTAGGTCCACATAACAAAGCACCTTAAATCCTGGTTGGGGAGCATTGCGAGATCCCGTGCAGAGGATGTGTTGCGCAGTGGCGGTTCTGAGGAAGCTGCGGGTTTTGATGTGGAGTCCTGCATCGTCGTTGAGGATGCCATTGACAAGGGGTTTGTGATATGAAGTCCTGCATCAAGGATGTGTCGTGCCGCAGCAGTTCCAAGGAAGCGGTGCGACTGCAATGCAAAGTACTGCGTTTCCACAGAGAATGCCGTCAATGACGGTTTTGCAATGCCAAGGCCTGCATCAAGGGTGCATCACATAGCAGCGGTTCCTAGGAAGCTGCGGGCTGCAATGCAAGGCCCTGCGTCGGGAATCATGCATCATGCAGCAGCGGTTGCAATGCGGCTGCTAGGGGATGTGTTGTGCTGCATCGGTTCTGCTCACATGACCACAGCTGGGCTGGCAGAGCACCTTCAGGCCCACTTCCAAGGGTCCAGGACTAGGATGGAATCACTTGGGGGGCAAGATTCACAGCAGACAGAGTCCAGGAGCTGGTGGTTGAAGCCTTTTCTGTCCCTGAGGCTCTGATCAGAAGGCCAACCAACTAACACTTGGAATCATCCTGGTGGTTCTGGGTTCAAGATACAGGTCCAGTCCAGTCCTTCTTCAGTCAGTCCAGCAGAATACGAGTCCTTCTTGTAGCAGAGCAGCATAGCAGTCCTTTTGAGTCTTCCACAGGTCCAGAGGTGTACAGAAGCGTTGCGTCTGAGGGCCTAATGTTTATATATAGTGTCAGCTTTGAAGTATGACAAGGTTCTCGAGGTTTCCACCCCCAGAGGTGTCTGGAATTTCCTGCCTCCCTGCCCTGGCCCCAGCTTGTCTGGGGTCACAAAGACTTGTGTAAAACCCTTTGTGTGTGTGTGTGCCCAGGAAGAGCCTTGGTGATGTAAAAATGTGGTAGGTGACAGATCCTCCTCCTCATCAAGTCAGAGATAGCCCATCCTGCCAACATCTTTATACCCTTTGTCTCACTGTCTGGGAGAAATACATAAAAACCAACTGTCAGCTACACATAGTCACGTGACCCAGGATCAGGCTGCAGGCACCGAATAGTTGGCACAAGAAAATGGCAGCTTTCTAAAAGTGGCATTTTCAGAATTGTGACTTAAACTCCGACTTTACCATTAAAGGGGGTGTTAAATTGCAATTCTTTAGACACCAAACTCGACATTCGTTACCTGCTCCCAATTGAAAATTATGACTTAGTACATGTATTAAGGAAACTCAAAATTATCCTGTGGGAGAGGTAGGCCTTGAAGTGGTGAAAAACGAATTTAGGAGTATTTCACTACCAAGACATTTAAAAGTTAAATGTACATGTTCAACTTTTTCAATACACTGCACACTGGCCTATGGGCTGTTTAGGGCCTACCCTGGGGGTGACATATGTATTAAAAAGGATGGTTTAGGCCTGGGAAAAGGTTTATTTTGCCAAGTCGAAATGGCAGTTTCAAACTGCACCAACAGTCTTCAATGGCAGGCCTGAGAAATATTTAAAAGGCTACTTAAGTGGGTGGCACAAAAAGGGCTGCAGGCCCAAAAGTACAAAGAACAAATGATGGACGGAATGCTGAACAATGCAAACATTCACCCCAGTCAAAAAGATCGGTGTTTAATCCATTGTTTTTTTGCTCACCATGCCACCCGAGTTTGGACCCACCATATGCAAATCAGCCTTGACCCTGCACCTCGTAGGAACAGTCCAGCCCGAACTGCAAAGCCACGTCGTCCCTGGACCGGAAACAAGCATTATGGGACCAATTTTGGGGTATACCCTGCAACCGGTCCCAGGTTGCTTGTTTCCTGTCCAGGGAGGACCTGGTCTGGCAGTTCGGGCTGGACTGTTCTTATTTGGAGCAGGGTAAAGACTGATTTGCATATGGCTTTGTCCAAACTGGAATGGCACGGTGAGCAAAAAAACGATGGATTTAGGCCCAGATCTCTGTACTGGGAGTGAAAAGTTGACATTGTTCAACATTCCATCCATCAATTGTTCTTTTTGCATTTGTCACCCCGAGTGGGACGGGTATGCCCAGACGTGGGTCCCGTTCTCGCCATGCCACTGGAGTCAAGCTAGCCTGGCTGATGAGGGGTGATACCTCGAACCCGGTCCTAGGATGCCTGTTTCCGGTCCAGGGAGGACCTGGCCTGGCAGTTCGGGCTGGACTGTTCCCAAGGGGAGCAGAGTCAAGACTGATTTGCATATAGGTGTGTCCAAACTGGAATGGCATGGTGAGCAAAAAAAGGATGGATCTGGGCCCAGATCTTTGTACTGGGGTGAATGTATGACATTGTCCAGCATTCCGTCCATCAATTGTTCTTTTTGCAGGCCCACTAGTGGCATTCAATTTACAGGACCTGGGTACATGTAGTACCACTTTACTAGGGACTTACAAGTAAATTAAAAGTGCCAATTGGGTGCACGGCAATTTTAGCATGTATAAGGAGAGAGCACAAGCAGTTTAGCACTGATTAGCAGAAGTAATGTGCATAGAGTTCTAAAAGACAACAAAACTGGTTCGGAAAACAGGAGAGTGAAGGCAAAAAGTTTGAGAATGACCCTGCAAAAAGGGCCAAGTCCAAAATGCTTCAAGATCTCTGCTCTACACAGACAGTGCCTTCCACTGCTAAAAGTAAAGTATCATGAATCCCTTTCCTTAGCTGAACCTTTCTGAGCTGCTCCTGCCATTTGGAATCTAAAATATTGGTGTTACCTGGGAAGCTGTAAGAACATGAGCAAGCTGTTGTCCTACAGGAACCTGTAAGTGAGTAAGGTGAGGAGCTGTGGAGCAAGCATAACAGGCTGCATCCTGTTCTATGTGACATAGAACTAATGCAGAAGCAAGCAGGAGGCAGGTAAGAAACCTACGCAACTTAGGTTGCTTGTGAAGTCAGTTGTTCATGGGTGTGAGGCAGCAGTCAATGGTAAGTTGGTGAGGAGGAGCATGGAGGAGAGCAGCAGGGGACTTAGAAACTGGATCTGGATTTCAGCTGATCTGATTGAGGGGTTGAAGGGATAAAGAGTCTAATCCACAAAAGTGACAGCCAGACACTAAATGAGGGCATGTGGAATAAGCAAGCCACCACTTGCATACCAAGTGGTGAGACAACCACAGTTAATCTTTCCTCTACCCAGTAGTTGTGTTGCATTTGCATCATTCATTCACACAGCAGCTGTTGAGAAACTGCTTCAGAAGGTTTTTTATGTGCCTTCTTCCAATATTACAATCCCAAGGTATTCTTGTGGTTTGCAATCAATTCTGTATAAACTGATTTTTTTGATAATGTGTTTACTCTAAATGTAGCTCACCATGACTTTGAGTTTGGCACAACATTTCGGTAAACCACTTTATATTTATATGTATTCAGCATCATCACCCTTTCATGAGTTATTTTCTCTCGTCACACATTTCCAGGTTATTTTTGTGGGGTTAAATAGTTCGATTTATTGCTCGAATTTTTTAATGAAGAAAGCAACATTTGTTGACAATGTGGCTGAGCCTGGGACTGTCATGACTTGACAAGTGTTGGGAGGTAACCCGAAATGTAACACCAGAAAAGAACAAAGAACAATGTGGATACACAAGAAAAGAACAGACCTGGGGACTGTGGAAGACTGGTCAGTGCCAGCTGGGGCTGAGATACAGGGGTTTTCCAGGTTATATATTATACTATGGGTGCTAGGATCCAATTATGGGGCTGCGTAATTCTTAAGCCCTGATGATGATGATGATGAAAGATTTATAAAGTGCGACAAATACCCTGAGGTGTCTAGGCGCTGCCTTTGGTGTAAATTAATCGGAGCGGACCCTGAGGTACAATTAAGCTGAGAATAGCCACATTTTTAGGCCTTTCCTAAATTTGAGGAGACTGGGCTCTTTTTTTCAACATAATGGGTAGAGAATTCCATAGGCTAGCCATTGTAGCCGTAAAGCTCTTGCCGCCCCATCTGGCCCTGTTGACTCTAGGAACAAGTACATTTCCTAGGTTGGTAGATCTAAGGGCTCTGGCAAGTGTATAGGGTTTTAAGAATTTTGAGAATTTTGCCAGATGGGTTGGCCCCATGTTGTTGAGGGATTTGAATGCAATGCACAGAGATTTAAATTGAATCCTCTTAGCTAAGGGTAGCTAGTGGAGTTGGACCAAAGACGAGGAGACTGAGTCAAATTTAGAAATGCCCAGCAATACTCTTGCTGCAGCATTCTGTACCGTTTGAAGTTTATTAATGCTACGCCTTGGGGCGCTGGAAAAGAGGGTATTACAGTAGTCCAGTCTTGAAGATATCAGCACTGTTATCACCATCTTCCTTAAGTCCATGGGTATTGTCGGAAGGATTTTTCTCAGCATTTTCAGGATGAAGAAACATGCTGAGGTGGCCGAATTGATTTGTGCCTCAAAGGACAACTTGGTGTCAAAAATTACTCCAAGATTTTTGGCTTTGAGCACAGGTTTGGGCAGGGCGCCAAGTTGGACTGGCCACCAACTATCTGTCCAAAAAGTTGGGTTGTTCCCCAGCAAAAGAACTTCAGTCTTAGCCGAATTTAACTTCAGGCAATTGTCTGACATCCAGTTGGTTATATGGCTCATACAGTTATGAAACCTAGAAGCTGACTGACTAGTTGGACTGCTTACCGAGACGTTGATCTGAGTGTCGTCTGTGTATGACACCAGAGTAAATCCGTAGCTTCTTACTAGGCTAGCAAGAGGGGTGACATAAAGATTAAAAAGCTTTGGGCTAAGAGATGAGCCCTGGGGAACTCCACAAGGCAGCGTGAAGGGAGCTGATGCAATGTTACCCAGGGCCACTTCCTGGGATCGCTCCGACAGGAAGGAGCTCAGCAGGGACAGCGCCCTTCCTCTGATCCCGATAGAGGTCAGCCGCTCCCGCAGCAGCCCATGATTAACCGTATCAAAGGCTGCTGACAGGTCCAGAAGGATCAGAGCTGCGTTCCCCCCACCATCGAGTATCAGCCTAAGTTCCTCCGTGGCAGTGATAAGGGCCAACTCGGTGCTATGCTGAGCACGAAAGCCAAACTGAGAGGAATCAAGAATGGTGTTATCATTTATAAAAGCCGAAAGTTCGGTATTCATCGCCTTTTCAACCACTTTTGCAGGGAACGGGAGTCTAGATATCGGCCTGTAATTAAGAGTCTCCTTGGCATCCAGGTTCGGTTTCTTTAATAAAGGAAGGACAGAGGCTTTCTTCCATTTGGTAGGAAAGTGTCCGGTTAAGAATATTGTATTAAAAATCGCTGTTAATGGGATGGCAATAATTTCAGGTGAGATATGCAGGATTTTAGGAGGGCATGGGTCTGATGGGGAATCCGATTTTGTCGTCGTGATGAGTTTAGCGGTTTGTTCCACTGTTAGCATAGAGAAAGAAGAGAGAGTCGGGATGACTGATTCAGAGAGGTCTTGTGTTAGGTCCTGAAGGACTGCTTGCATCTTATTAAGCTGGGCCGGTGTCTGGGCCAAGTGATTATCCTGCTGTGCAAACAGGTCAAAGACAGCCTTAACTTTAAGCTGAAAGGAATCTGCTAAGGATTTGCAGAATTCTTGACTGATATTGATGTCCGGAGCATTCGGCAGCTTTGCAAGTTTTTTTACGGTGGTGAACAAAGCTTTGGGACAATTATTAGCCGCTGTGATTTCCTCAGCAAAATAAGACGCCTTTTCTCTGAGAATGAGTTTCTTATAGGTTTGGAGAGATGTCTTGTATTCCATTCTAGTCTTTACATTATTTTCAAGTCTCCACTTCCTCTCTAATCTGCGACATAGTTGTTTGTGGGCTTTCAATGTATCATTAAACCAGGGTTCTGATGGTAAGCTCCTGGATCGGCGACACTGTTTAGGGGGTGCTAGTTGTGTCATGGCCGAGTCAAGCCAGGCATGATATTGAACTGTGGCGAGATCGGGGTCAGGGGACAGGTCAGGGAGGGTTTCCCTCTGGAAAACAAAGAAGGAGGTGTTCACTGAAAAATTTGGATGGGTCACCTCATCCACAAGTTATTGTGGCATGCTTCATCATTGGTGACGTGACCACACCAAGGTGAGTAGATACTACCTCAGTGGACTCAACTGCTAGTCAGATGTTCTTAATATGTATTTTCTGGATATAAGCAAGGATCCATAGCAATTAATAATATATTAGGGTATACCAACTTGGATTTCTCTCTTAAATAAAAGGTAGCCTAAATATGATTAAAATACATTTTCTACTTGGATGTCTGATGAAATACACGGAGTCATCCATCCAATCAGATATGCCAACATGTTTCAGATTTACAGACATCCAATACGGTTCAACGGCCTTCGTCTGGGCCATTCTAATCCCTGCCTATGCTACATCCCAGTCATGCAAAGTGATGAGGCATACGGCTCTTGTACCTCAACTAATCCATCAGTGTTTTTACCTGTGAATCAATAAAAAATAAACATGCAGAAAATAACTTAAATATTGAAAAAGAACAACTGAAAAGAACAGCAGCCCAAATCTAGTGGACACTGCAATTCCCTTGCATTTACTTAAGTGTACCAAATGAAATGTGCTTACTCTATCAATGCTATACAAACAACGTAGTCATGCAGGTGTTCCATGCACGTACTCACTGATTTGCCTTAGCCTTAGTTTGGGTTAATTTTATGATCTGGTCATGGCGAGGGAGCACCTCCCTGTAGTCACACACTTGAATGCACGAAGAAAGTAGATATAAGGACACTATATTATTCTGTTATTTCCATGCTACTCTCATTACTTTCCTCTCTGCTCATGTCATGGGTTCTTCTTTAACCCACGGGCAGGAACCCAAGACAGTGAACATGGGTGATGTGTAAAAATCATGTTATTTGCTTTTTGGATCACATCCCGATTCGTACTGATCCTATCAGAAGTGTGATATATATATATTATATATAATATATACCACTAAATCATTTTATTCAAAGCCACTTATCTGTAGCCCTGTAGGGAGGCTGTGGACAACGCTTATGTTGACTTGGAGATTTGCTGTCACCTGTTTTTCAACCAAGACAATTCGTTTGTATCTTTTTACTGGGTAAAATGAAACTAGTTTGTATTGACCAAGCTTTCGCTTGGGAATGAAGCGATGACGGTGCAATCTTTTCAAAATTACTGTCATTCTTTGTTTAACGTATATATTACCTAAATATATGCTGTTAGCCTTCCCTCAACAAGGATGTAGGCTGCCCGAAACCTACTGGTTTCTCGTCTGACCACTGGTATAGAGTCTGAAGAGGGTGCCATTTTTAAGTTAGCCTGACCTACGAGCACACTGCATCTGCGTACCTTTGAGGTGATGTGTACCATGCGCCCCCGCAGGCATCATGGGGCTTGTGATTCCATCTGGCATTCTTCCTAGCTGTAGAAGTTATGTCTAATTGAAGACTTATCTACGGACTATTGAGGTAATAGGGTTTTATATGTGGTGTTACTATTGATAACCTAGGTTGTTTCCATTTTTGAAGGGAAACAACACCTATGAATGTATCACATATGTATGTCTCTTGTTGTTTGTGTGCAGGAGACCTTAGCGGGTGAGGAGATAACCGTGAAACTAGTGCATCAGTAGAGTTGGAATAAATAATTCTCGACTATAGTGTTTCCGTTCATCAGTTCAGTCATTCAGTTCACAGCAGGCTTTCTGTAGTATCTGGCCCATGGATGGTATAGAGTAAGGTGTGGTATGTTTTAGTTTGATTCTCATCTCTCTTGTATCGGGTTCCAGGCTACTTCCTCGATTAATCCATGTGTGTATGTTTTCAAACAGTAAATCCAACTTTGTTAGAACATTAGCAGTTTTGACTCTAGGTCAGTCCCTGGAGGGATTTTTTACAATGATTAACCACCCAAAGTCATTTTCAGAGTGTCCCATTTCAAAGAAAGTGTTGCATCAATTTTGTTGTACTTTTCTTACACTTAAATGTGATTCTGTGTTCATTTAGCTTTTCTCGTATTCATACCAATGTATTTTAAATTGCATATGCAAACAATGATGTAGATCACATTTTATGTGTCGTAGTTTGTGAAGTTCTTCAGGATCCATGGTGACTTGAGATCTAAGACTAATTCTTTTTTAGGTCTCGCCTAGCGTTGCAGCGCGCATGCGTTGCTCGCGTAGCGAGATTTATTGGGGTAAAAGTATTTTTGGAGAAGGACTTCTGATCCTGCCCATGCTTTCAATTGGTCAATGTCCATATTTATTTAAAACCCTGCATTTCGATTGCTCTGTATGCTTTTTGGTTACCGCCCTGTGGCTTTTCTGTGCACGCCCTTGGGACACCGAGTCTACGGCTTCCTTCAGTTTTATGGCTTTTCTCTTATCTGATGGGGCGTGTTAAGGGAAGGTTCAGGGAGAGTTCAGCAAGCTGAAGCTCCGTCATGCTGCCTTCATGCCTGCAGCACGCGCCACTCCGGCTCTCTGATTGGGCCTGTAGTGACGGATCACGCGCCTGGAATAGCTCACAGAGGGGGTGAATGGGCGCCACAGAGAGAAATTCAACGAAAGGACGCGAACAGATAACCCAGGCTTTTGATAGAGGGGGCAAAGCTAAAACAATGCGCCTATTGCCTGTCTGTGTGAGATGTGCCGTCTGTTGTTCCTGTCTGTGTGAGAAGCGCCCTCTGTTGTTCCTGTCTGTGTGAGAAGCGCCCTCTGTTGGTCCTGTCTGTGTGAGAAGTGTTTCATTGATGAAAGTAAAGTAAATGGTCTGATTTAGCCACACGCAGGAAGTGTGTGATGGGGGGCCTGGCACCTAGGGGTCGTGGGGAAAGCGGGCCTTCCGTTCCGTAGAGGCCCCCGGAGTCCGCAGAGAGCCCCCACAACACCCACCATAGCGCCAAGAGGGCCCCAGCATACTCCCAACCATCAGAGGAAAGGTCTCCTAGAAAGACTACAAACATTATTCATCCGATCTGACACCTTCAACCCAGCCTCCAACGCAGTGAGGCCTGAGGAGTCAGGGGTGGGAGCCTCGGAGCAGGCACCGCCCCGAGGCGCACCCACCGCAGTGCTAGCTACCACTAGGCACCTCGCACCCAGGACTGAAGGGCTGGGGATGCAAGAGTGGGAGGAGGCAGGCAGTCCAAAAGAGGTGCCGCCCTGGAGAACATTCACCGAAAGAGCAAGGCAGGAGCAGTGCCTCAAAAAATGTACACAGAGAATGCAAAAGAGGGGCAAAGCTAAAACAATGCCATAAAGAATTTTCAGGGACATCATATGGAGCAAATTAAGAACCCAAAGACAGACGCACACATTTGGGAACCCCGAATATTCTTAAATACTGCCATGTAAAATGCAGCTCTGCGTGTCAGCGCCTAATGCATAAGTTTTATGGCGAAACGACAAGTCTGCCAATTACCTGTTACTGTTTGTGTGAGAAGCGCCCTCTGTTTCTGTCTGTGTGAGATGCGCCCCCTGGTCCTGTCTGTGTGACATGCGCCCCCTGCTGTTCCTGTCTGTGTGAGAAGTGCCCTCTGTTCTACCTGTCTGTGTGAGAAGCGCCCTCTGTTGTTCCTGTCTGCGTGAGAAGCGTCCTTTGTTGTTCCTGTCTGTGTGAGATGCGCACCCTGTTCCAGTCTGTGTGAGAAGCGCCTCTGTTGTTCCTGTCTGTCTGTGTGAGAAGCGCCCTCTGTTGTACCTGTCTGTGTGAGATGCGCCCCCTGTTGTTCCTGTCTGCGTGAGATGCGCCCCCTGTTGTTCCTGTCTGTGTGAGAAGCGCCCTCTGTTCTACCTGTCTGTGTGAGAAGCACCCTCGGTTGTTCCTGTCTGCGTGAGAAGCGCCCTCTGGTGTTCCTGTCTGTGTGAGATGTGCCCCCTGTTGTTCCTGCCTGTGTGAGAAGCGTCCTCTGTTGTTCCTGTCTGTGTGAGATGTGCCCCCTGTCCCTGTCTGTGTGAGATGCGCCCTCTGTTGTTCCTGTCTGTATGTGTGAGAAGCACCCTCTGTTGTACCTGTCTGTGAGAAGTGCCCTCTGTTGTTCCTGTCTGTGTGAGATGCGCCCTCTGTTGTTCCTGTCTGTGTGAGAAGTGCCCTCTGTTGTTCTTGTCTGTGTGAGAAGCGCCCTCTGTTGTTCCTGTCTGAGCAGTGGTGCAGTGTCCGGAGTCTCGGCTCCACGTGCAGCACGGTGTGCTCTTGGGCACCGGACTCCAAAGTCCTTTAATAAGAGTGAAATTTTAACCATCGCCCGCTTATGCAAATGGCCCTCGTGATTTCCTGCACCCGAGCCATTTGTTTTTCTATCCTCTACAACATTCGACCTCTGACCCCTTAAACTGGGGGGTGTTGGAGTTCCGGGAAGTGGCCCCCGGGGGCGGTGGAAGGGGTTCCTCTGTGTTACTGTCACTTGTAGCTGTTTTCCCTACATTAACTGTGCGTTGGCAGTGAGCAGTGGTGCAGTGTCCGGAGTCTTGGCTCCACATGCCGCACGGTGTGCTCTTGGGCACCGGACTCCAAAGTCCTTTTATAAGAGTGAATTTTAACCATCGCCCGCTTATGCAAATGGCCCTCGTGATTTCCTGCACCCCGAGCCATTTGTTTTTCTGTCAATCTCGGAGCCCTGCCATGACAACAGGCCGTGGGCTCTTCCTAGGCACCTCACACACAGCTCCGGCAGAGGGGAGTGTGGCCCCTCCAGGCCGCAGAACTGATTGGCTGGGATGTGTGAAATCCTCTTGGGCAGAGAGTGTCTGTCTACTGTGTGTGTTCGGTGTGTCTGCTGAGTGGATGGGTGGGTGTCTGCTGTGTGGGTGGGTGTCTGTTTATTGGGTAAGTGGGTCGGTTGATGTCTGCTGTGTGTGGTGTGACTGCTGTTTGGGTGGGTGTCTGCTGTATGTGTGCTCTATATGTTTTTCAGTCTGCTGTGTGTGAACAGCGCACTCTCTCAGCGTTGGGAGACCGGTCCGATGGAACCCTCTACTCCGCTCCACTGGATTTATGGCTGTTCTTAAAGTCTGGTGGGTGGATGCCTGCCAGGCCGCCACTGCCCCGTCTGTTCTTTGTGTATACTGGCCAGAAGGGCCTGTGCTTTCCCTCGGCAGATATCCCCCCCCCCCACCAGGAACATTAATGGGCCAGCACTCTTGAGGAAAGCCTTGGCTTGTGTAATTTACCGGTATGGCCGGATTTATAGCGCTGTGCTCCATTTTTGTCATGCTTTCTGGCCCCCTCACCCACTTCACAGCCAACCATAAACTTCCACTACTGAAGTCCACGTGTCTGCTGAATAGCCTACCTTCTAAGAGGCTCTTGCGATATAAAAACTGTACTTTCGTTATGTTGCCAATTATTCTGTAGCGCTAAATTCCGTCAGAATGGTAATCCTTGTTTCCCTTCACTTTCGTTCCGTTTGCTAGTTTTTTTATTGCTGTGTTATGTAACGCGGATGTTCACGTCTGAAAGGGAGCGTGCTTTGTAGTGTAGAAGGGAGTATGTTCTGCTCTTCAGGGGCCTAACTAAGATTCTGTTTTTGTGTTTTTTAGAACAGTTGTTTAGAAACAGAGTAACAGAGTGATCAGTACAGTATTTGCTGGAAGTGGGGTTCTCATGGAAGCTTCCAGTTAGGTGTACTTCACATTTTCTGCACCGTCACCCTGCGACGTGTGACACCGAGTGCGTTTTTACGTGTGACGTTTCTCTTTACAAAGATAATGGTGCGCTCAGTCATCACCTGAACACAAACCCTCCTCATCTTCCTTCTTCTCACCAACCAGTGCTTAATTAGAGCTGGGTTCTACCGTAAGCACAGAAAATGTCCCGAAACCATTGTTTGGCAGTAGAAAATCTAAAATAACAAAAAACTGCTATTATTTGGATGAGGTGCGCAACTCATTGCCCCCTCCACTCTGCACTATTGATAGCTGAGCCACTGGTCCAAATATACAGTAAACGCGCACTTAAAATACAATCTTAATGGCCTTTTAATCGAGTTTCGTGAAATAGCTCCACTGGGAGAAACAGCTGTCGATTCTGGATTTGTTGGGTGCGCAGCAAACAGTGACGGGCACATGCTGATGAGCTTTGCGGGGGTCAACAGGGGGTAAAAGACATTGTCATTTACAACGCCATTACTTGATTAATGCTTCACGAAGGGAAAAAAAAACCAATAACATTTTCAATGCCAATAGCTCAAAACAATGTCATTGCGAGACCTATTGCATTGTAAATGCTTGTTCTTTTTTGTCAGCGGACAGGCACTGCAATGCCCACAAGGGAAGTGTCCTAATGTATATCCCGCAAAGTCCTTGTTTGCCGAGTCAGATTCTTAATCTTCGGTTGTGGGCACCAGGAATTTTTCCAGTGACTTGCCCCGTTTGAAAACAAACATGTTTTTTTTCATATTCAAGTTCTGAAGTGAGGATCTTCCATGTATTGTTAAATATCTTTTTTATTTGATATGAGTGGATGCTGTCGGAGGTTACACACACACATACAGGTGTTGTCTCTGGTTTTGTGAGTGTCTGTAGCAGTTGTTCCTAGGGATTGTTCGGTGCCCTCTTCAAACGCATTTTTTCATTATTTTCTGTGGATATTCCTTTTCTTGGAGTTTCTTGGTTAGAAGCTCTGCGTGGTTGTTAAAATCCAACTTTGTGTTGCAGTTCCTACAGAGACTTTGACCCACTGGAAGGTTATCCACGAGTGGTTTCAGATGGAAACGGTCATATCCTAAAACGTTATTCATGTATTCGCTTTTTGATATGCTTCACATTACAAAGTGTCCTAGTTTGGTTTTAGTCGTTGGTCCAAATTGCTTTTTATGGTGGTGAATTTCAAAAAGGGATTGATATTGCTAATCCAATCAGTGAATTCTTCCATTTGGTTATTGGGTATTTTTAGATGATAAATATATAATCTAAATACCACTTCTAAATGGTTGTATGGGAGTGAAAAGAATTTGTGAGGCTTAGCATGTGCTCGGATTCGAGGTGGTGTACATAAAGGCATGTTATGCTTGAGGCAAACGTGCTGCCCTTTGATATGCCATGCAATTATAAAAAGTAGTCATTCTCAAATTGGAAGTAATTGCTTGTTAGTGCAATCAAATACAACATCCACAGATTTGATGGACTCCCAGAGAATATTGTTGAGCAGGAATTAAATTACTTTTAGGGATTCTTCCTTGGGGTTACTGGTGTATATGGTCAGTCAGAGCGGAAATACCAATCAGACGAATGGAAGAACTGCATCCAGGATAACTTAAACAGCAGTAGAGCAGGAATACGATCCCTCACAACAACTTGGTTTTACAGATCCTGTACGCGCAGTTGGTCACCGTATTTACATTCCCTGTTTTACCTTCCTGTTACTCCCACTCACCTGAATTGCCTTTGAAAAGATTTTCCTCAGTTAGCCTTGGCCCATTCTCACCAACAGCATCTCCTGGTGCTCCCGAGCTCAGGAAAAGTCTCAAGGTACTTCCTACCTATGGGAGCATTATGTGACCTCACTTGCTCAGTATTGTTATATATGTGCACTAATTTTCATACTTTAGCTGTGTGAACTTATCAATGTATCCAGGATTGCTGTCCTTAGGGCGTGTGAGAGAAGTAGACGAGTGCAAACCTGAACTCAGGGAGATGAACATCCAATCTCCTTTGTATATCTCATCTAGTCCTTTAATCGGTAAAATTGTTCCAAGAATGATGATCCTTGGGAATCCATTGTTGTGATTAACACTGTAAGAAACCTTTACGGGTAGCATGCATGTTAGAAATGCTACGATAGAGAGGCAGACAGAAAGAGAGAGACAGAGAACCACACCCACATTACGACCTTGGAGGACATACCTTTCAAGATGAATAGTCTCCTTTGATGCCTTATTTATTCCAAGTGCTCCCAGTGCATATTTGAGGCATTGGTTGCCGGTGGGGGTGACGGCACTCATTTTTGGGGATCAGCACTTATTTTTCAGCATCAGACATTAACCAAGAGCAAGAGCGGGAACAAAACACAAAGCGGAAAGGGAGAGGACTAGAAAGGCATCAAAAAGAGTGAAATAAAGTGGCAGGTAGTGTCTAGTAGTGATTTAAAGAGGCATCACGTATTTAAAGCTAGGCAGCCTTGGTGTTCCACGTGCTGAGATTTAATTGTCCTGGCCAATGAGCGTCTGTCATCAGCACTCATTATTTTACAAATTAAGCACTGAATTGCTCCCTTGCACTGCCTTTCATGTTACATTATATGCATACATTCAAACTGAGGTGATTAAGTAAATGTAGATGAAAAAGTAAGGAAGTCTCAAAGAAAGCTAATGTTCTCTTCAATTAATTAGGAACTACAATCTGGCTTAGAGCTTCACAAGTTCTCCCAGTACTCCCTCTTGCTCTTGGGTGGATCTTATATCGATGTATCCTGGTGTATGTAACCAGTGCACACTAAGGGCTGCACCTCTCTGGCTACTTGGAGGACTCGAAAGGCGGTCTGTAACCAGGGCATGCTATGGCCTACTTCACTGTTTGCTCTTGGCTGTACCCTAGAAAGCAAAGACTGCAATCTGCCTAGCACTGCCAGCTTCCGATGACAAATTACAAAATGTTATTTGTACAAACTGTGCATTAGGCCACAGCCTGCTTGCATTGTGACTTACCACATTTTTTTCTTTTTGTCTTGATTCTTTTTGGGCCTGCTCGTCTATTTGTGACCTTGGGGCCCTGCCTGCAACAGTGCATGCCTGTGGATTGCCCATCTAACCCTCTACACTAGGGCTGCATTTCTTCGGCATATGCCTGTAGACTACTCTTATTCACTATAAATAATTTACAAAGGCAGCCTCAAACCAGTGCTGCACCATGGGTGCCTTCCTTTATGAATGAAGCTTTTACTTTGGCTGTGACCAGTGCACTGGTGTGAGTTACTCCACTGCCATCTAAGTAGTGTCTGAAGAGCTTTTACTGTGGCTGTCTCTCTCCTGTGCAGGTCTGTGGGTTACTCCTCAATGATCTATGGGTGGGCATTACTGAGATCATCTCCCAGCAATGTGTATAGTGGGAGGAGCTGTGTGGCGTAAGGGCCAGAGCTCCCGACTATGGAGCTGGGGAACCAGATTCCAGCCTAGGCGTCGGCTCAACATCCTGTGATTCTGGGCAAATCACTTAATCTCCCCGTGCCAACAAAAATGAACGTGTCCTTGTGTGACATAACTGGTGCTCGTGTAAAGCAGCTCCAATACCTTCGGGTCAAATTTGCGCTATAGAAAACTGCAAAAAATAAAACCCCTCCCATGGGGCCCGTTCCCCGTTCACCCTGGGTGTCCTACCCACAAGCGTCCTTTCTCCCCCCCCCCCATAAATCATTCCAGTGACGACATGATATGGTGGATAGAAAGGCCGCAGTTTATTTCAAACATGAATTATACATCTCACAACTTATTGGTTGGTCATTCATATCCTCCATGTCAATTTACATTATACATTACTTTTACGTTTGGTTTGGACCTTTTATGACAGCACTAACCTTGTCCGATGTGCCCCCTATTTATTTATTTATTTATTTAGCCATTTATAGAGCGCATGGTTACACCACCAGTGTGTCCCCGCGCTGAGATAGACACTCTGAAAAGTTACGGCCATGATCCACGTATCCGAAAGAGTAGCACATATAGTCTGCCGAGCCATCTTTATTATGTTTTGGCAAACAACCATATCATAACATAACATAACATAAAAAGCTACTTTCACATGGTTCCGTTCTCATTGCCAACGGTAAGGTGTTCCATGTTTTAGCTGCGATATACCTAAAGGAGCGCGCTCCCATTCTTGCTCTGAATATTCTCGGTACCTTCACCAGTGCTTTCCCCATAGATCTTAGGCACCGCCCGGGTGTATACTGGGTTAGTAGTGGGTGAAGGTATCTTGGGCCTCTCTTTAATAGAATGCGGTGGCAGAGGCACATTGCCTTAAATACCACTCTCTTTTCCACTGGCAACCAATGTAGTGTTGTCAAGGCTTTCTTTGTGTTTGCTCTTCTCGGAAGGCTGAGAACCAGGCGTGCTGCCGCATTCTGGACTGTCTGCAGTTTGGATAATCCTGTCTAGAAGCGCCGAGATATAGTACATTCCCATAGTCTATTTGGGAAGTTATCACCGCATGTACTATGGTTTTCCTGGCGTTAGGTGGCAAAAGATCCAGGACTTTCCTCAGGATTTTCATTGCTCCATAGCATTTGCCCGCAACCTTCCGAATCTGCCCATCAAATGACAGTTCGGAGTCGAGCCAAATCCCGAGGTTTTTCACCTCCGCTTTCGGTGAAGGCCATTGGCCCAGTATTTCAGGCCACCACGCTGATGACCATATAGTTGGTGCCTTGCCTACCACCATTACCTCAGTTTTGCTCCCGTTTAACCTGAGGCAGTGGTTCGACATCCAGTCGGCCACCTCTTCCATGCATTTGGAGAAGCGAGTTGCTGCCAGTTCCTTGTCTTGCGATAACATCACAATTAGCTGCGTGTCATCAGCGTAGGAAACAATAGACACCTTATGTTTTTCCACTTGCTCCGCTAGTGATCCCACATATAAGTTAAATAGGGTGGGGCTCAGGATTGATCCCTGAGGGACCCCTTGAGGCAGGGGGATGCTCTTGGATAAATATGGCTGTTGTGCGACTTGGAAGCTCCGTGTGGAAAGGAACGATGTCATCCAGCCCAGAGCATTATGCCTGATGCCACATGCCTCTAATCTTTGTAGGAGGAGCTCGTGTGAAACGGTGTCAAACGCCGCGCTTAGATCCAAGAGGATCAGGGCTGCTGTCTGCCCTTCATCAGCGTATTTTCTCAGCGTTTCTGTGGCCATAAGTAATGCTGACTCCGTGGAGTGAGCCGCTCGGAAACCTGATTGAGAAGGGTGTAGTCGTTCCGGTTGATGTGTTCTACTAGTTGTTTATTGGCCACTTTTTCAGCAATTTTGGCCACAAACGGTAGCAGTGAGATAGGGCGTAGATTTTCTAATACAGTTTGCTCTATTGATTGTTTCTTTTTTAGTGGACGGACAATTGCTTGCTTCCATTTGGTGGGGACTACCCCAGTCTGGAAGGAGCATGAGATGAGTTCAGAGATATACGGCATGATCAGATCTGCACCCTCCATTACTTTGTCCGGACGTGCAGGGTCTAGAGGGGAGCCGGATTTTATCCCTTTTGCTGTAACTATGAGTTCTTCTAATTCTTGGATCATGAATTCATTCAGAGTTGCTCCTACAAAGTCAGTCTGACTTTTGTACTTCAGACTTGTCCCTTGTCGTGCTTCTATTGGAAAGCTTTCATAGATTGTTGTGGCTTTATCAGAGAAAAACTCTGCTACCTTATTACAGCTCTCTACAGAAGTGTGTGCCTCATTTGTATTTTCATAAGTATTAAGAGACTTTAGTATGGCAAACATTTCTTTAGGGGAGTTTCTAGCCCTATCAATTTTATCTGTGTAGAATTCGCATCTTATTTTCTTAATGAGTGCGTGATATTGTTTTAGTTCTTTTTTGTAGTTGTCTTTGGCCCTACTACAGTATTCTTTCCTCCATGCTCGCTCGGACTTTTTACACTTTTTTTTGGCATTCCTCAGCACTTCGTTGAATTATGGCGCTGAGGCATTTTGTCTCTTGGAGGGCCTAGTGCTCCACGGTGCTATCTCGTCTAGTGCCTCCGTAATCCAGGTTTCAAGTTGGTTATTGGCTACATTTGGGTCTTTATTTAGTATGGATTTTTTTCCCATCAGAGCCTGGTTGAACACAGTGGAATTAAACTTATTCCACTGCCTACTTGTGACTTTCTTTGTAGTTCGCTCTGCCCGCTTTCTTTGTAAAGGTACAGTGAAAGGGACTAGATAGTGCAAGGTTTCAGCGTTCACGGTTCCAGGCCTCCATTGCTACTGATTTTTGTGGGCGTTGTTAGGACCAGTCCGGGCTGCAAGTGCCGTTCCGCTTGCTTGGACGCTTGCTGGACACTCGCCCGCTCCCCAGTGCCCCTGCCGTGTGGCATCCCAAGGACACTGTGCAAGCATCTTCTACTCTGCCTGTGGCTGTGTGCTGTCATCTGCTCACCCTGTGTCCCTGCCATGAGGCATCCCAAGGACACTGCGTGAGCGGCTCTTCTACCTATGGTATTTCCCCTTTGGATCTTTCTCTGGGTTTCTTCCGCCCTTCCCTGTACCCCATGACTCTGCAGCTGCGACGACCGCTTCCTTCCGGTGTGGGTGGGTGGGCTTCTGTTGTGCTGGTGGGCTCTTGTGCCAAACATGGGGGCCCTTGCCCCTTTTGACCCCACCAGCCGCTTGACCCTCTTGTGCCCTGATTGGGCAATTACCGAGTCTTTGGAGGGCGCCCAATCATGCGCGCCCTCCCTTTTCTCGGGCTTCCCGGGTTCCCGCCCCCGGGAGGCGTTCTACACGGGCCCACATCAGGACCGGCTTCACCTCCCCCTGGTCCGTGCTCCAAGTGTATGTGGTAGGTTGGTACTCTACCAATCTTGAGATGCTTCAAGCAGGCGCAACAATACATTAAGGTAGTATGTATGTTTTTGTATCTCACAACTCTTCCCGCCATTACACGACAGAACAGTGACTAAAAAAGCGAGAAGAGCAGCACTCTGGTCAGTCACGCATAATACTAAATACACATTACAATGCGGCATTCTTTCAGCCAAGCACTCCATCGCGGGTCTTCCAGGCTACCTGTCCGCAGATGCGCTTTGGCACCTCGTCAGTGCTATTAAGGTCAATATAAATACAGTACAATAAAATAGAATATTTAGTCGGTGGTTTAAAAAAAACAGGCAAGCACTGCATGGTAGAAGAGTGTGAAGGGTATTCTGCCATTGCTTTTAGACATTTGGGATCCTATAGGACAATGTGCACAGCGAAAAACATGATCATAGTCCCTTTTGACAATATTAATTGCTGTTTTCACACCAGGAAATGGAGCATACACGTTTTGCAGCAGCCCAAAATAGATAAGGGCTGAGGTAAGGAAGAAAAAATACAGCACACAGGGCTTTGCACCATGTTTGACTTCTGCGTGGTATTAAATAGAGCAAATTGGTTTTGCTCCAAATTAGCAAGGAATATATTACATTTTGAATAAAGGTGTAACAACATAGGAGGCTGATTGTGCACCTTTCTTTCTGCTTACACGATAACAAAAGGAGATAGTAAACTTAGCTCTTTTTTCAAATGCGGAAATGTTTCCGACTTTGGGCTCAAATAAGTTAACTCTAATTATCACATAATCAGAAAACAGAGCATCTGCACCCTCGTGTACCAAACATTTTTTTTAATACTAATATGAGAAAAGCCCATTTTTTCGGTTTCCTTTTTGCAAGAAGGATCAATGGTGCGAAATCAATTCACTCACTTTTTTGCAGGCTACAGCACCCGAGGGAAGATGTGATGCAGCGCCGATTAAAAATAGCTCCAAAAAGCACGGCATAAAAAGACAGTCAGTGCAAACCTAGGGACTGCTAGAGAGACTACAGCATGGGCACTCGCAAACATTTTCCCAGGGGCCAAAAGGTGCGGTCTGTGATGTGACAGAGGATCGCATTGATGCCAGATGGGTGCGGTCGGGCCCGAGTTGGGTGTGTGTGTGGGGGGGGGGTAGGCATTGGTGGTAAGGTGGGTGTAGGGGAGGCAAAGCATATACATCTAGTGGCTGAATTGCACAATGTCAAGCTAGAAAACATGAGATTAATCCCTGGCTTCCCCACGTTACCAAATTGTGTGATCCTAGGCAATAGTTTAGTTTCACTTTCCCTCCTTTTTCTTCATTATTACATATACAAGGACCTAGAAATACAGGACTTCAGGTTGTGGACTGTACAAAACCTCCTCCTGTGTGTGATTTAATAAACTATAATGTTTTAACTTGTGCAATAGGAACCCAAAGAGTGCACATAACAACAAACTTGCCTCTTTAGTTCACTATTGCCATTGTTGTCATGGTGAGGGGAAGAATTAATGTTTCTAAATTCATGTTTAAAAACCATCACTTTTAAAATAATACTTCTCACTGCACTGATATCATCTGATGTACTAAAGTGAAAAGGTCTCCATATTAAATTAATACACTTTTTAGGTTGAGCCTAAGACAGCGCATGCGCTGTCTGCAAGACCTGTTGTATCCTACTCTATGACTTGTGGCACACCCAGCGATTCTTATTGGCTGTTGTCTGTGTCAATCAGAAATGCAGCTTTGTTATTGCAGCATTTCGGTAACAGTCCCTCCTTTGTGTGCTTAGCTTTGGTTCTAGCGATTTAACTTAGAGAGCATTTTGTTTGGCCATCACACTGTACAGCATGTGATGGCCCCACCTCCCTTTTCAGAGGAAGGGGCAAAACAAGGAATTTGAATGTTGTGCGAGCGCTGGATACAGCTTCATCTCCTGGGACTCAGGAAACATTGCCGGTGTTTATTACTGTGGGCCGTTTGTGTGTTTATAATAAAACAACCTTTTTTGTTTTCTGTCTGTGTTTTTGTGCATTTATTATTATATAATCGCCGAAATACAAAGGCGTTTCTTTTTACGTTATACAATTATGTAACATGGGCACGGGGGGATTAAGTGATTTGACCACATTAACAGGATGTTGAGCGACGCTGAGCCTCGAACACTGGTCCCCAGGTCTGCAGCTCTGATGCGGCCGCTTATTGGAGGAGGGGGCGGGGTAGAGCCGGGGCTGCTCGGTAAGCTTCGTTCAAATTCCAGGCACGTAATTCCCCTCACTTTTAAGGCAGCACGGCTCCAAGGCGTAAAACCTGCTGTGATCTGCAGACATCTGGACACCCAGGAGGATAAAGTCTGCGGCTCTGCCCTTGGTTTATGAGGCCTGGCTCTGTTCATTTATAAGAAACTCTTAAGACAGTTTGGGCTGATAATGTGGAGTGAGAGCTGAATTCTAAATATAGATTTGGCAACGTTCCGCCACGCAGCTGCGGGTAGTCTTTAAAATGTACACCTACGAGATAAGAAATAATTAATGCTCGTTTTTCATCAGCTGGCTTTAGGGGATTGTCCACTTTTTAAAGCTTTAAGCGTTATATGTGTTTTAGGCAAAACAGCAATGAGATAACAGGGTTTAATTTGTGTGCAATTGCATTTCGTCAAAGACACGCTGGTGGGATAAACAAGGGAGACCAGTGAGAGCTGTTTGGCCCCAATAATGAATACATCCGAAAGCATTGCAGAAATGGCGTTTACGGTGCTAACATTACCGGTAGCTATTTTTAAAACATTTTAAGGATATTTGCAGATTATGGGTAAAACAGTGTTTCGTACGGTTATTACCACAATTATCCCCAGTAAAATCCTGCTAGTTTTCTTTTCTTCCTACAGGCCTGAACCATTGCACTCTGTCAGGCTTCACACATATACAAGTTAACAAAATATTAGAAAACAGGCACTCGCTTTTAACATTTCAGAGCTTGTCCTTGAAAACCATTGAGAACCCATTCTAAATACATCACGGAAAAAGTGATCCCTGAACCTTTTTATTGATGAGCTCCGCTTGTGCAGCCTGTCAATTAGGAGCATGCTGGTGTCTGCACACTGTGAATGTGCAATCAATGGCAATCCATTAGGAGCCTCGATTAACTCAAGTGTGAAATCAGAAAGGAGCTTCACTAGGGTTGGAGTGTGGAGACTTTTTTTATTTTTATTTTTTATTGTTTTTTATTAATGGCCAGATACAATATACAGCTCAGACAGTCCCGTTGGTAACTTTACATTGGTTTGAGTCCATATCTTCTGCGTGCAGAATGCATTGTTCATACAGTACTTTTGACATGACATTCTGGGTGACATTAATTATAACACATATGCAGACCATCACAACATGTAACACAGTTTGTGGCTTCTATTGCTGCTACTACTACATTTGCCTAGTCGTGTGATGACTGCCCCAGCTCTCTGTTCTGTAACGAGTGTCTATTCATCTGTTTGTGTAGATCTTAAGTGCTGCATGAGCGGTTCCCAGAAGTCTTTAGGGCGAGATGCTTCCGGTAATTCTTCTTCATATTTTTCTAATTGCTCCTTGCAATAAATCATGTCCGTGATCCAATTCTTATGGTTTGGTATTTGTCTACTTCCCCATTTCATGGCTATTCTTCTCTTGGCCAAGAGTAATGCCACAGCCAACAGTTTACGTCTCCTGATCTGTTTAATTTTGTGTGTCCCCAGTAGACAAACTTGTGGTGTGTTGGGCATTTGCTCAACCAGCATTGTTGTCAGGGTGCCTGACACTGTTTGCCAATAGGGTTGAATCTGTGGGCATGCCCAGGTGGTATGTAAAAAGTCTGCCTATGCAGTGTTGCAGCGCAGGCACTTGTCGTCCTCCTGAAGGCCATATTTATATAGCTGTGCTGGTGTGTAATATATTTGTTGTAAGAATTTAAAGTGGATGATTCGTAGGTTGCAATTGGATGTGAGCATTTGTGTGAGTGCACAGCTGTACCCCCAATCTTCTTTGGATATTGGGCTGCCTAGCGTGTCCTTCCATCATTTTAGAGCCCTTTCCTGTTCTCTAAATTGTTCCCGCTGGGCTGCATTGTAGAGGTTCGTTACAAGTCGTTGGTGTGTGGGTGATTTTAGGAGTATTTGAAGAGCAATATGCGTTGGTGGTTCGCTGGGGAATGTGGTGTAGATGTCTCGTAATGCCGCCCTTAGTCGAAAGTAAGCAAATAACTTTAGTGGTGTGCGATGTGCTTCTGGCGTGGCATCGGTCTGTGATATAAACTGGCCACTGGGGAATGCGTCTCCCATTGTGCGCATACCCATATTACCCAGCAGTTTTAGCATGTTGTTGTGTCACTGTTATTTGTGGGTGTTTTCGCAATGGGAATGCTGGGGCATAAACTGGAAACTATTGGCTCGTTTTGTTAGCATGTACCATGCTGCTGATGTGCAGCGTGCTGGGTTGATTTCAGCTCTCGGGGTGTGCTGCTTCGGCTCTAATAGGAAAGCGATAAGGGGTGTCGGATGGGCACTTTCAGTTTCCACTGCTATGTGAGGTATATGTGCATGCGGGTGTATCCAATAGTGAGCATGTTGTGCTTGAGCGCAATAGTAATAAAGTTGTAAATCCGGAGCTCCAAAGCCCCCTTGCGTGTATGGTCTAGTCAGCTCCTTCCAACCCACTCTTGGCTGTTTACCTGCCCATGTGAGCTTAGACATGTATGTGCGCAGTCGTGTAAAAAACTGCTGTGTGAGTGTAACCGGTATGTTTGTAAATAAATAAAGAAAACGGGGGAGTACCACCATTTTTTGTATAGCGATTCTGTCAGCCAATGATAGTGGTAGTCTAATCCATCTATCCACTTGGCCTTCCAGTTTAGTGAGGGCTGTGCCATAATTGTCGCGTATAACTAACTCCGGGTCTCGGTGTATCCATATCCCCAAGTATTTTACCAGCTCTGTTCGCCACTGCAAGGGATAGTCTAATGAGGGTTGCGTTGTGGCGGGTGTCAGCGGGATTACCATGGACTTAGTCCAGTTTATACTTAGCCCCGAGTATTGTTCAAATCGGATATATTCTCTTATTAATTGATTTAAATTTTCTCCTGGGTGGCGTGTATATAAAACTATATCGTCTGCGTAGAGCGATATGCTCACAGGCCTTAATCTAAACTGTAGTGCCGTGTTCGCGTGCTTTTGTCAGATTTTGCATGCCAAGGGTTCTAGTGCCAGAGTGAACAATAAAGGAGAGAGCGGGCACCTCTGTCGCATTCCCCTATAGATATGTATGGGATCAGCTGTAATGCCATTAACCCTGAGTCTTGCGCATGGTTCTGTGTATAGTAGTTTTTGTTTAATGTCTGTTTATTGCAAACAAGCATATAGAAGGTTCATGTCACAGTAAGAACAACGGTGAGATGGCATCATAGGCTAAGCTGTACATTGAGATATCAGTTCAAAATCGACCCATCAGGGCAACCCCCTCCCCACAAAATATGGTAAACAGGTGCGATATAAAGCGTGGGACCCTCCCAAATCACAAACGGCGGGCCGAAGGTCCTGGGCCAGGGAAAATCATATGGGAGGAACAAGAGTACAAAAGCCAGTCCAGAATCCGATCTTCCATTGGAAGAATGGCATAGCACCACAGCTGGGGATTCAGTAGGGTCTTAGTAGGCTTAGCCCAAGCAACTATGAAACCTTCACCTCACGGAGAGGAAATACCTCGCACTGCGACAATACTGAACAACCTCTGCCATATTTAATAAGAACGAGAACACACAACAAAAGGGTATAGTAGTTTTAACCAGCGCAGGAACTGGTGTAGAAATCCCATCCTATGCAAGACAGAGAACAGAAATGACCACTCCACTGAATCGAATGCTTTTGCTGCGTCTAATAGAGCCGCAGCTGCTGGTAAATCTGGGTGTAGTTGAAGGAACAATGCGAAGATAGTACATAAGTTATGTGTCGTTGACCGCGTTGGGATAAATCCAGACTGGTCCGGCAGGACCAGTTTCTGCATTAGGGGTTGCATTCGTAGTGCTATAATTTTCAGCAAATATTTTGGCATCTAGATTAATGAGAGATAATGGGCGGTACGAATCACACTGAGTCGGATCTTTCTCTGGTTTAAGTAGTGTAATTAGCAGTGCCTCCCGCAGTGATGGAGGGAGAGCCCCCTCCTCATATGCTTCCAAATACATCGCTGCTAAGTGGGGTATGAGCAGGTCACTATATTCTTTTTAGAATTTGCCCAGTAGGCCATCTGTCCCTGGGGCCTTATTGTTTAGGAGACATCTGATGGCCTCTTTCAGTTCGTCTTCCGTTATAGGGTGAATAAAGTATTCCCGGTGCTCATCCGAGAGCCAGGCCAGGGCTATATCATCTAGGTACTCAGTCATATCCTCTTCTGAGGTGGATATCTGTGCAGAGTATAGTCGTGTGTAATATTCTGAAAAGCAGTCTATGATGGAGGGTGTTAGACCTGGTATCATTGGCATGAGTTTCCCTTCCATTTTTTTACTGATTGCCTCCTCTGTTTTGATATGTTTTTGCTGGTTTTATGCTTTGGGCACTGTGCCACTGCTATTCAGTGCCACAGTGCAAGTGCTCCTTATGTTAAATTGATGTATTGATTAGTGACTCCATGATTGGGTTATTTGATTTACTTGCCAGACCCTAGTATAGTGCACCATGTGTGCCCAGGGCCTGTAAATCAAATACTGCTGGTGGGCTGGCAGCACTGGTTGTGCCACCCACAGAAGCAGCTTGTAAAGTATGTCTCAGGCCTGCCATTGCAGAGCCTGTGTGCAATCTGTGACTGCCATGTCGACTTGACAAGTGCACCCACTTGCCAGCCCCTAAACCTTCCCTTATCTTCATATCAGACACCCCTAAGGTAGGCCCAAGGGCAGGGTGCATTGTAAGTATAAGGTAGGACATGCCCTGGTGTGTGTGGCATGTCCTAATAGTGAATTACAGCCATTTTCGTTTTTCACTATTGCAAGGCTACCTGTTCCCCATAGGCCAGAATGGGCAGTTTGATTATTACATCTTATAATCCTAACTGACCCAGGGAACATGGTAGAAAAACGAATTTAGTATGCCTGAACTCAGAATGATAAAATACATCTTTTAGTGAAGTTGATTTTAACATTCTGTGTTTGAAAATACCACTTTTAGAAAGTGTGTATTTTCTTGCCTAACCTTCCAAACCTGCCTCTGCTAGGTTGTGTATTGTGTGTCTGGCTTTGTGACTGACAGGGGCTGGGGGTGGCTACAGGAGACAGGGCGAGTCAGCACAGGACTGAATAGAGAGATCTGCATCCAAGTGGTGGGAGGAGTAAGCACCTGGGTCTGAATAGGGCTGTGCCTGCCTTCCACAATGCTGGCTCCGCCTCCTGCTGGGCGACTGAGCACCCTGCCCCACATTCTGAAAGGAAAGAAGGAGTCCTGTAAACAAAGTGCTCCAGGACTGACCAGAACTGGTTTTGGACTAGGTACAGGCCCCTCTGCCTTCAGAGAACAAAGAGAAAAGGTGTATAAAAAGGGGACCCAGACCCCTAGGAAATTAGATCACTTCTGGAACAACAAGACGACCCTTTTGCCAAGGAGAAGAACCAAGGAAGCTGCAGGAGTTGGACTGCCCCTCTGCCAAGTGTGCTGTTTGCTGGGTTGGCCTGCAGTGGTTTCTTCATTGCCAAGGAAAGGAGAAGGAACTTTTAAAGAACTTTCATCATCTTGCAGAATATTACTCCAAGGGCTTGATTTGAGCTTGCCTCCTGACCAAAGTCTCAGGGATACCAGACTTCACCCCCTTCTGTTTGCCTGCATCTGGAACTTGCTGTTCTGGTGCTACAGAAGGAATTTGCAACACCGACGCCGGCGAGCGACGCCGTCTCCTGCATCGAAGCCGTGAGCGCTGCTCCGACTTGCAACGAAGACTCGACGCCGACCGCCGTGCCACCTCGACGCCAGCGAGCGACATAGTAAGCCTGCTATAGCCGTGAGCGCTGCTCCGACTTACGACGCCGGCCCGACGCCTGCTGCTGTGCCGCATCGACTCCGAAGCTGACATCATCGCGGAGCCGATCGTCGACGTGGGTGGTCAAGAATCTATCGACATCGTGACATCGTACGGAACCGTGGCCTCGGCGCCATCGTGACGTCACCTCCTCTCCGGTCCGGAACCGACGCCTCCCCTGCCTGCGCAAGCATCCAGGTCCCGACGCATCATCTCCTCCGAAGCAAGGAACCGACGCCGCAACGCGCCAACGACGCCGCACCTCCCCGACGCCGTGAGCTGTCTTTGTTTTCGCTTTTCCAAGGTACTGTTCTTTGTGGGTCTGTTTTGACTCCGGGCCCGACGCCGCGCACCTCGCGGTCGGCGCCGTACTTTGGGATTTCTTTGACCTCGACGTCGTGATAACTCCAGTTGGGGTTATTTGTTGCTAAAGACTGCTTTTAAGTGAAGAACCTATTTTTAAACCATTTCTACCATCTTGAAGTATTATTGATTACAGTATTGTGGATTTTTGTCGTTTGTGGTCTTGTGATAAATCTATATAAAGAATACTTATTTTTATAAAACCTGTGTGGTGTCCATCTGTAGTGTTTTCACTGTATTACTGTATGTGTTCACAAATGCTTAACACACTGCCTCTTAGATAAGCCTGCCTGCTCGTGCCAAGCTACCAAGGGGGTGAGCAGGGGTTATCCAGGTGTGTAATCCCCTTTCCCTGACTTAGAAGCAAGGGTCCCTATTTGGACAAAGGTGCATACCATTGCCAACTAGAGACCCCCAGTTCTAACATTGGTGGTCAGCGGTGAGGATTTGGACCTGCATTTGTGACTCATATACAGTGATTGGTGTACACTACTTGTGAGTGCAGACCAAACGCGACCACATACTTTTTGGTAGAATTTTTTTCCTTGGACTGTTATTTTTCTGAGAACTGCCAATTCCTATTGCCATGAGTCCACCAGCATCTGTTGCATCTATGGAGCTAGATTTTGAGGAGGCGAGGTTAGAAAGCTACACTTTGAAACAGCTCAAGCATCTCTGCAAGAAATTGAAAGTTGCTACACCAGGCATTTCTAAAAAGGATGACTACCAGAAGGCGCTGAGGGCCTGGGTAGAAGCAAGAAATGACCCTGAGTTGGTGGTGGAGCCAGCTGGGGATGCAGATGGGCAACTGGATAGGCCAGAGTTTCCAGCCAGGGGAGGGGTACCGTCCCCACCTGGCAGTAGCATCTCTTCCAAAGACCTGTCCCCCAGAGAGTTGGAAGTCAGGGAGAGAAATAGGGTGCACAAGCTGGAGATGGCAAGGCTCAAAATGGAGGGTCAGAGGGACCTAGAAAATAGCAGGGTGACCTTGGAAAGAGAGAGAATGAGGTTGGAACATGAGATAATGTTGAGGGAGTTGGAGCTGAAAGCGCAGGGCTTAGGAATCAACCCCTCTGGTGGCAGCACACCATCTGTGCCTACAGAAGGTAAAGTTTATATTCCCAAAGATGTCATCAAAGAGTTTCACAGACAGGAAGATATTGGGCAGTGGTTTGCAGCCTATGAGATAGCAATGTTGGCCCACCGGGTCCCTGAGAAGGATTGGGGAGCAGGGTTGTGGGGCCACTTTGTGAGTGATGGGAGGGATACCTTGTTAAACCTGCCCAGTGAGAATAGGATGTCTTATGCCCATATGAAGGAAGCCCTTATGACAAGGTATGGTTTGACCCCAGAACTCTATAGACAGAGGTTCAGAAATTGTAAGAAAATGGAGGCAACTACCTGGGTGGAGTATCAGTCTTTCTTTTGCAGAGCTATGGATGGTTGGGTGAAGGGTAGCAAAGTAGATACTTTTGAAGCTCTCTATGATTTGTTTGCATGGGAGCACTTGTCTGCTAACTGTTTTCCAGAGCTACGCCAGCACCTTATTGATAGCAAGTTAACTAACCCTAGGAAACTTGCTGAGGAGGCGGACCGCTGGGTAAGCACCCGGGTCCACAAGGGTCATGTGGGAGACTCCGCCAAAGGTGGGCAGGGTCCCCAGCAGAAGAGTGGGGGGGACAAGGGTAAACAGAGGGAGTTCCATAAAGGGCCCCAAAGTAATTCCCAAGGGAACCAAGGGAAGGGTTCCCAGCCTCCCCCTGAGAAGAAGCAAGAGGCCCCGACAGGTAAACCTGTTCAGAGGGGCCCCTGTAAATGTTTTACGTGTGGTCAATTGGGCCACCGTTGGTATGATCCTCAATGTCCCATGAGAGATCCCAAAGCACCACCCCGTCAGATTGCCAGTGTAGCCCTGGGGGGGGAGGAGATGGGTGCCCAAGGTGGGTGGGATCCCGCAGAGATGTCCCTTGTCTCATTAGGAGACTTTGAGATGGTCCCTAAAACTCAGCTGCCTGATAACACTAAAAAGTACAGGCAGTGGGTGACCATCAATGGCCATAGGGTGGAAGCTCTAAGAGACACCGGTGCAAGTGTGACAGCTGTCAGTTGTCGGTTGGTGTCCAAAGAGCAGGTTGTCCCCCATGCATTCTTCCCTGTTGTTGCTGCAGACAACTCACAGAGCCAGTGTGAGGTGGCGCAAGTTCCCTTTGAGTGGGGGGGCTCAGGTACTCTCCAAGTTGCTGTGAGGCCAGCCATGCCTGTTGATTGTCTGTTGGGCAATGATTTAGAGGACTCCCCTTGGGCTAAGGTGGAGAGAAGGTCTCATTTAGAGATGTTGGGTCTGCCTGAGTGGGCGTGTGTAACCACTCGGTCCATGGCGGCCAGTAAGGGTGATCAAGAGGTTCTGGAGCCTGAGAAAATGGCCCAGACCCCTGCCTTAAAGAGAAGAGGTAGGGGACGTGGGAAACCAGCCCCCATAGTTCCCACGGTCCAGGAGGAGGCAGACCTTGAGGGGGATGCCCTGGAACCTACAGGGGAACAAGTTGCTGAACTGGGAGACCTGCCTGAGCTGACCCATTGGCAGCAAGAAGGAGGTCCCTCCAGGGAGGAATTTTGTGAGGAGCAAAGGAAGTGCCCTTCTCTTGAGGGTTTGAGGCAACAGGCCACAAACCAGGCAGCAGGTGATCAGTCTGGATCACATTGGATCTACTGGGAGAACGACCTCCTGTATAGCGAGCCTAAGGTTGCTGAGCCTGGGTCAGCCCGTGTGCTGGTGGTACCCCAGCGCTTCAGAGCCTTCCTACTGGGTTTGGCTCATGACGTTCCTTTAGCTGGAGATCTGGGGCAGAACAAGACCTTTGAAAGGCTTGTTTCCCATTTTCTTTGGCCCCAGATGCGCAAGAGTTCAGATACTCATTGTAGGACCTTCCAAACTTGCCAGGCAAGTGGGAAAAGTGGAAGGAAGCACAAGGCTCCTCTCCAACCTTTCCCTGTAGTCAGTACCCCCTTTGAACGGGTGGGCATTGACATTGTGGGGCCACTGGACCCCAAGACAGCCATGGGCAACAGGTTTATCCTGGTCTTGGTGGACCATGCTACCCGGTACCCGGAAGCCATCCCTCTCAGGACAGTGACGGCCCCCGTGGTGGGACGTGCACTGATGTTTTTTTTTTCCCGTGTGGGGTTCCCCCGAGAGGTGGTGTCAGACCGTGGTACCAACTTCATATCTAACTATATGAAGTCCCTGTGGAAGGAGTGTGGTGTTACCTATAAGTTCACCACTCCTTACCACCCCCAAGGTAATGGGATGGTTGAGAGATTCAACCGGACCCTTAAGGAGCATGATTATGGGTCTTGAGGAACCTATGAGGCGTAAGTGGGACGTCCTCTTGCCATGCCTGTTGTTTGCTTACCGTGAGGTGCCTCAGAAGTCCTTAGGGTTCAGCCCCTTTGAGCTGCTGTATGGTCACCCGGTAAGAGGACCTTTGAGTCTGGTCAAGGAAGGCTGGGAGCAATCTCCCAGGAAACCTCCCCAGGATGTATATAGCTACATGCTGGCCTTCAGGAACCAGACTCAGCGTTTCAGAGAACTCGCTCAGGCGAACCTGGAAGCCAGCCAGGAAGAGATGAAGCGGTGGTACGATCAGAATGCCACTCTGATTGAGCTTCAGCCTGGACAGAAAGTTTGGGTCATGGCCCCTGTGGAGCCCTGTGCGCTCCAGGACAGGTGGACCGGTCCATTTGAGGTGGTGAAGCGCAAGAGTGATGTCACCTATCTGGTGAACTTGCGGTCTCCCAGGAACCCTTTGCGGGTCCTGCATGTTAACCGCCTGAAGCCCCACTTAGAAAGGTCCGAAGTGGGCATGCTCCTAGCGACAGATGATGGAATGGAGGAGGAGACTGAGCCTCTTCCTGACCTCCTGTCTGCAGCGGAGCAAGATGGGTCAGTGAATGGTGTTGGCCTCTCTGCCTCACTGACCCCTGAACAGCAGCAAGATTGTCGCCAACTGCTGGGGCAATTCCCTGATTTGTTCTCCCTGGTTCCTAGTGTCACTGAGTGGTGCGTCCATGATGTGGACACTGGGGACAGTCCTCCTGGGAAGCAGAAGGCTTACAGAGTGACTGACAGGGTCAGAGCTTACATTAAGGAGGAGGTCTCCAAGATGTTTGCCTTAGGGGTAATTGAGTCCTCTAACAGTCCTTGGGCCAGCCCAGTGGTTTTGGTCCCAAAGGCTGCCGCGCCTGGTGCCACACCCGAACTCCGGTTCTGTGTGGACTACCGAGGACTCAATTCAGTCACCAGGACTGACGCGCACCCCATCCCCAGAGCGGATGAGCTCATTGATCGGTTGGGAGCTGCCCGGTACCTCAGCACGTTTGATTTGACGTCTGGGTACTGGCAGATTGCCTTAACTGATGGGGCCAAGGAGAGGTCAGCATTCTCCACACCAGATGGGCACTACCAATTCCGGGTTATGCCCTTTGGGATGAAAAATGCCCCTGCCACCTTTCAGAGGTTGGTCAACCAGGTGTTGGACGGACTGGAAGATTTCAGTGCCGTCTACCTGGATGACATTGCGGTGTTTAGTTCCACTTGGGAAGAACATCTGCGCCACCTCTGGGAAGTGTTGATGGCGCTGCGGAAGGCAGGCCTCACAATCAAGGCGAGTAAGTGCCAGATTGGGCAGGGTTCTGTGGTGTACTTGGGGCACCAGGTAGGAAGCGGCCAGGTGGTGCCCCTACAACCCAAGATTGATACCATCCTGGCATAGGAACCCCCAAAGACTTAGACACAGGTGAGAGCCTTTTAAGGACTCACGGGGTACTACAGGAGGTTTGTCAAGGGGTATGGCAACATTGTTGCACCCTTGACTGAACTGACTTCCAGGAAGCAGCCCAAGAAAGTGAACTGGACTGACACCTGTCAGAAGGCTTTTGACGCCCTGAAGACTGCCATGTGCACAGCACCCGTGCTTCAGGCGCCCAACTTCTAAAAAGAATTCATTGTTCAAACAGATGCTTCAGAGCATGGTGTGGGGGCTGTTCTATCACAGATTAATGAGGAAGGCCTAGACCAACCTGTAGCCTTCATCAGTAGGAGGTTACTTCCACGGGAACAGAGGTGGAGTGCAATTGAGCGTGAGGCATTTGCTGTGGTCTGGGCACTGAAGAAGTCGAGACCATACTTGTTTGGGACTCACTTCCTGGTTCAGACCGACCACAGGCCCCTCAGATGGCTGATGCAGATGAGGGGTGAGAACCCAAAGTTGTTGAGGTGGTCCATTTCCCTACAGGGTATGGACTTCACGGTGGAACACCGCCCTGGTACAGAACACGCCAATGCTGATGGTCTGTCCAGATTTTTCCGCCTTAGTGAAGAGGACTCCCTAGGGGAAGGGTAGTTCTCCCCACATTTCAGCTGGAGGGGACACGTGTTAGACCTGGTATCATTGGCGTGAGTTTCCCTTCCATTTTTTTACTGATTGCCTCCTCTGTTTTGATATGTTTTTGCTGGTTTTATGCTTTGGGCACTGCCACTGCTATTCAGTGCCACAGTGCAAGTGCTCCCTATGTTAAATTGATGTATTGATTAGTGACTCCATGATTGGGTTATTTGATTTACTTGTCAGACCCTAGTATAGTGCACCATGTGTGCCCAGGGCCTGTAAATCAAATACTGCTGGTGGGCTGGCAGCACTGGTTGTGCCACCTACAGAAGCAGCTTGTAAAGTATGTCTCAGGCCTGCCATTGCAGAGCCTGTGTGCAATCTGTGACTGCCATGTCGACTTGACAAGTGCACCCACTTGCCAGTCCCTAAACCTTCCCTTATCTTCATATCAGACACCCCTAAGGTAGGCCCAAGGGCAGGGTGCATTGTAAGTATAAGGTAGGACATGCCCTGGTGTGTGTGGCATGTTCTAATAGTGAATTACAGCCATTTTCGTTTTTCACTATTGCAAGGCTACCTGTTCCCCATAGGCCAGAATGGGCAGTTTGATTATTACATCTTATAATCCTAACTGACCCAGGGAACATGGTAGAAAAACGAATTTAGTATGCCTGAACTCAGAATGATAAAATACATCTTTTAGTGAAGTTGATTTTAACATTCTGTGTTTGAAAATACCACTTTTAGAAAGTGTGTATTTTCTTGCCTAACCTTCCAAACCTGCCTCTGCTAGGTTGTGTATTGTGTGTCTGGCTTTGTGACTGACAGGGGCTGGGGGTGGCTCCAGGAGACAGGGTGAGTCAGCACAGGACTGAATAGAGAGATCTGCATCCAAGTGGTGGGAGGAGTAAGCACCTGGGTCTGAATAGGGCTGTGCCTGCCTTCCACAATGCTGGATCCGCCTCCTGCTGGGCGACTGAGCACCCTGCCCCACATTCTGAAAGGAAAGAAGGAGTCCTGTAAACAAAGTGCTCCAGGACTGACCAGAACTGGTTTTGGACTAGGTACAGGCCCCTCTGCCTTCAGAGAACAAAGAGAAAAGGTGTATAAAAAGGGAACCCAGACCCCTAGGAAATTAGATCACTTCTGGAACAACAAGACGACCCTTTTGCCAAGGAGAAGAACCAAGGAAGCTGCAGGAGTTGGACTGCCCCTCTGCCAAGTGTGCTGTTTGCTGGGTTGGCCTGCAGTGGTTTCTTCATTGCCAAGGAAAGGAGAAGGAACTTTTAAAGAACTTTCATCATCTTGCAGAATATTACTCCAAGGGCTTGATTTGAGCTTGCCTCCTGACCGAAGTCTCAGGGATACCAGACTTCACCCCTTTCTGTTTGCCTGCATCTGGAACTTGCTGTTCTGGTGCTACTGAAGGAATTTTCAACACCGACGCCGGCGAGTGACGCCGTCTCCTGCATCGAAGCCGTGAGCGCTGCTCCGACTTGCAACGAAGACTCGACGCCGACCGCCGTGCCACCTCGACGCCAGCGAGCGACATCGTAAGCCTGCTATAGCCGTGAGCGCTGCTCCGACTTATGACGCCGGCCCGACGCCTGCTGCTGGGCCGCATCGACTCCGAAGCTGACATCATCGCGGATCCGATCGTCGACGTGGGTGGTCAAGAATCTATCGACATCGTGACATCGTACGGAACCGTGGCCTCGGCGCCATCGTGACGTCACCTCCTCTCCAGTCCGGAACCGACGCCTCCCCTGCCTGCGCAAGCATCCAGGTCCCGACGCATCATCTCCTCCAAAGCAAGGAACCGACGCCGCAACGCGCCAACGACGCCGCACCTCCCCGACGCCGTGAGCTGTCTTTATTTTTGCTTTTCTAAGGTACTGTTCTTTGTGGGTCTGTTTTGACTCCGGGCCCGACACCGGGCACCTCGCGGTCGGCGCCGTACTTTGGGATTTCTTTGACCTCGACGTCGTGATAACTCCAGTTGGGGTTATTTGTTGCTAAAGACTGCTTTTAAGTGAAGAACCTATTTTTAAACCATTTCTACCATCTTGAAGTATTATTGATTACAGTATTGTGGATTTTTGTCGTTTGTGGTCTTGTGATAAATCTATATAAAGAATACTTATTTTTATAAAACCTGTGAGGTGTCCATCTGTAGTGTTTTCACTGTATTACTGTATGTGTTCACAAATGCTTAACACACTGCCTCTTAGATAAGCCTGCCTGCTCGTGCCAAGCTACCAAGGGGGTGAGCAGGGGTTATCCAGGTGTGTAATCCCCTTTCCCTGACTTAGAAGCAAGGGTCCCTATTTGGACAAAGGTGCATACCATTGCCAACTAGAGACCCCCAGTTCTAACAGAGGGCGTATCATAATGCGGCGTGTCCTGCGCGTCTACAATTTGTGTGATATGGGAGGTGGGGTGTGGTGCCTGTATCCTACTTGCTAGCGCACGGCATGGGCATCCTCCCTACCCATACTTCTGCACCGTATATCTGCGTGACATATATTTCACCTCACTGGCTGCAAATTCATGGTAGGTGTTCAGCTTGTTCCTAATTTCTGCGAGTACTGCGGGGTGAGGGGTTTGTGCATATTCATTTTCTAACATTTTTATATCCTTTTCCACTTTTTTGGTTAGCTGCTGCCGTATGCCTTTCAATATCCCTGCGTGTTTGCCTATGCAAAACCCTCGAATCGTCACTTTAAAAGCTTCCCATAATATTCGGGCACTATCTACTGTTCCTGCATTGTACTCAAAATACTCTGTGATAGCCTGTCTCAGCTCTGTTCGAAACACCTGGTCCAGCATCGCGGATGGTTGTAGGCGCCATGTGAACTGTCTGGGAGTGTGTGTGGGGAGCGCAATCACCAGGCGGACAGGCGCATGGTCAGATAGAGTCTTGGGCATATGATCCACAGATCCCGTCCATGTACTGATTTTGCGGGTTGCTAACCAATAGTCTATCCTTGACCATGTGTTATGAGTTGTGGAAACACATATTCCCTCTCTGCGACCCTTGTTTGGCAGTCGCCATAGGTCTACCATCCCCCACTCTTCCATGCCCTCTCTGAGCGCCTTAGCGGCTTGAAGTCTCCCCCCCAGAGAATTTCTGTGGGTGTCAGTGTTCGTAATTTTGCCCAGATTAGCTCATAAAAGGCGAGGTCGTCGATGTTCGGGCCATACGTATTAACTAAGGTCAAAATGGTGCCTCCGAAATTTCCCTGGGCTTTAATGTACCGTCCCTGATCATCTGTGATAGAGTTTAATAGTGTAAATGGGATGCCACGCTTGACCAGTATTAATATTCCCCTAGCGTATGTGGGGTAGGAGGAGGCTATTCATGTGGATGCCCAGCGGGCGCCCACTCTTATTTCTGAGGATTGAGTGAGATGGGTTTCATGGATACAAGCCACCTCCACTCCGTGGTGATCAAGGTAAGCTAGTACCTTCCGAGTTTTCTGCGGGTTATTAAGGCCTCGCACATTCCATGTCAGTAGTGTCAGGGGTCTAGTGCTTTGTGTTATGGTGTCACCCGTTCGTCATGGTGTCAAATTGTGCAGATGTGCTGTTATGAGGGCTCCGTTGTTCCAGTGTGCATGTCGTCTGTGCTCTTGCCTCTGACCAGTTTTTTTAACTTTCCCCCCTTGCCTCCCCCCACCCACTCTGTTGCCCCAATAGTAGCAGAGACATTCCCCAGTAACTGTTCCCCCCTCCCATATCCCCCCAAAATTTCCCACTTAGAAACAACAACTTGGTGTGGTACACACATGTGGGTGGGAGCGGCCAGCCGAGAACCCCGGTGTTGGGGCACCCGGGGGGCCGCATAGTTCTGGTATGTATTTGCGTCAGCCTAATAACATTTAGCGTAACTGCAACAAATGATCTCTTTTTGCGTTAATAACATTTAGCATTGGAAATTCTCTCTATTGCTATAATCAACATAACTTTACATTAATACTTGCGGTTCCCGGTTGATATCTACGAATTTAGCTTTGTCTCAGTGTTCATGAAGCTATCTGCTATTACAACACTACTCTGTGTTCGTCAGATCGTTTCTCTGGTGTCATTGTAGTTTCAGGCTTCTCCAGGGTCTCCTATCAAGTCATTATTCTCTGTCTTCTGGGTCCAATGTCTGGTCTTGGTCATCTGTTCCACCTCGTGGTGATTTCCGCCGTAAGTTCTGTGGACCTTTCTGTTGTAAATATTGTAGCACAGCTTTGGGGTCGTTAAAGATTTTATTCTTGCCATCATCTGTGATTCTGAGTCAGGCGGGGTAGAGCATTGCTTTGGGTATTTTTTGATCTTGTAGCTTTTTTTTCACCATCATGAATTTCTTTCTCGCCTCCTGGAACTGGGGTGTAAAGTCAGGGTAGATGGATATCTCTGCGCCCTCATGTCTCAGATTCTGTAGTTCTCTGGTGCGGTGCAGTGTGGCGTCTCGATCTCTATAGTTAAGTACCTTTGCTATAATGGGCCGTGGTCTGGCTCCCGGAGGTGGAGGGGGGCCAAAGATCTGTGCGCTTGCTCTATTATAAATACTTCCGAGAAGATTTCTCTGCCCAACAGGTCCATTATAAGTTTTTAGGTCTCGCCTGAGCCAGCGCATGCGCTGCCCTGGCGAGACATTTAGTAGCTGGGTTTTAAAAGTGCTACCCACAGCTTTTTTGCCGGCCACCAGCTTGTTGTTACGCGCACAAGCGCGCGCGACGTGCACAGCTATGCCTCTCCTTCTTTTGCGCGCACCACTCGCGTTTCATTTAGCGCGCGCGCGCACACACACAACTCCCGGGCTCTGTTCCTCGCGCGCGGCCAATGCTTGTCTGAACGTGAGCCATAGCGCTGATGCCTTCATTCGCCGATGCGCTAAACACATCTTGAAAAGTATTGTTCAACCAGTCTTCATAGACATTCTCTAAACCCACACAGCTATTACAGACTTTAAATGCTTATTAGATTTGTTTAAATAAAAAAAGACCCTGTACACTTTAAATAAACGTCTCCCCCCTCCCCCCTCCCTTCTCCCACTCCCTCCTCGTCAGCGTCATTGCTTTCACTTTCGCGCCGCGCGTGAATCCCCTCCCCCTCCCTTCTCCGCGGCCATTGCTTGTTGTATTTCCTATAGTGTTCATGAAAGGCGGAGGTTATATAGAATTGCATATGGCACACACTGACAGCTAACCGCGTCCCGGTTTGACAGCATAAACACCAAGACACTGTTGGAGTCTACATCAAGGCATTCAGGATTCTGTGTTGGAAAATATCTCTTTGTTGCTGATTAACCATGAACAAATTGATATTGTATATGTCCCCATCCATCACATTCTATCCTTACCCACAGTGGGCGGTCCTCTTAAAGAAGCAACGAAATCAGTGAGGGCAGGAGTCATTGGCAAGCCATATAAAACGCGATAGTGATGCTGGCCACCACAAACATAAATACTACACATATGCGCATATATGGCCTGGTCTCTTTCGACTGTCTCCAGCATCCCCGGTGCTGGACTTGCATCTGCCCAATATAAAATAGATCTTACATGCAGCTCGTCTGCCCACCTACCATTGCACCTTTTCTACCCTTTGCTTTGCAAGCAATGGGTGTTCTTGTTCTTTAAGGGCCTAACTCACAAAGCTGTTATTTACGTACAGAGTACATTTGTAATCTGAGCAATTCACAAAAGATTCCAGAAAGACTACTGAAAGTTCTCTGGTGCAGAAGAGTGTCTTAAAAGTTCATATGTATTTCGGAACTTTTTGTTTCCCGATGGAAAAATATTTTTCTCTATAGAGCAAATTTTTCCCCTATACCCTGCTCAGCCTGAGAGTGTTAGGGCTCCCATTCGCATCTTAAAGATGGATGATGGTAGTACATCTTCAAGCGTTTTCAAGGTTGAAATATAGCAGAGAAATGTTTGTGAAAGCTCACTGCTGGTGTCCTGACTCTCATACGGCTGACAACCACTCCTCTGGAAGCAGACACCATCAGCTGGATCCAGCAACACATAATTCTTGGACGTGCACGTCGCCACTGTGCTGCATCTGTCCCTGATGTGCGAGGGTAGCACAAGGTATATTATGGACGACTGCTTCCGGGCCACCCTCCTTGCCACCCCCTTCAATAGAGCTGACAGGAGCTGTCCTAAACCCTAATTGTGCATAATGTCTCCATTAAGGAGCCGATTCACAACAAAAGTAATAATTATTTAAGTGATGGAACAAATATACACAATCAGGGTCGGACTTGCCTAGCGCCAGGCTACTGCAATTATGTGATTCTGTTGTGCTGTGTTTTTCGCAGAAGTATGGATTTGCCGCATTTGCCACGCAAGCCTTCATTTGCTGCATAATCTGTAGATGTTAACAAAATAAGATTTTGTTTCTAGCTCAAATGTATCAAAAGTTACTCAAAATATTGTGTTTGGTGTTCCCATGCAGTGAAAGGCCAGTCGCAAAATTAGACCAGTTATCTTTCAGTTGGTTATTGCCATATTTGATTGTGAAACTGGTACTAATGAGATGAAACCTATGCCCAGACAGTGTTACCATGAGTAACAAGCATTGGCATAGCCAATAGGTCTCGCCTTTGGGACCTTATAAGTGTTTAGCCATGCAACAGTTGTTGCACCAAGGATATTGTGCTGCATAACTAAATACTTATAAGGTCCCAAAAGCGAGACCTATTGGCTATGCCAATGCTTGTTCTATATAGTGCTCCATATTGCCTGTGTTTGTTGACTCCGCAATCCCCATTATTCTTAGGTTATTGCGGTGGTAGAACGCCTCTAAATCTTCTGCCTTCGCTTGTAGAGCTGACAAGGTTTTTTCCATTGTCTCATATTTGGTACTGATCTACTGTTGGGTATCTTCAGTGTCTGATACTCTGCGCTCCACCATGTCTATCCGTTCCGCGTGTTTATCCAGGCGCTCCGACATACGATCTACCCGGTATGTCAGATAATCTATTTTGCTATCTATGTTGGATAAGGTGGTTTGCATGGCTGTTTTAATTTGTTTTAGATCACCACTTATTTCTGTATCCAGAGTGGATGTGGCGGTGTCTGCAGCCTCCTGATCCTCCGAGCGTGGCCCCGTCGCTTTCTTTTGCTCAAATTGAAGTTTTGACTGCAGCTTATCCGCTTTCCCCATTGTGTTCTGAGGCGGTGGGTTATTTTTCTGCCTGCTGGGTTAGATGTGCCTATGATGCGGCGGTCGTGCGGCACCCAGTCACACATTCAGTGTTATTTTTAATTTATATATATCTTCTCCTTATTGTCTTTGTTCCCTGCTTTGTGGTCGCCATACAGTTCAATGTTCCCAGGGACACTGAATGTTATGTGCCCTGTTTCTCCTTCCTGTGTTTTGTGATCTCTTTTTTGCGGCCACGAGGGATGTTATGGCCCAGTGTCACCCGGCTCAGTGCGGCAGCCTAAGGGGGGTTTATATGGTGTCGGCCTCTAGCAGTGTTGACGGCCCATTCTCCCGTGAGGCTCCCTGCCCGCTGCTTTACCTTAATTGGGCGGGCTCTAGTTCGCGCAGTACAGGGGAATCCCTGCACGCCTCGGGCGGGTCGCAACTTGGCTCCGTCTCCGCCCGCCTCAATGATTTGCCAGGAATTATGCCTCTTCAGCAACGACATGCAGTCCGAATGCTCGACGAGTGTAGGCCCCCCTGCGGCGACACGCCCCAGCGTAACGCACCGAGCTCACCTCCACCAGTTCTTCTCTAGTGTCCAGGGCACCTCCAATGCAGCCGCGGCCGTCTCACTGCCGTTTTCTTTGTTGTGCGCTCCTGCCGGCCCCCTCCATCACGACAGGCACCGCTCCCTCGCACAGCAGCAGATCCCAATAGCGGCGGCGCCCGGGCTCACCAGGGGTCGGTCAAGCTGGTCTGTGGCGATCTTGTCCTCCACTCGGCACCCCCCCCGAGAGGCGTCCCCGGTGAGATTCACCCCCTCCTCTCACATCGGACTCTACCGGCGCCTGGAGGGAGACCCCAGTCCACCGTTCGTGCGCACCAGGTCTCGCCTCGCCAGCGCAGTGTCAGGCAGCTCGAACAGCTCGCAAGTGCGGCACTCCGGGCCGAGGGCGCTTCCCCAGTGACACCGATCCTCAGGTGTGTTGTACTGATGTGTGACTGTGCAGAGCTGGCTTTATGGTGCAGGATAATTAAGGATAGTTATATGCGGCGGAAGGAGCTCGCTCAGTGAGCGGCCATCTTCAGGCGTGGCAAGCTCCGCTCCCCGGAGTGTGGAGACTTTGCTTGAGGATATTCAAGGACAGGGCCTAGTCAGCTGGCGTCCTATCTCCACAAAGACAGTAGTAATGCAAACATGATTTCATGTTGTATATCCCAAACCAACTAGCCTGCTATGCATGCAATATATTTTCTGAAATGGGAGAAAGATTAAACTTCTGCCTGCCTCTTCTAGGCGCACGCCTCATTCCCTGAGAATGAATACATGGAGGAGGGACTGCAAGTGACCTTTTCATATGGGAATACCTCACCTACTCATATTGCCACAAATAAATATTGGGGTAAAAATGTATATAGACAGCCTTATTTTTTTGTTGCTCTCTTCAGTTGATTGGGCCACACATCCTGCTTCAGTTTGGCATGTCTTTGAAGCCGCTTTTGCTCAATAACACTGGCCACAGGTTGACCACAGTGAAATAGAAATAACTGGCAATGAGTGTGGAGATGGCCTGACCACCTGCCTTGAAAGGGAAATACCTCTACAGTTGAGCCAGCCAGCCAAATAATAAAGTCATCATTCATTCTGTTGAACATCTTTTTTTTGTAGTTTTCTATAGCGCAAACTCGACCCCAAGGCATCAGAGCGGTTTACATGAGCACCAGTTGCATTACAGATGGACACATTCATTTTTAGGTCAAGCCTGGTCAGCGCATTCACTGCTCAGCGAGGCATGCTGTGTTCAGGTAAGGATTTGAAGCTCCGCCACTCTCTGCCCATATTTTTCGTTGGCTTCTGTCATTGACCAATGTAAACTGTGGATTTTCATTGGTCAATAGGCTTAGTAGTCCCTCCTCAGTACCGTTTTTTCTGGTGACACCTCCTGTTACGTGTGTTGTTACTCAGTCGGCTTTAATTACAGCCTCCGAGCACTATTTTCTCAAATAGCTTTGTCCTGCTTGCTGTTTCAGGCAGGACACGCTCTCTCCCAATGATTTTTTTATTTTATTTTTATAGCACGGGCGCAGAAAGCATTGAGGGTTTAAGCTATAGGCATTGTAAATGACAATGCCATTTATTTAGCTTTTTTAAAAACAACAAATTAAAGGCATTGACATTTACAATGCCAATAGCTCAAACTTTCATAAATGCGAGACCTATTGTATTGCAAATGCTTGTTGAATTTGAGACTTTATCATATTTTTACACTTTTGCTACAAGATGGCTTTAAAAATGAAAGAACTCCTAAAGTTAAGTGGTGCAGGACTCAATAGTTACTGCCTTTCTTTGACACCAACTAACCATTAAATAGATGCGTGCCTGTTTATTCAACATATCTCTTATTGTTAGCATCTCTCTAGTAAACAGCAGCTGAGTGTTTCTGTACACCAAGGGGCCGCATGTAAAGGTCAGGAGGGCCGCATGCGGCCCCCGGGCCGTACTTTGAGCATCAAGGTACTAGAGCGATGGCTCAAACGGGGACAAAGGAAAAGCAGCCCACTTAGGGAAAGGAGCGCAGCACCATGGAGGGGCAGGACACCGCACAGTAGAACACCAGTCGAGGTGGACCGATACCTGCTTTGGACTCCCACCCTCTGGGAAAAGGTGCCACAGACCGGAGAACCCAGAACAGACCTCGATGCACGCAGCAAAAGCCAGCGATGCCTACAGAGGGGTCCTGGAATCCCAGATCCCAAGCAGTGATGCAAATCACACCATGCTGCTAAGACCCCTGTCCGATTCTGAGAGTCCAAAAAGAAAACTATACTTTCCAGACAATGACAATGGCAGAGATAAGCACAGCCCAGCAAGGATGAGCCCAATGACCATATTTACAGAGAACGTGTGGCTTCACGGCCACTCCCTTCTAATCTGCGATTTCAGGGCTTGGTCCCTGGTAGAAGTGCAGAAACTACTGCCCTGGCAGTGGAGCATTCTTCACATCTCTATGGGTTGCTCGATCCTCTATGGTCATCTTATGTGTCATGCTGCAGATGGGATCCCAGGTCTCACCAAGATGTCAGGGTCAGAAGTTTGCAGCAGGACCATTAACCAAAAACCAAGGGTGCCAAACTGCACCACACAGGGCACCAATGGAGGCCCAAAGTGGCTTACTCACAGGAGCCCGTCACAAAAAGGATAGGAAGAGTAACAGAATGGACCACAGACCAAAGCAGGGCCTTAAAGAAACAAGGTAAACCCCCCGAAAGTGTATGACAGTCATGTGAAGGGTCGAGTAGCCATTGCACCGTATATCAAATGTAGCCACAGCAAGCGTCTCAAAATAATGCAAAGGCAAGATTAGTGGCAAAGGAGCCAAAACCACTGGACCCCAACATAAGTGCAGACCACGGTGTACCAGGGATGATGCAAACTCTGAGTGCAAGCACTGCATCAGCTGAAGCTACCAAGATGCTGGGAATATAGACCTGCATCACAGAGCATGGATCCAATGGCACCTCCCGAGCAGCAAATATGGGGCAATGTTCAGATTAAAGGGAATGCCAGTGCATGCGCATAGCAGTATAAAGAACACATGGCACAGATGGCATGCTTGGCAGCGTTTAAGCCCCCAAGATAGCCAACACCTGAAAAGGAGGCTTGGAACGCAAGTGCAAGGTCCAATGTACACTCCCAGCTGTCTGCAGTCTGGTTGAGGTGGTGTCTAATGGCACTGACAGGAGGACTGATATTGGCCGTGGTCCTATGTCCATATTGACGCATGCCCACAATTGCTGCTGCCAGAAAAAAGAATCCCATAAGTTGGCCTGGGCGAGTTCTCCACCTAGTATAACATGCAATCAACTGGTGTGCATTCTTTGTCTGGTTTGACCTAACTGCTTTCATGCTTCAACTGCTCTGTGGTTATCACGGCACACTCCTCCCTTCACGTTCAACATAGCGTGGTAACTGCCAGCCTGTCCTGGACCTTTGACAATGAGCAGGCCTCGACCATTCGTCACCTTAATTTGTGAAATGATGATAGCAAGCCAATGTCTTCCTAAGTTGCATTTCACAAGACAAGAGTACAACAGCATCAAGTGCGACCTATCGGCTGCCGTAACAACCACAGGCATCACAATATATACATAGAGTGCTATGTGCATGAGAACGTGACACTGAGGAAAGATCAGTGGGAAAGGAGGCACAACCGCTGAACCCTAGAACGAGGGAGGACCAGGGAGAACGTGGGGTGTCGTCAACTCAGAGTCCAACATTCCAACATCCCCAGCCACCAAGTAGCCAGGAACAAAGGCATGAGTCAAGTCACAGAGCCCAGCTTCAACACTACCACCTGAGCACAAATATAGGGCAAGGCACAGACTAAAGGGAAAATCAGTCAGGGCCTGAACAAGAATGCAGTTTGCAAAGCTGACCGGTCGTGTCAACAGTTACAGAGCAGGAAGGAGTGTAGCAGGGAGTCCAAAGAACATTTTACAAGAAAAGCACAAACCCAGCAGTAAAATGTGCATAGAAGACTGAACAGCAGTGCAACAGGTCCAACCGAAACCAGTCTAGAAGGATCGGCTACTAAAACAGGGGAACAACTGAAATAAGCAACATATACCCGCTCGAGACAGCTGCAAGGCTCTCAGAGAGTGACACAAAAGTCCAACAGACAAACAAGAAACTGAAGGGGACACCACCCCCTCAAAAAACCCACACCTCTAGACTCATGAAACCTCAAATCGAGGAGACAAAGAAACTTAAGATAAGAATCAGTACCCAGACACGCTAGCATTGACTCCTCGTGAATGCACAAGACCACTAGCACAGAAGCAACTGAATCCTCAACCCACACACTGAGAACAGGGACTCCTAGGAACATCCAGCACGAGAAGGCAGAAACACACCTGTGGAAAGATGACTTACACATACAGTGCAGTGCCAACAGCAGGCCTTGATCCGGTCAACAAGGCAAAGGGATAAAAATCACCTATAGCATACAATCCCTATTTGAGGGATGCTCACCACCGGTTGCAGCTGTCGCGAGAATGAATAACGACTGCTGTGCTCAGGATGCTCCTAACCATAACACACAACAGTCCATAAGAGATGTCATTACCAGAGGAGTAACTCACATTTAAAATGTGAAATGTGAGCAATGACTTGACTGTGCACAGCACCACACAAGGCACCGCTACATAGGATCCACCAGAGACCAGCCGAAAGCGCCAAACCGTAGTATCCTAAGCTAAGCACTGCAACATGGGAATGGCAACTACTTGGGCCAAAAAAAACTAGAGCGACGCCAGGGCAGCCAGACCAGTAATCCACGTAGTTCACTGCTGCCCTATGAAAGTCATTATGATATAATGGGGTGACCCACAAAAGTCCAAGGACCTGGGTAACGTTTGGAATAGCAAACAATGGTCCTAGACTACTTAAGGTTACACTTTAGTTGTGAAAAGCATTCATTTAGTAAAAATATATCAGGTACATATAGAATTCACATTGTATCATTAATGTACCACCAATTCCTTCACAATTCAAGCATGTATATCCTCAAATGACACAAAGGCACAAAATATAGCTCAAATAGGGTCTGTTTTATTTCTCAATTATTTTTATCACAGATCACCATATTCAATGTTCCATTAGGGAAAGGTTGCTCCAAAGGGAGTGTGAAAAAGGAAAGTGCTCGTGAAGTAGGACAGATATAAAGGAGGGGAATCCAAAAGATAAACTAAACAATCAGTTTCGCATACTAATATTCTTAGTAAACAGGTCGTGGTTCACAGTGGCACCAGTTTTACAAGTAGGCCTGTCCCTCATGTATTTACAAGTTTTTATTATTTTCTGATGGCACACAGAGATTACTCATCTGTGAAGAGGGCAGAGCTGGGATGATGTCAGGTACAGGCTCACTGGGGGGGAGTGTCGACGTTTCGACCCTGACGCATAGAGGGTAATTTATTCCTCTGCAGGCGGGTCTTCCTCAGGACAGGGGAACGAGGGGGGGGCAACCTGAAGGTGCAAACCGATAGACTATGAAAGTCAGGCAATAGCAGTATCCGGAGCAAAAGGCCAAAGTTATATAATCCTAGTGGACAGAGGAATGCAGGTGCCAGAAATAGATAGGTCTTCACAAGAAAGGCAGAAGGATCTGTGAGAGCCACTCCACCCAGCAGGGGAGCGTGTGGTCCACCTCTAAGAGCTAGTGTCAAGAAGAGGTAACACCCAGAGCATGACCCGCAGATGTCTCTCTGCATGTGGCTACCGGCAAAATGTCTTGGTCTCCAGTACTCCAATTAAAAAGACTTCTAAAATGCAATTCAGCAATCAGATTCACGCTTCACTATAACCATTAAATGTATCAGCAAAAAAGAATTGTGGCTGGGAATATCGAATCCCGAATATTGAAGAGGCAGATTTCATGACAAAATTATCGAGCACAAAATATCGAAAGGTCAGAGCACAGAGGAAGGAAATGATTTACAATTCCTACCTCCACATCTACGGAGCATGAAGATATATATTACAAAGGTACGCATATATGGAATTAGGTATAGAAAATGTATAGACACTTACCTTTCAATATTTTGTCCCTCAACATTTTTGTAACAATATTCTAGCGCGTTTATATTCGGGATTCAATATTCCCAGCCTGCACCTCAAAAAATTCATATTTTCATTTCTGCTATACATGCACTCATGATGTGCATAAGCTAAAGCTCCCAGAATGCTTTCCCCAAACAGACATTGTAAGGTTGTCTCTTATAGCAAGTATGGACCCTTAATAGAAGCCAGTGACGTTTTCAGAGTTGCGTCCATTCTACCTTCAATCCTTTACAAACACATAAACGTATTCCTTCCCATCAGAAGATTCCAGAACGCTCATATATGAGCTAATGGGAGTTGAAGAAACAGAATTCTCCTAAATTTGTACTACACAATTAATGGAATATAAATACCACAGTTGGCTACTAAAAGCTTAAAGGGGGCCCTACGTTCTTTTTATTTCTTCTTACATAATTCTAAAGAAGCCAGCTCAAAGCTTATTGAGTGCGTTAAAGGCATCAGCATAGATTTAAAAACTGCAATGCTAATTTCACTATTCCATAGTTTGAAGATGTCCATATTATTTATTGTCTTGTCAAAAAAATTAGGTCAGGGATTAGGGCTAAAATTTCCAATGCCTTAAATTCTACTCCAAAAAAAAACCCTAATAGAGCTCTGCTCAGCTTTTTTGCCCTGAAGCAAAATTTCAGAAAATGTGCTTCCTGAAACAAGGGGTGCCTTACCAGACTAACTTTGAGATATATGTGTGCCTGTGGGATAGTCTGAAGTAACTCCTAAAATGAGCAGAAACATTCAGACTGCACCTGGTCTAGGATAACAACCATTGTTCCAGCAGCGACTTCCCTCTCGTAAAAGAGAACTGGCAAAAAAATTGGTTCTAATGAGGGTGCAAATAGGTTCAATCAATGAACTGAGAAGCTTTGTGTGAATACATCGAACTCTATTAGTTAATTAATGAAGCAGTCTTTGCTTACCTTCCTCCAAGAATCAAGTTTCAGTTGACTATCACCTGCTCCCAAACACAGCCACATTCATTATACGCGGGTACTACCAAATTGTTAAGTCTATTACCGGCCCCTAATTCATTGATAGGCCTCTGCAGCCCAATCCTCTTGGTATCTACAAATACAATGTCAGCCACCTAATTTAGTTTATTTATCTGTGTCTACCCTAATTTGGGGAAGAAATATCTTGCTCCTAACAATGCTTTTCCCAAATCAGCTGTATATAAGTTAAAAACAGATATTCTCCGTCCTTAAGCTTGATACCAGTACCAGTGTACAGTTCCAGAACTGCAGATAGCAGAGTGCCTGGTACACCCCATTTTCCAATTGTTGCCATAAAGGGCTGCCAGTAACACCAACAAAAGCCATTTTATAGCCGAAGAAGCACACATAAAGCCTTCCCAGTCTGACTATTGGCTGTGTCAGCATGTCTAAAGCAGCAATGGTATCCACTATTAAGTAGTTAGGGTGTAATCTGCTTCGATATTGTAGGATCCAATTATGTTTCCTAGCGTAGTTTTCCAGTTTCAGTAAGAGAATGCATACCATTTCGCCTTAGCATCTAAAAGCGAGATGAATCAGTAGCTTCTTCCCTGTATTTTTACGTGACATTATTATGCAAGCGGTGGATGATGGCACTTATCCAATTTTCCAGGATCCCTACTCTCAACCAAACTAAATTGAACAGTTTTCAGTATCCTCCTTAAATATAATTGCTGGGATGGCATTGGGGCTGAGGTCAGTGTCCACCACTGTCCGCTTTCCTAATCTTGCAGCATCCCACTACTATATGTCTGCCTGACCTCAGTTATGCTGACCAGCTTCTCTACCACATTTTCTTGTTAAGATTCCTTTGATTAATGTATATGGACTTGATGAATTTTTTCACTCAGTGGCCGATAAGTTATTCACCAACCCTTAAGGATCTATTACTAAAAGCATGTTCACATGCCTCCAAAATATCTAGACTACCCTTTGGAAAACAGTCTTAACTACAACTCCTAAACAACGTGTGGCTGAACCACGCAGGTGGTACAACGCATATCTAAACCACGAATATGCCTTTACCACGCATATGCGTGGTTTAGATGTTAGCGGTCTAGACTCTGAGCGGAGGATGTTGCAGACTGGGCGGAGGGTCGAAGGTGACTTCCTACCCGGATGAGGAACTGCTTGGGGAGTTCGATTTTATAATTATTTTTTATTTTATTTTATTGTCAGGGTACTTTTTTGGGCTAGGTGGACAGTTTTAGGGCTCGGGGGGGTCGGAGTCGATTTAAAGGCTAGGGTAACGGTTTCAGGGCTCAGAGCGGGGGACTGGGATGTTTTTTAAGTATGGGGTTAAGGTTTTAGGGCACAGGGCAGGGGGGTCAGGTCGATTTAAAGGCTGGGGTGACAGATTTAGGGCTCAGGGCGGGGGCTGGGATGTTTTTTTAAATATGGGGTCATGGTTTTAGGGTTTAGGGCAGGGGGGTCGGGTAGTTTTTTACGGCTGGGGTGACAGTTTTAGGGCTCAGGGTGGGGGGTTGGGGTGTTTATAGGGATGGAATGGGATTTGTTTTTAGGGCTGGGGTCCGCTTTTAGGAGTTAGGGCAGGGAGTTGGGCTATTTTTAGGGCTTTGGTTGGGGTAGAACTCGGGGAGGGTGACTGGGTTTTAGGACTCAGGGCAGGGGCTAGGGCATAATCTTAACCACGCATATGATTTTACCAATTATGCCATTAAACTAAATTCGTTGTAAAGGCATGCGTGTTAAAGGCATGCGTGGTTAAGACGCGGTCGTTGTTAGGACTGCGTTGTTAAGGCAACTGTGGTTAGGGAATACGTGGTTCTGACATACAACCCTACCCTTTTCTTACTTATTTCGTCGTTCGCCATCCAGTTGTTTCCTTCATGTATTTTTCTTTACTAACAATGCCTCCCTTTTTTAACTCTTTTTTCAGCTCTTTCAACCAAAGTGAAATTGCCTTCAGAACTGGTGTTTTTTTTTCAGTGTTCTTAAAAACATGGCAAACATTGACAAATGTAAGAAAGTATAATCAAGATTGGATTTAGTTGTCCAAGAGAAAAAAGCGTTGTGAGCCGGAATGTCGCCCAACAAGTGGCCATTTAGCATTATCAGGCCGAGTTTATGCAAACACCTTGCCAACTCTATTCCTAATTTATGGGTCACTGGAGGGTCCTCCACTGGATCCTGATACCTGTCAGAGGCTACCCCACCCTCCTCTTTTGCAGACGTCTGAAACAAGTGTATATTGTGGTCTCCAGTCAGAAGGCGACCCGAGAAGCTGTAGCCATTTATGATTTCCCAGACTGTACACAACAGTATTCTCATGGACCTTCTTTTCTCTTTATAATGTGGTAGTAAATAGACATTTAACACTATTTACTCTATATAGCCTAACCGTTCAAACTTAGCTGCAATTTTGACTGCTAGGACAGTATCCCTATTTGACAGCCCTGCAATCATATTTAATGAGAATCATAATTATAATATCCTCTCGTCCCACTTGGCTCTCAATAATTTAGATTCCCTTGCATCGTTTATTGCAAAAGACTGGCACCCTGGGATGAACCAATCTTATTCACACCACCTCTCTTGAAGCCAAATTATGTCAAATATTTCATTACATCTGGGACTTAAACTGTTTTGCAAACAGGCAACATTTTAAGAGGTGCATCTTATTTGTAGAATGTTTGCAGCGCTTTTTTTAAATCATGCTAGACTGATGCAGTGGCGACTCCTCCGCTAAGGCCGAGGAGCGTCGCCCCACTGCTCTCAGAGAAGTAGTAAAAGGAAAAATAATATGATTATAACACAATATTATCATTTTATTGTTAATATGGGCTACGGGACCAGGTTAGGGCGGGGCAGGTTGGGGTCACAGGGAGGAGGAAATATGTATGCACCATAAGTACGCATGACAGTTTGGCTAGCCGTCTTGGGCCGGCCAAACAGTCATGCGCACTTAGCATTTCTCCACCTGGCTGTGTTGCACAGTCGGGTGTAGAACAGTCCCAAGGCTTCCAGGCACTGTCTGAGCGACCAAACAGGCCGCTCAGACCAATCACGACGTTGCTGTCATGCTGGTGACAGCAGTGTCGTGATTGGCTTAGGTGAGCCTGTGTGCTTCTGGGAGCCAGAAAGAGAAGAAGACGGAGGAGAAGCTGTGGCCGTAATCAGGTAAGTGAACTTTAATTTTTTTTTTATCCTGCCTCACCACCCCCGTTCCGTAGCAGCCGCCAGTGGACTGATGCTGTTTACCAAAGGGCGCAGTAATTATTTGAGTCCCTATATCTTATGATATCTTGACGACCTCTCTGACTTGGCATGCCAAGAAATTTTCATTTATCCACAGGAGCAAGCAAAAACCCTGGTTAGATTTTAAGTGCTTTTTTTCAGAACTGAGCCCACTACATGTGAACTAATAAAACCTCTTACACCAACCCGCTCACTGGATGATTTAAATGTTGCTGAGTATTGTTCCAGCTTTGATTTATATGCATTAACTTCCCATGGCTCACAAGCTTCATATTGACCAAATATTAAGTCTGTCAAGGATGCAAGATCCAAATCAACTAGAGTTGATTGAATTGCTGGAGTTAATAAGTTGCTTGTGAAAGGTACTGAGGCCACATTTGAAGTTGAGATATGCTTTAAATTGTGAGTTCTTTATAAAATCTGTGGATGTTTCCTCGATTGAGCTTATCGTGTGCACCTCTCGAGGAGCATATTAGGTACCAGATCAAACTGAAAGTGTAATCCCAATCATGAAATGACGATTATCATTTACTCCCTCCTCTAGGACTCTTCCAACCTATCAAATTCCATACCATGTGATCGCTTCTGAGTATTCCATATATATGTGGCCAAGGTAGCTTTGTCCAGATACTATTCCGTGTTCTCTTAAACAATGCCTCACTGCTGAGCTCAATCAATAAATGGCTTTCATCAGCTTAGGTAGTTGCCACCGCTTTTTAGGTCGAGCCTCGAGTAGCGCGCAAGCGCTGCTAGGCGAAGACTTTAGGTAAGGGGGTTTCAAAAGCTGACCACACGCTCATGCGTCGTGGCCTTTTATCAGCGGTTACGCGCAAGCAAAAGGCCATGGTGCACGAGCGTGTGGTCAGCTCAGCAGGCTGCCGCGCTCGCTCGCCCCCGCTCCTCTCTTCAAAGCTTTTTTTAGTTGCTTTCGCTTTCGCAGCCGCATTCTTACAGTGCGCGCAGGGGCCATCTGGGTTTAATTAACGTGCGCGCGCTTGTTTTTTATCGCAGCGCCCGTTTCATTTAAACTATTCAGCGCGGCGGCCATGGGCGCCGTGCTTTCATCTTCAAAACGCGATCTCCCTATTCAGCGCGGCGCCCATTTCATGAGCGCCGTGCTTTCATGTTCAAAACGCGATCTCCCCGTGGTGGGCCCTCCCTCCCACCACAAAAAAACAGGCTGCCTGTTTAATTCTCCACCCATCCCCGCTGCCGGTTAACAAGTTCACCTCGGGTGGCCTCTGTGAGCACTCCGTGTATTTTCGCACCCCCTCCCCCCGCACGCACTCCGCTGTCCGTGCATTGCGGCGCCGCTGCTAATGATGCTGTGCCTGGCCGCAGGGACAGCACAGCGACAGACCAGGCATGCGAACTCGATATCCCTACAGCCGACGCTTGCAGCTCCGAGGAAGCTGGTCGGGAGGAGCTCTCGGGAGACTCTACCTCTCAGGTATGTCCCTGAACAAACCCGGTCTCAGTCTCTGCTCTGCCTGGGAGATGTGTGCATGATCACCCATCATGATTTCGTGTAGCGCCTTCCTTTGAGATGTGGCAACTTCTGTGCGCTGTCTGTACAAGCAGTGTAACCATGTAAATTACCTGTATAACATATTTCGAATTGCTCCTACCTTTGACAAGTGTATTCAAACTCTAGGTGATTACACCGTGTTCCCAGGATCACACACTTCGGAGGAGGAGCTGGGATTAGAATTCTGGTCTCCTGGCTCTACCTCTGATGCAGTTGTTAATGACCATCTTATTGGTTCTGTCCCATTTAGAGCAAGTCCCCTGGCACGTCTGGGCTATTTAAACAGGGATAAAGATCTTTCTGTTTCTAACTTCAAGTGTGTGGGGGCGATTTGTCTGTGTGGAGGCTGTTGTTGACAAGTGTTTGTGAGGGGGATTCATGCGTGAGTGTGTAAGCAGATCTCTGCGTATTTGTGTGCGTGCTGTGTGTGACTGTGTTAGTATTTAGCTGGTCTGAGAGAATTGTGTTGTCCTGAATGCTTTGTGTGTGTGCTGGAGTGTGTGGTGGGTATCTGAGACTTTGAGCTTCTGTGGTGTGTAGGGGGATCTGTGTGGCGACCTGTGTGTGGCTGCATCGATGTATGGTTCTGTGAGACTCCGAGCTTCTCTAGTTTTTCTAAGGGTTGTGCCGGAGAGCAGGGCTGCGTAGGAGAGTGTTATATCCTCACTGTGATATGTAATGCTACACAGCCTAGCTGTCTCCTGCTGCTCAGCCAGAGTGAGAGATGGAAACGGAATGTTGGTGTGAATGTGATGAATGGAATGCCTGGGTGCCTGTGTGGATGACAGTTGGAGATGGGCTGAGCAGCAGGGAGGCTGCTCCTGGTGGGGCTGGTGTAAGAGATGTAAAGACTAGTAACAGGGTTGAAGAAGAGATGTAATGGACAGTTGTTCATATCACTTGGAACTAATAAAGAAGACTTCAGAATCTACATGGCTACCTGTGTCTACATGTGTACAGAACACAACAGAGAGGATGCACAACTAGCTGGCATTTGCCAAGGGGCACTGGTGCCCGCCGTCGCGCTTCATGATGGCCTTGCCTCCTCCCTCAGCACAGATGATCTGTGGTGCTGCTGCGAAAGGTCACCGCTCAGGCATGTCTGCCCCCTGGTCGGGTGCCGTGAAGATGGAGCGCCTCGTGCCTCCAGGGTGGTGCTGAAATGAAACTACAAGTTTTTTTCTCTTTGATGGACACCTCAGTAGGCTCCCTCGCGTGCGGTCTTACATTCCGCCCGGGAACCTAAGGGGGCCTCTTGATGGACGGGCGAATTATCCTTTAATAAATGTTTACCAGGAATGGTTGTGAAAGGAAACCGTACGGTGATGACCTGCCAGGGAACCTAAGCGACCAGTTCAGCCCCAGAGCCTCACGTAAGAATCCCGTGGCTGCTTTGTGTGTTTTGTGACTTCACTGTTTTGAGAGGGATTTAATGCATTGTGGCAATCTTCTGGCAGTTCCTTCGCAGAAGAAATGTGTGTTTTATTACATGCTTAGTTATTTGAATGATTTAAAATGTCCCTGTTAAAACCAACTGGCACCATAGTCTTTTTCCACGTTTCTAGGTTGTTTGCGGCAGTGGTTAATTTGTAAAAAAAAAATATATATATATGTGCCGGGGCTCTCGTCAGGAGGCAGCTTGCACCAGCCCATTTCTCTTGTCAGCGCTACCTAAAATAGAACCAACTGCTAACCACGAAAGTGGGGAGAGGATGTGGTGTAATGACCAGAGCTGCTGACTTGTGAACTGGGGAACCAGGTTCGATTCTGGGCGTGGGCTCCACATTCTGTGATTCCAGGTAAATCACTTAATCTCCCCGTAAATGAATGTGTCTTTAACTGGTGCTCATGAAAGACGCAGGTGTTGATGATCAAGTGCCGGTGCTGAACACCATAAACCACCGGCTCAAATTAAGCACTGGTTTGGAGCTGTATTTATGGGTGAATTAATACATTGTGTACTTGTGTTGATACAGAGGAGATCAAGCTTGTCTACCACCAGATGGCCTAACGGCTGAGAAATCTGAATTGCTACTTCCAGCAGCAAAGGTTTCCCTGTGAGCACACTTGGAGACATTCACACTTGAACCACGCTGAGATTTATTTCGAATAAAGTACAACTGGAGTTGTCGATGGGTGTGGGCTTGACTGAGCAAGGGTATGGGCCAACTCGCCTACCCACACTGTTTATTTACACCACAAAATGTGCAGCTTCTGGTAAAGTATAGGTACTCCATACATGTTAAGATTATCAAATACATTTTAACTGGTTCAACAAGCATTGGCAAGGCCAATAGGTCTGGTTTGCGTTTGAGTGCTGACTGAAATATTCAAAACAGATTACTGCAGGGGAAAAAACAAAACTGGGATTGCTTTCTTTATACAATGCATCTATAAGATACATTTGATTTATTATTCAGAGTATTTTTGAGATGCCAAAGTGTCATGGATTGCAGAGCAAGCACTCCATATGAATGACAGACAACCTGCCAATAGGATTAGCTGAAAGAGAAATACTCCTCTGGGTGGAGACAGAGCCCAGTCTGTGTATGTTTGCGGTCTGACATGACAGCACAGCTGTTGCTCGACAATTATGTGAGCATCACTAGAGAGGGACTTTGTCTCTGTCCACATATTGGGAGTCAGGAATACCTTTTTTGATTGGGCAGAAGGTTTGTGCTTCCATAAAAAAGTGCTTGTCCTCCAAGCAGCTGCGTTCATTACGGTCTGGCTTGAAAGCACAGCTGTCGCTAGACAATTGTGTGAGAATCACAGAGAGGGGCTTTGGTTCCGCCTACATGTTAGGAGCCAGGACTACAGGTTTTGATGTGGCCGAGTTGTGCGCTTCCACCAAAAACAAGCATTGGCATAGCCAATAGGTCTCGCTTTTGGGACCTTATAAGTATTTAGTTATGCAGCACAATATCCTTGGTGCAACAACATCAACTGTTGCATGGGTAAACACTTATAAGGTCCCAAAAGCGAGACCTATTGGCTATGCCAATGCTTGTTGCATTTGTATTTGATGTCCCACAAACAATCGGTAATAAAATTATCTGCAAAGAGAAGTGTGCTCTCCAGTCAGATCTGAATGTATATCAAGCAGTGGATCTCTCAGGTAGCCTGCCTCAGCCTCTGGTGAGGGGTTAAGCTTCAAAACCCTCTTAGTCCTAACCAAGAGAAAGTGGACAGAATGCTGTCTCCACAATCTGAAATTCTCTTCAAGCAACAGTATCCACACAAGTCCTCAGCACATACAATGTTTTCTGAGCTCCAGGGCAGATGCAGATTCTATTCTCAAAGCTAGGCAGCTGGACGGATGCTTAATTCATGTCAGCGCCCAGGGCAGCCTCACAAATTCAATGGTCTAATCAATCATGCTGGATTAGTCCTTTCCTTTTCAAGGAGGAGTCTGAAAAGCCAGGAGGATCTACCTGTGTGCAGGGCTCAAGTAAACTCTCTAGGGGTTACTCTGCAGGGATACCATGTTTATTCCTTCAGACAGACAAAAGGCAAGAACGCTGAAGGAAGAAACAAGGGTGCGATTGTCCTCTGTGGACAGCATTCATAGGATTATAGACTGGCTCCATTCAGAATTGAATAATGAATCACAAATTCAAAAACTTTTACGTGATTATCTTTGTTTTTTTTTTTAATGTACAAGGATATGTGCTGCAAAAGGGTCTTTAGTAACATCCAAGACTATACCAAGGAACAACATTAAAATCTTATGCCATGACAGTCCGGGAGCGGGACATTTTGGACAAATGAAACCCCTGTCATTGCTCAATAGACATTTCTTGTGGTCAGGCAGGAGTGAAGGCGTATTTGAATATGTAAACTCTTGTTCCTGGTGTCGAACCTAAATACATCAAGAAATAAACATCACACTACTTAAATTAGTTCATATTCACAACCATGCTTGGTCTCCAGTATCACCAGATATTAACATTGACCTTCTGCCTTCTAATAAGATGATGACTAGTGGATTACTCCACACACATAGCTCTCTGCATCACGCTGCCATTCCTACTGCAAAATAATTTGCTCAACTTTTCATGACACATATATACTGTTGACAAGGTCTAACTGACCTTACTTGTACCCCACTAACTTATCTATATCATAGTACCTCTATCACTGCATATAGTTAAGTATCAATACTACTTACTATACCTACTACATTGTTCCCTGCATACAGTCTAGTGCCTGTAATACTGCCTATAACCTAGTACCAATACCACTGTCTCCTATACCCTAGTATCTCTACCCCTACCCATCCTCCAGTAATATTACCCCACCTATTCTCTAGTACCTTCACTCCTGCCAGTCACTAAGTATCTTTATTACTGCTTTTATTTTAGTACTTTCCCACCATCTTTATCATCTTACTCCTACCAGAGTTGATATCCAAGTACATTTACACATCTTCTTCCTTTCGTCGCCATTACTCTTTCCACTTTTCCCATGTCTGTCTAAAATAGCTAATTTAGCTTCAGAGGCTCTAGCCTTAAAACTAGCCTAGTTTATCAACGTTAGGTTTCTTACAGGCCCTTTCCCAACCCAATGGAAGTCAGCCTCAGTTCTTCCTTTGATAAAAAAATCAAATCTAAATATGCTGGACTTTAATAATTATCGGCTTATCTCAAGGCTGCCTCTTCCTGCCAAACTGGTGGAGAAAGTGATGAATGAGCAATTAGGGCTTTTCATTAAGAACAACCCTCCCCTTAAAGACACTCAGTTTGGCTTTAGACAAGGTTAGAGCACTGAATCTGCTTTAATAGTGGCCACGGAAGAAATTAGATCGGCGTTGGATGAGGGTGGAAATGCTGCCCTCATATTGCTTGATCTTTCAGCAGCTTTTGACACAGTCAACCATGATATTTTGGTTGACCGTATCAGTAGCCTTGGAGTAGATGGCCCCGTGTTGGCCTTGAAACAGTCATTTCTTTCTGGTCGGCTACAGGGAGACGTGTGGCGAAACGGCCAGAGTGGCTGACTCTGGAGCGCAGGCGTGTGGTTCGATCCCTGGCGGCAGCTCAGCTCAGCACCATGTGACTCTGGGCAATAGCTGACTTAATCTCCCCAACGGCCCCCGGCGCCTTGAAACCCTTAAGAGGGTGATATGTCCGCGCTTTACAAATAGGAATTATTATTATTAAAATCGGTGTCTTGGATGGATTCACATCAGAACCCTATTCTTTTCCTTGTGGGGTTCAGCAGGGTTCGTCGCTAAGCCAGACACTGATTGACCATTTTGCTACTCCTTTGGCTGCTCTGATAAAATCCTTTTGCTTATCATTAGCATCTTATGCTGATGATACACAGGTAGTGGTTTCACTCTCAAAATATGATGTCCACTCAGGTAATCTATGTAGGAACTGTATGAGTGCAGTCAGCAAATGGAATGCACAGTAATTGTCTAAAACTAAACTCATCCAAGACAGAGGTCATTCTCATTGGTAGTAATACCTTTTTGGGCCCCTGACTGGTGCACAGATGAACTGGGTCCAATTCCAGAGCCCGTCCCAAAGGCAAAAAATCTCGGGGTGCTACTAGATAATGAATTTGATTATAAGAATCAAGTCAGCAAGATCACGTCATCCTCTTTGCATGCATTAAGAGTGATTAAAAAAATTGACAGATTTATTCCTTTTGAGCTTCTTAAAACATTGGTCATTTCGCTAGGTCTGCAGTGGCGGTGCGTCCATTGGGGCGTCGGGGCGTTGCCCCACTAACCACATGGACACGGAGGAAGATTGACGTCTTCACCGCCGGCGTCTTGACTCGAAATCCGTCCGGCCGGAGTCAGTCAGGAGGACGCGTTGCTGAAGGGGGTGGGGCAGCACTAGAGGGTTGGGTTTGTTGTTCAGACACAGACTGAGTGACAGCAGCAGCAGGGCAGGCCCAGTGCGCATGTTCAGGTTTGGGATGGTCATTTTTGTGCCCAGCCCGAACATGCGCACCCTGCAGTGCCCTGCATTATGATGAGAGCGAGCGAGGGCTGCTACTGGCCAGGGGCCGCAGCCCCCGCTCTCCTATGGGCGGGGACAGTCCATGCCCTAGCCAATCCTGGCGCTGCTGGAGCAGCGTCTGCATTGGCTGAGAGGGTTGCCACGGTGCACCAGCCACTCACGAAGGCGCCAACGCGGCAGCGGACCCCGGCACAGGAACACACAGCAGAGGCGGCGCGGACCCGGCGGTCAGGTAAGTTTTCAATTTTTTTTTATTTATTAAACTTTATTTTTAAACCCCCCCCCTGGCCCCCCACCCTCGCGCGGCCCCCCCGCGCGTATTGCGAGCTTCGACTGGCAGTGAGCATACCATACCGCGCGACAGGGAGGCTGAGGCACTGTCCTCTTTATGTCACATGGATAACTGTGAGACTTCCTGGCAGGATATTGCCTTTGAAAACCCGTTGCGGCCGGGTAAGGCTCAGACCTCATATCAGACCAATAATTAACTTGCAACTGTCTCAGCAATACTGACATGGCAGCGGCACCAACGTGCCAACATCTCTGTTTTCTCGAAAGAGCTTGGGCAGAGCCAGTCACACGTCAGGCTGTATGAAGACCATTAGAGTTAATGACAGTCTTGTTGCATCTGATCCTTTGCAGGGGGAGGCAGTAAAGACGAGGCTAATGTAATAGGCTGCAGCTTCTGGAAAGCATGATGGGCTTCAGAAGACTTGAAGAAATAGGAGGTGAGAGCCTTAGATTGACTGGAAAGGCTGGGGACGAGTCAGTTATTATACAAGCTACAGGGACATTTGAAGATTTTTCTCAATTAGATTGTCTCTTCTGAAATGCCAGTATGGTCGAAGCAGATTGAGGTGCACATCACCTTATAGAGAAATTGTGACATTTTATGGCAGACTGTTACCTCGGAAAGATAAGTAGTTTGGGCAGGGTTTTTCTTCAGAAGTGACAAGTGCATGACATGTGACTGACTATGCTCAGAGCCCTACCATCTGGTCTTACTGAAACTGTAATTTACGTTATAGGTGAGTGAACCTCTATATAGCAACACCTGGTCAACTGATTGTGTCGTCCTTTTCTGCTGAATGCTTGAATTCTGCAGCAGGAACAGGAAGTTGTGTTACTAATTCCTTATTCCTTTCAGAACCAACCCTTCATTTCTTGGCGCCTTCCACTAATTACCCAGTTTCCACGAAACCTGAGGTTCTGGCGCTTGGACCCATCATTGACACATCTTGAAAGAGCCCACAGGGGAGGCATTTTGTTCATTTTAATGCATCACTGGCCCATCGCGACAGAGGCATGGTGTCCAATGCAGGCCTCCGTCGCTGTTTTTGAGACTGTGTGCAATGAAGGGTAGAGCCGGTTCACGCCATGCAAACATCCATTCCAGCATTTGGCGACTAACACATGGGTTCCGGAGTAGCGTGCTACTGTGTTTGCAAGCTACTGCTGTGTTCTGTATATTGTGCCGAGACCCCTCATCATGCTTACCTCCCCCACTGACACCCCAGGCCCTCCTGCACAGCACATTGCTCGCTCCTTTAGAAGTGGAGCTGCAGCATTTGCTCCCTTGTGAAATGGATCCAAATATCCGAGTCAGGCCCAAAGCCAGAGAAATGTGCTTACTGTGTAACATGTGCACTGCTTACAGTGGCCAGTCCTCTGATGTATGGCATTAAAACTGGCCTTGTGTACATGCCCCTAAGTTAACACTGATGCCAAAAACATGGGTTGACTTGCAAACACAATGAATGTTAAAACGTCGAGGGAATGCATTTTAGCGATTTAGTTCCTCTCTTATTTTACATGTTTTCTTAATCTTGCATTCCCCACGAGTTAGCTATTTTATAATGTTGTTGTTTATCTGTATTTTTTTCTGTGCATACTTTGAGGCTTGAGCCATGCCAGGTGTTTATCAGGGGCTTTGATTGAGCACGCAGGCGCTAAGGCTAAAGCCAAACAAAGTGCCTGTCAGTGGGTTGGCCTCTCTGCAGAGCACAAAGAACAATGTTTGTATTCCATTTGCAACTGAAATTCTGTGGAAATGTGTGTGAAGGGGGTACACTGATGTCAAAATATTTAAGGCAAAAGTAAGAGAAATTAAGGTGCTTATATTTCAGGGAGTGCAGTGCATGTTGGGGGCGGTGAAGTGACAGATGTGAGGACGGGCATTCGGGGAAGAGTGAAAAGAGGATGCTGAAGAGGAAAAAGAGGGGTTGAAGATGTGCAGATGGACAAGATATGCAGAGAAAAAGAGGATACATATCTAACATAAAGCACACATAATTGAAGGCCAAAACTCCTTCCACAGGCCTCAATGCTATTTAATTCACAGACTCACTATTTCAGAATTTCAACATTTTCAATGTTAATTATTTATAAGAAATCATTGTTGTTACTCATTTATCTTAACCCGCTAACACCCAGTGACAAAGCCAATCATACTGACAGGCTTTAGGCGTATGTCAGTTGCTGTGCCATTTATCTGGATAAAATTACATCTCAGAGAGAAACCAAAATACTGGTCTGATGGCACACTATGGGAATCACAGAAATGTATTTGGCATGTTCCTTTATAGGGAGCACCCACTTTTTTCATCTCACTTAAAGACCTGTCTGCACATATTTCTATATGGCTGGTTACAGCCAGCAGCTGTGGGTGCTTCCCGAAGTCTGGTTAGAGCATATTTTTCCAAAGTTAATGCTGCATGCAGTGCAAGACACTGGGCAAGCTAAGCATACATTTTAAAGGGCTAAAGTTGTCATGCGGAACAATTTACATATTACAGTAACTGTGGAACAAATTAATGCAAGAAGATACGGGGCAGTTTTTAATGTGTTTAATATTTCAAGACTATACGTTCCCACTGCTTAATAAGCCTTGCTTTATCGCTGCATTCATTTGCTTTAAAATGCACCATTTGCCAATCTTTTTTAAATTTCTCTCTCAGGAGAGGGACTCTCCCTAGACCCCAGGTTTGTCCATTGAACTTGTTCACATCGCTAACTAACTAGTGTCTTCTATTAGAAAGGGTAGAGCCAAAGCAGTCTTGCTTAGTACCCTAGCCCTCTTCAGAAGTCAGACTTGCTTGGCAACTCAGAAATTCTCTGAAATAATGTTTGAGTTTTCTGTTATGAATGCCTAGAACTACTGAATTTTTAGTCCATTTATCACAGATATAGTGCTGAAAATCGCACCAAAAGATGGCAATTTTTAAAAATTTCTTCATGGGGGAGAAGCCCCGAACCCCCATTGTGCCGTCGGGCTCGCTCAGCTGCGCTCGCTCGCATGCGTTGATTTGCTCTGCATACGCCCCACCACTTTCAAATTACACCAGCCACCCCTGTAGGTCTGGCGAGACTAGACTATTGTAACAGCCTTTACTTGGATCTCCCTAAGGGCTCACTTAACAAATTACAAACTCTTCAAAACACAGCTGCACGTTTTCTTCTGAAAATCCCGAAATTCCATTCTGTGACGGCGGCCATCAGTAAACTACGCTGGCTGCCAGTAAAGCAACAAATTATTTTCAAAGCTTTATGTATGGCTTACAAGACCCTTCATGGGCAGGGCCCCATCTATTTTAGAAATGATTTGAGATGGTATGTGCCTGCCTGGACACGTTGGTCCAGTTCTGCCATGCATCTGGTGGTACCATCTTTCAAACCATCTTCATGGGGCAGCAGAAGTTTTTTCAGATGCGCAGCGCTGCACTGGAATCGTCTCCCTTCTAGTCTAAAAACTGCTGCCTCTCTTTCAGCTTTAAGGAATTCATTTAAAATGTGGCTTTTTACCCAGTACCCGCCAATTGAAGTCCTTCTCATTCTGCTCTCACAGCGCCAAGACGCATCCGAGCCTTCGTCACACTATGTAATTTTCTCATTCATTCGTTATCGGTTTTCTAGAGTGAGTTTGTTAAATGTCATCAAATGTTTCGAGGAAAAGGGTTTTCCTTATTTGGGGAATCCATGTAAATGAAGTTTCCCCAGCCTGGGGCAGCCATGCTGGAGAGCTCCGTTTTATTCTCAAAAATGAGATGAATTATGGAAAAATCGGCAACAGGTCATACAGCAGCAATGCACAGTTAAAAAAACTAAGAAAAGAAATACAAAATATTAAATAAATAGCAAACAAATTGATTTTGATATTCTGTTTTATAAGCATAAAAGCAAATAATAGCCATTTTTCTTAGCTTAATGTTTGGAAAATATTAAATCGTTTTTACTCAGCCAGTAATAAAGCAAAGTAATAAATATCAGTGCATCAAGAAAGGTTTTCATGTTGGTACCTAGAAGCTTATTGTGCTTTACAAACACCGCAACGGGTAACATAACAATTAATTAAAAAAACTAACAAAACACAGACTTAGCACGCTTAATCACTTCATGGGCCAGAAAAGCAATGGTGTTAGTGCTACATGTAAAATATTATACAAATAAAAAAAAGAGAAAAAGCAGCTACGACAGAGCGTTGAAAAGCATACTGGCGAATTAAGGAGTGGAATGACGGGAGTGGAATGATGGGTGGGGAGAACGGGCTGTGGTTATAAGGGAGGTAGTCTGAATGAGGTAAACAATACGCAACAAAAAATGGAAATGATTTCCACAGAAGCGAAGACGACGTCCATTAACCGCAGAGCGCAGCAGGTCACACGAAGAGTCCTGCCTCTGCGTCGAATGCTATGTGAGGAAGGTGCTGCTATTTCAAAGGTGAACTTTGAATATACAGCCCCAGGCATCCTTCTAAGAAAAAAAGAACTGCTGTCGTCTCTCAATTGTAAATGCGGTTTGTCAGCTATACGCATTTTAGGACATTACTTTTCACAGCCCTCTATTGGGCTGCAGGATGGGACTTCACTTGCCTTAATCATTGAGGGCTGTGAAAAGTAATGTCCTAAAATGCATATAGCTGACAAACCCACTGGAGGGTGTAATCGGGTGGAAAAAGACTTCATTTCCCAGCATGCATCAATTATTGAATTACCATCATGGAGGCGCACCGGAAGCCATAAATCTGAGGAAGCATGCAGGGGGGATGAGGAAAGCCTTGTTGAAGTGCCAGCTGTCACGGTCTCTGATGAGAAGCACTAAACGCTTCGAAACGCGTAAGGCCAAGGACTTGATGCGGGGATGGGAAGCCGCTTGCCTTTCAATAAAGAAGTTTGTTACTTACCTGGTTGTGGAGTGCGGTCTTACATCTGGGGAACTTGTGGGAATATATATATGGTGACCAAGACCACGGGTGGTCGAAACGCGTCGTCCTTGTCTGTCTTAAAGAAATAAACTGCCTTGACCGACCGAGTGGGCTCGCTGGATTTTTGTTCTTCCTAGATCCTTTCTGTGATATATATATATATATATATATATTTTCACGCACACACTTACTTTAAATATACTTACCTTGCGTTGTAAAGGCAGGCGTGGTAAAGGCAAATTTGTGGTAAAGGCTTGCGTTGTAAAGGTAGTGTATGGTAATGGGACTGGGTGGTTCCAACACTGTAAGTGCTCACCTCAATCATCATCCTACAAACAGCAGATCTGTTGCAGTCCAAGCACCGCAAACTGTTAATGGTATCTTTGGTCTAATAGAGGGGTAATTATGTTGCCTGCACCCTAGAATAGACGCACTTAGAAATTCACCCGTGCAAGAAATACCCCTGTGGTCTTGCATACTGCACGGCATGTCACATCTGAAAGGCTTATCTCGAGAATGAGAGGCTCTGGGAACCCAAATACGCTGGGGTGCATCGAAGAAGGAGGTGCACCGGACATGCAGGTCAGACTGAAGGGGCACAAGGAGAAGGTCCTCACATGTTACTGCATCTCACTAGAAATACAGCTAATTGTTGGTGCTTTATGTTGAGACTTCACGATTGTTGCCCGTCAGGCTTGTTGCAGCAACGCATGCTGTGTAAGATCACCGTTACTCCTGTGCGAACAAAGGCAAGTAGATGGTAGGAAAAGAACAGTGTGTAGGGGAGGTAAGAGGGGAGATCTCTAGAACTGTCTGGAGACATCAAACATAGATATCACTTGGTATAGCCCTCCAGTCCACAATGGGCTATTGTGATTGAAGCCCCGGCACTTCATAACGGTCAATCTGCTTAATCGTGCTGTTGTTGAACCCAGCCGCTGCTGCAACATTGCTGGTCTGAGTCTGTACCATTCTGACATCTTCCTTGTACATGCCTGCAATCTCTGTTCCCGGATGATGTACCACAAACCTATTTCCATCCTTGATCTTGGCCTTCAATAATGTACATTCGTTTTGGTTACTGACTGTACTGCTAACGGACTCCGGGTCTCCCTTTCACACAGACCTCATGCAGGTCTTTCCATGTGGGGAAATGATTGAAGTTTCAAGATCCACTCCCTGTAACGTCCCCACAGTCTTTTCAGAGCATATTTCCAGTCATCAAGGCTAGGTTCTAGAGATCTACTTGAGCACAACATGGGATATGCAGGTAAACACATGGTATATCTCACTCTTCACATTCTTCACAGGTTCCAAGGACAAATCCAAGTCTTCAGCCTTCACTCCTGTTGGGACGAGGGGCAGTTCTTTTTCACGACTGCACAGTTCTTGCATTGATTGTTTCGAATCTCGCAGCTCCGGTGCCAGTACCAGATTCTGATCTTCAGGACTAGTCTGGCATGATGCCTGTCGCCTAGTCCCATGAGCCTTCCCATCGTCTAGCTGCTCTGTGAGGCTGTCGCTAACAGTGAGTAGCGGCCCACTCTGCTGCCTGGATACAGTTGGTACGTCTGTATTGGTTTCTGGCATGGTGGTGCGTGAGGTTGGCTGTGGTGCATGAAGTTGACTGATACAGCATATTGTGCAGCAAACATGCCATGTAGTGAGTAGATGGATGTAGATGTGTTCTGTAAGGCATGCTTATGCAAGTCCTTCTGCACTACACCTTACACTCGGATACTGATGTCTGGGCAGCTATCTTTAGTCAGGGCCACTTCACACAGAAACACACATGCCATTGCATGTCTACAGGCAAAACATAACTTTAAATGAGTTGCTGTGAGGACTCTGGATGACTTCTATCATTAGGCGCCACATAACTCACATATCTTACTGCATTTTACATGTAACGGCCAACTGATGGAACCAGTGTCAGAGATACCTTTTATGTGGCTGCTGCACATTGTTAGGCAATAGACACTACTACCCAGGAAGCATTGGTTAATTTGTAAAAGCATAAGTGTCAGTGCATAAAAACTCTGCTCAGAAGCCAGCGGTTAGCACTGGCAGGCCGAATACCAAGGCTGCATAGTCTGGAATCCACCTCCTGCCTCTTTAATTGACTACCGGACACTCCCTGCCCCTTTATCTTACTCTTCCATGTTCCTGATTTCTCTCTTTGTGACGTTTTTTAGGTCTCGCCTAGGCAGCGCTTGCGCTGTGTCTTCGAGACATGCTGTATTCAGGATATGGGCATAAAGCCCCGCCTACTTTCCGCCCATCTTTTTAATTGGCTCCTGTCCCTGTCCTTTGTAAATGGTGGCTTTTCATTGGTCATTAGGCTTAGTAGTCCCTCCTTAGTACCGCTTTGTCTCTTCTTGTAACCTCTCATGAGGACTGCCCCTGTTACATGTATTGTTACTGTTAGACCTGGCACCATTGGCGTGGGTCTCCCCTCCATTTCTCGCTTTTTGTCTCCTCTGTGTTTGCCGGTGTTAGATGCTCTGGGTGCTGTGCCACGGCCATTCCGTGCCACAGCGCGAATGCTCCCTATGGTAAATTGACTGTATGAATTGATGTTCCCATAATTGGCTCATTTGGTTTACCTGTTAGTCTCTAGTATAGTGCACCGTGCGTGCCCAGGGCTGGTAGACCGAATGCTGCTGGTGGGCCTGCAGCGCTGATTGCGCCACCCACAGAAGCAGCTTGTAAAGTGGAAAGTCAAATTTGGTATGCCTGAGCTCAGAATATTAAAGTACATCTTTTAGTGAGGGTTATTTCTATATTCTGTGTCTGAAAATACCACTTTGGGAAAGTAGGTATTTTCTTGCCTAAGTCTTCCAGTGTGCTCTGCTGTTATGTGTATTGGCCGTCTGGTTTTGGAGGGACAGGGTAGGCGGAACCCGACCTGGGTCGAGTAGAGGAATCTGCAGCTGGAGTATGGGGAGGGGTGACCCTTTGGTCTGAGCAGGGCTGGGCCTGGCAAGGTGAATGATGGCTCCAGCCCCCACTGTGCGTATGATGGCAGACCCCCTCTTCCTCAAAGGCAGGATGCCGCCTCGTAAACAACGTGCCCCCAGGACCTCCCCGAACTGGTTCTGACTGGGTTCAGTGACTTGTGACTTTTGAGAGAACAAAGGCGAGGGGGTATAAAGATGTGCGCGAAAACCCCCACGAGGGTGTTACTTCTGGATGCCAAGACGAACCTCTGTCCGTGTAACTAGAGGGAAAGGACTTTGAAACTTTCATCCATCTTGCTGAAGCAACTACCCAAGGGCCTGATTTGAGCTCGCCTCCTGCTGAAGTCTCAGGGACATTAGACTTCACCCATCAGCCGTCTGGATTCCTATTAGTGGGAGATTCTACCTGCAGGTGAGGCCTCTGTTGAGAATTCCAGAGCCTCTGGTTCTACTGCGGGGAACGCGGGCTGAAAGTCGCTATCGCTATTGTGGGGCCGCTTCAGCTGAGGAGCTGTGCCGCTGAGTGCCCGCATTTACCATCCTACGAAAATCATCGCCATCGCTGTTGTGGGCCGCTGCAGCTGAGGAGCTAAGCTGCTGACTGCCCGCATTTGCCATCCTACGGAAATCATCGCTATCGCTGTTGTGGGCTGCTGCAGCTGAGGAGCTGTGCCGCTGAGTGCCCGCATTTGCCATCCTACGAAAATCATCGCTATCGCTATTGTGGGCCGCTGCAGCTGAGGAACTATGCCGCTGAGTGCCCGCATTTGCCATCCTACGGAAATCATCGCTATCGCTATTGTGGGCCGCTGCAGCTGAGGAGCTTTGCCGCTGAGTGCCCGCAATTGCCATCCTACGGAAATCATCGCTATTGCTATTGTGGGCCGCTGCAGCTGAGGAGCTGTGCCGCTGAGTGCCCGCATTTGCCGTCCTACGAGAATCATTGCTATCGCTATTGTGGGCCGCTGCAGCTGAGGAGCTGTGCCCCTGAGTGCCCGCACTAGTCACCACTTCCAGGATCTTGTTACCACCTGCGGGTACCGCTGGGTGCCCGCCTTTAAGCCCCGTCCCAGGATTATCGTGAGTGCACGCCGCGGACCGCTACAGCTGGGAGCTGTGGTCGCTGCGAGTCCGCCTGTCATCACCGCGGCTTCCTTGTGAGGCTGCGTGCCGTGCCCCTTTACATCTCAGGTACATTGTGCATCACCGGGTCGCGTGGACCCCGGCCCCGAACTAAGTCCGTTCCACCCCCCGTTTCGAGTGCCTTTATTGCTTTTGAAGTGAATCTGTAATTGTGTGCATTGTGGCTCCTTGAGTGCTTTTAGCCTCGTGTTCAGTCTATATAAAGATAACTATTTTTTTATAACTACTTGTGGTGTCCGTTTGTAGCGTCTCTCCTGTGTTATTGTGTATGGTCATAAATGCTTCACACACTGCCTCTGAGATAGGCCTGTCTGCTCGTGCTACGTTACCACAGGGTTGAGCAGGGGTTATCAAAGGGTCTAGCCCCCCTTACTCTGACTTAGGAAGAAGGATCCCTATTTGGACCTCGGCCCCAGCCGCGGCCAACTGGAGATCCCCATTTCTAACAGTTACGCCCTAGGTTTTCATTACAGCCTCAAGGCACTATTTTCTTAAAAGCCTTCAGACAGGACAGTCACTTGGTCCTAAACTGGGTTGGCAGTGGTTTCTGTACTCACTAGCACATCTCACATTTATATTAGACCTTTTATAAATTTCCCTTCATCAGCTCCGCATAGAGTACAACCTAATCCGGAATTAATATAATAATTCTTTTGTCACATTTCAAAGCTACTAATTGTATATATGGACATAGCTATTTGAATGTACTCGTGGTACTGTCTTGTATGCAATGCATTATGGGTAAGATGAATTTACCATATCTTCTGCAGGGTGCAGTACCATATGTGACCAAAAGTTTATGATGCTCACTAGGGACCTCTAGGAGCAGCTTGCGGTGCTGCACCTAGACAAGTAGTGCTGGTGCCTTGCTCACTAGGGACCTCTAGGAGCAGCTTGCAGTACTGCACCTAGACAAGCAGTGCTGGAGCCTTGCTCACTAGGGACCTTGTTAGAAATGGGATTTCTGGTTGGCTAGGGCAAGGGCCTAAGCCAGGCAGAAACCACCACTCTAGTCAGGGCAAGGGAGTTACACGCTGAAGATAACCCCTGCTCACCCCCTTGGTAGCTTGGCAGAGCAGTCAGGCTTATCCCAGAGGAAATGTGTAAAGCGTTTGCGCAACACACACACACAGCAGCGACACACTAGGCACACCACAAAAGAAACTCCACACAAGGTTATATAAAAAAATAGCCTTTGTATTATCCATAAAACACATTAGAACGTAATCACATATATACACTGTGCCACCTGGCACTAGGTATTACTTTACAGGGATTATATACACTTACAGGGCCAATCGGGCCACTGTCATAACATCACCACTCACAGTTAGTGAAAACAACCAGTAACTACTGGTAAAGGTACACTTAGTATAAACATATTAGGCAAACCTCCTAATTACCAAACGGTGCACAAAATCATTAGCCCAATTCAGTCACTACTGGCAAAGACTGGTCCTAACAGCACACATTATGCACATATCATGATCAGCAGTGTACCTTAGTACCCCCCAATAGTGAGCACATTTTAGGTACCCTAAATCACTGGGCATATCCACAGCACCATCACGTCAGTGCATAACATACATTACAAGGCCAATCGGACCAGTGTAATCATCATCACCTATCGTTGGGGCAACCAGTCAGCGGTAGGTTGGCCCCTAGCACAACGCATTAGACATACCCACAGGAATGGTATTTCACATAAGTACCTTATGTAAGGTCCATGGTCATCCATGCACCCTAGTACCCTCTCCGCTGGGCCCACATATCACCAGCACATAAGGCCCCCAATCATCGGAGACGCACAGCTGCCCGCGATTATGCGGCACAGCTGCAACTATTTGAGGAAGGTGGGGATCGCTTTGATGCCTCCATGAAAATGCTGGCAATCTAAATGCCCCCAATATCTGGTAGGGCTGCAGCTGCCCGCGACCATGCGGCACAGCTGTAGCGAGCTTAAAACAAAGATGTGGGAAGTGCGTCGGTGCTACGAAAGCACCTGGGCGAGGTCCTCCAATGGCCCCTCGGGGCCGGGACATAACAGTACTGCCCGCACTCTTGAAAGGGGCACTCGGTTCCCAGACACTCACCCGCTCACACCGGGGCGATCTCACGGAGCCCAGGAGGTTCCGTTGTCCGCACCAAGTCTCCAGCGGCTGGACTTCCAGCGGAGTCCCCGCCCACGATCAGCCTCCTTCGGCATGGCACATTGGCGGCGGGACCCGGAGAGTGCGAGGCACCGGCTCCACCTTCCGCCAGGCCCCACCCACAACCAGGCAATCTTTGCCTGTCTTCCTGCTTCCTGACGCTGGCTTCCCCCACGACTCCCTCGTTGCTACGGCAACTCGCTGGGGGAGCCGCACTCGGCCTCAGAGACAGAGGCAACTTCTTCCCGACGCTTCAAAAACTGCTCCCTAGGTACTCCTGCACAACCAACGGAATGCGGGGCACAGCGCTCTTTAAGCGGAAGACAAAGCGCTCGCCCGGCACCAAGTCTCCCAAGCACTGCAGGGCTGGACACACGGAGCGGCCACAGCACTTCAGGGACCGCAAGGAAGAAAGACAAGCAGCACTCCACATGTTCTCTCACTGCCTGCAGGAGAAAAGGGGCTGTACTTCTCCAGCGCTTCACCACACTCTGCCTGCAGGGAACAGCAGGGCACTCCAGCACGCTGATGGCTTGCCAGGGAACTCCAAGCACTCACAACATGCTCAGTCCCCAAAGTCCCACAGGGCAGAGCTGGGCCCATGCAGGCCAGCTCACAGGGCCCTCCAGGCAAGAGGAAGTCCTTTCTGGCGGTTCCTCCGGCACCCAGCAGTCCTTCAGCAACACAGCTCCAAGCAGGTTCAACACACATGGGGTCACAGCCCCAATACTTATACCACATAATGTCTTTGTTCTCCCCCTGGCACAAGGCTATGTGCCCGGTCCAAACCAGTTCTGGGGGGCACTTAAATATTTTATTTACAGTGCACAACAACCTCCTTTGTTAGTGTAGGCTCTTGCCCCAGACACACCACAGGGGGGCGGAGCCGGCATTGTGGAAGGCAGGCACAGTCCTATTCAGTCCCAGGTGCTACTCCTCCCACCTCTCCAAATGCAGATTGGCCTATTCAGCCTAGTGCTGACTCACCCAGCTCCTCTGGAGCCACTGCACCTCCCCAGTCCCTGTCAATCCAGAGCCAGACATGCAATACACAACAGGCAGGCACAAAGACACATAGCACACAGAAATGCCCACTTCTAAAAGTGGCATTTCTAAAATAGTGATAATAAATCTGTGAACACCATTACGTAGCATTTATTATCACTATTTCAAACATACCAAACTTGACCACGCTACTCCTCTCATGTCAGGAATTACCACTGAAACACATATCAGGCAATCCCCAATGCATTCCTATGGGAGGGCAGCCTCACAGTAGTGAGAAACCAAAATGGCTGCTTGTCACTACCAGGACATGCCACACAGTTAAGGCACATGTCCTACCTTTTACCTACAGCGCGCCCTGCCCATAGGGCTAGCTAGGGCCTACCTTAGGGGTGACTGATATGTAGTAAAAGGGGAATCTCAGACGTGGCACCCACTTTATGTGCCACGTCACAGCGGCAGTAAACTGCGCGCGCAGGCCCTGCAATGGCAGAGGCCTGAGACAGGTTTGAAAGGCTACTTTGGTGGGTGGAGCAAGCAGCGCTGCAAGCACATCAGTAGCATTTAATTTACTGGCCCTGGGTATATGAGATACCACTTTACAAGGGACTGATAGGTAAATTAAATACGCCAACCAGGTGTAGACCAATCTTACCACGTTTACCATAAAGGGCACATGCACTTTACACTGGAGAGCAGTGCTAAAGTGCCCAGAGTCCTAAAACCACCAACACCAGGTCAGAAAAAATACCAGGAGGAAGGCAAAAACTTCAGGGATGACCCTGCAAAAAGGGCCAAGTCCAACAGACCTCTAGGAGCAGCTTGCGGTACTGCATCTAGACATGCAGTGCTGGTGCCTTGCACACTAGAGACCTCTAGGAGCAGCTTTTGGTACTGCACCAAGACATGCAGTGCTGGTGCCTTTCTCATTAGGGACCTCTAGGAGCAGCTTGCGGTACTGCAACTAGACAAGCAGTGCTGGTGCCTTGCTCACTAGGGACCTCTAGGAGCAGCTTGCGGTACTGCAGGTAAATTTCCCTTCATCAGCTCCACACAGAGTACAACATAATCCAGAATTAATATAATAATTCTTTTGTCACATTTCAAAGCTACTAATTGTATATATGGACATAGCATTAAGGTAGGGTGGATTTACCATATCTTCTGCAGGGTGCAGTACCATATATGACCAAAAGTTTATGATGCTCACTAGGGACCTCTAGGAGCAGCTTGCGGTACTGCACCTAGGCATGCAGTGCTGGTGCCTTGCTCACTAGGGACATCTAGGAGCAGCTTGTGGTACTGCATCTAGGCATGCAGTGCTGGTGCCTTGCTCACTAGGGACCTCTAGGAGCAGTACTGCACCTAGACATGCAGTGCTGGTGCATTGCTCACCAGGGACCTCTAGGAGCAGCATGCGGTACTGCACTGAGACATATAATGCTGGTTCCTGGCTCACTACGCAAGCATTTGCAATGCACTAGGTCTCACATTACTGAAAGTATTCGCTATTGGCGTTGCATTATTATTTGCAACGCCAATACCTCAAACTATCGGTAATGCAAGACCTATTGCATTGCAAATGCTTGTATACAGTGGTGCTGGAACAATTTTCAGACTGGAAGCGCTGTCATCAATGTTACATCACAGAACTCATAGGGATTATGAAAATCCAAGCATCACACAAAGAACAAGTGTGGCACATGAGCCACGCCCATTCACCAGGAGAGTGGTAAAGGTGTGTGTTGAAATAGGTGATGTTGTATTTAGGAACAAAGTCACAAATGTATTTCTAAAGCATGGTGTGGTAGCACACCACCATTTATAGACAGCATATTTTCCAGTTATATTAACACTAAATTTGCACAGACATACAGTTTTATTGATAAAACTATGTAGCACTTAAACGATAATGTGTGGAAATTGGGTTTCAGTGAATATTTGCGCATCACCAAGTAAATTGTCTTGACTTGTTTTGATCCTATTAAGATCATTGTTTCCACCACTCTTCCGAATTCGAAATCAAAGTGCACCATTTGTGCTTTCCTGTTTATTTAGTTTGAAATATTTGTACAGTTAATTTATAGGTCTTTAGATTTTGTTGCGTTAGCAAAAAATTAGTTCCTACAGTTTTTCCTCTCACACCAGCAAGATTTTCAAATAGGTCACTTTAAAAAATCCTCACACTTTGCAGTATTAGGAAGAAAACACCAGCCTCCATGTTACAATAATAAGCAGCAATTTGTCAGAAGACATTGCCTGACATTTTACCTCTGTCTCTGAACGCCAAGCAAATGGACAAGATAAAAACAAAATTTAAAGTCATCTTCAATGCTCATTCACCTTTGGAACTCCAGCATGGTTACTCTGGAGGGGCTGCAGCACCCACCCCTCCCCAACACCCCTACTTTTAGCGCCTATATGTTTTTCTGTGTTTCTCCTTCTTTCCCCTTTCTGCATTTTTCCCCATCTCTTGTGCTTGGTTAATGTCCAGATGAGAAAAATTAAGAGCCGGACCAAAAAATATAAGTGTTGGTGGGACACACCTACAAATTAAGCACTGCCATGGAGTCTGGAGGAAGACACCAGGCTACCATCTCTTTCTCGATAGACGCTCAAGAGTTTATAGGCCAGATAATAAAAAAGCATATATTAGAAGAAAACATAAAAGAGAAAAATAAAATGCAAATTTTCGAGTAGGGTGACACCTTGTGCAAAATACCTTGCTGGGTGTTACAGAAGAGAGTTTGACAAATAAAGACTCCTCTCCCTTCAGGCTCCTCCCTCTCCTTGAAAGTGCCTCTCATGGAGAGCTCATAAAGAAAAGAGGAGTGCAGAAACTTGATCTCATGTCTGCATACTGGCTGCGCTCACTTTGTACCGAAACGAAAGGACGTTACTTTGGGGTGTACCAAATTCGCATAATTATATGAAATCTTGGAAAAATTACACACAGTTACCCACAAAGCAAAAATGTGAGAAATCCCTTTACATTAACAAAAAAATCATAAAAACATAAGTGCAATGAACAGGAGATCCTTGCATTCTGTCTGCTCGTGATCTTCCCGTGCTCCCACAATAGGATTTTTACAAGAACATCTCCAATTACACCAAGCATATAAATGGTATAAGTTTTGGGAATTTTGTGAAAAAAAGTGTAACACAAAATGCCAGCAATAACGCAAATTAGGCCTGCATAATTGAATATTCACCCAGGACTAGTTACAGCACGATTGCCATGCTGGTGAAAATCAATAAAAAATAGTTACGGTTTGACATAGTGGCAACAGCAGACTGTGGTTAGAACGTTTTTGCAGACTGACAAGAAGGGAATAAATAATCACGGAGGAACCGACCGATAGAAGTAGTGATCATGGCGAAAAAGGAGTCCAGCCACCGATTTAGGTGAGGAGGAAAACTGATATTCTATCCCGAAAAGTTCACACTATTTGCAGTACTTGGTCACGTAACCAGTCAAGGTTACATCGTTTGTACAGACTCGTGGACAAGTCCACAACTGCAACAGTGAGATTTTGCATGTCATAATACAATTTGTCCAGACAACAAAGCAAAGAACAGAGCACGGAGGATATGGAAAATGAAGGGACTGCCTGCTTGCACGTCTGGATCTTGTAGTTCGCCTGTGTTTTCTGGGAAGCAAAGAACTGGCACTAAGGATCATGACGGTTTTGCCTTTATTAAATATTTTACTTTCAGAACCATGGGTGCTAGTTACAGTTTGGCGGATGCAGGACATCTGCTAAAAATTGGTAGATGTCCCACCCGCCCTATTGAAAGATAATAGCCATTTCTACACTCCAAATCGGGTTGAAGAAACATAAGTCAGTTTTTCGGCAAATGCCATGCATCTACCAAACACTAACACCCCTGCCCCCAAGTTTTAATACATTATATCAGAATCAGGTTTATTTTACAGAATGATCAGTTGTGTAAGTAAAGTAGTAAGTCACAATAACGTGAATTATGTAGCTACACTTTCCAAACTTCTAAAGTCTCTCTCTCTGCAGCTTTGCAGTATGGTGACCAGTGCCATCACACTATGCCCATATGAGTCTGCCTCCAATCCTAGTTACAGGACAATTGGGTATATGAGCCTACCCCAGTAGGATGTCCTAGACTCGCATCAGGGAGTTAAAAAGTAAAAGATGGTGAGTCGCATTGCCTGTGTCTGTTGCTATAACCAGTAATTAATGTGGTTATGATGACTGGGAGGTCTGATGGGGTGCGGGGGAGGGGGGCAGGGAGGAGACAAGACTGGTCAGGCTTGGGGTGTTCTGTCATTGATTAGGGCAATGGTCATATTTTTCCATATGGTGGAATAATGCAGGAAGGCATGAAATGGCTCTGCCAGGTTGTCCGCTGCGCAGTGTAGTTTTCTATTACTCTTTCACAGGCAACAAGACTTCCTCAATGTTCCCAATAGGCCACTTGTCTGGTTTGTGTAGAAGGTGGAGCCAAGAAACAGGTCTCAATGTTCTTTGGATTGCAAAGAGTTCACTCCCTTCCATTGGTCATGAGCCTTTCTACTTGGGAGTCTTTGTTTGAGCTTAGGGGTTCTCAGGAGTTTCTGCCTCCTGAAATTGCTTCCCTCACTTGGCAGGCTCTCTTTTGTGGTTTCATATAGAGTTCTCTCATCGCTGCATTGCTTCCCCACCGGTCTGGCAAATTCAACCTCCTCTGTTTGTAATGTACTGTCCTCTCTGGGTAATTGTTCTTCTACTGTCATGTCAATTGTTTATGGTTCCACACATATTAATTCCTTATCTTCATATCTGTTTCTGAGTTGCCTTGATTGATCTCAGAGTTTCTTTTTTTATCCATCAGGCTCTATGCCTAACTTTCTTGCTGCTCTACATTGTTTAGTAGATTTGTTTTGTTTTCTTGCTTACATGCTGATGTGGCATTTGTTTTCCTTGATTTTCTCTTTGAATTTGTAGTTCTGTAATACTATGTGTATTTTTTTTACAGGCTGGGTGTGACCAGAGATAACACTGCCTCAAGACATGGAGACCACCAGAGATTTCCACTCCATTAGGAGGCTAGTATTCAATCTGGAGCCAGTATTCCTCCTGTCTCTTTGCTTTCGTCTGTATAGTCCTTTGCCTTTCTGCTAGTTCTGCTATCACCACTAGCAAGGCTGCTTTGTGCCATGTATCCCTACGATTACTGAGTGATCAAGCCAGTTGCAAACAACTTATTTTGACTCAGAAAGAGGAGGGTGGCATTTTTCTGTATCACTACCAGTATCTTATGTTGAGTTACAAAAAGATGGCCATGAGTTTGTTCTCTATTGCATGCAGTTTCTATTGGCATGTTTTGGCTGCTCAACTGTTACGGCCTTCTTGAGGCAGCATTATCTCAATGCTTTGCTTTGGCCATGCTCCAATCCAAATTTTCTTTCTTGATATTGACTTGAAATTACTTGGCAGTGAGAAAAAGAATTCCTCATTTATATTAGTCCATAAAGAGAGTGTTTCAAGCACTAATCCTTTTTTTTGTTTAAATGTATTTGTTTATTTATTTATTTCATTTATTTTTTGTGTATTTAATCCGTAACAAAGTTTGTTTTGGAGTAAAACATTTAGGATATATCTGTGCATGAAAGCAGAGTATTTTTTATAATGTGGCAAATGTTCTAACCCAATGAGTTTACTAGAAACATGCTCTAAGCACTTTGGTGCTCCGGAATGACTGTAATACTACATTCTTGATGAGTAAATGTTCTTTGAATTTACATGTGAAAAACTGGGGCTTTGGTTAGCAGTGTGGGGTTACAGACATTTCCTCCACACATGCTATGAACCCTTTTTGCCTCAGATCTGGGCAGCAGTGAGATGGTATTGGGGTCTGGTCATAGAGCCTCTGTGAGGCCCTTGCCCTCTGGTGTTCTCTGTTGGTGGATGATGAATTGGAAGGTCACAAGATGCAACAAATCCATAACTTACAGTCTGCACGTCTTTGACTCTCCAGGTTAAGCATTGAAAGAGAAATATGCCAGAGAATTGTCACCCGTCAATGACCTACCCTCATTCCAATGCTACTGCAGTGACTTTGTGTCTGCAAATGTTATAAACAACTCCCAAGTTCACATTCTTCCTGGCTTTCTTGGCTGCAGTTTGTAAACAACGTAGAGTGCAGACAGCAGGGCACGTGAATTGCAGTGTTTGACATCAACATTGACCTGCTGGCATAATCAGTGAAACTTGGCAAAGGCAAAACCTGGGTTTTTCATCTTAATACATTTAAACGTCGTCTCTATAGATCTTTAATTTAGGAGCCGCCAGTCAGTGGTAATAGTGAATGAACAGATAGATTCTTTAAAACCGAAGGAGCTACAAATCTGTCTTCTATTCTAGCTGGGCGATTGGTTAGGAAAGACACTGCTTGCAGTAACCTATATGCACATGGTCATATATCCCCACATGCATTTTAATTTTGTTTGAACGGATTAACTTGTTTTAGTTTTTGGCAAATATTTTTCATACTGCTCTTCTGGAGCTAAAACATGCCTATTTTTGAGGTATCAGTTTAGCTTGTTTAACTTATTTCGGGGGTTCCTCTGGTTAAAGATCAGTGCGCTGTTACCTGAGGTCCCAACTCCCCATTTAGAAGCTAACTTAAGTAGATTTTTTTAGGGACTCTTTGTGTTTCCCCTTTTTTCATTTCCTTGTCCTGTTTTAGGCTAAAGCATGCTGTTGTGGCTGCTGATGGATGAGCCAGACTCCTCTTTATGCCCTGGTCTTGTGATTTGCTGATCACCAGTGGGACACGCACTTCAAGCAGATGATCTATGAACACCAAAGAAAAGTTAGTCTGTGGCCTGCCACGGCTCCTCTACAATCGGGGCTCTGCATTGTTTCGACCCCATGAATAAACATATTCCTTCTCAAACTCTTCCCATTCTTCTGCGGCCAACCCTGAGCAATTCCTGCATATTCTGTCATCTACCTATAGCTCTCAGTGTGACATCCCCTTGATCCATTAATCTGCTCCAATCAGAATGTCTAAGTTGATTGGCCTACGTGGCTTCCCCAGACAGACCTTTTGCTTGTCATTTTCTAGACAGGCATTGTAATAAAGGCAATGGATATATAATGTGTCATCCTAGTTGCATAAAACTTTGAGCACAGCTACATCTTCAGTTACTACTACCAAATTCATTTGCCCACAAAAGGATGTGACTCCTGAACTATTTTATGATCCTCAATGGTTCATAGTTTGTCTTAAACAGGCCATTCGTTCAATCTGGTAAGTATTTGGATGGCCTTAAGCATGTTTATTTGAATATTATATATAATATACATGACAAACAGATTAACATACAGAGGACAAATACAGATTTGCTGTAATGATAACGAATGTAGCATACCTAATACAACTATCTCATTTAATACATATATAAGACCCTAAGAATAAATCTCCAAATATTTTAAAGAAGGGGAGTGGGAAATGTGGTCCGAAATACACAAAGGGCAGAAGCAGCTATATACTTTAACATAGATTACATCAACTTTTTCTGAAAACAGGACTCTTTCTGGTGAACAAAGAAAAGTAAATTTCCCCAAGCATCGGCACTGACCATAGGCAAGAGGTCCATGCAATTAACACCCTCCCCCTCCCGAGTGGAATAAATGCTGCACAATACCTATTTTAACTGTCCCCAGTAAACCACCCACTAAACACTGTGTTGCTGCAACTTGCATAAAACATCACTTTGACAGCCATGTTGAGCTCAGTTTTTAGCTACACTGAGACGCAAATCCCCTTTGCCTTCAAAATTCTTATACAGCTCCTTCTCCACTCAAGCATTTCTGAGCACACCTGGGCACAAAAGAAACCCATTATTGCCAAAAGAAAATTCCCTTTTGATTGAAGACTCTCTGAGATGTTTATCCTTACAGGCTTCTTCTGCAAAGTAACCAGCACAGTGCCTAGATCTTTCATTGTCACTCTTTTTTTTTGTGGGATGTCAGCCTCATTGTTTTTGTCACATGAATAGGCTTATTGTCTCCTTCATAGAGAATCTGGCTCTTCAGAAAGGTCTCCATTTCAGATCTCAATCATCTGTTCCCATCGGACTCGTTCCCAGGGCTCTGTGTTAGACGGCCATCTCTTGTTCTCTACAACGTCTGCCTTGCTCTCACACCTAATAATGGACTCCACAACACAATCTTTTTCTCATTAATCCTGAAGTCCCTCTCTGTGCTAGTTGTTTTTCTCCAGTCCCCCCATTTTTGATGAAGGGTCCCCCAAAAGCACCTTAAAGGCCACCCGTCTTGTTTTAATATAAGACTTGTATATAGATTCCTGAAAGATAAGGACTTTTTGATCTTTAGACATGCTTGCCATAGTGCCGCTGTCTATATTGTCACACTCTTCTGAATCTGAATGGGTTCTGCTTGTGGCTGGAAGAAGTTTTTCCTCACTGTATGTTTGCTTCAGCTTTTTATTTTGGAAATGGCTAGGGTAATCGCTTGCAATGGCTGTGTACTGGCTCTCTTCACAAGGAAATGAAATAGTAAAGAGGAAGATGCACAAGAACCTCTTGACTTCTCCTGAGTGGTCCCTTCAAGGTCTGCACCAGACAAGAGCGGTTCAGAAACCCATTATCCCCAAGTAAATGGTACGGTTGTCTCAACTCCTACCGAAATTACCTTAGTCCATTAATGCCCCCTAAGCTTTCTCCCCTGATTGGCCCTCCAATTGGGTCATGCCACTTATTCAGCACACAGGAGACTCACCCGATTCACTATTTGAGTCCTTCCTGAAACTCCCTTTGTGAAGTGCTGCACCCACCTCTTCCCTCCGCCAATGAGAGAAACGGCACAAGCTAGTACCATCTGGTTGTGTAGTCAAGATGACCATGCAACCATTCCAGATGTTGTTGTCACTATTCAGAGTCAGAGGTCGGGAGTTGGATTTAATCCAGTGGGGTGAGCTTCCCCTTCCCTCTTCCGCAAAATAGCTATTGGGCTCCTCCTCTGGTTAGGTGGTTCTTGCCATGAGACACAGGAGCTCTGAGAAGTGCTAATCAGCAAAACCACATAACCATAGGAGTGTTCATGTTGGATCTGTCTACTCCCTTTGACAACCTCATTCTATCCCTAAGGCCTCCCTGGGAACAAAATTAAAGGCACTGTACTAAAATAGGTAGTCCTTTTCTCTGCCCTTTTATGTTTTGTATTAACAAATATGAAGTTCGAATTTGAAGTTCTACAGGATGATCATTTTTGCAAATTGTTGCATCTGCTCTGAATGCTACGCCATGCGTGCAAAACTGATATTTAGAACAACAAAACTCGTATCCTCTTGTAGATGAGTTTGTCTCCAAATATGTAACCAATTGCTAGAGATAGTCCGTCAATGTCTGCCAGTTTGTTTTTCTTACAACAAAGACCGATATTATCCCCGCAAACACATAAAATCTTTCTGCAATACCAAACTCGTCCTCATGCCTGCAGTACCAGCCATTGCTTGTGAAGAATCTTGAATTTGTGGTCAATTTTACTCCTTCAACAATTCTCAGATCTGAGTAGTGCAAAGCAGCTGTTGTTTCAACACTGCTCTCTGAAGCAGATAATAACATACTTCTTTACCTGAGTCTCTGAGATTCGTATGTAGATCTATTTCATACGGCACTGTTTCCAAAAAACAGTTAGTTGTAAAATGAAACAGCAGGGTTCCTCCATGGCTCTAAGAAATGTGGTTGCACATTATCAGCAAGTATGTCCCATCACTGGCTACTGGTTCTCCAACTAAGGCAGATACAGCACTTCTCAGTTTGACCATACAGCTGCAATTACCCCAGAATTATTACTCCATTTAGTTAGGTGTTTCTTAGGAATTGCAGCTACTAAGCTTTGGAATTTTCTTCTGAAATTCAAAGATGAGAATGGCCATCAAACTTCAAAAGGATTTTCTCACTAAATCCATGAGCAGATCTTTGTCGACTCCCTACAGACCAACAGATTGTGCATGTGTGTCAGTCTTTTCGTCTACAGGACAGAATCGCTTAAATAGCTATACAGTACCATGTATGTACTTGCGTGTGTAACTATATATATATATATATATATATTATATCATATGCATCTGTTTCCAAGGGTTCCTTGCATCTGTGCTGTTCTCCGAGTGGCTGTAATAGTAAATGTAAAAAACACAGCCCTTATTCCAGATGCTCCCCCACTTTCTGCCCCACTTTCGACTAGTAGGTGCTGGTTTTTAACTCTGACAGTGCACTGAAACCTGCTAACCGGGCCCCAGTGCCAGTGCTCTCTCCCTAAAACTAATACCTGTGAATTGGTAACCCTAATTGGCTACAACTTTAACTTGTACCAGTTACCCTGGTACCCAGGGACTGGGAGTTAAAGGCCCTGAAGCACTGTTTGTGCCACCCTGAGTGATCCAAGTAAACAGATGGCAGTATCCCTGCCATTTCAGACTTCAGGAGCAGAGCAAACTGCCCCTATTCAACTTTACCCTCACCATGAGTGGCAAGGTCACATCTCTAATTTTAATACATGCCAGTCACCCTGCCTCCTGAGCCTAGGAGGCAGGGTGCATTATATTAAAGGTGAAGGCATCTAAGTGCAAGCTTGTATGTCCCTATATTAGACTTTTCCATTAAGGTCTACTATAAGTGATCAGCGATCCATAGGATAACATGGGTTGACACCCATGCAACCGCAGGGTTGCTAACTCCATTATGGTACTGCTGAAATATGTCATGTTTGGTATCAAACAACAGCTTCCTCACCCCTGACACGATACTTGTGCCAGAGGCGATGTGGAATGTGCCCACATTGCTACCTTAGAGGTTGCCCACCTGGTTGCCCCAGCCTTTCCTATGATCTGGCTGGAAAAGGTGACATACACCCCGGGATGAGGTCACCTCAGGGGCACATTAGCCACTGGGGTTAGTAGCCCATTGGCTACTTGCACCCACACCACTAACATCCCTAAATCTAGGATTTAAGGGGCACCTCTGACACCAGAACCTCAGTTCTGGTCTGACTTGAACAGAGAAGAGACCCATGTCTGCGACAACAGGATCTGCACAAAGCAAAGGCGTGATACTCTGCACCTGTGGCAACCTTTCAGGAACTGCACGACTGCAACTCATCCCAGACCAAGACCGGTTCCCCCAGATAGAGGGACCCCTTTGGAAGCCAAAGGGAACTCCAGATTCCCTTGGACTAGTGGCACATGTCTCCTGCACACCGCAGGTAAAAACAATGAACCAGAACCAAACAATTGCTGGCCATCGGGCCCTTCAAGGGATCACCCAAAAGTATATCGTTCAGTGCATTATGGGAAATGTAGTCCTGACCTCCAGCACGTTTCAGGCGGCTACTGTTTTCCTCTTTGACCTCTGGATGTTGAAACAACTTCTTGCTGACCATACCATTGTCAAGGCTTGTTGGTCGCTAGTCTGGCAAATACCACCTTTACTCGACGCTGCACCTCAAGGGAACTGCGCAAAGCCTTCATCCGATGTTCACAGTGGCTTCGTTGGCCACTTTTTGCACCCTTTACCTCACCCGCAGCGGGTAGACGGTATAACCAGCTCCCCCGCGCCTCCTGTTCAGCACCTCGGACAGCCAAGACAACTCTGCTACCGGGCATCTCGAGCCAGGTAAAATCGAACGGACTGTCGTGGCCTGGTCCTGGGACCCGCATCACCCAACTCAACCTGCAAGTGACCAATTGTCACTAATGCTTTTTACCAGTGACTGCAATGCTAAGGTGTTGCAGTATTGATTTGCACTGATTTAATTTTGCTTCTATAATCCATAACTCCAGTTATGCTTATCGGTGGGAGTTTGATTTAGTGTCTAAATTTATATAAAAATCTGCTTTATATTTATAAATTGATGTTGGATTTCTTTCGAGTCGTGTCAATAACTTATCGTCCACGTTGGTACTCTGAAATGCTTAACGCATGTTTCCTAGTAAAGCCTGACTGCTCTTTGCCATTCTACCAGGACGGAGCTAAGGATTTATTAGTGTGAATCCAAGGACCATCTTTGGGACCCTGTGGGAATACTGCATAGTACAGTTAATGTTGGACATCCATTGTCGTGTTTTGAACTATCACTTTAATCCGCAATATGTGTTCTCCTTTTAAGATATAAAATATAATTTAATTGCTGTATACAGCTGTGTTAAGTGTTGAAGCTTGGCCTCCCAGGTTGTGTGTGTCTATGGAGGTGGGGAGGGATGTGGTGTCAACCCTTAATGGACCCACTGACTCCCCATCTGTGCCTCCAGTTGATATAAGGCTTATGAACATGAGTGGTAACCAGCTGAAATTCAACTGTTTGGCCCCTTCTCCAAATTGGGTACAATTCCCTATATGTATCGCAACCCTGTGCGATACAGATATTGGTGCCAAAGTAGTTATTTAAGAACTTGCCTCCAATATGTCCTACTTCTTAACTGTACAGGACAAAGCCGGACCAGAAATAATCATGCTGCCTCTGTCAGCATAAAAACATAGGTTTTGCAATCCCTGTCCATGGTATACCACCGATCTCTAGATTTTTGTAGTCACTGTTGGAAATCCTAGGACCCATATGTGCACCATTTTTAGAAAATATTTTTAATTCCCCACTCTACTGTCCGCAGTTAGCAGCATTGGAGACCCTATCTTGGATGCTCGCCTGGGCATGCACCTCACGGTTCATGCTGCTCATTCATCTTCCAGTTGTAGCACTTTTTACCCCAATTCCTTAGTTGAAGTACTAGACCAATCGACTCCTCCTGCACCTTTTTCAAATCATGTCTCGTACCACAGCTGAAGCTTTCTCCAGTTCATCTGGCTTTTTGAAAGGTGAACACATTGCTGCCATCCTGCCCTTCTGACTCCTGTGTCACCAGTACGAGGGTACATCATTGCTGCTTCATTAGCTCCCTTCATGTTTGCTTCTCCACTATACTATAGGTCATGTGATTATATCTCACTCTGTGGTTAAATTTTCATTGCACGCTCCACACTCAGCACCACAGTGCAATCAGGCTGTATTGCAGCAGCCCTTGTTACGCTGTGGTCTTCACCAGCACGTTGAATCACCGGTCATACCAATCATCTCTCGCAGAGTTACTACTTTACAGGTTTTCACTGTCCTGCTCTTGTCACAGTTTGGGCTGCGGAACGGTCATTGCTGCAGCAGCACTCTCTATTTAGAATGGTCTCCTGTTATATTAGGCTGCCGCACCATACTTCTGTATTCTTGGGCTTCCTGGTCAAGTTGAGTGGGTCCTGGCCTCTTCCCCTGTAGCCCAGACTGAATCTTCTGTTACATCCAGGGCCTGAAGAAACAGTAGGGATCCACAGAGCCAGAAGAGAGTGGACAGTCCTCTTGCTACCAAGTTCTGCTCCCACAAGTATTTTTTTTTTTTAGGGGGGGTGAATAATTTTACTAATCTTCATCATATTACTGTAGACTTTCAGTCACTAGTAGAGAGTAAGTTTTCAAATCTTAATTCATACTTTTGGTGCAGGTTATGAGAAGTTTTTCTGGCGATCAAGGGACCTTTTTTTATCCGGATAGAGCACTGCTGTGTGATGCTTTATCCTTTTCAGTGTTCACACAGTCTTTATCCCATACATCATGTGGTTTATCATTCATGCATTCTAAAGAAATGTGACATTCCTCCTTTATAGCCCATTCTCCAATATTCACACACCGTTTCTGAAACATCATTCCAGATCTCTGGAGCGAATAAGTGATAATGCATATTTGTTTCCAGTACTAAATACAGTGCTACAGACCAGCATCCCAACTTAGGGTTTTGGCATTTGTGAACACCGAAAATACACGGTCTTATTGTGCATTATAATGATGTCTCCCACAACCAATCAGATCTTGCTGTCAAGTATGAGTTTACATATTAACATTGCGCGTAGTTCAAATTATTCTGCCTAATCCTTGATTATTGTAATATTGGAAGCGTGCCTCTATGTACGCCTAACAGACAAGTGTTATGGTTCAGCAAAACACCAAAATAATTCCATTGAAATGTTAGCGGATCACTAATTGGCCTGCATATGAATCTAATACGTTTCTTTCAGGTTGATGTATGTGAATTTTCCTCAAGGGAGAAATGCAAAAAAATGTAATATGTTATTTAATAGTTTTCTGACATATTTGGCTTTATTTTTTTCTCTCTGAATAATGTACTTGTGGCATGTTGTCAAGAGACGCTTTGAAAGCTGATCCAGTGCAGAAGGTAGGTTTGAACAGGTGTCATCGGAACTGATTTGCTGGTAGCTAATCATGCAAGCGTTTTATGTATATATGCAAACGTGTAGGGCTTCCTTGAGTACTGTCTGATGGTATCTCTGGTTTACGGAAAATAACTGGAGGTGATAAACTAAGGACTGTTACTATCAACACTATATCAAAATTGCTAGATGTTCAGTTCTACAAACTTTTAAGTTATTGAAGCATTATTTTGTTGTGCACATTTACAATCCGTTCATTCTGTAACGCTTAATGTGCATTTTATGATCTCAAACAGTTTGTCAGCATCACTCTGGTTCTGATACATGTGTGGAGTACATTTGATCTTTGCTGTTTTGGGGCAGTTATATAAAATGGGCTAGAGGTGGCCTTTCATGAGGTGGTGGTAGCATGCTATTGATTGTCCTGTTTCAATATTTACCTGCTGGTTACTGATCTTAGGTGTGTGGAACATTTTTGATAGTGTGTGGAGAGAGAGAGAGAGAGGATGGCCATGCTTCCAAGACACGTTGACCAGTTGGTAGAATGAGCCTGGTTGCCCTTCTAAGTTGTGTTTTCGTTGACATAATACTGTAGAGCAGGGGTCGCCAAACTTTTCTGTAGTGAGATTTACTTCTGATCAGTGAAAATCATCATGAACTAATAAAGGCCAAGCACCTCGTGCATTGTTCCCATAGACCCCCACACTGAGCTTCATTGACTTTATATCTAATTTCCATGGAGCTGGCTACTATGTGTGAGCAAAATACTTCCATTTTCCTAGCTAGAAACAGTGATAAGAATGGCACCTAGTTGGATTGTCACCGTGCTTCAAGACCTTTCAATTAACAACTGCCACTGAAAAAATAATTATAATACCACTCAATTAACCATATAAGAGAATCAATTTTACCTTCAATATGGTACTGCATGATGTTCTGTAATGCTGTGTAATCTGGTAATTTGAGAGGACAATTCAGAAGAAGTCATTAGAAGTCACAGTGCGTGGCAATCAGGCAGGTGAATTGCAGGTATATGGATCCAAACAGGTATTACTCTTCTAATGCAGCCATGACAAGATCATTGTGTTTGTTAAACAATCATCAATAATTCTTTAACTACAGTAATCTTTCCAGAAGACTTAAAAAAGGCTTACATATGCCCAGTATTAAAGAAAACAATCCTGGATCCGCATGACCTAAACAGCTACAAACCGATTACAAGTCGACCTTCGCTGGGCAAACTGATAGAAAGAGCAGCATTCACGCAGATGTCATAATTCATTGAAGATAATTCTATACTTTCCGACTTCCAAACAGGATTCCGTCCAGGAAGAGGCACAGAATCTGCCCTCATCACCATCTGGGATGGCCTTAAAAACACAGTAGATCAGAACGGGGTCCCTGCACTACTTCTCTTGGACCTTTCGGCTGCCTTCAACACAGTTGATCATGACACTTTAATCCAAAGACTCTACGAAGCTGGCATAGCTGGGGCTGCGCTCAAGTGGATCACATCCTGCCTTCAAAACAGTACGAATGTCATCCATAACCGCCCCTTTCTCCCAGTACTTCATGAAAGCAGGGTCCCCCTCAAGCCTCTACCATCTCATTCATGCTTTACAACATCTACATGAAGTCAATGATCAATGAATTTCAGCTCACTGCTATAACTACGCACATGACACACAAATACTTCTTAAACTGAAAAGCCCCAAAAACATTGGAAACTCAAAAATCTTCAGTTGCCTCAGAGCCGTTGATCAGTGGATCACATGGAGCCATCTCAAATTGAATGCGTCCAAAACTGAAATACTCACATGTGGTGATTGGAAAAACTATGACCAACTCTACGCCTGGTCTGACGACCTAGGACACCTCCTAAAGTATCCCAGGAAGTAAGAAACCTTGGAATTGCCAAGGACTACAAGCTATCGATGAATGCTCAAGTGGATAGTTAGCAAGATCAAGCTTCATTACTATGAAAACTCTGCAACGCATCTTCCTCCACCTAAGATTTCCACACAAGGTCCAAGCTACATCTCTCTTGCACTGTCTAAACTTGATTAAGCCAATTGCCTCTACCACGGATCATCTTTATCAACTATGAAAAGACTAAAATAAATTCAGAACTCTGCTGCCAGACTACTCCTACATGTAAAGCCACAAGCCCATATCTTCCGTGCCTTGAGGGCTCTACATTGGTCACCGGTTGCCAAACGTTCCACCTTCAAGTTGGCTGCTTTGTTTCACTCACAAAGCAATACATGGAACAGGACCGCTTTTCATTAGGAAATAAATCACCAAATGCATACAACAAAGGAACCTCTGCTCCAGATTGGCACCTTGCCTCAAAACCACAGCATACATGAAAAAAACATGGGTGGTACATCTTTCTTTGTTCAAGCAGCCAAATTATGAAATTCATTACCCCCAAACATAAGATCCACAGATAACTATCTTATCTTCAGAAGACTACTCATGAGTTGGCTCTTTCCTAAATGACCACCATACTCAAAATACAAAAATACAGCATATACCTGAGTGTGTAAACATGTATAATTTGATTATATGTATGTAATTAGATATATGCAATTCTTTGTACAAATATATATACTACTTATGATTTAAAAATAAATAGATATTCTTATAGGTCTGCTTAACATATGTATATATTACTTATGGTTAAAATACCTATTTATGCTTAATATGTATTTAGGTTACTGCATAGTTTACATATAAGTTATTTGTATATGGGCATCTGTTTTTTTATTTTATCTATCACAATGTGTGATATGTTATGTATGTTATTTGATTAGATTCTTGTGGGTCTTTTATTTTATCTATCACAATCATAACAATTCTTTCTATATGTGCTTCATTATGGAAATATTGGGGAAAATATATAATAAAAACAAAAACAAAACAACAAATAAAATGTAAAATAATACAAATAATACAAATACACAAATAAATTAACTTTATGGACAGCAACACTTGAAAGTCTGAGTTTCTAAATATTTATCCATACGTTCATATATGGGACATTATTTAATAGAACTTTATATCTCTTTATAATGTTCCACAATAAACATGCATACCTTTCTATGTAGTTATGTTTCTATATATTTATTACTTTACTCCTACTGTAGAAAAAAAGTCATTGAACTCTCTCCAATGCACTACTCTATATCTCATCCTACACCTCTCTCAATATATCGTCTACCTCCAATCTGACTCATCCCAAGCATCATTTTACTGCTATGATATTCCTAATAACCATTTCTAGACTGTTCCCTCCTCTATTCCTCCTTTGTCTAATTCCAGACGTCATTCTGCTACTGTTATCCCCTCAATAACCCTTTCCAGACTATTCCTTCCTCTATCCCTCCTTTGATTCATCCCCAATTTTAATTTTACTATTATGATCTCCCAAATATCACTATCTAGACTCTTCCCTCCTCTATCCCTCCTTCATCCTATTAAATCCAACTAACAGACATACATGTCCACTGCTCGAATTAACAACTTCTATTTCCTTATACTAATCCACCACTAATCCATTTTGTATTCCAGAGTGGCGTGCTACTCGCCGAAAGGCGCTTCAATGCCTTGTCAGGCGTAGTAAGCGCTATAGAAATACAATTAGAATAACTTAGTAAAATCATTAACCAACATTTGCTAAGCACATAAGTCGGATTTTACTGCTAATAACATATGCAAATAGGCATCCACAGTTTTAGGGTGATTCTCTGTAGTACCAGCCTCTTTTGGGGCTCCTATGCCTGTACCATTTCTTATCACCCAATCTTGCAGTACCACACATTCCCATCACCCCAGTACCTTCTGAAAAGATGTGTGAGGGAGCACGGCAACTGCAGTCATTGTGGCAAGGGACATGAAGGGAAACAGCATAATTTGTCTGTGTGCACTTATATATATATATATATATATATATAGGAGTTTGTGTGCCTTAATACATTAAAAAACCTACCTATTACCTTTGCCAATTTTTTTTAAGTGGTGTGATGAAGTCATGCATTTGCAGACGACAGCTTTATTTAAACAGAACTCGGACTATCTGCTTACTCAATGTGCTATTGCAATCCTGTACCCGTGAAACATTTAGTTGTACGGTTTACAAAAGAGCACTTCAACCTAGCCACACTTCAACCTAGCCGCACTTCAACCTAGCCACAAGTTGCCTAAATATAAGGAATCGTGTTTTTATTCGAGACCTGTTGTGTAGAAAAGAAAAGGGATTGAGATTCATCCGATCTGGTCCTAACCCTATGAGGGCTTTCTCCAAGACTTCGTAGCCCTTTGTTCGGGCGAAATATGTGCTCACAAAGTAAAAATGTGGTTTCCTTTTAAGGCTGTGTTCCTCCTCCTCAGAGAAACATGTCATCTCTATTGTAGTACAACCGTCAACATGAAGTTACAGAACCGGATTCTCCAATAATAGCGCCCTCATATTAGCTAAAGAGCTTTACGAAAAACCTACAGACAATCCTCAGCAACTAAATCCAGTGATCTTCCCATTTCACCACCATCATGCCTACAGAGGGTGTCTTTCATAACTATGAGCCTCAAACAAGTCTGCAAGGCAGTGGTAAAAAATAAAAGGCTATATTTAAATTTGTGTTGTTACAGAACATATGCCAAAAAGTGTTGGATGCCTAATTTGCCACATTGAGATCTCCCAACCCAGTCCACGATAAAAGATCACTTCGACACATTGACCCTCCCTTCCCCCCGTCCCCACCTCACTAAACTCTCTCTAGAAAGCCTGTCAAAATGTTATTCACCACCTGATTATGAATATATATATATATATATATATATATATATATATATATATATATATATATATATATATATATATATATATATTAGCCACCAATGTCGTCCCACACGAAGGGCGCACTTTGCACAGCTGGTGCGCGTGGCGAGGCAGGACTAGCCTCGAATTACATTTTCACCAAAAGATAATCACGCAGCACTCTCCCAAGGGGTAGATTTAATAAACGGTTTTGTCTTTAGCAAGCCATTACTCCTTCCACCACCAACGCGTTTCAACCGTGCACCGTGATCAAGACCTGTCGGTTGAAACGCGTTGGTGGTGGAAGGAGTAATGGCTTGCTAAAGGAATAAAACCGTTTATTAAATCTACCCCTTGGGAGAGTGCTGCGTGATTATCTTTTTGGTGAAAAAAAAAAAAAAATATATATATATATATATATATATATATATTAAATGAAATAAAGGAGATGCTTTGCAGCACACATTTCAGACAAGCAATGCTGACCTACATTCAGTGTATTTAACACAATTTGGTGTGGTTGACAAGCATACCTTTTTATAGAGTAGGTGTGGCCACAAAGTATTTAGTAAATATGAGTAATTGATGCATGTGCATCAATAGCGTAAGTGCAAATGTGATCCACCTACAGTTGCCCATTGTGTCGAAAAGGTCAACCTTTAATTGATGACCTTGCCTACGACAATGGATGGAGTAAGTCTGCTTCCCCCACTTTTTCCTCTTGAAACATGGATTGAGTCAAGAGGCTAGCGACCACCTTCAAAGTTCTCTTAGCAAAAAGACTGGGGGATCACTGAAGTTTGTTAAAGAAAAACACAAAAAAACACTAAAATTGAGTCTTACGAGTACAAGAAAACTACTTTGACAATTAGAGTGAGAGGATTTAAGTGTGAGTAGAACAGTTTGCGGCGCTTGAAAAACGTTATTTATTTTGGCTTGGCAAATGCCATGGGTTCCAAAGCAACCTGCATGCACCTTAGAGAGACACTCTGGGGGCTTGATGATGAGAACCCTAAGGGCTCACCCTGAGGAGGGTGACACCAAAGGTATGCAATAAAAGAGCTGGAGGGATAGCAGAAAACACCTGCGCTGATTTGATCAAATATTTTAGGCCCTTAAAGAGTCAAGACGCATCTGCCTTATTGTCAATTTGCTGGGGATATGTTGACCCAAAAGACATCCATTCACAGAGACATCTGTAACCAGCAGGCAGGTGTAAAAGATGTACTTGCACACAACACATTGTCTCCAAGACACTAAAGGCTCCACTTGGCTAATTAGATAGCACTAGTAAGTACAGAGGACTGTTCCTATACAATCAGATCAGTGAGTGAAGGTCTTGTGCTGCGCTACATAGAAGTATGTTCTGAACAATTTATAAATTGTAGAGGGTGAGCTAAGGCATTTGAGCTCTTAGACAACAAACACAGTTAGGGTTAATGATGAACCCAACAAACCTGGCTTGAGCGTAAACTACAGAAAACAATTTTGTTAAAACAAAGTAGGAGCTGCTCTCAGTCCAAATGGAATGGTCTTGTTTGGCAATCAGCCTTCAACGTAAAATAAAGGTACTAACATAGACTCTCCCTTAAGTGGAACTAGGTTGAATAAACAACTGAGCAAAGTTGATCTTATTTCAGGGCAGAGGTCTGTATGTGGGTTGTGCTCACCATGAATGAAGAACTGTCTGCATGAAATGATGACAATGGAATTCATGATTTTGTGACACCACAACAACCTCTATAGAGTAGGGACAAGACGCCTCTGGGCATTCTGATGGAGGTTCTCAAGTCTTGGCAGCGACAGCATTTTCCACAGAAGATACCATCAATACAGTTTGTCAGAAAATAAAAACGATTTGCGAGGAAGAGTTTAAATTTGCGGGCAATAGGAAATAGGCTGTTGACTATGTTAAAGCTCATTGTTTGTTGACATTGTGTTTTTTTAAAGTTCAAGAGCAGCTCAAGAATTAACGCAAATTGGAAACACAAAATATCCAATGTTCAGTGGATCACTTAATTAGACTTCTGTAAATTGACTTTTTCCTGCAAGAAATAGCTTTTTTCAGATTTATTTCACACAAAAATATGGATATGGTGAATAAGTTCATGTTCAAAGCCATCAACACTTCATTGCACTTGACCTACATGGTATAATGGTGAAAGATTAAGATGGACACGTCTAGCAAATTGCCTAAATTATGAAAGTTACTTTGGCCTCAAATAAGGACAGCCACTATGAGATGGCAAGAAAACAAGTTAGAAATGTACAGGGAAGTACTGAGCACCTTCTGAAAGGTTTATAGCTGCAATATAGAGGCATCTAAATCCTCCTACTTGAACACACAGGTAAAAGAGGCAAGCAATCACACCAAGGAACTTGTCAGGATCTTAAGATTGGTGGCAGTTGACAAAGCTCTCAATGAGTTCTTTGCCTACTCTACAGGACCCGATCTCTGTTCACACTACAAAGGATGTTTTTGTAGAAAGCTTCTTCCACACCAGTTTTGTATTTAGGTAGGTTAATATCAGCAGAAAAAGAAGGCATAATTGAGGGCATGAATGTTGCACTATGTCCCAGTGACCACTGTACTTACTTTTTGAGAAAAGGGGAAAAAGTAAATTGCCCACCAACGGAGGGTAGAGTTATTGAGTATATTAAACAGTCACGGCTGGGCCCTTTTTAAAAAGCTCTGCTTCACTCCAGAGCCCAGCTAGTTACAGGTCAATTCATTACTAAGATATCAGAAAAGGTATTGATGAAATGACTCATTTCACATCCTTAGGTCTATGGCTTGCTGGCGATTTACAATGCCGGTTTATTAATTTTTGGCTGCTATAACCTATATATATGTATGCATGTATGTATGTGGCAGTGGAGCACTGTGTTGGGTCACAGGCAAGGATACAGTCAATGAGGGAAGGCTGGGATCTGAAAGTGGAGGTGGGCTGTAACTTCATAGTGATATAGTGTTCTTTAGAGAGATGTGTTGTTAGAAATGGGGTTTCTGGTTGACTAGGGTATACACCTAAGCCAGGCAGAACCCACCACTCTAGTCAGGGCAAGGGAGTTACACACCCAAGATAATCCCTACTCACCCCCTTGGTAGCTTGGCAGAGCAGTCAGGCTTATCCCAGAGGCAATGTGTAAAGCGTTTGCGCAATACACTCACACAGCAGCGACACACTAGGCACACCACAAAAGAAACTCCACACAAGGATATATAAAAATAGCCTTTGTATTATCCATAAAAACACCTTACAACCCCATCACTTATATACACTGTGCCACCAGGCAGTTGTCATGACTTTACGGGGATTACATAAATCATTAGGCCAACCGGGCCACTGTCATAATCAGCACATAAATCACAGTTAGTGAGGACAACCAGTAACTACTGGTAAGAGTGCACTTAGCACAACACATTAGGCAGACCCTCCAGGATTTCGCGATTTCGCGATTTGCCGCGAAATCGGCACTTTTGTAAAAATGCCGCGATTTTTACAAAAGTGCCCGCGAAATTGAAGGGGAATGCGGAGACAAACTAAAACGGCACTAGACTAGTGCCGTTTTAGTTTGTCTCTGCATTCCTTCCTAGATGCAACTGTGCAACTGCAACAGGCCTCAGACATTCTCCCCTGAGATGCAGGCAGGAGCACTAAAAATGCTTGCAAGACAACGCCTTGAATACAGCCTACTCTGAACAAAGCTGAGAGGCCATTCTTTTGAATGGTCTGGCACTATGAAGTGACTTATTGTCAGAATCCAGTGATATACAAATCAAAAAATAAAATAAAAATAAGTCAAATAAATACTGTAGGAATTGGGAGGCAAACATATTGAAAACGAGCTCAGGGAGAATCTCTGAAATTCTAGTTGCTGCCAGGACAGTGAACTCAGGACTGGGGGGATAGCCCATTTTATCCCTTCTGCTGATCATCAGATGCAGTCAAGCTTCCTTATGTTGGGATAAAAGCCTGGTTTTAGTCAAATGGCTAATGCACATGGAGAGGCCCACGGGTTTTGTAAAGGGTAGCAGTTCAGTATATTCTTGAGAGAGCACAAATTTTGTGACAGGTCAGAGAACCACACGTTATGGTACCGTTCAGGCTTACACATATTCTAAAATAGGTCAAAAGTCGGAAATTCTGGGAGAACTCTGATTACACTGGTTACACTGATTATGAAACAAATTATGAAATCACAGTCTACAACCAAGGTCCATGTTTTTCCAAGACAACTCTGGAGCAACACTTTCTGAAAAAAAGGCTACGAGGGACAGATTCTGCTTTTGGCAGCAGTATACAGGTCATGGCACAGTTTATTGTATGCACATATCCCAGGCAGGCAGTGGCCACACGTGATGTCACTTATTCTAGGACAAGTTGAGAGCCCAAAGATTATGGGACAAACCAGGAGGCATGAACTGTGAAACACGTTGGTGGTCTAGACTATAGGACTTTTCCATCGCACCAATGAAGAGCAGATTAAATGAAACGAGGGGCTCAGACTGTTATCTAAGCTTAGGGTGCCATTGGCATGCATTGGCATGCAGATAAAAAGAGGACCCCAATAAGCTAAAAAACTGGAGTGCAGGTAGGGGTGAAAAAATCAGGGGAGACAGGAAAGCTTCCCTTCGAACATCCATGAGGGAACCATACACAGAGGTGAAAAGTGGCACTGGGATGCCCAGCTTCCTAACAAAAATGAAGTAAGCCTGCTCAAAGCGTGCCCTAAACAGGGGGTGCCCAGAAGTGCTTGCGTGATCCTGTGTGTCAATTGGCAATAGATCCTATAAACAAAGAGGCCGATTCACAAAGGTTCCTGTGCTAACATTTTGCAGTGGTGCAAATATTTCATCTGCTGTAATGGCATAATTCGGGAATTTCACGTAGCAATTGTCACGTAAGTTGTGATTTGCAACGGCCAAATAGCCTAAATTCACAAAGAAAAGTACAAGCAGAGTTCTAAGACTAAGTCTGAATGTATTTTTACACTTTTCCCCAGTTCACAAAACAGATGTGACATCTGGAAAGCCATGCCAGCTGCATGATTCCACCCGTAGTATTGCATCTCTCACGTGTCTTTTTTTTTTTGGATGCCTATTTTTCCCTGTGCTAAATTATACAATTTGATACAGTGTGTTTTTTTCTTCTCGGGTAAAACATTTTTCCCCATGGAGAAAACCCTTCCACCTACCAGCAAAAACACACAAAAGCATGGTGCTGTCTGGCTAATGTAGAGGCAACCAGAACAGCAGTTGATTATTAATTCAATATACATTAAAAATGACTATTACCTGCCGCCCAAGCCTTTCTTAATGCTTTGGGGGCCTGAAATAGTCGGAATTGCCACACTTGTAGGAGTGTGATGGTTAGTAGTTGTGTTGGTACTGTCATTGGCAGCATGGCAGGGGCAATGTGTGGTGCAAGCTGTAGTGGTCTCCTGATGAGAGTCCTGACACTTATTTTTTTTTTTTACAAATTAAACACTGCGTACTAAGGAGATACAAATCAATTTATGTAACAATGGCACAGTGCTCAAGCTGAAAGTAATGCGAACATAAATACTGCATGATACAAACAGTAGATAAACCTGGCAACCTTAATACTGTACACAGTGCTTTGGTGTAAACTTTCATGTTGTAAAATACCTCCCAAAAATAAGATCTCTGCGTTTGGTGTTGAATAAATTGCAAAATAAAGTGCCGCAAAATGCCGCTAAATTCCCATATTTGTGGCGCTAAATTTCCATATTTGTGCCGCTAAATTTGCTAATCCATGCCGCAATATCCTGGGGGTCTGATTAGGCATAAACGGTGAGATATGGCACTGGAGTAACAAGTACATACATGCCACCTCCTGGCACTATAATTGGCAGCCTGGTACTGTTTAGAAAAAACAATGTCCCAAAACCATGGAGCACGGGCTGCCCCCCCCAAAGATGTACGTAATACAGGAGTCACCCACGTGGTGCCAACGTTGTCCACATCCCCCCCATCAGGGCCTAAGCTGCAACAACCAGCAGATCAGATGACACCGCGCCCCAGCACCAATTAGACTGGTGCTTCCAATCTGTTCATCCGGACCGGTACCTCCATCAAGGTCTCCCTTCCATCCGGACTGCTGAGCACAAAGAAGGGTCACCCAGGGCAGCGGCCTGCAATCAGGCGGGATCGCTACCTAGAGTGAAGGGTTATCCCACACTGCCTCCTACGGCCGGGACACCAAGTATGGCCGGGTCACTCACCCCACCAACCTCCGGCTACACTGGCTCCTTCGGCACGGCACAGCGGTAGCGGGACACATAGTGAAGTCTCCATCGGCTTTGTCTTCTCCGCCCAGCCTTCTGGTACGCGATCCTGCTTGACCCCCACCTACAACCAGGCATGGCCACGTGGCCCTTTCCTCCTGCCTGGCTTCCGGTGGCTCCCCCGTTGCTACGGCAACCGGCAGGGAGGGGAACAGGAGACGCGTCTGAGGGAGCTTCCCCCAGCATTCTCCTCTCCACAACCACGGAGGAAAATGAAACGGGGCTCTTGCAAAAGCGCTATTGCTCTCTCTGCGCCCGCAACTGCAGTACTTCTACAGGAGCCCTCGTTAGGGGCTCGAACTCACACAGCGCAGAAAACCCCAGAGCGCTCTCCGCGCTTGATTACAGGGCATTAAGAGGAATATAAAGCACTCTGCCTGTCTCCTACTTGAAGACACAACAGGGTGCAGGCAGCGCTCTTCTCCAGGACTTGCTAAGGGCAGAGCTGGGCACAGGCAGGCCAGCACAAAGGCTTGTGTGGTAGAAGTTGCAGTCCTTCCCTCAACAGTAAAGTCCAATGGCGGTTCCTCCTGGTGCACTGCAGTCCACGCAGTGTTTCAGCTCCACAAGTTCCAAGCAAGCTCAAAAAGTTCAACAGACATGGGGTCACAACCCCAGCACTTATAGCACTACAGTCTTTGTTCACCCCCTGGCGCAGGCTCTGAGCCCAGTCCAAACCAGTTCTGGGGGGCACTTTGCAAGTGCACAACAACCACCATTGTAAGTGTAAGGCTTGGCTCCAGACACACCACAGGGGGGCGGAGCCATCATTGTGGAAGGCAGGCACAGCCCTATTCAGGTGCAGGTGATAGTCCTCCCACCACTCCAAATTCAGACCAGGCCTATTCAGCCTAGCGCTGACTCATCCAGACTCTCTGGAGCCACTGCACCTCCCCAGCCCCTGTCACTCCAAAGCCAGACAGTCAATACACAACAGGCAGGCACAAAGACACATAGCACACAGAAATGCCCACTTCTAAAAGTGATACAAAAGGGGATGATGGACGGAACGTTTGAGCCAATCAAACACTCACCCCCAGTCAACTGATCTGGGTTTAATCCATCATCATTCTTTAGCTCACTCCACCACCCCAGTTCAGACATGGCCATATGCAAATCAGTCTGACCCTGTGCCTCATGGGAACAGTCCAGCCCGAACTGCCAAGCCATGTCTTCCCTGGACCGGAAACAAGCATCCTAGGACCGGTTTCTGGCATTCCAGCCGTCATCAGCCAGGCTTGCTTGAATTCAGTGGCAAAGTGAGCAAGGGACCCATGTCTGGGCATACCCCCGCCAACTTAGGGCGAACAAAGCGATACAAAAGGGGATGATGGACGGAACGCTTGAGCCAATCAAACACTCACCCCCAGTCAACTGATCTGGGTTTAATCCATCATCATTCTTTAGCTCACTCCACCACCCCAGTTCAGACATGGCCATATGCAAATCAGTCTGACCCTGTGCCTCATGGGAACAGTCCAGCCCGAACTGCCAAGCCATGTCTTCCCTGGACCGGAAACAAGCATCCTAGGACCGGTTTCTGGCATTCCAGCCGTCATCAGCCAGGCTTGCTTGAATCCAGTGGCAAAGTGAGCAAGGGACCCACGTCTGGGCATACCCCCGCCAACTTAGGGCGAACAAAGCGATACAAAAGGGGATGATGGACGGAACGCTTGAGCCAATCAAACACTCACCCCCAGTCAACTGATCTGGGTTTAATCCATCATCATTCTTTAGCTCACTCCACCACCCCAGTTCAGACATGGCCATATGCAAATCAGTCTGACCCTGTGCCTCATGGGAACAGTCCAGCCCGAACTGCCAAGCCATGTCTTCCCTGGACCGGAAACAAGCATCCTAGGACCGGTTTCTGGCATTCCAGCCGTCATCAGCCAGGCTTGCTTGAATCCAGTGGCAAAGTGAGCAAGGGACCCACGTCTGGGCATACCCCCGCCCCTGCCGTGGCGCGGACACACCCACGGTGCGCCAAAGCCAAGCCCGTCTGCGCCCGTCCGTACCTGGATGACACCAGACATGCTGCAGGTTTGGTTTGCACTAAACGGGCTTACTCTCGGGATGACCTTGTGGCTATCAGCACGGGGGTAAGTAAGTCCATGTGCAGATCAGTTCTGTGTTTCACTGGAGGGCCCTTTTTGCTGTATACGCTGTGGTTTCAGCTCATTGGCAGCCACAACCTCTATACCTCCTTCCCCGCCCACTGTTAAGCTTCTCAACTTGAACTACCATTCCCTGATCAAGCATTTTGCTCAAGTGTTTGACCTAATCCAGGATGAGGCTCTGGATATCCTCTTTCTCAGGGAGACATGGCTCACTGCCAGTACGGCGGCTGAGCCTGGTCTGGCCCTTCCCCAGGGCTATAATATTGAGACACTCAATAGAAGGGCCCGGGGCGGCGGCGGCATTGCAATTATTTTTAAAACTGGCTACATTTGCGTCTTGATTAAAGAGGCCCCTAGTGGGTTGCGAATGTGCACATTTTAAAATCTCCCTCAACGCCAATTTTACACTGTCTGGGCTCCTGATCTACTGTCCCCCAGGGCCCTCCAAAGACTTCAGGGAGGCCCTTATCGCTGTATCTGGCATATTAGCCATCAGATCGGCTAATTTCAGCATCATTGGTGACCTCAACCTGCATTTAGAAGCGAGTCAAGACAGTGAGATTGGCAATTTTTTAGCAGATCTCGCTGCCTTGCAACTCACGCAGCGCATCCCAAGCTGTACACATTCAGCTGGGCATTTGCTGGACCCTATTTTTTCCAATCTACCTGCTTTTACAGTCAATCCACCTCTTCCTATGAGCTGGTCTGACCACTATCTGGTATCCATGGCATTACAGGGAGCAGGGCCTCTCCAGGTTGTTACTCATAAATCTGTCCTAAAGCGCCCCTAGCATAAACTTGATGCCGACTACTTCCGTGCCCTCCTCCTCAGACAGATACCCAACCTTCCAGACAACCCTGACAAGGCTGATAGCATCCTGTCTGATTGGCTTACGCTTTCCCTTGATACCCTCATTCCCGCCAGGTGGTCTCAGAGTCGCAGAACCCAGTCGAACCCGTGGTACAATGACAACCTGGCCTCGGCCCGGAAAACTTGCAAAACCCTGGAACGGGCATGGAGACGGCACTATGATCCAGCTCTGAAAGTACAATATTGACCAGTCATTAAGAATTATCATAAGTCCATCCAGAAGGAAAGAGCTGCCTATTTTGCAGATAAAATTAGAAACAGCAGTAACCCTGCAAAATGTATCTTTGCCTTACTTAACGATCTAAAATCCTCAGGCAATCTAAGGCATCCCCTCTTTCCTCTAATCAGCAATGCGAGGACCTCGCGGCTTTTTTCATTAAGAAGGTCGAGGACATTTACAGAACTTTCCCTCACACTGCAATCAAAACAGGCCCCTCTCTCCTGCCCAGCAGCGCTCCCACACTCTCTGCTTTTCCGGCGCTCTCCCAAGAAGTGATGCGCACTATCTGCAATAAACTCAAATCAGGATCTCCAGCAGACCCCCTTAAACCGGATCAATTTTAGAAATTTCTACCTCAGCATCTCTCTCCATTCTGTGATCTCATTAATCCGTCTATGTCCTCTGGGGTAGTCCCCTTGGCCTGGAAACATGCCAAGGTGGTTCCTCTACTCAAAAAACCTATACTGAATGTTTCTAAGCCAGAGAATTTTCATCCTATCTCTCTTCCCCCTCTGGTATCTAAGATTACTGAAGCCTACATTAATTCCATTCTTACCACGTTCATCGAAGATAACAACTTGCTGGAACCCTCTCAAAATGGCTTCCGCCCTCGTCACAGAACTGAAACTGCCCTTCTGGCTATAACGGAACATCTTAAGAACTCACAAGATGTAGGACGTACTTCAGCTCTGATCCTTCTGGACCTATGCACTGCATTTGATACAGTGCCCCATCAGATCCTACTGCAGCGCTTGGAGGATATCAGTATTGAAGGCCTGGCCCTGGGCTGGTTCACCTCCTTTTTATCTGAGAGATCCTTCCAAGTGTCTGTCCCCCCTTTCTGCTCTCAGGTGCATGCTGTGTATCATGGGGTTCCTCAGGGCTCCCCCCTGAGTCCTACTCTATTTAACAGCTACATTCAACCCCTGGCAGCAGTAGCCAGGAACAGAGGACTAATTGTGGTATCTTTTGCGGATGACACACAGCTGGTGGTTGCATTAAATGACAACTCTGCACGGGATGTGCTCAAATTCAAAGACGATTTAACAGCTATCACAGATTGGATGACCTCTAACTGTCTTCAACTGAATGCCAGTAAATCTGAGATCTTGTTGGTGGGTAAAGATACTCATCTGTGGAGGGAGCATTGGTGGCCATCCACTCTGGGCCTTACGCCTGCCCAGAAGCAGACAGTTAAAAATCTTGGAGTATGGGTTGACACTACTTTGAGCTTTCAGGCTCAAACAAAAGAGGTAGCCGGTGTCTGCTTTGGGCTTCTACGCGGTCTCAAACCCCTGATGGGTTTCTTTGACCCTACCATCCAGCAGGTGATCATTCAGGCCACTGTACTATCCTGGCTGGATTATGCTAGCTCCCTGTACCTAGAGGCAAACAGAGCAGAGATTCATCGCTTACAAAGGGCACAAAATGCTGCTGTCCGGATGCTCCTCGGTCTGCCGAGAACCTGCTCTACCTCCGATTCCATCCGCAGACTACATTGGTTTCCGGTGGAGAAACGTATTCAGTTCAAAGCTCTCTGTATTTCCCATAGAATCATGAATCTCCAATCTCCTGACATTCTAGCTAATCTTCTTACGCCCTATATACCCACCAGACAGCTGCGTTCTATCAGTCAGCACCTGGCGATCATCCCCGGGGTCAAGAGAGCACGGGCAGGAGGGCGCTCCTTCTGTGCTCTCGCTCCTAAACTCTAGAATTCCCTCCCTGCGAGTATCAGAAGTATCCAAAATCACGTGTCATTCTGTAAAGTAATAAAAACCCATCTTTTTCCTACATAATCTGCTCTTCTGTGCGTCACTTTGTCTGCCCTATGTCAGTTTGCGATTAGCGCTGGGACGCCCCTTTGCTGGGGCAGCTGTGCGCTCTATAAAACGTATAACATATCAGGGAATCCCCAATGCATCCCTATGAGAGGGCAGCCCCACAGCAGTGAGAAACCAAATAGGCTGTTTGTCACTACCAGGACATGCCACACAGTTAAGGCACATGTCCTACCTTTTACCTACACCGCACCCTGCACATAAGTCTAGCTAGGGCCTACCTTAGGGGTGACTGATATGTAATAAAAAGGGAGTCACAGACGTGGCAACCACTTTATGTGCTACGTCTCAGCCGCAGTAAACTGTGTGCGCAGGCCCTGCAGTGGCAGAGCCCGGAGACAGATTTGAAAGGCTACTGGTGGGTGGCACAAGCAGCGCTGCAAGCCCACCAGTAGCATTTAATTTACTGGCCCTGGGTATATGAGATACCACTGTACAAGGGACTGATAGGTAAATTAAATATGCCAAACAGGTGTAGACCAATCTTAACAAGTTTACCATAGAGAGCGCATGCACTTTAGCAATGATCAGCAGTGATAAAGTGCCCAGAGTCATAAAACCACCACCAACAGGTCAGAAAAAATACAGGAGGAAGGCAAAAAGTTCTGGGATGACCCTGCAAAAAGGGCCAAGACCAACATGTGTCTTCAGCTCTTTCTTAAATTGCATCTGTGTGGGGGAGTTCCTATGGACACAGTGATGTTGGTCCAGATTCTGAGTGCAAAAATGGAGAAGGCCTCTTGCTTTTTCTTTCTTTATTACACTACCTCATCTCCAGCCTGATGGTGACCTGGTTTCAGGTTTGCTGAGCACTACTGGAGTTGGTGAGCTTGTCAGTCAGATGGCCGAGTGTGTCTATCATAATGGCTTTGGCGATGAACCAGCTGGTTTTGAAGAGGCTGCAAGGTGGCTAAGGGAGCCATAGGAGTTCCATCATAGCGAGGTCATGCACTCATGTTTCTTCAAGCTTTTGATGAGGTATGCTGCAGTATGTAGGATGCTCTTAAGGGAGGTCAATGTGGTGTCTGTGAGGCTGTGGAGCAATTCACACCAGAGTATGAGGGCATGAACAGCAGTTCTGAATTAACTTTCTGGGAGGTATGGTTTAATTTTCTTCAGTAGAAAGATCTGGTTACAAGCATTCTTGATGTTGGTGATGTGTTCCATGTGGATGAGGTCAGTATCCAACTCAAATGACCTGACATTTGGTAAAAGTTAAGGTTCAAATCTTTCCAGAATCATGTCTTTCAGCCAGGGTTGGACTTGTTGGTGCTCGCTGTTCTTGCCAAATAGTAGACATTCTTTCTTGATGGGTTCAGCTAGACATCCAGGGCTGCATGTGGAGTAGCAAGCTTTTGAGGCCTTGCATTTCTGGAGGAGAGGAGACTTATGATCAGAGTCGTGTGTCATCAGAGTACTGATGAATGTTAATGCTGTTATGGGTGAGTCGAGTTTCAAGGGGCTCCATGTAGAATTTGAGGATGGCATGATACAAGATGTTATGTTGTCTAGATTTGTAGGGAGTGTTATCACCCATAAGAGTAACCTGGTGCTGAGCAGGTGTGAGTCTAGGCACATCTGAGGCCTAGTGAGACTATTCAAAACACCAGGTCTTCAGCTTCTTGCGGAATTCAAGAAGTGAGAAGCAGGCTCTTATATGTAGCTGCAGATCATTGCATGATTTAGGAGAAATGTAGAAGAAGGCTCGACCACCAGATCTGGTTTTCTATATGCGTGGGATTTGTGCAAGTAGGAGCTCGGACGAGCAGAGGTTTCTGGACGTTTTGAGGTATGCTGGGCCAGTGCTATGTAGTGCCTTGAAAGTGTGGGTGAGGAGTTTGAATTGTGCTCGTTTGTGAATGGGGAGCCAGTGCAGCTCCTTCAGATGTGCTGTGATGTGAGTGCAGTAAGAGAGGATGAAAGTGATACTGGCACCAAGTTCTGAATGGTCTGCAGCCTTCTGGTGAGTGTTTTTGTTGATCCCGGCATAAAGGGTGTTCCCATAGTCCAGCTTGCTTGAGACTAGGACATGTGTGACAGTTTTCCGGGTGCTGATTGGAAGCCATCTGAAAATCTTCCTCAGCATCTTCAGGGTATGGAAGCATGAGGCAGTAACAGATTTGACTGGTCGTGTCAAGTTTGCTGTTGATGATGATCCCAAGGTTCTTGGCTTTGTCGGTCCTAGTTCTGTTGGCCACCAGGTAGAGTCCAAAGCTGATGCGCTCTTCCTGATGATCATGATTTTGGTCTTGTCTGTGGTGGAAGACTGTGTCAAAGGATGCGGAGAGGTCCAGGAGAATGAGGGCCATCATGTCTCCTCTGTCCACAGTCATGCAATGTCATTGGTGGCAGTGATGATAGTAGTTTGCCTGCTGTGGTTGGATCGGAAGCCAGACTGAATAGTGTCAAGTAGTTGGAGGTCATTGAGGTATTCAGTGAGGTGTCTGTTGATGATTTTTTCTAAGACCTTGGCTAGGAATTGTGGAAAGGAGATCGGACTATAGATGGCAAGTGCTGATGGGTCCACAGAAGGTTTTTTAGCAATTGGAGGGCAGTTGCAAGTTTCTAAGCATCTGGGAGAGTCACAGAAGAGGTGGAAGTATTCAGAATGAATGTGAGCATGGTGCTGATGGATTGAAGTTCTCTAAGTAGGCGTGGTGGAGGCTTGGCTAAGTTTGGGAGGTGTTTGGCGAGTTCTGTCCCGTTCGGTTGCAGACTGAAGTTGCTGTAAATGGTAGTGATTCTGTTGCTGAAGAATGGAGTGTGATTATTGGAGAGGTTCTGTGACGGGGCGATTGAGTTGGAGGGACTTCATAGGTGATAGGGATATTTGGGAACCTGGCAGTGCCCATGTGAACAATCTGATGTTGGAGGATAGGTAGGATAATTAGCGAGGGAGATTGCCAAGTGAATCCCATTTAATATTTCAGGGACAGAATGAGGGTGAGATGATCAGTGTGTCATGGCAGTGGTCACAGTTGTCTGTGGTCAGGATGGAACCAGCTAGGATTTGCAATGTAGTGGTCTCCCAAATTGGTAATCTTGTAAAAGTTGGTTGGCGTTGATGTGATCTTGAAGTTATGCATACACTGCTTTTTCAATCACCTTTCAGATGATCATTAGGGATGGCGCAGGTACACCAGCATTTGGATTGTGAGGTAGAATACCTCAGGGTTACCCATTTTCCCCTATGTACTTCAATGTCTACATGAAAGCTTCATTTGTCATCTTGGAGGTTCAGGGGTGGGGTTTCACATTTACCCTAATTACCCCGACCTGGTGCTCATGATAAGAGCTGCCTTGAAAGGTGTCTCATTCTTCTGATAAAGCTTAGTAGATGAGATGCACGTTTGAATTCAAGAGAGCTGGCTCGTGCTCAAGGTAAAACAAAGCTGCTCCTTGTGGGTTCTAGGGAAGCTGTAATGAAACTAGGTGATACCCACAAGGTGTGGAAGCGGGGAGACTCTAAAATATCATTCTCCTCTGACGTCAAGCCCTTTAGAGTAGTGTTTGACAGCTTTCTTTCTATACATGGACAAGTTAACTACTTACCAACACAGTGCTTAATTTGTTAAAAAAAAAAAAAAGTAAGTGCCAGGGCCATTATCAGCAGGCAACTGCAGCTTGCAACACCTATTGCTGCTGCCAGCACTGCCAATGACAGTACCAACAAAACTACTAACCATCACACTCATACAAGTGAGATAATTCAGACTATTCCATGCCCCCAATGCTATAAGAATGGCTTGGGCGGCAGGTATTAGTCATTTTTACTGTGTATTGAATAAACAACTGTTGTTGTCGTCCTCATCTCTAAATTAGATGCACAGCACCACCATGAGGCAGACTGTCATGAGTCCCGGTGTGGACAGTTAAGTGCTGTTGCCAAGCACCAGAAATCACCAGCTCAAAATAATCACTGCTAACACCCATTGTTACTACATTCTTCTGAGGGTCAAACTCAAGCCACTCTTGTTCAAAGGAACTAATGCCATGAAAACATGATTAATCGTAGTGAAACATGAATAATCGTCGGCTCTCGATTAGGTTGCTGCTGTACAATATTTATGGGAACTTCAAAATATTTACTAGAGCATATACAAAAAAAATTCAAAAGTATGTAGCGCCTGTAAGCCCAGTGATTTGGAGACTTCAATGGCTTCAAGTAGTCAGTCTTGAGAACTTCTGAGTATGGTTAATTATTTATAATTCCAGTAACCAGAATGGCCTAGATTACTGGCGTCCCTGGCTCAAACCCTGTCTAATGGGCACTCTTTGACATCACAGGAGAAAGGCTGGCTGGAGATGACCAATTTCCAAAGGAAAACAATAGGAGGCAAAAACAATTTAGGTGGATAGTGAAATAACCTCCCACATGAAATAAGGAAGGGAAGTTGTCTGATAAGTTCAAGAGTGATCTAAAGACCTCGCTCTTCTAGAGTTCGGAATGGACACTGTTTCTGATGTTGTGTGTCGGTGCCTGGATGAACCATCCTTACAAATATAAATTAGCACAAGCTTAAATGTTTGTGAAATGTATTGCCGCACAACATTAATACACAAAGTAGGAGAGGCACACCAGAGCATGTAACAATTCTTTTTAGGTCGAGCCTAGCGGCAGTGCGCAAGCGCTGCTCGCTCTGCGAGGCATGCTGTATTAGGGTATGCACTGGAAGCCCCGTCCACTCTCCGCCCATATGACTTGTGTCATTGTCCTTCGCAAATGCTGGCTTCTGATTCGTAAATAGGCTTGTTAGTCCCTCCTTGGTACCGCCTTATCTGCATTTGTTACCGCCCATAACGACTGGACCTTTTAGTTGGCTTGTTACACCGTCTGCATTATAAGTGGGTGAGCACTATTTTGTTTATAGACAGTGATGGGGACAATGGCGGGCGATTTTCCTATACAGCGCTATGCCACTTTAAATTGTATGCTGAGCGCAGCGCCCACTTTAGGGACACAGCGCTCAGTTTACATTTTTCTTTTTAAACTTTGAAGTTGCGCTCAGCGCCCGCTTATGAGACACCGCGCTCTGTTTATTTTTTATTTGTTTTAAACTTTAATACTGAGCGTGGCGCCCGCTTCAGGGACACCGCGCTCAGTTTCTATTTTGCCACTACGGATCCACGTATCAAAATGATTTGGGGGCGTTTGTAAGTAAACAGATTGTGTAGCATTCCTCACACTGCTGAAAAGGAACCGGCTACTAGTGTGGTGTCTTCCATGGCAATATTAGCAGGACTTCAAATAACTGGCCTGGCGTCTCCAGATAGGGGGTAGATGGGGCCTGTGACATAGCTCTATTTGTCCTGGTCTTACATAGGGCACCCCACCATAGGTGTTGAATATGCCAGGTGGCGACACAGTGAAAAAACAGACACTGCACCTTGCCACACACATTAATTTGTCCAACTACCTTTCACTGCACCATAATTTTCTTTGCTTAAAATGTTTAAATCTCATTTTGCATGTATATGAGTATATATATTTGTATACGGGTGTACATAAAATATATACACACAAACATGAAAAGTCAGATTCACATGTTGAGCAAACGTACACCCCCAAATAAACATAGAAATACACATACAAATGCATGCACACACACTCCTTAAAACGTATCATGGTAGGGACCCCACCAGTTTTATTGATAGCCCAGTATGTGCTCCCCTTAAAATTAACTTCCAAAGACACCACTGATTAACTGTAAAGGGGGATTGATAATGTTCATGGAACATTATCAAACCACTATGAATTGGTTAATTTTCAAGGTACATGTGAATCAAGTATTTTTTTAACCGAAAAAGTTGAGCACTTTTGAAGCACATGTTTTTAAACACAAATGGCATGTAAAACAAACAACAACTAAAGGATTAATGGATGTAAAAAACATCAATGTAATTCTAAAATTGAAATCCTGACTTCCAAGCACACATGTATTAATTGAAGTGGAAAAGCCCATCTTTTTAGCAGACTTTCTAGTTTGATTGGTGCAGGAGAGGCGAGGGAAACGTCTGGCATGGGATATAAAACTCTGGCAACTGCCACAATGTCAGAACTACCAGGGATTCAAAACTGTTTTATCAGTAGTTTCTCACCTTCCAAAGGGCCCAAGAAAGGTTGTCATAAGTGTATTTCCAGGTACACCCATAAAAAGGAAGTGTTTCAGAGGTAGAGGTGAACTCCCTCACAATCTACAAAAGGCAAAGATTTGACGGACCTACATCTAAACAAACAGTTTTGTGAATTAGAATAAAATTGTAAACCAAAACTATGCTTATTTCTACATACTTAGGGCATGATTACGACTTTGGCGGTACTGCGGGGGCTCTCCACCGGCACAGCACCGCCAAAGCCGTGCAAGAACCGCCCACCTGATTACGAGCCCAACTTGTGCAGGCGGACGGTCCTTTTGTCTTTCCCACAGCGGTGCTCTGAAAAAGGGTATTGCAATGGGAACGGCAAAAATGTTCCAGCATGGCATGGACTGTGAAGTTCATGTTGTGCTAGAACTTGGGGTGCAAGCAGACAGGGGGCACATGTTGAGCCCCCTGAATGCCTCCCCATGGTGAGGGGAATGGGGGCCCTGGAGGGCCCCTTTGTTCCCCACCGCCAGCCTTTTCATGGCGGCCTCACCACCGTGAAAAGGCTGGTGGTGAGAGGAACTCGTAATACGCTCGGCAGAACTGTGACAGTCCCGCTCTGCATATTGCATTGCGCCTCCGCCGCGCCACCGCCAGGGATTGGCAGTGCCCTGGGGGAGCCGGCAGTCCACCGCCGGAACAACTCAGTCATAATCCAGCGGACGGAACACCTTAGATTTAAGACGTTCTTTGCAATTTGGGCTCTATATGGATTATGTAGTCTGAATGGGTGTGTATGTGTACAAATTGAGTGTGAAAGTTGTGCATGAAAACAGTGTGCTACGAAAGCTGTGTGAATCTTCTATTTATAAATGTTTTGCAAGGGAACGTGCCTCTGAGCAGATTGTGTATGTAAATGGCATGACCAGAAATAGTGCATTGGTAAATGATTTGTGTGTTTGTTTGAGGTATGTATATAATTGTACAAGCACGAGCCATCTTACCACTTAACTTGGAATATATATATCTGCAGGTATCGCAATGAATCATGCAGGAAGTTAGTTACACTTGAGCATTGTCATGCACATGGAATCTTAAACCCTGCCAAGAATCTACTTACAAATGTGATCAAAGAATGTCCAGACTGGTAGAAAAATAAAACATAATGCTTTAGGAGCAGGTGATGCCAATGTAAATATTTGGTCCAAAGGAGGGGGCTGGTGTGCTCGTTAGAGGCGGGATTGTAAACAGATTTCATTCTAATATCTGTCTCAAAACCTAGCCATGGAATGTTACGAGCATACAAGACAATCACCATGATTGAAAATCTATATTTATAAATACATTTAATCACTTAGGGGGTACGAGAGGACCAAGAATGTTCTGTGGATATAGCCTCCCAGCTACTCTACACAACACAAAGGTTTCCTATACATTTACTCTATAGACCTTGTGTCTTTTTGCTTGCCACACAATTCCAGATTGGACCCAGCCATAAGCAAATCAGTCTTGACCCTGCTCCCCATGGGAACAGTTCAGCCTGAATTGCAAGGCCAGGTCCTCCCCAGACCGGAAACAAGCATCCTAGGACCGGTTTCGGGGTAGGTCCAAACTGGTTGGGCGTGATGAGCAAAAAGACGATGGATTTAGGCTCAGATCTCTGACTGGGGTGAGTGTGTGACGTTGTTCAGCATTCCGTCCATCAATGGTTCTTTTTGCATTTGTCACCCCAAGTGGGATGGGGATGCCGAGACGTGGGTCAAGAGTTCCCCTTGACACTGGATTCAAGCTATCCTGGCTGATGAGGGGTGATACCCCGAAACCGATCCTAGGATGCTTGTTTCCGGTCCAGGGAGGTCATGGCCTGGCAGTTTGGGCAGGACTGTTCCCATGGGGAGCAGGGTCAAGACTGATTTGCATAGTGCTGGGTTCAAACTGGCTTGGTGTGATGAGCCAAAAAAACAATGGATTTGGATCCAGATCTCTGAGTGTTTGACATTGTTCAGCATTCCGTCCATCAGTTGTTCTTTTTGCATTTATGAATTAATGAGTGGTATCCATTGTGCCATGTCGTAACCAACCTATTTAATAACCGCGCACCCTGTATTGGCTGTCTCAATCAAGGTCAGTTTCCTCATAAACGTACCACATCTGACGCAACAGGTTGAGAGAGCCAGGCTACCACTCTTGTGTTACATATGTGTCACCATGTTTCCATGTGACGTCTCACATTTCTACCCATTATCAATCTGTAATGTAGTCCCGCAGATGAGCGGGAGCTACTTTTCAAGGATAAGGTGGTTGCGTTATTTTACTATAGAGGATGTTGTCCCGTAAGGAAATTTTTTTTACTAAATAATGTAAGTTGCATACTCCTGTTGTTTAAAAAAACGTGTAAAACGAGCATGAGTTACAGCAACCTAATGATGACTTCTGAAATGGGAAAGGAAGATAGCACACAATTCTAAATAAATGTGTTTCTGTATATACAGCAGCAGTGATTGAAGCATAGGTATGGAAAGGATTCTGAAACTGCTTGTGTTATGAGGAGTTGTCACATTGGGGGTTAAAACGTTGGTTCAGTAATGGTGTAAATATAGTCATAAATATGATTTTTTTTTTAGCATATTCAAGGCATGTGAAGCATATGCGTGGTGGCACTCTTAGTCATTGTAGTGGGTAGCCAGTTAAGAATTCACAGAATTAAGTTAATTCCAAGAAGTGTCACAATTCAGTCCAATAATGTTCGTTTTGAGGCAGCATACTCATTGTTGTTCTCTCTTGAGAAGTGATCGTATATGATTTTTGTTGCAATTCAACTTTACAATTGCCACCCGTTCCAAGTCGTCCAGAAAATGACTGGTCATTTTTGTTGTGTTAGGTCGATATCTAATGTTGCTACAATGTTCGCTGTTGCGTACGCAGATCTTTCTGGAGGGCATTCCAATGTACTCTGGATCACACTGGTGTACAGTCATGTAATCCAGTACACCACAGTGGAGGAGTTACAACTAGATTGACTTTCCAATCTCCATGGCGTATTTAGTTCCAATTCCAAAGTATTTTGTAGTCTGTGTGAACCCACACACTTAACATTGACTGCAGGGGAACCTCCCTTAACAGTCGGCAGGCCCGTAAAGTATTTCCTCCAGTCGGTGTACAGTTACGTGGCCAAGCATGGACTAGAAGGTTTTTTAGATTCCAGTTCCGCTTAAAAGAGAGCATGGGTTTATCAAATGATAACTTATTTGAGATTGCCTCACTGGACACATTACAGAATGTTGTTATTCAAATCAATTGATTCGGTTCTTGCTTATTTGTATCCTCAAGTACAGAATCTCTTTTTTGTAGTTCCTGTTATTTTACTAGCCCTACAAATGATTCTTTTGCAATACTGTTGAACAGTCAGCTTGTCTGAAAGGGTTTCTGCCTCTATCTCAAAGTCCAGCAAGCTGTACAGCTGCATCTTAGCCTTAGAAATTGTCCGACGGGTACATTTTCCAACAATGAACATGGGTGTGCACTTTCAAAGTATAAAAGATTGCTTTGTCACTAGGTTTGTTGAATGCAGTTTTGTGTAACTGACCTTCCTTTGCCTGTATTGTCATTTGTAGAAAGGAAATGTCCCTTGTGTTAACGGTGAGGGTAAACTGGAGGTACTGGTTTCGTGAATGAATCCAGTTTACAAACTCAATTGCCAGATCCTTGTGGCCATGCCAAAGTACAAACAGATCATCAATATGAGAACATAGAAGCATGCTGGCTGGACGGTACATGCTGTCCATGGATGTGCCATGCTGTTGAAGGAATATGTTGCCTCAAAATTCAAAGTAGTTCCTGGTGAGTGCCAGCTCAGCTAACTTCATGATGAAATGTATAGGAGCTTCCACACGCAGCCAGCCAGCCAGCCTGCCACCGTCAGCCAGCCCTGTCACTCACAGTGGGAGTGCGGGAATCGAGGAGAGGACCGGGGGTGTAGTAGGAGGAACTACACTCCCCAGGGTCCTTTGCAGCGCCGTCGCGCACCTGCCAGCAATTTCGGAGCGCCAAGAGGCGTAGCTCAAAAGTGCCCAGGGGCTCCCGCAGTGCGGGACGCCCTTCCACACACAGCCAGCCAGCCAGCCTGCCACCGTCAGCCAGCCCTGTCACTCACAGTGGGAGTGCGGGAATCGAGGAGAGGACCGGGGGTGTAGTAGGAGGAACTACACTCCCCAGGGTCCTTTGCGGCGCCGTCGCGCACCTGCCAGCAATTTCGGAGCGCCAGGAGGCGTAGCTCAAAAGTACCCAGGGGCTCCCGCAGCGCGGGACGGCCTTCCACACGCAGCCAGCCTGCCACCATCAGCCAGCCCTGTCACTCACAGTGGGAGTGCGGGAATCGAGGAGAGGACCGGGGGTGTAGTAGGAGGAACTACACTCCCCAGGGTCCTTTGCGGCGCCGTCGCGCACCTGCCAGCAATTTCGGAGCGTCAGGAGGTGTAGCTCAAAAGTGCCCAGGGGCTCCTGCAGCGCGGGACGCGCGCGGGCGTGCCCGGGCAAAGCCCGGGCCAAGGGCGGGCCCATCTGCGCCCATCCGCGACAGGACGTGGCAGGGCAGGGCCACCCCCCAGAAATCCGTGAAAGCAGGGTGCATATGGTGGTGGAGTCTGGACTTACAAAACAAGGTCTGTTCTGAAGCGTAAATTGACCCCTGAAATGAACAAACGTAAGGCTACAGGTCTGCAGGCAGGCGGTGGGGTGGTGGGGACTCTCGCTGCTTTTTTAGTCAGAGCGGAATCAGTGTTGGTCCATCAGATCCAGCTTACGGAGAAAAGACTTTCTTTGGATACCTTTGCGGCCCAAAAGCATTCCTCCATTGGGGGCCTAGCTTTGTCTAAATCCCCAAATGACGTGGTTCATCCGTGCTCCGCCACATTTGGCACTAAGGAAAGAGCTATTACCACTGCTCCCTCTCCAGAACCTATAGCGGCACTGACTAGTCACATTAGCTCTCCGCAGAATGATCTAGGGGTCAATGACTCTGGGACTCTGTCTGGACTAGGGGCTGGGAACATGACGCCGACCCCACTCACCACAGGCAATGGAATCATCCCAAGCCTGGGTGGTGGGGAGGTTATTACCCGCTCTAAAAGAGCTGCTAAGCTAAGCAGTGAAAGCTCCATGAAATCACCAATCAGTGGAGTATCGCTAGTAAAGCATACTAGGGGAACTAGGGGAGGGGCTCACTCAAAATTAAAACAAAATCAAAACAAAAGCCCAGACCTAGACCCAAGTCCCAAGCAAGTATGTCCCCTGATATAGCTGATCCAGTAGCCAACTATATGCCCAATAATGGGGAAGGTATTAGTGTGGAGGGGGGAGCCGATCTTGATTATTGGAAGAGAGTAGAATCATTGATGACTGCTACTTTGGGGCCCCTATTAGATAAATTGAGGTCAGTGGAAGAAAAATTGATGTCATTTCTGACCACATACAACGCTCCAGTCAATCAAGCGTCCTGTCGTTGTGCTCCTGGTCCTCATGGGGACCCGGAAGCCCCCAAAGCCCCAGTCCCATTCCCGACTTCAGTGGAAGAGGAGGGTAAAAAGCAGGCTAATGACAAGATGACAGGCCAACAGGATATGGGTAACAGAATGCCTCACCCAGCCCACTTGGAAGGCATAAGTCCAAGTATAAGTATAGTCACTAGTGGATGCAGGGACCCGAGGAAGGTGACCCCATGTAACATTTCTGCACAAATAGCCCCTAGTAGGAGAGAGGGTAGAGCTACTGATGATTATCACATTAGCGAGTCACCCCCTCCAAGTGCCCAGGGTACACTAGATCTCCCGGTCCTGGATTTGCCTCCAGCTTCATGCCCATACACTGTTGTTCTAACTGGTGTCCCAGCGGGCATGAGTGAAAGAGAAGAATCCACCACACAGTTGATCAATAAGGCGGCGCATTGGATGTGTAGGAACGTAGGATTTAACATTAGTGAACATAGGCATATCCTGATGGCAAGAAGGGTGGCCTGGATTGGCAAAACCAGAAAAGCGTTTCCAGGGGACTGTGTGATTGTGACTCTAAGGCACCCGGAGCTTGTACGTAAGATGCTTGCCCAGAGTAAGGGGCATTATCAAGCCGAGAGGGGCCTAAGTATCAAAATGCTTCCATTGGGTTTCTTTTACAGGCATATGATGAACCAGAATCATCACCATGGGCACAGGGGACAACAGGCAGGTGTTCGTGGGGGGGCTTGCATAGCCACTACAAATAATTTCTATGCCCCCCTCAATGACATCAGAGATCTAAATGATATTGATTGACTGGGCTCGCAGGGGCAGTGGGTGGTGCCCGCGATGATCTTCCTAAAGAGACCCTAGTAGATTCAGGGTGGGTGAAAGAGGCGATCATAAGTGGGGCAGCAGTAGGTTTAATTAGTTTAGATCACCAAGCAGATCAAACCCAAGTACCTGAACTTCTAAATAGAGAAGACCATAGGTCCTGTCCCGACCGGTCAATGGCAAGCTTAGAAAGTCTAAATGAGAGAGAAATTAAAATAGTTTCCTGGAACATAGCGGGTTTATCCTCTAAATTTAGGAATGAAGATTGGCTAGTCTTTATAAGGAAATTCCAAATCATCTGTTTACAGGAAACATGGGTAACAGAGAATAGCACTTTCCATTCAGAGGGCTATAAAACCTACTTTGCACCGGCACATAAGGTATCATCAGGGAGAGCAAGGGGTGGGTTGGTCATATATGCTGATCTCAGGTTACAGGGCAGATGGACTGACTTGGCTTGGGGCTCAGATATCTTGCAGGGTTTTACAATTTGTAATAAGGGCCGCAAGTTAATTCTCATAAATTTTTACAACGCGCTGCTACCTGGGCAGGGCACTGTTAGCCTGCATGAATTAGATACGAGGCTCACTAAGGTACAGGAGCAAGGGGGGTTGTCGCCCGATCTGGTTCTAGCTGGTGACTTCAATTGTCATCTGTGCCCAAACCTGAGAGTTAACTGTGGGGACTGGACATCGTGCACATTGGAAGAGGGCCCGCACATAGAACTCACAAAGGAGGGAAGGGAACTCCGCAATTTATTAAATACGCATGCTCTCATACATACCATGGATTTGGTTGATGTTGGGAAGGATAACACGGTCTATCACACATTCAAAGGTAGAGGCTGCGTTTCAATTATTGATTTTATTGTTGTCTCTGTAGCATTAAAAAACTGGGTGTCTGGCTCTAGAATTTGTCCGAACATCTTTAGTGACCACAATCCCCTTGTACTATCCCTTGTTGAGACACACCTGCGCCAGGAACCACTTAATGTGAGGGGGGGGGAGTGATATGTGCCACGGACCAAAGTAGGAGGTTGAGATGGTCACCGGCTAATGGTGAGGCCTTTCACAGAGCCCTACTAAAAGAAGGTGATCAGGTCATCTCAAGGTGTCTAGACTTGGACGTGGAGGGGGCAGAATTAGTTGAGGCCTTCAAGGGTGTTGCTCGACTAGTCGACGGTCTGCTTAGAACTACAGCACACAAGGTTAGATCGGAGGACCCAAGGTGGTTTGACCAACAGTGTTCTCGTGCTCTCAGAGAGCTGAAAGTCGCCCTGAAGTCATCACCAAGGGACAAAGGCTGGGTGACCCATTGCCGGAAAAAGTATAAGTTAGCTGTTAAAGGTCGTAAAATAAAATTACAACAGCAAGCGTGGGAAGATCTGAGAGAGGCGATGGTCTTAAAGGACTCAACCGCCTTCTGGAAAATTATAAACAACCCTTGTTTCCAAGAGGGAAAAAACGGGGTTGGCTAATAACATCTTGCCGGGTCAATGGCACGAGCATTTTCATGGACTCTATAATCATTGCATAGGTATAGCCGAGTCTCATGTTAACAGGGGGGAGATGAATATTACCCAGATAAGATTTTCATTGGATGAGATTAAGGTAGGGATTGAAGGTCTGACCAGAAATAAAGCCCCGGGACCAGATGGGATTCCCCCCGACCTTTTTTTAAGCAAGGTGGTTCTCTGGGCACCCATTTTCACCAGGGTCATAAATGCAGCAGTGGATACTGCAATGCCAGCGTCTTGGTCCACAGCTACGATTGTTCCTATTTTTAAAAAGGGTAATAGGGACAGCCCACTTTGTTATCGACCAATCTCACTAATTGACGTGTCAGCGAAGGTCTTAGGGCGGGTCATCCTGAACCGGTTAATGGATTGGGCCGAGGAGCAGCACATTATAACCGATACCCAATTTGGTTTTAGGCCTGGGAAGTCAACAACAGACCAATGCCTCAATTTGTATTTACTGTCAGCCAAGTACACTATTGCTAGCCAAGGGACCGTGTACCTGGCATTCATGGACCTGACGGCGGCCTTCGATCGAGTCAACCGAGGGAAATTATGGGCTATTTTGGATAATCTGGGGGTGGACTCGGAACTTCTTAATATTTTAAAATCCTTGCACCTGAATACCACCGCCACGGTTAGATACAACCAGGAGGGAAATACCACAGACCCCTTCACATGCTCAACTTGGGTCAGACAAGGTTGTATTCTGGACCCATTCTTGTTTACGCTGTATATAAACAGACTTGATCAGGCACTTAGCACTTTAAAGGCTGACACACCCAGGATTGGCACCCGAGGGATTCCCGTCCTGCTTTACGCAGATGATGCGGTTCTCCTCGCACGCACTCCTAAAGGGCTTCAGATTTTAATAGATGGTTTCGTTGCATTCATGGAGAATCTAGACCTGTCCCCTAACTTGTCAAAATCTTAAGTGATGGAAGTGGGTAAAAAACCTAGTAAAAAGAATAATTATTTCACTGGCTCACATCGTATGGGAAAGGTGCAGTCCTTCTCGTATTTGGGGATTTTATTCAATGGACGACTACATTTTAAAAATTTAATAGAGGAAAAATGTTGCACCCTAACCAGATGTTCGGGGTCGATCATGAATTTTGCACAAAGGTTGGGTCGGTGGTCACCAGAACAAATCCTGAGATTATATAGTTCCGTGTGTTGTGCTAAAGTACTCTACGGTAGTGAGGTATGGGGATTCACTGATGTGAAGCAACTTCAAATTGAGGAAAATAAGTATTTCCGGCGTTTGCTTAAAGTGCCTCAGAGTACATCATCCCATATTGTGCATGAGGAAATAGGCGCCTGTTATATTTCGGACAGGTTGGCAGTCAAACCTTTAATTTGCTGTATTAAAATTTGGTCAAATGAGGAGGCGACCTTTAGCAGGCAGGTTATAGCAGATTGCCCGTGATCGGGGGCTGAGAATCCCCTGGCTAAAATACGTGAAAGAGTCCTTTGAGGGAATAGGACGTGCAGACCTCTTTTATAACACCTCTAAAATATCAATGCTGGATAAGGACACGGTCAAGGACCGGTTCTTCAAGCATGTTACAACACTCAGGGACGATAGAGAGCTAGTCAAGCCATTAGTGAGAGAACATCTGGCAACTAAGACATCCAAGGGCATCGAACCATATTTGGCTCATTTTTATGATGCTCAGGATAGGTTTTTAATGACACGGTTTAGACTAAATCTCCTGCATCATGTTTTAGCTGAGCCAGCGGGGTTCACAACGTCTATAGAGATGAAGGGCCCATGTGGTTGCAACCAACTGTCCCCACAGGATACCCTTCATTTTGTTTTATTATGCCCCTTTTATTCACAACCTAGAATTTACTTTCTAAAGGGCATTTTAAAGAAAGCCAGATTTAAACATGCACGGGTGGCCTTGTTATTTTTAAAATTGTCCCAAGATGCGTTGACTCTATTTTGTACTGTAAATTTTTTAAGGTTAGCATTTAGGTTACGGGCAACAAGGGGCAGCGGGAGTATATAGGTTGTCCGGAAAGTTACTTTTCCCATGGGATCAGGACGGAATTGCCCATTGGGATGTGTATTTAATTATTTATGTATTGAATGTATACTATGGAGAATTTTAGAATGACAAACTGTTTATCTTGATGGCTTTTATCTGTACTATTATGGTATTTCTTCACATTCATATAAAGTGATAAAGAAGAAGAACTCTTAAAATATTAATTATGATATAGATAGCACTAGCACCGTAAACATTGTTCTACACTGCTCACTAAAACTGACTTGTCCCCTATATGTACATAGTGTCCCAGAATGAAATCTTTTTTATGATACTCATTTAAGGTTTTTAACCAAATATGCTGCCATTAATTTTATCTTATGAGATTCTTAAACAACTCTCTGTATTATATGATCTTTTCCTTTTTTTATTGTAGAGAAGTTATATTATTTTATATATGTTATTCGATGCTTTTATGACACATGCTGTCGAATAAAGCTATTTGAAATGAAATGAAATGAAATGAATGTGTCCAAATGGAACTTGTACAACAGATTTTCAACAACTCAAGCTCTCTTTTTGTGGAAAACTGGTGTAAAGGGACTTCATGTCAAGGCCTAGGATTAGTTCTGATTCTGGGCCGAAGGGTAAGTCTTTTAATGGGTTCAACATGTGTCTTGTGTGTAAAATGGCCTTTGTTCAATTATGGGGTGTAGAAACCAGTCAATGAAGATGGATAAAGGCTCCAAAGCTGATCCTATATCAGGCACAATAAGATGACTCGGAGGGGGGCATTGTTGCTTGTCTATTTTAGGTATTGTGTAAAAGTTAGGTATTTTGGGATTATCTGTGATTCAAAAATCTGCTTCAGATTTATTTTCCAGCTGTGTGTAGTTGCCACCTAGGTGTTTTATCTCGCTCGTCAGTAATGTTGTGCAGTCGGTACTTAAGATTTTATAGATACAGCTGTCCCATAACAGTCTGAAGCATTCTGCATTATATACATCTTTGTCTGTTATAGGATTACTCCCCCTTTATCCACTGGTTGTAATACCAGGTCTTCGCTGGATTTCAAGGAGTTAAGGGCCTTCTGTTCAATTGTATACAAGGTATGATGTTTAACCTCATTAATCTCCATGTTATTAATATCTTTATTACTGCTTGTTCAAAGCAGAACCCCGCACAAATGCCTGCCTGCCCCGGGGTCGCAATTATAAGGCGTGCAATATTTATTACACCCGGTACTTACCCTTCGTTCAAACTTGCCAGAATTTAACAATTGGAAAAGCCTCATATTTCCTGCGACATTTGGAATTGGGCGTGATGCCAACATCCAGCTATTTTCCAAAAAGCAAAAATAGGTGATAATTATTGTATTCTATAAATTCCGAATGCCTCAGCACAAAGACTGTATCTATCAAGCAACACAGGCTAATATGTACATATTTTAAACTGTGTGATTCAAAGTTTTGGTTTTATTAGTGGCTTACTTGTAATGTGTTATTGTACATCTCTTAATGTTGTTTGTTGATGCTGGTTTTAACCATGGTGCACCATAAAGCAGTCTATGATGCCAACAGGGTAATCACAAACAAATCAATAAAATAATTAAATATAAAATCAAGCAAACATTTTATTGGTAGTTCAGCTCCTTCCACTAGACTTTTGAGAAACCCCTGACAATCAGGAACCGGAGTCTGTTTATCAACATCGAGCCCAGCCATGACCAGGCCCTGTTACAGCACTTGCCCACGCCCTGCCACAGCACATGCACACCATCTTCTACAGCACCAGTCCACCTCAATGTACTCAGAGAGTATATGGAAGAATTAAGGTCTCCCACTGAACGTCTTCACTCTTACGGCAAAGGTTGGGGAGTAAGTCACAAGAAATGTTATTCAAATGGATTCCCGAATTTGGAGGATGAACACCGAGGGTCTTGCTTTCTCCTTGTGACTGTATTTCTGTGAGGTACCATCAAGAACCACCTAATAAAGTTCCCAATCACCTCTTCCTCTAAAGTTCTGATTTTCGTATACAAATAACAAGCATTGGCAAAGCCAATAGGTCTTGCCTACGCAAGAGCTATCGGATTTGCCCACATTTCTTAGCCATATTCTACACCACCGTGGCTGCTGTTCAGCATAGCTAAAAGTTAGTGACATAGAGAAAAGTGACGTGGAGCAGAGTGGAGTGTCGTAGAGTGGCATGGCAAAGGGTGGAGTAGAGTGGCGAAGACTGAGTAGAGTGGTGAAGAGCTTACCATCCATTTGGAGAGTCATGGACTACTTGATCCATCACAGTCAGGGTTCGGGGCATCACACAGTACCGAAACCTCCTTGGTGGAGGTTGTAGACAACATCAGACTTGCCTTAGACAACGGGCAGTCAGCCATGCTCGTTCTGTTGGACTTGTCGGCCGCCTTTGACACCATCTCCCACAGCATTTTAGAACATCGGCTTTGGGAGGTGGGTGTCAGGGGCAAGGCCTTGGACTGGTTCAGAAATTATCTAATGGATCGAACGACCACAGTACGAGTTGGCACCCTGGCCTCTTGCAATAGGTATGTAAGCATAGGAGTTCCTCAGGGTTCTTAACCTGTATGTGACACCCCTGGCCAGGGTAATCAGGTCCTATGGTTTTGAAGTGGTGTCATAGCTGATGGCCCAGCTACTGATTACCCTTGGCCCTGACCCCTCTGACACTAAGGTTCGCTTTAAAAACTGCATGACCCATATTGACAATTGGATGTGTACCAATCACTTACAACTAAACGGTAGTAAGACAGAGGTCATCCTCTTTGGTAAGGTGGATGAACACTGGTCCAGTGATTGGCGGCCACAGAAGTTGGGCCCCTGTCCATCGCCCAAATCCGTGGTACGGAATCTTGGAGTGATCATTGACAATCAGCTGTCTATGAAAAGCCATATAAGTCACATAATCGGCATTTGTTATGGCATTTTACGTAAGCTACGCAAAATGTTTCAATGGATTCCCATTGAATCTAGGAAACCGCTGGTCCAGGGACTCATCATGAGCTGTATCGACTATGGTAATGCCATGTTAGCCTAATGTAAATAACAAGGACCCCCTGCAAGGTAATGCGATTCCTAGGGCAGGGCAATAATCCATTTGAGGGTAAATCCCTAGGCCGTCATTAAGTCAAACACCTTTACAAACTCATTTCAAACACAAATATAATGTCAAAAACTCAGTGTCAACTCCGATATTTTCTTTAAAAGAAAAATTCTATATTTATTCTTTTCAGGTTAAAAAAAGAGATGATTTCTACATTTCTCAGCATAAACATCTCTTTTACCATACAAACATATATATTACATATATAGGACACTCACATTACAATACAAAAAATGTGACATATATCAAAAAAACTTCACATATAAATACAGTATGTCAATAAGACAAGAATATAACAGACAGAAATGACAGAAAACAGTGGCTATATGATGGATCTTCTTCAACGCGCGTTTCGGCGCCAACTGCGCCTTCATCAGGAAAAGCCACAAACAATGTCTTTCTATTTATCCACGCCGGGGGAAAAAGCTTCCCTCCAACAACGTCTCGGAAAACTCTCTCAATCAGAGTACGATATACAAAACAACCTATTTATGTCCTGTACTGATGTCTGTATAGCCGGACCTTTATATTGGGTATGTCGCTGTCTAAGGACCAAGGGGTATCTTCATAATAAATTCAAACTTTATAAGTCTTGATATGCCCTCGTCTTTTGCATGCCGTGCGGCGTTCATACCCCGGTCCATAAAGGAAGGCATTTGTTATGGCATTTTACGTAAGCTACGCAAAATGTTTCAATGGATTCCCATTGAATCTAGGAAACCGCTGGTCCAGGGACTCATCATGAGCTGTATCGACTATGGTAATGCCATGTTAGCCTCCATAAACGAGGAGCTCTACTCAATTTTTCAGCTTCAGACGTCCCACGTTTTAAACTTCCCTATTGTGAGGGCGTTTTTCTTAGTCATGGCATGATGTACTTGTATTTCTTATTATTCACCGGTTGGCGCGCCCCGTATTTATTATTTTTCATACCATTTTTCATGGTACTGTGGTTATCTGATTAGTGACTCGTAGCTCTTGTCTTTGGCACGTTGTTTTTAGCACTCTTGTCCAAATTCTTGTACTTGGGGATCACCTACAGGAATTTTTCCTTGTTGCAGCTATAGGTTACGTTTGAACCCTTGCTCTTTTAATACGGATACATCCGCGACCCTAGGTTATTGCGAACCTTTGGTTCCTTTCTACACGGACTGCTGTACCTATCGTGAGTAATTGTTTAGCCTATTTAGGCCCCACGCTTTACTCCTCTATATCCACTAGTGTGAACATTGACCCTAGCGGATTTTGTATGTCTCCTTTCTCTTCTCGCCTCTGTAGGAGCCTTGTTGGCCCACATCACTACTTTCCAGCCTGAAGATTCCTTTGCTGTCACTGGTAATTTACCCCTATTAATTCTTTGTTTGGATGCCTTCTCCATTAGACACCCCTTACTAATTGCACAATATTATTCTTAGGTGCAACAAAAAAAAACCTGCCCCCCCCTTGGTCCTGATGAAGACCCCCACCTCCAAGACGTCAAATCTGCTGGTTTTTATAGGGGTCGAAACGTCGACATTTCCTTTTCTCTACATATCAAACCTGGATGACAGAGAATTTATATCTGCATCTTTTGTTTATGATTTCGCATTTGTATGTTTGCCAGTAATTTGGCAGGTTAGGTTATCATTATTGTACATTGATGTATATATATGCACCACCTTTCCCCTGCACATCACTTGCACTTATCCCAACTGCGCACTTGTCACCTCACGTTGTATGCACCTGTTTTTAGTAAATGTCAAATGCGATATACAGTTCATTTTTTTTGAGCCTTTGATCTATGATGACAATTTTTGTGATATTTATTAAATCATAATCATTTATTGAATGAGCCAATTGGTGTTGTTATATTCTTTGTACATAGACCATGTATTGGTTAGTGTACTTAGAGATGAGCAGAACAACAGCTGTTTATTCTTTCAATATACATTAAAAACGATTAGTTCATGTCACCCAAGCTATTCTTATAGCTTTGGGGGACTGGAATAGTCTGAAAAATCACACTTGTTGGAGTGTTATGGTTGGTAGTTGCATGGGTATTGTCGTTGGCAGCGCTGGAGTTCCAGTGGCCTCCAGGCGAGGGCCCTGGCACATATTTTATTACAAATTAAACACTACCGGTATTACAAAGTTAAAAAAGATACTCACTGCGTATCTTGTATATTACATCCAATCAGATCTTGATTGTAAACAGTGATCACACAAATATTGCCAATGTCCCTTTTCGGTTCTCTGATTCCCTCCCGCTTGAACGGAGTATCCAATCAATTATGGGGGAACTAGAACTAAGGACTTCAGCACAACATTCGCCATAGTAAATAACATGTACATGTAAGCCATTAGTATTTTCTCAAAATCATTTGAATACCTCGGAAATCAATGCCGTGCTTAGCTAAGAAACGAACGCTTGCATCAGCTCTTCTTTTTTACCAGTATACAGACATCTGTAGTCAGTATACCCCTTTGGTTGGGGTAGGGGAAGCTTTATTTTGGCACTGCAAATTGTGTACACCAGAACTCAAATGCATGCATTGGCAGTTTGATAGATTTAGGCTTCCATTCCTGGGTCGTGGTTAAATTATGTGGCACCCTGCCCAGTGAATTATTGATGCTGTAGGGTTGGCCTTACATTTCAGTCGGCCAGCATGGGAAACAAAGAGGTAATGATGAATGTATTTCCCACAGTTCCAAGCTGTTAAACTCTGAATATTGCAGTTTTTCGGCCACGAACGCCAACCAGCTTTACCTGACAAGATGTGTGTGGGGAAAACCGCCAGGTGCATTATTTGCATATCAGTTGTGACCCAAATACGGGAGCACCTGGGTGGCTGGGCCACGGTTGCTGAGGGTCGTGGAGTGAGGGATTCAAGGTACACTAGGCTGGAGGTTAATATATTTAATAGAAGTAAGACTGGTCCTTCCCGTTTGATTTTGTTCATCTGGGTTTGAGAGAGACAACATGTTTACGCGCTTCCTGAGGGATACATTTTAAGATCCTTGGCAGGCGCGGCGCAGGGCACGGTGAGTCAACAACAGTGGCGGGCACCGTGCCACGCCAGAGGGACGCAATGATCCCTGCTAAATGGACCCTTTTATGTTTAGTTCCTGCTTGGACGAGTGCTGCTGGAATTTTCGGAAATATTTTTTCTTTATTGAAAACGGTCCTATTAACTGAAAATGCTTTATCTGGGAATAGTTGTCTGTTTTCCTCACAGGGACTTTTTTTTAATTTATGGGAACTACCGGGGCTTCACATTTTAACAGAGCAAACAGGCGGCGATATCTGGATGAAAACCAAAAATGTTACATTCTACTCTAGCTGCCAACTCTTTACTTTCCCGCATCCTACATGCTTCGGCTTCTTGAGTCGCTACGCAAGTGCTTTTCTCGGCACACAGTTGTGAGCTGGCCATCGCTTGCTGCCCTTTATTGTTTGCTGTCCGACTTAAATGTATTTAATGTTTCTACTTGGGAGGAGTCGGAAATAATATTGTGCCAAATCAGAGAATGATATGCTCACAGCACAGTGTTCAAAAACACAAGTCCTACTTTCTGTGTCCATTCCAAAAACAGCATCCTGGAGGCTGCAGGACCGTCGACCTGGACACCAACAGAAGTTCAGTTTTCCAGGCATTACCACACCCTGTGGCATTTTCCCTGCACAATTTTCATCAAGTGATACCTAGTGGGATTCATGCACAGGAAAACAACGTCATTTCATGATTTCAAACATCTGAAAGACACATAGGGCCCGATAAAGAGTTTAACTGTGCAGCGGTGGGTCAGCCCCGCCGCTGCACCGCCAAACCAGTGTGTAGTATCCTGTCCATGTTAATGTTATGCCACTTTCACCTCCTGCTCAGCCAGTGTGTTTGTGCTGTGTGCTGCATGGAATGTTGGAGTGATGATGCGCTTCGGAATGTTGGGAGCCTGTGAGGTGAAGTGACAGTTGAGAATGGGCTGAGCAGCAGGCAGGCTGCTCCTGGTGGGGCTGCTCTTCAGAACCTGTAAACTTCTTTAATAAACCTACTTGAACTACATCCTAAGTGCGTGGACCTCATTACTACATTATTTTGGTGACGAGTTGGTGACTACCTACGTGCCTCAAATGGATTTCAGAGACCTGGCGAAGAAAAGAGGACCTGAAGATGGAGCAAACTACAGAGCCTACAGATGCTGCCAACACAAAGTACACGAGGAGGTATCCACAGGAAAGGATAAATCCAAAGAACATACAAGGAAGTTCTTCACAGAACAACAAAGACGTCTACAAGAAAGAAAGAAGTTCCTCACAGAAAACCAAAGAAGTCAACATGAAACCTAAGAAGATGAAGCACAACGCCTCTCAGCCCCACCAGTGTCATCACCATCTGACAGCCCTAGCCAAGGCGTGCTGTGCTCAACCACACTACATAATTTGGACTTTGGATTTACCACCGCAGTCTGTAGTATGCTTTCTACAAATTTTAGACAGCTATTTATCTCACTTTGATTTTCTAACGGTGGTAAGAAGATGTTGTTGTGAATGGTCTGCCTGCATACTACATTGAGCTCATCAAGAGTGTTTTCTGTGTCTGACAGGGAACTTTTCGTCTGACACTGTGGATTGCGTCCGCTACATTGTGTGATCCTGAGCTCCTGCTGCCTATATTCCGGTGGAATGGTACCAGAAGTGGTTGCAGTGTCTGGTCATGTTGTGTTTCTAAGGAGGGGACGAATCTCTCCACGCTGTGCCTTCAGCATTGTGCTTTATGTATCGCTGACATAGTGGACAACCCAAGCTACCCCTGTGTGGCGTGGTCTTTTATGCCGTCTACTTTGTGTGTTCTTGAACAATTTCTTTACTCTCTACAAAATGGTATCTTTCAATGCGGCACATAGTGGAGTCTGTCTGCTGCTTTTGTGCAAATCCTCACTGATCGGTGTTTCTACTCCCTCTCCACACGCATCGCGATGACTGTGGTAGCGGTGGATGGAGGAGACTGCCTTGTGTTTTCTCCGCACTATTTGAGGTGAGTTGCTCTACACCACTTTTTCTCCTCACACAATACATGGTCCGACAGGCTTTCAGAACGTTTAAACCGTTATTCGGTCGTTAGCCTTTGCGCGCGCTGTTTACATCATGTAGAGCCGCGCAGATCATCTCAACACCGAGAAGCCTCCATGACGACATCCATGCTCTCACTGAGGGGCACAATTTAGGCACACTAGCGCGCCAGGAGCCATCCTGCACTCCGCATCATGCGTGCCGCCATCTTGCGGTTGGCGGATGCACGGAACCTCCAGTTCTTGGATTCTCTCATTTGCCATGCCTGATGGTGGAGGACTTCAACGATCATGGGTGTTTTCCATCTTCTCTTCGAAACGCAGGGACTTCCCTATTGCAGTTTTGAAGCTACTTAAACGAACATGTGGTGCACACCGGGAGTACAACTTGTGACTGCGCTTTCTTGGCCCGCAACAGACTCACTGTGTACTGTTTCTCCAGGTCTCCTGTGGGGGCCTTAATTCACTCTTGTTTTCCTCTCTGAGTTGCCGGTCAACGAGTGAGTTACTCTACAAGGTCAGCTGGTTGGTATCTCTTCAAAGCTTGGTTACTTACAAACTCCAAGGGGTGTCACAGGACTACGGTGACACTACCACCTTTAAAATGTCAACAGTCAACAAACGTTAATCTTTTTCAGTATCTATGCCTATTGTATGCTTGGCTATTATTACGCAGCATTCATTCATGTTTTGGCTTTTTGTACATTTCACTATGGAATTGCTTTTATTCACACTCATCCACCATGGGATATTATGGTGGGTTTTACGGTCATGGACTCTGGGTACACACCTTCAGGGGTTCATTGTTCATTTTACATGTGTACAATTTACACTTTATTTTTCCCTACTTAGGGATGGCAATGGGTACTAGCCCCATTTGCTCACAATACACAGGCTACTTATGTTTTCCACCCTCACACAGGGCATCGTTGCATGGGTGTTAGTCCCATTTACATTAGCTTACCATCCCTATTCTTAGGGATAGGTTTTGGGTACAGTCCCATTTACAGTAGCTACCCTCCCTTACGTCACGGGGTAGGCCATGGGTTTCAGTCCCATTCACGGTAGCTAACCTCCCTTATGTCACGGGTAGGTTATGGGTTTTATTCCCATCTTCTCTTACACTTTTACCCTCACACAGGATGTGTTTTATGGGTTATAGTCCCATTCCTACATTTCACAGTATGTGACCTCTTCACGGGGGTTGTCCTTACACAGGCTATCATTTTATGGGTCACTGTCCCATTTGCTGTTTTTTTCTCGCAATGTTATTCTTATACTATGTTACATTGTCGATTTGAAAACGCAACGTTATTCTTATATTATTATATTGTCAATTTGAAAATGGGGGAGGATGAGTTATACTCGTATTTGCTTCTCATCTTCTCTGTTTTCTCTCTTTTCCAGTTCTCCTCGTGATGTCACATATTCTTTTCATCCTTGGTATCTGGACTACATTGGTTGTTAGTCTTCCTTGTCCCCAGCCTTTCGCTCATTGTAGCTTCCTTCTATTTCTTCCAGGTTTAGGAGATCCATCCTTTTCTTCTTTGTGTGTCTGTGTGTAAGGCTGGTGTTTAGGTCGTGTCGTGCCTTGTCTTTCCTTCCTTGCTTGCCTGCCTGGCTAGTGGGTGTGTTTGGGGGTAGTCTTTGGTGCGTCTATGTCTTTCTGCTAACTTGTGGTTTCTTTCGCCTTTTTACTGTTTTCTTCTCTTTTGTAATTCGTTGTTGCAGAGTATGGGTCATTTCCTTTTGTGTATACTTACCCTTTGCTTCCACTTAGTTTTCCTCCACCTATCTCTTCGCTCGTTCCTATCTGTCCTCATCTTCTATACTTCTTCTGTTGCTTCTGTGGATCTCTCTGTTATTCCTCTTTTGGGTTCTTATTGTTATATCACATTCAGGTATTGGATCATTGCTTCTGTTGTATAAGAAAGGGGGATATGTAGTATCCTGTCCATGTTAATGTTATGCCACTTTCACCTCCTGCTCAGTCAGTGTGTTTGTGCTGTGTGCTGCATGGAATGTTGGAGTGATGATGCGCTTCAGAATGTTGGGAGCCTGTGAGGTGAAGTGACAGTTGAGAATGGGCTGAGCAGCAGGCAGGCTGCTCCTGGTGGGGCTGCTCTTCAGAACCTGTAACCTTCTTTAATAAACCTACTTGAACTACATCCTACCTGCGTGGACCTCATTACTATACAGTGGTTAGGCGAAGCACCTGATTACGAGCTAAACTTGTGTCTGGCAAGCTTTTTTGGGCGTTTCCACAGTGATGACTTTAAAAATAGGCATCGCAATGAGAACTCCAAAAACAGTTCCTGCACGGCAGGGACTCAAAACCTCTTGCCGTGAAGGAACTGGTGTGCATGCACATAGTGGGAACAAGTTGTGCCCCCCCCTGTGTGCATACACAGGGCGTGAGGCACAAGGGAATCCTGTAGGGCCCCCTTTGTTTCCTCTGCGCCAGGATTTTCATGGAGTAGCAACCGCCATGAAAACCCTGGCGGGGAGGAAACCCATATGTATATTGCATCCTCTGTACCGCCGCGCCACCTCCAGGGAACGGCGGTTCCCTGGCGGCGGCGGTCCCATGGCGGTCCCACCGCCCAAGTCGTAATTGGGCAGTCGGGAGGCTGCCACTGCCGCGCCACCACGAGTCTGGTTGTCTTCGGACCGCCAGACTCGTAATCAGGCCCATAATATTTACCGAAGTATCCCCAGTACTGAGATATGGAACTAGGACTGATAGAGTAATGATGCACCAGGTAACTACCAGAATCTGCATTTACCAACTGTGGTACTCACATCCAGGTGCGGATAACAGAGAAATTGTAACAAGGCCCTCAGTACAGCTCTTCCATAAAGCCCGAGTTGATTAAAAGTAGGTCAGACTGTTAATCTGTTAAATCTTTCTTCTCTCCCTCAAGCTACTGCTTCATAACCACCCATAGACGTTAGTAAAAGGCAAAAGTACGAAATGCACGAGAATGAAGAGCTATTTCTAATCTTACGTCCTCTTGATATATATACGCTTTCTCCACATGTTTCCAACACACTCTCTGCGATGTCAAATCAACTAGAGAAGTAGCCCTCATTACGAGTGGCCTGGCTGGGGTTGTGATTATCGCACCTTTAAAAACTCCGATACCACTTAGATCTGAATTTAAAAGGTGCAATTGCAATAATTATCGCCTGTTACAAGATGTGCCCTTAAAAATGGGGCATAACGTGGATTTTGGAGCGCAAAGCACCAAAACCCGCATGAACTTGATTTACTGGGCATTTTGTCCCAATAAAATTTAGCAAGTTTTGGCACTGACCTGGGAAAAATTGTGAGGAATATGGTACTTACTATAAAACTTGCAATTCAGTCACAGTGCAAACACTTTGCACAAAGATCTGAAAAGAACAGACCTCTCATTATGACGGACAGTGTGTCTGTTTTAAAGGGGAGCTGAAGGAATGCATCAAAAATTGTTACCTCGAACATAAGTAAGTAAAATGCGTACGTGCGAAAAGAAAGACTACCGAAAACAATGGGCGTCTTTTACAGTTCAGAGTAGAATTCCTAGCCAGCGAAACTCTTGGTTAAAACGCCTCATTTATAGGCAAAGGAAGACAGATTTTTGACAACAGAGCCTGAAATAGCTCGAGGCATGACAGACCCAGGGTTGGAAAACAAACAATGGCCCACAAGGAGAAAACTATGGCCCCTAGGGCTACTGTCTTTTGTTTTTACCAAACAAACTTCTTCTTTTGGATACTGTTTGTGGCAAAAAAAAGAATATCAAGCTGCCTGAGACAAAATGGCCACCCACTCAGCATTCAACTTTGCCTACATGACATTCACTGGTGGTGCACAGAGATTTCAGGCAGGGAGACAGGAGTCCTTAACTATTGTTGTTGGAGGCAAAGTCCTCTCTGCAGTCCTGGCAGACTGTCTGGCCAGCTGGCCGCCATCTTGCACCTAGCATTTCACTCTAAGCAAAGGAGAGGAGCAATTACTCATTATGTTAGGGACAGTAACTTTGATGGTCACAAAAACATTGTTTGCATATAGGAACTGGTACTTGACATAACTGTGACCCAGGCATCATCGAAGTCAATAAACAGAGAGTTTTTCACGAGTTGGCTTACACATGTGGTAAATCCCTTAGGGAAATCGACATTATATTTTCTACTTTGGTCTCACAGTCTGGGATATGTTTGCAGAGTTGTTTTCGTAGATCAGGATGATACAATTGGCAGTGGGAGAATCATGGAAATCAAACAGATTAAGGCAATGAGACATACATCACAGTAAAAGTAACAACAAGATCAACTGCCCACTCTAAACCAAGAAAAAGATCCCACGGGGAATAAGGTTTCCCTAGGAAGGAAGAATATAGCCAACAATATCAATGTGGCATTTTGCCCCCTCATCAGGTAGAAAAATTACTTTCAGTGGTACTATCTTATACCTCTGTTGTAGCCAGGTGTTTTTTTAATAAGATCCTGTCTGAATGTCTTCATCTGCGTATCATTACATTAGGAGACTGACTTGGTATCCACTGCCCAGCAGTAAAACCTGAGCCATCTGCTCCCTGAACTGAGCCCTAATAGAAGCTTACCTGGTGCAAGCACGCCCTCTGTACCAGAATGGGTAGATCCATGACAGCAGCCTAAAAGTCTGAAGAGACAAGTGGAAAATCTTGCTTTTTTTGCAAAGGATATCTGGACATGGAGAAAGTCCTATGACTCTTTTCTGGACCTGGACCATCAAGAACCAGAACGGACATGACCAAGGTAATTGCACCACCATTTGGGAGTTGTTGGGGCTGTTTCTGGACATCTTAAACCTAATGGCAAACTTTTAAGACTAAGTGCAAACAGAGAGGATAGGGTGGAGGCACCGATTTTGCTACCCCAGCCATGGCCAGCCTGAGTCAAGAGTTGTTGGCCACTGAGTGGTCATTTTTCCCCAAAGTGGCTCCTGTCTCTATGGGGCTAAAACCAGGGTGATGGTAGGTTCACCATGTCAGTAACAGCCCCTTTAACCCTACTCCCACTGGCGTTGTGTGCGCACATAGGTTTCCCAAACAGTGGAAGTCAAAAACTGATCTGCAATAAGGAAATCCATGTTCTTCTAATCTCCTACTAAAGCTGGGGAATCAAGAGGTTCGGGACAATTTGTGTACATATCCCAATACTGCCCAGTTCTGCATTATCCCAAAATCTCAAAAAGGAGGATGTATAACTTCTCGGCATTCGATGACTAGAACTTCTAGATATCTAGAGTGCTTCATTGGGGCCCCATTTGGGTGGTGGGGTGCAAGGACTGAGGGAATGGGTATTTGATTTAATGAAGAGGTGGAAGGACAGGGATTAGATTAATTCCAGTGAGAAAAGTGTCTAACTTGAATCTCTCCCCAGCCTGCCGTGAGGAAACATAAGTATTCAGGAAACAATTCTGTTCAAGGAATCTCTAAAACCTACATGTGAGGCGTTCTGCATTTTGGTGGCTGGGATATTTTCTAGTAGGGCAAAGGCATGAACAGCTTGGCATACGCTATGCACAGATACACTCAAATCTCTGAGAGGGTGCAAGATCAATTTGATTTCATTAATTGTGAAACCAAACTAAGTTAATGTCCACCATAAAGTAAAAGTTTACCAGAGCTACATGATATGTTGTGGCTCGTATGGACCAGCTGACTAATTAAAGATACACTGTTGCGTCAGTCAATATTTTGGTAAACAGTCTTGGGGGCATATTCCATCCAGAGAAGAGACTCGTTCAATAATAGTGTTAGCCTCACAGCAAGTCTGTGAAACCTCTTCCTGACCTGTTTTTTTTTAAATAAATCATTGTTTAGAGACGGTGAGTAACAATAATCTCCAGGTTGTACATTGGGCTAAGATTACCAATTTGCAGCTTTCCAGGCACAGTATAGTTTTTTTTGTATGTTGTAGAATGGACTGAATATCAGCCTTTTAATTTCACAGCGTATGAAGTCTGAACATTTGGTATTTAATTTAGGAGTGGATTAGAAAAGCTAGTCTAGATATGGAGTGGTGGAACAGATGTTTGTTCAGTGGGTCAAGATTTTACCCACTATCAAAAGAGTTAAGAAACTCCATGTGTGACCATGCCTAAAAGAGGCCACTTTAGCACAACTGGCCACGGGATTTCAGTGCATGTTCACAGTGTTGGACGCAACCAAATACCCTTAGCGATAGGCTGAGTAGGAGCATTGACTGCAAAAGAGAATGGTTTTCCCGCTGAATGAGAAAGGGAGAGAATTGGCTGAATTGCTAACCTGATTCAGTATCCAATTGGCTGACATATGATGTGCAGGTTGAATTCTGACATGTGTAGTAATTACGCATGTGACTGGCATAGATGTTTTAAGTAGCCTGGAGAATAATTTGTCAGACTGACTGATGATGTAAGAATAAATGAGTCAGTCAGCTTTGAAGAAGTTGGGATTTGTCCGTTATGTTCAGTAATTATTGTTTAATGAAGAAATCTTAGAACAGGAAAAGGCTTAACTTTGGCCACGAGCAATAGGGGGATCTTTGTTTAGGAAATAATCAAATGCTTCTTCGGAAAACGTAAAGTAGTCCGCTTCCAGACAAATGTGCATTGGAAAGGGTCCCAAAGAAAGGCACCATGAAAGAGTATCCATCAGTGCGCCCAGATTAAACTAAAATACTGTTAGCAGACCTAGGGAATCAAGAATGAAGAGATTGATTGAGGGATACTTGGCAAATTCTTTCCTGATCGAAGAAGTTCTTGTATTACAGAATGCCTTCTATGAAACACAAAGTGCCATAAACAGAATTCAATTACACGCAGAGAAAGCTAATATAAAGATTACAACAAGGTAAAATATGCTCATACTTTCCAATGTTTACCAGAGTTCTAGCTGAAGCATTTTTAACTCATGCATGGAATGGTGGACTTGCAATGGATAGTCAAATAAACAGTTTTTCATCATCTAAAGGAGAAAAGATAAAGCATTGACCAGGGTCCACCAGAGAGTAAACAATAAAAGGCCAAGGAGTCCAATGACAAGTTAGAGTAAATGATAGGCCAACTTTCCTACAGGCAGGTTTGTATTGACCAGGAGACCAATAAGTGGTCTGCTCCAGAGGGGGAACCCATAGGTGTTCAGATTAATCTATGTAATTTTTCATATACCCAGCTTTTTGTATGAATTTCTTTTTATATCTGCTTAAGGCACCCTAAAGCCTTAGCATTAGTGAACATTTACATGCATTTTAAATGCACTACCATTTGGTTATGCCGCGTTGTACAATGCACATTTAAGCATAACTGCTCTACTAAGCATAACCTCATTCGGATGTTGGTACAACAAGGCGAGAATTGCAGCTTTAGTGGAGTCAGCCTTTTAACCCTAGCTTGTTGTATCCCTTCTACAAGGTTTTCTCGCCTTCTTCCCAGGAGCACAGCCACGCACCTGGTCATTATTGTCTATCTTTAGCTTCGTTTTATCATGTGACCTTTTCTAAGCTTATATATAAATATATATATATATATAAATGTTGCGCTGAAATATGGAATTTAGCATCTTAAGCTCCAACTGATCAGAGGGTGGAGCGCTAGTTTGTTGACATGGCAGTCTGCACTTCGAATATTTTTTATGCTTGGTCGTTTTTTTTTTAAACGTGTTAGACTTCGATGAGCTTTCCTGGGTGTCTGTTCTTTTCACAATAGCGAAGAGCAAAATCACAGTGATGAGGTGGCAAAGGACTAAAGTAATTGACATATAGGTGTAAAAAATTTGCCAGATCTTGCTTTACTGGTAAATAAAGATTGGTGTACATCGTTTCAGGTGTAGGCTTCTGTTCGTACATTCGGTTGCCCCGCAGGACCAATGCAATAGTTCTAAGTATCAGAGGCAGGTGGGGGCACAGAGAAATTTGGGAATTCTTACACATTCAATATTAATTCAGCCATCAGGAACCAACGACGTTCCTCGTTCCTATACTGGGATCTCAGAGTAATACAAAGAATCCAGATTGGCAGACACCACTGCTGACGAGAGGGTTGATGTGCTGACCATGGCCACATACTGAGCACCAAATCATGTGGGCCCTCATTACAATCTGGCCCCGATTTGGCCTGGTTTGTGATACTTTACTTGATCGCACTTATAAATTCCCAAAATAAGGTGTTTGGAATTTACCAGATGCCATATTTATGACCAATTATGAGCTTTGCCCATGGAACGGTGCTGAGCGTGCAGATGGTGGTGCTTATAACACCAAAATTCACATGTCCTGATAAATACCGGGCATTTTCTCTCTTTAAATTCCAGCAGGTTTGACCTGCCAAAAGTGAAAGCGGATGCATTTTTTTTATTGAATTCAGTATGTATGTACCCTGTGTGATAAAAAAAAAATGAAAGTTCATTATTCAATAATAACGGCCCACTCGAAATGAGGGCTATTATTTTTACACGACTCTAAGCACAGAATGCCTTCAATCATGCAAGTGCCTTAAAGCCCAGGGGATACTTGAGCCTCCACAACAGTGTCATTTAAAAGGAACCCAGAGATACAGGTTAATGCTCTTTGTCCTCCACTAGGTTCAGTTGTTTTCCCGAGTGTGCACGAGACAGCGTGGAGAAGATGGCATTGAGGCAACTAAAAAGTTTGGGCAACCAAACGCTAGAGAGTGGGTACATTTTTTGCTGCTTTTTAACAAGCAAATTTTTGCCCCTAGATATACACTGACTGCAGGTGTCTGTCATTGGCGTGAGTGCATGGATCATTACTGCATTCACTGCCTCCTCTCCTAGTTTTCAACTACCTCTTCTCTTAACTTCCAGCCCACTCCTTTCAACTTGATAAAAATGCATTAGGCCTGCTTGGTAACTGCAGTGTGGTCACAATTCATGGGAAGACTGTGGTGAATGCCATGTGACCCAATGATTCTTGTTGAAATGATAAAATGTATTTGTATAGCGCATGTTCACCCCTTAAGGCGTCTTGCTGCTGAATTACAGACTTTATTGTAATTCAACTCAGTGGTACTCATAGCATCGACCTTTGTAGGATGAAAGGCTGCATGAACCCCCCTCCCCCCAAAACTCCAGGATTTGAACCTGTGACAGTGAGGTGAAACGCAGACTCAGACTCCTGGAGTGGATGCATTAGCCTACTGAGCCACCACACAAGGCTTTGTAAAATTAGAAAATACTATGTCGCCCATAAGGAAATTATTTCATAAAATTGCAAACCTGAAGAAAGCAAAAAGAAAGATACTTTAGCACCAAATTTGAGCCCAGCACATGGCTGGTCACCAGAGGAGATGTATGCAAATAAGCTTTTACCCTGCATCAGGCATTTTGCCTGTTGCAGAAATTACTGGGTCACCCTCAGCTAAAACAAGAGTATAGTTTTGTAAATCACCTCCAATGTGGTTCTAGAGTTGGTATCTCCACTGTCTGGCCTCTGATGGGCCTGGGCCAGATATGCCCCGGTGGCCTATCACGTTTCCTTAGGACCGGCTGCGTGGCCCAGTGTTGCAGTAGCATCAGCCTGACAGTGGTGGCATCTTGCAGTACATCAAAGTGCTGCTTTAAGCCTGTCTGCCTGGGTACAATCATACCAACATGTGCCATTATGGGTGGGGCTGTTGCTCTTCTGCACTAGTTCTCTTCACATAATATCTGACTGTGCAATGGCATGCAGCCATGTGTAAAGGCATGCCTGTGTGCCCAGGACACACTGTGACCATTACATTCTGCATGATAGGGTAATGAATAGATACTCTGAGGGTCAAAACATTCAAAACTGATGTATAAGCCACAAAGTCATGTGATAGCAGGTGTCGCCCATCCTCCTCTAGACTGTCAGGTCATAGGCAACGCATGTTACATCACCACCCAAAAAGAGACTAACAGGAAAAGTAATGACTGAAAATAAAATCCAACATAAAATATTTGGCTACTGCGATGTAACTTAGTTTATTGTATAAAATAAGAGTAGAGTGTTTTGAAACACCGAGGTAAGCAAGACAATAGCAAAAAAAAACACAGCAACCTATTAAAGATTTACTTACCACCGCCTCCCATGCCTGCCCCTTACACCCTCTCTAAATCCGAGCCCCAGGGTATTACTCTATACAAGGTAATGGGTGCATCATTAGTTCTCTCAGAGGTGGTGGGCACTGACCCTTTGAATTTTTGTTTCAGGTGTACTATTTTGATGTAGCTACACTTGAGCCCAGGAGTCAGTCTGTTACACCCGGCGCTAGTGCGCCAGCAGGAGGAAGCGCAGTGTCCCAAGGCCTACCTGGGCTCCCTGGGGTCGTCATCCACGGGCACGCCACTCTGCATCTGAAGGCAGGTCTGACCCTCGGTGCGCTGCAATCCGTCTCCGTCAGCCTGCTAGGACGCCACATGCCCGGGGCCTGTGCCGGAGAATGAGGCCTTGCGCTGCGTGCTCGGCCGTCCCGGGGACGCGCCTGAGTCAGCAGCGGCCACGCTGGACTTTTCTATGGGACTATTCAAGCTTCCCGTGGACATGACCTGTCGAGCTGCTGAGGTCAGGCAGGCCTCTTCCACCTTTTGCTGACACGCACACAAACTGCCCACTCACTACTACAACCAATTATGCGTACTTTACCCACAAAGGGCGCCGAGACCATGAATGGAGCTCTTGATAAGTTGCAGGGCTCGGTTGCATCAGTTCCCTGTTTGACAGAGCACTGACAGATTTACTCTCTGACCCCGTGCACACCACCCATAGCTTCTGCTTCCACCTAAACTGAATTTTCACTCAAAACTTGCGCACATAACCTCTTGTTTGTTCAAAGAAAAACAATATACGAGATAACAGCTGGGCTAATCCAGCGCACGCGCACTCACGCAAAAAATGTGGACCTTTCAATTAGAAAGCAGAGCAAAACACACACGCAGGCTTACAAAAAGGGATCTCTTTTTTCACATATAAACATATCATAAAACAACATCTCCCCTGTGGGCACACAGACTTCTTCGCCACACACAAAGATAGAGTAGATTTATTCATTTAAAGACACACCTAATGTTATGTTCATCAGCTTAAGGTCATGGCTCTCAATTTGCACGATTTACCGCAAGTGTTAAATTCCTAAACACAATGCAGGCTTCCTCGAGCTAGAGCCCGTTTGATGTTGCAATGGCCATTGAATCAAACATTGCAGCACCACAAAAGCATTCTTAGAAATGCATAATGGGATTGCTAAATGTTACGTTGAGGTGAACCATGCAGCGACAGGTAAAATAGTTTTATTCACATTGGGCATGATTTTGAACCGCCATCGCAGAGGGAGTGGGAGCACCCGACAAGTAGTCAGGGGTACCATACGCCAGATTTTGATGCGACCGCCGTGCAGGAGGTCAGAAACATCCCTTTTTCTATTGCTACTTGTGCTGCAGCACAAGCCGCAATAGGAAAAGGGATACGTCAAACATCCATGCACCATGTGCTAGGCACCATGTAGGGCCTGGCACATGGTGCATGGATGTTTGGGGGGGCACCACTTGTGCCCCCCAGGCCGCATTGTGATGGCCTACGGGAGCCCTGCTAGGGGTCCCCAAAGTCAGTTTCCGACAGCAGACCACCATGAAAAGGCTGCTGGAAACTGACATCCTAATCCCTACTCGGTGCCTCTGTAGGCACCGCCTTCATTGTAGGGATTAGGCTCCGACTGCCGCCCCAATGGGCTCCTGGTGCCTGACTGAGGCAGCAGACTTTCTCCCCGCCCGCTGCGCTTTGACCGCCGGTATTATAATCCGTCGGTCTGACCACTGCCCTAGATGTTGGGCGGACCGACACCGACAGCCTGTCAGTGGTGGTCCACCTGACATTGCAATCGGGCCCATTATGTCTACATCAAGATAAAGGTTACATAGGACGCAAGTGCAGACCCAGGAGGCACCCCCGCCAGGAGCAGAAGTAGTCCACCCCTGGAATAAGCTTTTCCCAGTGGAAGATGTGGAGCACACACTGTACAGTTCATACGCATCACAAATTATCAACACTGACATCACTCATGAAGGCAAAGGCAAAGCACAAGGGAGACAAGACCTAACACATTCTTACCTATGACATTGCCTGGCACCTTTAGGAAGGAATGCAGTTGGGTGGGTAACGCTTGGTAGAGACGGCTCATATCCACACAACTACTCTCTAAGCCAATCAGCTTGAAGCCCCTTATTATCTACTGTCATGAAGGAAGCTTGGCTCACTGAAGTCAATTTGCTATCTCAGAAACATGGGAGCTCTCCGAATAAGACAGAGAAAGGAAACGGGTAACTCTCATAATATGAGCCATCCCAGGGGCTATATTTACAAAAGCTTATATTTAGGTTAACTGCATCAACCTTCCATTCCTGGCCTCGAGCACTTCTCATGTCAACTCCTGCCTTCTATCTATTCTCCCTTCATTTGTCAGTTGTCTCACAGCCACTTAAACATCAGCATCAGCTCCAACGACGAGATCAGCTCTGAATGACCTTGAAACATTCTGCAAAACAAACACAAATATACACCACAATCAGGCAGACACTTAAACAGAGAAACCTAGAGGAAATGCAACTCCTGACCCGTAAACAAATGTGGTGGTGAATTCTGTCTAGTCAACAGAACACTGACCCGCTATGTGAACCAGAATTACTTCTGCTGAAATGAGTCCTTGCTGTCCGTGCACTTACTGTCCCCTTCACAGGTGCTGCACTACATCTAAATTGAGTGCTAGCAGCAAGACGAATGAGCCGTAGGTAATGTAACAAAACTGCCAAAGTTGACACAGCGTCTAGTAGCAATACTATTGTTACTGGCAAATAGGGAGAAAGCCCTACAGTGGATGAAGGACCCTCTCCCACATGTGAAGCTGGCTCAGTAGCACAGCTATATGTAATACAAGATCAGAACTATTCACAATGAAACCTCTTCAGTCCAGTCCCAAAGACATATGGGTCCTGCTGAGGTCATACCTTGCTCAACTACAAAGCGAAGAATCAGACAACTGCACTACCTTCTCTCGTTAGTGCAGCAGGTCCCTGATACACTAATGTTACTGCCTGTGACAGATGGTCTGCTGTGTTATAGCAGAATTGATATATGTATACAGGATTTTCTCTTCAGCTGGCCCGATGCAATGGATATAGCGGGCGATGTTTGATAATTGATGATGTACTGTGATATCGATCTATAATGGTTTGCTTTTTCAGTGACTGATTAGATGTTACTCATTGTATGATGCTTACTGATTCATAAAAAAATACACTTAAGAAAGGAATGTCTAGAGCCAGGGGTCAGAGTGGGACATAAAATAGGCCCGGTAATCAAAATAAAAGTGGCCCCGTTAGTGAATCCAATAGCTAAAAATGTGACCCACATTTGCAAATTGCTGCAGATTTTAAGACAAACTGTAAAGTTATTTTGCAAGGTATGGAAGACTGCATGCATTTGTGCTTGCTGCATGCAATGTTTGTGGCAATATCAGGGAACACAACAGTAAAAGCAGCCCACCAGACCAGAAAACAGGCCTAAAATTAACCAAAAAACAGCCCACACACTGATCTGTCAGACAAGGCCATTGGGCACTGCCTGATAGCCCTATAGGCCAGTCCAACCCTGTCTAGAGCCACTCAAAGGCTGTTGCTGTGACCGTAGACCAATGCTTAATTTGAGCCGGTGTTTTCCGGTGTTCGGCACCGGCACTTAATTGCCAACACCGGCACGTATGACAGCTGCCACATGGTGGCACTGTGTGTGTATTTCAAAAATGAGCAGAACAACAGTTGTTTATTAATTCAATATACATTAAAACAACTAATACCTGCCACTCAAGCCATTCTTATAGCTTTTGGGGCCTCGAACAGTCAGAACTGTCACACGTGTAGCGGTGTGATGGTTAATAGTTGTGTAAGTACTGTCATTGCAGCAGTGGCAATGTGTGTTGCCAGCTGCGGTGGCTTCCTGAAGAGGGCCCTGGAACTAATTCTTTTTTTTTTACAAATTAAGCACTGCGGCGTAAACCCCTCTTCCAGGTGGCCCAACAAAGTTCTTGACTCTGACTGCGTCATACAATCAATCAATCAATCAATCAATCAATCAATCAATCAGGGGTTGTAAAGCGCACTACTCACCCGTGAGGGTCTCAAGGCGCTGGGGGAAGGGGGGGGAGGAGCTGCTCCGGATCAGTCGAAGAGCCAGGTGTTGAGGTCCTTCCTGAACGTGTGTAGGGTCGGGGAGAGTCTGATGTTTACAGGGAGCTCGTTCCAGGTCTTGGCTGCGATGTAGGAGAAGGCTCTCCCGCCGGTTCTGTTTCTGCGGATGCCGGGGACCTTTGCCAGGGCGAGGTCGGCGGAGCGGAGGTTCCTCTTGGGTACGTGTAAGGATACTCTGTCATTGAGGTATTTGGGTCCGATGTTGTTGAGGGATTTGTAGGCGTGGGTGAGGAGTTTGAAGGTGACCCTCTTCTCGACGGGAGCCAGTGGAGGCCTTGTAGGTGTTGGGTCATGTGCTCGTGACGCGGTGTCCCGAGGACGAGTCTGGCTGCGGCGTTCTGGATGGTTTGGAGTTTGTGTAGAAGAGTTCTGTTGATTCCGGCGTAGAGGGCGTTGCCGTAGTCCAGTCTGCTGGTTATGAATGCGTGGGTGACAGTCTTTCTGCATTCGGGGGGGATCCATTTGAAGGTCTTACGGAGGATGCGAAGGCAGTTGAAACTGGTGGAGGCGACGGCATTGATCTGGCGGTTCATGGAGAGGGAGGAGTCAAGGATGATTCCGAGGTTCCGAGCGTGGTCTGTCGGGGATGGTGGGTTCCCGAGGGCGGAGGGCCACCAGGTGTTGTCCCAGGCGTAGGTGCAGGGTCAGAGGATAAGGACCTCGGTCTTCTCTGAGTTGAGCTTCAAGCAGCTGTCCTTCAGCCAGGCTGCCACGTTCTTCATTCCTTCCTGGAAGCAGAGTCTGGTGTCTTCGGGATTCTTCGTGAGTGAGAGGATGAGCTGGGTGTCGTCGGCGTAGGATACGATGCTGAGCCCATGCTGTCTGACGATGGCGGCCATGTAGATGTTGAAGAGTGTCGGGCTGAGCGATGATCCTTTGGGTACTCCGCAGTTGATGTCAGTGGGTTCAGGGAGGAAGGGAGGGAGTCTGATCCTCTGGGTTCTGCCGGAGAGGAAGGATTGGATCCAGTCGAGGGCGGCTCCTTGTATCCCAGCGTTGTGGAGTCTGGCTGCGAGCGTGCGATGCGAGACGGTGTCGAAGGCTGCGGAGAGGTCTAGAAGGATGAGGGCCGCAGTGTGTCCCTGGTCTAGTAGCATGCAGATGTCATCAGTGGCGGCGAGGAGGGCGGTCTCGGTGCTGTGGTTGCTGCGGAAACCAGACTGGGAGGTGTCTAGGATGGAGTTCTCTTCGATGAAGGCGGTCAGCTGGGCGTTCACGAGTCTCTCAGTGACTTTGGCTGCGAAGGGGAGGAGAGAGATGGGCTGGTAGTTTTTCAGGTCCGTTGGGTCGGCCGTGGGTTTCTTGAGGAGGGGTATTACCTCCGCCCGTTTCCAGTCGTCAGGGCAGGTGCCGGCTCTGATCGTCCATCCTAGTTTGGGTGCGAAGGCAGCGGCGGCCCTGTGGAAGATGTGGGGTGGGCAGGAGTCTGTTGGGGCTCTGAGTAGCGGAGTTAGGCATTCCTGCTCCCTGCACCTTGAATGAAAAGAGGCGCTACACATCAGCCAGAGTAGACTGGGGGACAGTGGGACTGAACTCGGATTCTCCATCGGGCACGAGACGTGATATTCCAGAGCCTTGATGCTGCTGGAGCATCTCTCTTCCTTTTGATATGTATGAACTAATAATAAATAATAAGGAGAAATTGATAATGAATCCTACAACGTGTATGAAGGACTGACTACCGACCCTTCCAGCTTGATAGAACAATTTTAAGCAGAGTTTTATTCATTGTATGTCCAGAGGCAGAGCGCACATTCTACTCGTAAAAGAAGTCTACTGTTCTTCTTCCCGAAAAATTGCAGAAGCTTTTATTTACAAATAAACAAGTGATATTCTTTCCGAAAATTCCGGCCCCCAAGAACTAAAGACATCGAAAACGCCTATCCACTTTCCTGACCTCAAACAAAGCAAGTGAAAACGTGCCAGGGTTTTATTAGTTTTGAGGGAGTATATTTAAACTTTGGCAGGGGAAAAGCTAGCATATTTACCGCAAGGCTTAGCAATCACTTCCTGGGCACAGAGTGCAACTTAATGATGACACCGTGTCATGGTTCCATGAAGGAGGCTTCGAATTAAGGACTGTGCGAGACTGACACAGGCCGAGTGAGAGGAAAGGGAAGCAGCAAAGGAGCAGGCAGGGCACATGGACTGTCTCCTTCTTGAGACCAACCCGGTATCACTCTCCACCGACATTTTAATGCATTCACTCTAACGCCTGGAGAAAGCCTGCCCACCAGCACAATGGAATGTTGGACCAGGAACCGAACCCGATAGAAGTTTCTGGTTTCCCAAATCTACGCATAAGCCTGGGACTTCAAGAGAAGTCCTGATGATGCGACCTGCCATTTGCACGGAGAGAGGAGAGATCTTGACTCTGAGGCCCAGCTAATGGAGGCACATGTGGATTGCCCTCCTCCCAGAACCGTCTGAAGGATCTTTGTAACCTTTACCGTTTTGAAGATGTTGCAGTACTAAAGAGGAGACTCGGCACCAATCCGGCATTTTATATCCTACTTGGAAATAGTGGTCCAAGTGGGAGCCTCAGGTCGCACGAGTATCACCCCCATACTCCTCTCCCGGTCACCTAAAGCGTTTGATCAAAACCCGCCATTCTTGAAACATGGGCCCTTAATGTTTGTTACCCTGAGGAAGCTACTGTGGGTGCCAGCAAACCCACAGCACTAGTACTTGACTCCTATTGGATGGTACCCCAGCGGCCATCACTCTCCAATGCCAGATTTTCCTATAAGACATTATAACTCTCAATCAGTGTCAGTTTTTTGACACTATACACACTCAATTTTCTGTTAGCGAGAATCCCCATTCACTTTTATGGGATGAGTTATTTTGTGTTAAAATACTGTTGTGCTTCAAGCCATTTTTGGTATGGCCTCAGCAGCCTAAACAAATACTTAACTAAGCTGTCCCCACTAATCCCTGTTCTGCTAAGAACCTCTGATAAAAGACAGTACTTGAGAAGCAAGGCAACTCCCACACCTACGCTTACACGGTCACACCAGCCTTACAAGCGCTTCATTGGCAGCCTGTTGCCAAACGATCCTCCTTCAAGGCACTCTGCCCTGTCCACAAAGCCACAGAGGGCACGAGGCCAACCGTCATTCAATTAAAAGCTAAAGGATAGCTTCACATTACGTCCCTTTATTCTACAATGGAGACATCTTTAAAGGACACTATACTTCATTGTTACCCTCGTCTTTCCAGATAGGCAGCAATATTGTGGAATTCCCTCCCAACAAAAGACAACAAACATTCAACAAAGCTCAGAACTCAGGAAGGCCATAAACGATTCCCCTTTCCCCAAAAGACGATACAGAATTGCATTGACCAGGACCCATCTCTCACACAGGGAGTTTATGGACATCAGATGTCTCAAGACCAATCCCACCCAAGAATCAGCATCAAACCTACCCTGCAAAGACCATTGGTACAATCACATGCGCAACTGTCTCTCACTCTGCTTCCATCTGCACCATGGATAATTGCAGCTAAACAATCACCTGCCACATGAAAAGAATAAGCCACTACACATCACGCATGACACCTAAGTACTACCTACACAGGTCACACACACATCTCACACCCTTCCAATCAGATACAACAATAAGATAAAGCTTGAATGGCCTATCCATCGCTCTTCTTCGCTGCACTACTCTATGAAGTGCTGTGACAGGACAGGATAAAAGCACCGCTTTGGTCATCATGTACAGCACCAAAACACTTTCCACATAAGCCACAGTGTTTTTTTAGAAATTGGGAGAATCTTGCATCCATCTCAAGCACAATCTACGGCGTAGTGTGCTACCCCATAAGCCAAAGCGCATCTGTACCTTATAACGAGTATGAAACACTATATAAACATTAACTACAATACAATACAAAATGTATTTTAGCAAAAGTAAGCATTGTAACAGTCTATCTTGCACGTTCACTTCCATGAACGGTGGACTGTAAACAAACCCATAGTAAGAGAACTGAGAACCAAGTGTTTCCAAAGCCCACCAAGATCTCCTATACTATAGGATAACTTGCCCAGAGGCCCCATTGTTGCTGTAACTGTAGTACCTACCACATGAGGGTCGTAAATGCATGTGGGCCATAGGTCAGTCTTTTTGTGTTGCTTACAATTTTAATAGCCCCACATTTTCTATACATCTAATTAAGACCAGTTGGATTCCACTATAAGACCTTTATGTTTTTTTACGACAAACAGCACGAAAGTCAACAGAAGAGCTCCATAGTTGACACAGATGAAGAAAGAATGAAGAAGTTTGTTTAAAGAAATATAAAAAAACAAGGGTGAGCCCAATCTGTTATACCAGGAACCTAGGGCAATTCAATATATCAGAAAAACAATGGTTCACTGTAGTTTCATTTTTGTAACAAGAACATTTAGTTTCTTGTGGATGACAGCGCATTCAACGTGTGAGTATCCAAATCACATTAACATATTTATGCACAATATGTAATCATCTAGTGATCTTCAATAAAAAGATTCAAAACCCAACCATTATCACAAAGATAATACAATTTCTTTTTCAGAATCACAATGGTTATGAATGATCCAGTACTTACATGTGAAAAAGGTGTAAGTGAGAGTAATAAGTAAAAGAAAAGTGCATCACAAACAAGAATAAAAAGACGTATGACTCTTGACCGCTTCAATTATTTCTAGGCTTGGGTGCAGTAGGTGGGGTCTATAGACGCCTATTCTAGGTTTGCGGTCAGTAGGTGGGGTCCAAAAACCCCACCTACTGAACCAAAGCCTAGAAGTAATTGAAGGAGTCAAGATTCATACCTCACACATATGTGGAAGAAGTGGGTACAATTCTGCTACTCCTGCCCAAAATAAATCCCTGATATCGCCTCCAAAAGTGAAACTGAAGTGGTCCAAAAAAGCGTGCAGGGTCTAAAAACATGGCCTCTCACGCATACTGTGAAAAACGACATATTTTCCAAGGGTTCTGCAACAATTGCTGACAGTTTAGCCCAAGATTCAGCAAAATCTTTTAGCCACTCACCAAACAGAGCAAGGCTTAAGCAATGACAAAGAAAAACAAACAGTACACTACTCCAAAACCCCAAACCTACCATGACATTTGAATATGTTTAAGATCAAGTGGCCGAATACCACTCACCCTCCCACGACATAAGTAATTAACCGCACCAGTTCAAGCATTCACTGACCTCAGTCAGACCTCCCACCCCTTGCAGGGGTCGGGGTCTGTGCTGTATAAAAGAAAGGCGAAAGGGTCAAGACCTGTTGCCTTTACCAACTAAATTCTTTATGGGGCAGGACAAAATGATGCAGGGCACAAACTGGAATTTCTAGCTGTTAAGTGTGCTGTCACCAAAAGGTTTAAGGATTCCTTGTGCAACCCAACATTCACTGTAAAGCCAGGTAATAATACCTTAACCTATGTTAAGATGTCAGCCATGCTGAATGCAAAAGGCCAGTGATTCCCTTGCTACCTAGAGCCGTACCACCCTCGAAAGATCAATATTGTAGCTGTTCTGATGGCTGCATTGTAATAAGCCTGAACTTGCCCTTTACAGAGACATAGAAGCCCAGCCAGCCATGTAGTGGTAAAAAAACACCATTGAGCTTCTTGGCGCTGGTCTGATCGCCGTTCCAATGGCATAAGCCAACATCACCAACTCCGGTCCCTTCCTTGGAAGCAGCATGAGGAGATCAAAGCAGTTACTCAGATTCATGTATCTTCCTCTTGGATTGTGACAAGTTGGCTGGGCAGAGAGAAAAGCTCAGATTCCACTCTTCCAAGGATAACAAAAACTGGTGTTCCTGAAGAATACTGTAACATGGTTTGGAAGTCCGTGCATGATGACTAAGGGATCTGGACTCCAGCTTCAACGGGTCTGAAGCTGGATCAAATGGCCATGACTGGGCACGGATGTAGAGTAGCACATGAAAAACTCTCCGCATGAAAGCAGCAGAGGTGAGTGATCTTTCAAGTTCTAGGCCCATCCATCATTTCTGCAAGGACTTCCTGACTCTTCTGCCAGATTCCTCCCCTATTATTATTAACACATCTTTCCACCCAGTAAACCAGGTATGCACATGCCTAACCTTGCAAGGTCAACATACACCTACTGTTGCAAAAGTGCTCTTAGAGTAGTTTTTGGTCGCTTTAACTGACTAGCATGACTGCATTCATATCAAGGTAAAAACTCTGAAATTAAATAGATCAGGGCTATAATACAACTGATAGGATGAGGAAAATCACAACAACCCTTTATCATCAGGCAGGTGATGTGCAGACAGAATGCTTCAACAGAACTCTGCTGGACACGCTGAGCAAAAAACATAAATAAGGGATCGAGGGGACTCTCATCCGTACATCATCAGTAGCAAGAGTAAGGACTGTTCACAAGGAGAGCGGGAACTCAACCCATTAGTGTCAAGGTGTTGCATCTGCACCATATTTTTCCCATGGGACAACTAATCAATCATCATCAAAATCTTTATTCGGTTTATAAAAACAAACCATAAAAGATAAAAGCAGAAAGCATAGAAATTCATGCAAGCAATAAACTTTTCCTTAATTGGACTGCACCAGATAAAAAATTAGCCACATAAAAACAGATCTCTGCATCAGATAATAACATAAGATAAACCAGAACCAGACAAACTTGTGCAAAATGTTTTTCAGCAAACAATGGAAGTATAAAAGATTTGCAAAGCTTTTTATAAAAAGAACAAAACATTATAAAGTGCAAAGTGTCCTTGGGTGAAACGTCATCACATCTACATGGGATAAAGACAGGCGCAAATGAGCTACCATGAGGAATGGTCAACAAGTGGTGACTTAAATTCAATCTAAAACAGGTCAGTAAAAAACAATGGTGGTTCGACATCTCCAGAGTTAAATAGTGCTCTATAAAAAAGTGGTTTGCAACAGTACATATGTTTTCACAGACGTTTTATACAGAGCAACACTGTTGGCCCTGGAATCCTTGGTGTGGTTTTCCCCTGTCTTTTTGCCTCCGCCTCCTGTATTTTTGGCTGTGTGCTGGATTTCGTTTTTGCTGGTCTAGATGCTTTGGGCACTTTGCCAATCCTAATCAGTGCCAAAGTGCAAGTGCTCCCTCTGTAAATTGTGAATATGGATTGGTGTTTCCATGATTGGCTTGTTTGATTTACTACTAAGTCCCTAGTACAGTGCACTGTGTGTGCCCAGGGCCTGTAAGTCAAATGCTGCTAGTGGGCCTCCACGACTGATTGTGCCACCCACACAAGCAGCCTTTTAAAAGGGTCTCAGACCTGCCACTGCAGTGTCTGCACGCAGTTTCTACTGCCATGTCAACCTGGCAAGTACCCCCTTGCCAGGCCCTAACCTTCCCTTTTATTACATGTGAGTCACCCTTAAGGTAGGCCCAAGTTGCCCCTGTAGGCAGGGTGGGGTGTATGTGAAAGGTAGGGCATGTACTGGTGTGTGTGACATGTCCTGATAGTGAAATATAGTGTATTTCGTTTTTCACTATTGAAAGGCTATCTGTCCCATAGGATAGAATGGGAGTTTATTTATAACATCTTATAAATATAACTTCCCATTGGGACATGATAGAAAGCTGGAGTTTAGTATGCCTGAACTCAGAATATAAAAATGCATCTTTTAGTAAAGGTGATTTTTATATTGTGTGTTTGAAAATACCACTTTTAGAAAGTGGGTATTTTCTTGCTTAGCCATCCTGCGTGCCACTGCTGGTTTGTGGATTGACTGTCTGGCTTTGGAGTGACAGAGGCTGGGGATGTGCATTCACTGTAGATAGCTACTGAGGGGGATTGAGGTGTGTCCTGCCTTTCCTGGATGAGCCAAGGCTGAGCTGAATAGACCTGGGCTGCATTTAGAGTAGGGGGTGGAGATCTAATTGCACCTGAATGGGCCTGATCTGCCTTACACAATGCTGTCTCCATCTTCTGCCGGGAAACTGGACCAGAGAGAACAGAACTGGTTTTGACTGAGCACAGAGCCTCTCTGCCACCAGAGAACAAAGGAAAATGCTGTATACATATTGGGGCCCAGACCCCAGAACTTTAGAGGAACCCCTGCCAAGGAGAAGAGCTGGAGAAACTGAAGGAGAAGTACTGCCCCTTTGCTGTGTGCTGTCTGGGGTTGGTCTGCAGTCGCTGTTTTTGCCAAGGATAGGACAAAGACTTTGATGTGCATCCTGCTTGAAGAAGATCCCCAAGGGCCTGAAGTAGAGCCTGCCTCCTGTTCTGAAGTCTCAGGGACACAAAGACTTCACCACCAGCCCCCCTGAACTCCCTTTGTGGGAATTCTGACCTGCCAGGAGGTGCCTGCTCCAATCCTGGGCTTCTGGAGGTTGTTCCTATGACTGGGAGCTGAGAAAAACTGTAAGGACTGAAGAAAAACGACGCATCGCGCTTCCAGCACCCGTTTTCACACATCGCTGCCGTCCGGCCGAAGAAACCGATGCAGCGGTTGTTGTGTGGCTGTAAGAACCGACGCATCATGGGATCGTGGCTGGAGAGATCGACGCAGTACTCGTGTGCCGCCGCCACATCGAGAACTGTCACATCCCGAACCTCCACGCATCGCTCCGGGGCGGCAAGTCTGCAACAACGCCAAGGTCGCAGTAAGAAACCGACGCATCACCTCCCCGCCCAGTAAGAAACCGACGCATCACCTCCTCTTCAGTGAGGAACGGACGCATCACCTCCCCTGCGTGACAGTAAGGAACCGACACATCACATCCCCTGGAGCACAGAACCGATGCATCGCCTTCACTGCATGTAAGGAACCGACGCATCACCCTCCCTGTGGCCGTTTTTGCTTATGATTGTGACGCATCCAAGGTACTTTGTGTTGAAAGTGTTGCATCCATAGTTTACTATGGACAGAACTGTTTTTACCTTTTAAAAGTCATATTTGGATAACTGTATGTTGGATTTTTGTCATTTTGATCTTGTTTGGTTTAGATAAAGCTTACTTATTTTTCTAAACTGGTGTGGTGTCCATTTGTAGTGTTGTCACTGTATTACTTTATGTGTGCACAAATGCTTTACACACTGCCTCGGAGATAAGCCTGTCTGCTTGTGCCAAGCTACCAAGGGTGTGAGCAGGGGTTGTCTAAGGGCGTAACTCCCTTACCCTGACTAGAAGCAAGGGTCTCTACTTGGACAAAGGTGCAAACCATTGCCAACGAGAGACCCCCATTTCTAACAAACACTCTCTCCTTCTTTAGCTTTTAAACCATTAAAGGCTACTTTGGTCCAAGCAATATCACATCGGGCAATTGAATCGAGATTAAAATAAATTTTAGGCCGACCACGTTTGCTAAAAGTAGCTATAATGTTGTTTAACCATGGGATATTGGCCACTTGATCCAAGCCCAAGCAATCTTTTAAGACCAGTCGGTTAAAACTTTTCTCAGAGTGTAGCCAGACAGATAGCCAGAGAAGAAGCGGCCATAACTGTAGGGTATCCGCCAAAAACCCAAGACCAAGTTACTCATGAACAATGAAAACAGAAGTACTCTGAGGAAGGCATAAAAGTTCTCTTATAAACGCATTCTCAATTACTATAAGAGCAGAAGTATCAGCATACCCCCAGCCTATTTGGAAAGTCAAAGACAGAAGCAATGCTCCTAGTATAAGTAATGGTTCCAGCAGAAACCAAAGAGGACCACAACAAAGAAGAGTTGAATTGGACACTTAGATAAGGAAAAGATGAAACATGACTGATAATGTTATCATGTACCCTAAAGGTTCTTGACTTGGTAGACTGAGGGCCTATCGCCATGACGTGAGATTTAGAAAAGTTGATCCTTAAATCAAGCCTGTCCATGAAAATTACAAAACGATTAAGCAGACGATCCAAACCCAAAGCAGTTCTAGAAATTAGGATGGCATTGTCGGCACACAGCAGTACCGGAGTAGAATGATTGCCAATTCGAGGCATGTACATACCACCCTCAATTAACGCCTCCTCTAGGATATTAATAAAGAGGGTAAAAAGAAACAGTGCCAATATACAGCCTTGTCGAACACCTCGCTTCAGATTAAAGTGATCAGTGCATTCAGCCTGAGACATAAAACGAACAGTAGCAGACATGTTAAAATGGAGGTTACGCATAAGAGAGATTAAAATCCATTCCACCCCAAGACGAAACATAATATCCAATAGTTTGTATCCATTGACACTATCAAAAGCAGACCATAAAGGCCAGGCGCAGAGCCCCTTGTTTGGCCACTGTGTATTTATGGATAATCAAATAAAAATTAAGACATTGATCGTCAGTCCCTAAACCTGGACGAAACCCGTATTGACTATACGATAGCACAGAACCTTCACGAGCCCACATCACTAGTCTGTTGAAGACTACTCAACCAAAAATCTTAACCACAGGGCAAATCAAAGAAATTGGAAGATAACATTTAGGGTCAGCCCGGCTACTCTTTTTAAAAACAGGGACTATGAATGGGACCAGGATTTAGGAATAGAATGTTTGGTAACCGCATTGAGATAAAGAGTGATCGCAGGGGACTAGAGTGCTAGGTTTGATTTAAAAACATCTATGGGGACTCCGTCTGGGCCAGGACCCTTGTTAGAAGGAAGCACCTGAATAGCCTAGCATACCTCATCATGCGAAAAAGTAACAGGAACAGTGGTAATAACAGACGTTGAAAAATTACAAGATTTAGAAGTAAAATTAGGTCCAGCATAAATATGCTCAAAATGTTTGACCCAACGCTCAGGCGAGATAGTACAAAGCAAAACCATGTTAATTGTCGACATCAAAATAGGTCGATTAATAATCTCTCAAAACAACTATCACACTGCCTACTGACAAGAAGCAGTTCCTTCCATGCCTCCTTCCGCAAAGTTTGTTTACGCTCCTTTAATATTCTTGTGTACGAAGAACGACAGGAAGCAACCCTTTTGCGATCCCTAGGAACAGACTTCACAGCTTCCAGAAAAAGACAGTGTGCCTTAGAATAGTTTGCGTTAAACCATTTGAAAGAGTTAGAGACCGTAGAGCTAGAATTAAAAGCCAAGAGAAGAGTAATATTATTGCATACAATAGAAAATGAACTCAAATATCCAAATCAAAAGAATCACTATTCAAGCATAGCTCAGTCTCGGGGCAACAGCCTTTAAACAAATTTAAAAGAGAATTGCCACGAATCACATTCTTTCATTTAAGGTGCCGTCCCTGAGAACAAGAAACAACTTTGTAAGGGATACAGCACTTAAAAGGAACATTACGAGAGTCTGAACTGAAAAAGGACATAAGGGGATTGTGATAACTCAATGGGCACCAGACCACCTCATAATTTAACAAAGAATGGACCATAGGTGAAGAAATAAAGATATAATCGATAACACTAGCAGCACCTCTCCTAATAAGAGTGGGAACAACAGCATCAGATTGGGTCTCGGTGGTAGCAGTAGAAATAGAAACTAAATTATACTCAGCCAATAACAGGTTAATAAAATTCCTCTCGGTTGAATGCAAAAAGTGTGCGACCTCCAGAGGAGAGTCACCCAGCGCAGTGAATTGCGACAAGCATCCTTGAATACAAGCATGCACATTGAAATCACCAGCTAAAGTAATGAAACTATTCTCTAACATGGATTTAGGTAAACTATCCAGAAAGCTTTTTAGAACCTGCTTCTGACCTTGACTACCTGTCTGCAAAGAAGCATTATACAAAATAATTAACAATATACAGGGACGATTAGGGAATGTCAAAAAAAGTGCAGCTAAATTTTGAGAGCTGGTAGGTAACACTTTGATAGAACAACCTAAAGACCTAACACCACCTCCTTCCTAGAGAACCTCGCCAGCATAGGACTGAAACAATTAGTCACTGCCGCCACGCACACGATGGGACACACACTCGGCCCCGTCTTCACCGGAGGAAACAGCATCTCCTGCAGCCACACCACAGAACTCCCCTGGACATATCACCACTGCATCCACTTCTCCTTCAAGAAACCCACCGTACATAAGCAAGCCCATAGCCTCCCGCCGCAGAAGCTGGAACAAAGTCACCGAAGATCAGCTCACCTCCGCCCTCATCAGCACCCCACCACCGACTACGCAAGACGCAAACACCACAGCACGCAACCTCCACCGCTGGATCATGAACTGCGCTGACACACTGGCCCCCCCTCAAGAAAGCCCTCCGGAAGACACATCAAGAAAGCACGAGGATTCACCCCTGCACTCCAAGAATCCAGACGCTCCAGCAGACGACTCGAAAAGACATGGAGGAACAACAAAGCCCCGGAAACACGCGCCACCTACAAAGCAGCCACCACCGCACACCACCAACTCATCAAATCCACAAGGAAGAAATCCCTCCAAGACAGAATCCTCACCAACGCACACAACACCAAAGAGCTCTTCTCCATCATCAAGGAATTCGCAAAACCCTTCAGCGAAACAACAGACATCCCACCCTCCCAAGATATCTGCAACAGACTCAGCACCTTCTTCTGCCACAAGATCAAGATGATCTACGACAACTTCGACAACCAAGACCAACTCAGAGCTCCAGCTCCCCCCTCATGCAACGCCACCCAACAGACCCTGCTCAAATGGATCCTGCTCACAACAGAAAACACCTTGAAGACCATGAAAAGCATCCACTCTGGAGCACCCTCAGACCCCTGCCCACACCACATCTTCCACAGAGCTGCCTCTGCCATTGCACCAGAACTACGTCGGACGATCAACTGCTCCTTCATGACCGTCACCTTCCACGATGACTGGAAACATGCCAAAGTCAACTCCCTCCTGAAGAAACCCTCTGCTGACCTGACGGACCTCAAGAACTTCAGACCCACCTCCCTGCTTCCCTTCGCAGCCAAGATCATCGAAAAGGTGGTCAACAACCAGCTAGCAAACTTCATCAAAGCTAACAGCGTCCTGGACATCTTCTAATTCGGATTCTGAAGCAATCACAACACTGAGATCGCCCTACTCGCCACCACCAACGACATCCGCTCCCTCCTTGACCAGGGCAAAACGGCAGCCATCATCCTCCTGGACCTCTCGGCTGCATTCAATACCATCTCCCACCGCACCCTAGCCACCACACTCCACGACACCGGCATCCGCGGCAAGGCCCTCGACTGGATCCGCTCCTTCATCACCGGCAGAACTCAGCGGGTCAGACTCCCTCCCTACCTCTCGGAACCGACCGAGATCAACTGTGGAGTGCCCCAGGACTCCTCCCTCTGCCCCACCCTCTTCAACGTCTACATGGTCCCCCTTGCAACCATCGTCAGGAACCATGGGCTCAACATCGTCTCATACGCCGACGACACCCAGCTGATCCTCTCCCCCACTAACAAACCCAACATCACAAGACACAACTTCCAACAATGGATGAACGCCATCACCACCTGGATGAAGAACAGCTGTCTGAAACTCAACTCAGAAAAGACAAAAGTCCTCATCCTTGGCTCCACCCCCTCCGCATGGAATGACTCCTGGATACCCTCTGCCCTCGGAAATCCCCCCACCCCGACGGGGGAAACGGCCTTTACAACGACTCATTGACAATGAAGGACCTGAACCATGACTCCTTAACAACGACCTGAATCTGAATCACGAGTCTTTTAACCACTAATGCATTTACAACTACCTCTGGCCAGTAGATGGCATTCTTGCATTGTATACGACAGATGTATTACTATTGATAAAATGGTGGATGGGCGTATTTTATATGGTTTTGTAGAGTGGATTTTATTTTTTAACAAAATAAGTTTAGGAAAATAGTGTTTATCATGTGAAAACGTGTTTGAATTTCGTTGTAAATGCATTAAAGGTAAAGGCATACTCGCAGTAAAAAAAAATTACTTTAATATGTAAGTATTTTGGTAAGTATTAAAGGTAAGTATTACATGTCATATATATATATATATATATATATATATATATATATATATATATATATATATATATATATATATAGATGCAAGTGTATTTTTAAGGGTTTAGGGGAAGTATGGATTTTGGGTGGCAAGGGTCTTTTAGGGTTTAGGGAGGGTGTGAGTTTTTGAGTGGCAAGGGTAATTTTAGGGTTTTGGGTGGGTATGGGGTTTTGGGTGGCAAGGGTAATTTTAGGGTTTAGGGTGGGGATGGGTTGTTGGGTGGCAAGGGAAATTTTAGGGTTTAGGGTGGGTACAGGTTTTTGGGTGGCAAGGGTATTTTTAGGGTTTAGGGTGGGTATGGTTTTTGGGTGGCAAGGGTAATTTTAGGATTTAGGGTGGGTATGGGTTTTTGGGATTGCAAGGGTAATTTTAGGGTTTAGGGTGGGCATGATTTTTGGGTAGCAAGGGTAATTTTAGGATTTAGAGTGGGTATGGGTTTTTGGGTGGAAAGGGATTTTTAGGGTTTACAGTGGGTGTGGGTTTTGGGTGGCAAGGGTAATTTTAGGGTTTTGGGTGGGTATGGGATTTTGGGTGGCAAGGGTAATTTTAGGGTGGGTATTGGTTTTGGGTGGCAAGGGTAATTTTAGGGTGGGTGTGGGTTTTGGGTGACAAGGGTAATTTTAGGGTTGGTATGGGTTTTTGGGATTGCAAGGGTATTTTTAGGGTTTAGGGTGGGTGTGGGGGTTTTGGGTGGAAAGGGAATTCATAGGGTTTAGGGTGGGTATAGGTTTTTGGGGTGGAAAGGGAATTTTTAAGGTTTGGGGTGGGTGTAGGTTTTTGGGGTGGAAAGGGATTTTATAACATTAGTAGTGAGTACAGGGGTGTGTGTGTGTGTATATATATATATTAGTAATTTTGAGTTTTCATACATAAGCACATTTGCACTTTTCACTTGTTTGCACTTTGGCGTTATGAGGCAGTCAACACAATTAGACTTGGAACCTTTGGACTTGATTTTGGTTTTTAAGGACTACCGCGTATTTGCACAAGTTCAGTTTACAAGCAGCAAGTTGCACAATTTTTAGCAGGAGTTTTTCAAAGGATGCAATTTTAGATGGTGTTAATACCTTGTATTACAAATTATATGCATCTATGGAATGATTAATTGTGTTCCTCCTGTTTTTACAATGTGGCATTGAATATTTATTGTTTTATCCTGCAATATCTATTTATAGTTCAATGAAATGCTTTTTTAACTTTAAATCCACATTGATTCTGACAACTTTAAGTTATTTAACTCTGTGAGCAGTATGTTTTCTATGTCCATTTGTCATGTGACCAGGTTTTGAATTCTACACAGATGCTACGTCTCTGCCTATTATTGTTTGATCACTCCCACTATTTATTGACTTACAGGTTTGTAGTGCGTTATGTGAACAAGACAGAGTTGTTCTGTCGAAACGCGTCATGCTGGGGCACTGGCCAGGATTGACTGGTTGCTGGAGTCATGCTAATTAAATAAAGCACTTCATTCACCATTATCGCCCCCTGAGTGGTCCGTACCTGTCTGTGTGCCGTGGTGCCATTCGGGATTTGTATATATATATATTCACTGAAAAAACCATAGGTTTTAGGGACAGTTATAGTTAGTTGGACATTTCACTCGTACAAAACCTGTGAAATTCCCCCGTTATAGTTAGTTCAGCTAACTATAACTCGCGCCCGCAATGCACTGCTGATGACGTCACATATTACATCACTCATGACATGGTCAGTGACATCACTGATGACATCACTGATGACATCTCAAATGACATCACTGATGACATCATGCAGTGACTGTGTGTTTCTGTAAAGTTTAAATATTTTTAATATATATAGGAAAAGACGTATTGAAGAATGAGTGGGTGTATAAGTGTCTGTATGGATGATTTAGTAGGTGCGTGACTGACTCTATAAGTGAGTGATTTAACGTATCTTACTGAATGCATGGGTTAGTGACTAAACTGGGTGAGTGTCTGTATCCGTCTGTCTGTTGCTGTGTAAGTGGCTGCATGTGTTTGTGAATAGCTACATGAGTGTCTATATGAGTTATTGAATGGTTGTCTGAGTATCTGTATGGGTGCCTGAGTGTTTGTGTGGGAGGGGTGTGTGCGACTCTGTGCATAGATGTGTGAGTGGGTGATTCACTGGGTGGATGGTTTCAAGAGTGCATCTGCGATAGACTGTATGGGTGGGTAAGTGTGTGTAAGAGTGTGTTAGTGAGTGAATGTATGTCCCAGTGGTACAGGTGTGAGTAACTACATATGTGAAAGGCAGTATATATGTGTGTTGGAGTATATAAATAGCTATAAGCGAGAGTGAGTGATTGTGATAGTGGCTGTATGGATGAGTGTGTGCTTGTATCAGTGATTGTATAAGAGCGTAACAATGTGCTAGTATTTGTATGATTAAGTGAGCTGGTGTGTGTATAACTGTATAGATGAGTAAATGGCAGTGTGTTTAATTATTTGCATGACTGACTAGGTGTGTGAGTACCTCTATGGATGAGTGGCGGTGTTTGAGTGTCTATATAGGAGTAAGAGTGCATATGTTAGTCCTGTACTGAGTGACCATAAGTATGAGTGACTGTACGGGTGAGTGAGTGGATGTGTGTGTGTAGACCTAAGAATCAGTGAGTGGGTATGTAGTTATTGGTGTTGGAGTGTCTATGGTTTTGCGAATGGCAGTCTGTAATTTAGAGTGGGTGTATCAAAGGTTATATTAGGGTGTGAGGAGGTGCATCAGATTATCACGTGGATGATGTCATCAGTGATGTCATCACTGATGTCATTTGAGATGTCATCAGTGATGTCATCAGTGATGTCACTGACCATGTCATGAGTGATGTAATATGTGACGTCATCAGCAGTGCATTGCGGGGCGCGAGTTATAGTTAGCTGAACTAACTATAACGGGGGAATTTCACGGGTTTTGTACGAGTGAAATGTCCAACTAACTATAACTGTCCCTAAAACCTATGGTTTTTCAGTGAATTTCAAAGGTTTTTTAAATGCTAATTTCTAACTATAACGTGTCTGAAACCTATGGTTTTTTCAGTGAATTTCAAAGGTTTTTAAATGCTAATTTCTAACTATAACGTGCCTGAAACCTGTGGTTTTTCAGTGAATTTCCAAGGTTTTTTAAATGCTAATTTCTAACTATAACGCCCCTAAAACCTATGGTTTTTCAGTGAATTTCAAAGGTTTTGTAAATGACAATTTTTAAATGTATTAATTGTTATATTTATTTTTTGACACTGATTTACTACATTTTTAAAACTATTTATTTTTAGATATTTTATTTATTAAATTACATTGTAATTACATTATACATTACATTACAAAATATACTTTCTCAGAATGAATTACTTTAGTTTAAATAGTTTGCAAATAGGCAATAGAGTTTTAAGTACAGTAGTTACACTTGTTGCAATGGGCAACACAATTTCAAACACAATGCAACATTGAGCTCAATGTGAATTTCTAGTTAAATGCAATTAGTTACTTTATGGATTACTTTTCTAACCACAGGACTGGATCCTAGATTCAGTCCTGGGACATCTCCTGTAAACAGTTGAGTAAAAGCGTTTTGGTTACAGTTGTGATTTTTAAGGAATATTATTGTATTTTAAAAGTTGACACAGAAACTTTTTCACATAGAATCACCAATGTTATCCTATGGGAGGAAATTCACTTAGCAGGTAAGTAGTGTTAGCGTTACTTTTTCTTACTCAGTGTTGGATCCTGGATCCAGCACTGGTGCATCTCCTGTAAACAGTTGAAAGAATGCGTTTAAGTCATACAGGCGATTTTTAAGGAATATTTGTAGTTTGTGAAAATCGACACTTTGAAACTTTTCTGCTGAAAACCAGACAATGGATTCCTATGGAAGGAAATATAAGTTACTGGTAAGTACGGTTAGAATTACTTTTCAGGGTCAGTGCTGGGCTAAAAGATGCAGCACTGGGTTCTTTCCTGATAACAGGTGAGTAAATCGGAATTCGTAGTTCGGTTGATTTTAGAGGAATATTATAAAGTTCCAAAACTCCACACTTAGAAGAATTTCCAAGTGAAACCAGTCAATGTTAGCCTATGGAAGGAAATTCAAGTTGCTGGTAAGTACGGTTAAAATTACTTTTCAGGATCAGTACTGGGCTGAAAGATGCAGCACTGAGGTCTCTCCTGATAACAGGTGAGTAAATCGGAATTCGTAGTTCGGCTGATTTTAGAGGAATATTATAAAGTTCCAAAACTCCACACTTAGAAGAATTTCCAAGTGAAACCAGTCAATGTTAGCCTATGGAAGGAAATTCAAGTTGCTGGTAAGTACGGTTAAAATTACTTTTCAGGATCAGTACTGGGCTGAAAGATGCAGCACTGAGGTCTCTCCTGATAACAGGTGAGTAAATCGGAATCCGTATTTCGGCTGATTTTAGAGGAATATTTGTATCTTTAAAAAATCGACACTTAGAAACTTTTTCAGCAAAAAGCAGACAATGATATCCTATGGAAGGAAATTCAAGTTACTGGTAAGTACGGTTAAAATTACTTTTCAGGATCAGTACTGGGCTGAAAGATGCAGCATTGAGGTCTCTCTTGATAACAGGTGAGTAAATCGGAATCCGTATTTCGGCTGATTTTAGAGGAATATTATAAAGTTCCAAAACTGCACACTTAGAAGAATTTCCAAGTGAAACCAGTCAATGATATCCTATGGAAGGAAATTCAAGTTACTGGTAAGTACGGTTAAAATTACTTTTCAGGATCAGTACTGGGCTGAAAGATGCAGCACTGAGGTCTCTCCTGATAACAGGTGAGTAAATCGGAATTCGTATTTCGGCTGATTTTAGAGGAATATTATAAAGTTCCAAAACTGCACACTTAGAAGAATTTCCAAGTGAAACCAGTCAATGTTAGCCTATGGAAGGAAATTCAAGTTACTGGTAAGTACGGTTAAAATTATTTTTCAGGACCAGTACTGGGCTGAAAGATGCAGCACTGAGGTCTCTCCTGATAACAGGTGAGTAAATCGGAATTCGTATTTCGGCTGATTTTAGAGGAATATTTGCACAATGGTGAAGGGAGGGCGGGGCCTGAGGTGACATCTGTGCAAACGCGCCCGTGGCGTGTTTTAAGTTGGTGGATTAAGTCCCCTTGAATCATGAGGGTCCCTGGGGGCCAACTAGCCCACCAGGAACCTCCAGTATGCGCCAGGGGCTGCGTTGCAGAGACGTGTACAGAGGCCACACCCCTTTTACACCTCTCTGCAACGCAGCTCTGTGGCGCTTTCTGGACGTACCTGTTGGGCTACTTGGCCCCCAGGGACCCTCAGGATTGAAGGGGATTTAATTCCCATCTTAAAACACGCCACGGGGCTTGTTTGCACACATGTCACCTGAAGCCCCGCCCCTCCCTTCACCACTGTGCAAACGCGCCCGTGGCGCGTTTTAAGTTGGGGGATTAAGTCCCCTTGAATCCTGAGGGTCCCTGGAGTCCAACTAGCCCACCATGTACTTCCAAAAGCGCCACAGAGCTGCGCTGCAGAGAGGTGTAAAAGGGGTGTGGCCTCTGTACACCTCTCTGCAACGCAGCCCCTGGCGCATACTGGAGGTTCCTGGTGGGCTAGTTTGCCCCAGGGACCCCCAGTATTCAAGGGGAATTACTTCCCTTCTCAAAACGCGCCAGGGGCGCGTTTGCAGACTGCTGCAGGGAGGGGCGGGGCCTCCGGCACGATGCCGGTCCTTTTTTTTTTTTTTGATTGGGAGGGGGCTGCGTGGCCCCCTTCCCTCAGACACTTTTTGCCCCGGGGACCCCATCCCCCGGGGCCTGAGGAGTTTTTAAATTAAATTTTAAAAAACGGGAAGGGGGCCGCGTGGCCCCCTTCCCTGGGCCTGTATTGGCCCCGGGGACCCCATCCCCGGGGCAAGCCCTCTTTTTATTATAAATTTGGAGGGGGCTGCGTGGCCCCCTCCTCAGGCCATTTAAGGCCCCGGGGACCCCATCCCCGGGGCCGGCCTTTAAATATTTTTTTATATTTTTTTAGGGAGGGGGCTGCGTGGCCCCCTCCCTGGTCACTTATGGCCCCGGGGACCCCATCCCCGGGGCCTGGCCTCGTTGGGGACTGTGGGGGTCCCCAAACCCCCACAGTCCCGCCGGCTCCCCGTGTCCTACGGGAGCCGGCATTGCTTTCCACATGGGGAGCAGCTAAGATGCTGCTCCCCATGTGGAAAGCAATTTGCTTTGGATATTGGAAGCGAGAGCAGGTTTCCTGCTCTCGCTCCAATATCCAAAGCAGTTTGCTATGACAGGACGGGAGCCGCGAGGCTCCGTCCTGTCATTGCAAACAGCAGTGTCCCGGGGTAGGCACCCGGGACACTGCAGGAGCCGGCCCTGGGGGTGGCGGTCCCCAGGGCCACCACAGGCTCCAGGAGGGGGCCGCGCGGCCCCCTCCCCACATCTAGAAAGCCCCGGGAGGTGGTGGTCCCCGGGGCTTCGAGGGTCCAAAACGGACCCCCATTTTAAATTTCTTAGTGCCCCGGGGAGGTGGCGGTCCCGGGCGTGTGGGGGCTGGAGCCCCCACACAGGTTAAATAATTTTAAAAAAGAAGCCCCGCGGAGGTGGCGGTCCCGGGGCAGCGGGAGGGCAAAGAGCCCTCCCGCACCATTATTTTTTAAGCCTTGGGGGGGCTTTAGAGGCCCCCCCACATATTTAAACGAAACCCCTGCATGCCCCCGGGACTTGGCCCACCCGGGGCCAATTAGCTAACGAGCGCGGGAGACCGCGCTTCGTTTTTCTTGGCGGGATCCGCGCACCCTGAGCGCATCCCGCCGATTTTTTTAAAAAATGCTTTTTTTCTGCTTATGGGGTCCTTGTGGGACCCCTGAGCAGACCTAGGAGTCAGGGTGTTTCTACCCTGACCCCTTTGTGCGTTTTGCGCACTTGTTTCTTTGGGGTTTTCTAATCGGCAGGATCCGCGCACCCTGAGCGCATCCTGCCGATTTAAAAAAAAATGCTTTTTCTGCCCAGGGGTCCTTGTGGGACCCCCTGAGCAGACCTAGGGGTCAGGGTGTTTCTACCCTGCCCCCTTTTGCGCTTTGCGCACTTGTTTCTGTCCCTCGGTTCTACCGAGGGACAAAATGGCTGCCAACACTTTCTGATTTGGAGTGTTGACAGGCAATTAGCATGCAGCTCGTGGTCGGGAGGGTACGCGGACCCTACTCGGCCATAGATATATATGTGATTTTCCTTTTGATTTTCTCAGGAACTACTGAACGGATTTACACCATTTAACAAAAGGGTTCTTTCTGAACCAAGAACTACCTCTTTGCCAAATTTGGTGTAATTCCGTTCAGCAGTTCGGGCTGTAGCCGTGTCTAAAGTTTCCTATGGAAAAATGAATGGGGAAAACACGTTTTGGGACCCCCTTTTTTCTCGGCCCCCGCTTGACGAATCACCCCGAGACTTTCAGGGTAGGAGCGGACCGGAGCGGGCCATAAAGTTTGAAAATTTCGCGAAGATACGTCAACCGGCAAAAGAGTTATTTCAAATAGAATGTCGCGGATTTCCTATGGAAAATAGGTCCTAACTATAACTATCTACTGGCGACCGCCAGTAGATAATATATATCCTTACGTCCGACCCGTATCCGGATCTTTTTCCTACAAACCAGCAAGTACGATGCGTATAATAGGCAAATCTCCAATCGAATCGTCCGCTCCGATTCGTGCACTGTCAGTAGCGAACAGGCTCAGGAAACACGGAAAGCGAGTCGTACGGAGGTGCAACCTAACCAATTTCCGGATGCGCAAGTACGATGCGTCCCCAATACGCGTCGCACAGGGCGCCGGCTCCAGCACGTCACAGCATCCGGACGAGGCGTATGAATGAAAGCTCCGAGTTGCGCCAGAACACGATCAACGGGGACGAGACGGAGCAGCCATGTATCCAATCGCGCATGTCTTCCCTATACTGTACGCCCATTGTTACCAACACGCACGACGCAGAAGGTAAGTTAGACACCTACCACACACCAAAATGTCACGAGTACACGAAAGGAAACACCACCATAGGGGGGTGAATGCTCATCCCAAATAGCATATCCCACCCATAGGGGGGTGGATGCCTATCACTCCCATTATTGTCCACCCCAGAGGGGGGTGGAAACCTATCACCCACAGTATTGTCCACCCCATAGGGGGGTGGATGCCTATCACTCACAGTATTGTCCACCCCATAGGGGGGTGGATGCCTATCACTCACAGTATTGTCCACCCATAGGGGGGTGGATGCCTATCACTCACAGCATATGCCACCCATAGGGGGGTGGGTGCCTATCACTTCCAGTATTGTCCACCCCATAGGGGGTGGATGCCTATCACTCACAGTATTGTCCACCCCATAGGGGGGTGGATGCCCATCACTCACAGCATATCCCACCAATAGGGGGTGGATGCCTATCACTCCCATTATTGCCCACCCCATAGGGGGGTGGATGCCTATCACTCACAGTATTGTCCACCCATAGGGGGGTGGATGCCTATCACTCACAGTATTGTCCACCCCATAGGGGGGTGGGTGCCTAACACTCACAGTATTGTCCACCCCATAGGGGGGTGGATGCCTATCACTCACAGTATTGTCCACCCCATAGGGGGGTGGATGCCTAACACTCACAGTATTGTCCACCCCATAGGGGGGTGGATGCCCATCACTCACAGCATATCCCACCCATAGGAGGGGTGGATGCCTATCACTCCCATTATTGTCCACCCCATAGGGGGGTGGATGCCTATCACTCCCAGCATATCCCACCCATAGGGGGGTGGATGCCTAACACTCACAGTAATGTCCACCCCATAGGGGGGTGGATGCTGATCAGAATGACCATCCCCACTCATAGGGGGCAGGATGCCCATCAACACCAGGATACACACACATAGGGAGACTACGCAAACCACACCCTCTACCATCTTTACAACATTGCATGTTAGTATGTGAAAAATGCTCACAACACAGATCGTGGCAGTGGACATACAATGTGACTCACAACACATGTGTGCCCAAAATGTTAATGTGTGTCACTAATATCCTGCAGCAACTGAGCACTGTGGTAATGGGGTCTAAACCCCCCCATCACCACAGTGACCAAAAGCTGATTGTGTGCATCAGAATTCCTGCATCTACTGATCATTGTGGTAATGGGGTCTAAACCCCCCATCACTACAGTGACCAAAAGGTGATTGTGGTGTTCAAAATTCCTGCATCTACTGTTCATTGTGGTAATGGGGTCTAAACCCCCATCACCAAAGTGACCAAAAGCTGATTGTGGGGTTCAAAATTCCTGCATCAAATGATCAATGTGGTAATGGGACATAAACCCCCCATCACCACAGTGACCAAAAGGTCATTGTGTACATGAAAATACCAGCATCTTCAAAACAGCATGCATGAGTCCGTGTCCAAATTGCACAAGCAATGTTGTGGCAATGTAGTGGTTGTGTCACATACAAACATAGAATTGGTTTGGCAAATATTGCCGTGTATCACAAGAACACCCTCTGCCATGTGCAGACATCAATGGCCATGACCCTTGAAAATGGCTCCAGTGAACAGTCAGACAATGTGCAAAGTGAGCACTATGAGGAATACACACATATCTACACCAACAGAGACACACACTAAGGAATCCTGTGGAGACTGTAGATGTTATGTGAACAAGTTCCATACCATGTCAGCAATGGGAGATACCAAACACGATGAATGTGCAGGCCGATGAGCCAGGAGACACAGGGACACTAGGGTAAAACCTCACAAAAACATACTGCCAATGGCCTGGAAAAGACATAACAGTGCAGTGGTGCCGTAGCACAAACACAGACACCATTACAATAGCAAGTTCATGATACACATCATCAACATCATGTACATAATATGCAACACCACTGGATAACAAAAATGGCTTTATTCAGCAATAAAATATATATGAATGTTCATGCCACGATGCAAAAAGGCCAATGGCCAGTCCATCAAAGAGTCCAACCAGGGTAACGTGATAACTTGTCATCCATTTATTGCCTGCACTGCTATGGACCAGGGACATCTCACACCTTGGAGGGGCATACATAGTGGCAGGCCAGGCACCGCAGGGACAGGATCAGGGGACAGGAGAATGGGGCAGGGGAGGTGTGGTGGGTGCAGGAGTGATGCCAGCAACTGCAGTGGAGGGGTCTGACACAGTGGGCGCCGTCACCACTGCTGGGCACAAGTCAGATGTGGGGTTTACCTGCACCACTGCAGTGTGCAGGACAGATGTGGTGGACGGGCTCTCAACTGCAGTGCCCAAATCAGACGGGTGGGATGTCCCTCCTACTGCAGTGCCAACATCAAGAGGAGTGAAATGGGGTTCAGATGAGGTGGGCAGGACAAAGGGGGGAGACACGGTTTCCACACCAGTGGCAGGAACAGGCTGAGCATGTGAGGCGGGGGTGGAAGTGCATGTGGAAGGGGGGAGGGCCTAAGCATCCTGGGTATGCGGTATGGGTGAACCTGGTGCAGGGAATGGCCGTAGGACCTGTGTATTTGCGTCCGGGGTGCTGCAGGATGGAGAGTGTGAGGTGGAAGCCTGTGCCTTTGGTGGTGTCTTACCCTTCCTGGTCCGGGGAGACTTGCGGGTGGGGGCCTCAGTGTCCATGCGCCTGGGGGAGGGTGTCCGTTTTGCAGGGGATCTCCCCTCTGTGCGTGCTGACTTTCTCTTCACCCTGTAAGTTGGACCAGATGGTTCTGTGGGGAAGAGGCCAAGGTCACAGAGGAAGAGCTGCTTGGAAGTGGGGGCAGTAGGTAAGGGAAGGTGTTTTGGAGGGAGAGGCACCTGAGGAATGCGGAGTGCTTGTGGATGCCTGTATGTGTGTCTGTGACCCATCCCCTGTGTGTGTGTGCCATCAGTCCCCGGAGTGTGCGTACTTGTGGATCGAGACTTTGGCTTGCGTGTCTGTGTGGTGCCATTGCCTGATGTGGTGCATGCATGTGCAGGTGTGTGTGTCTATTGGACAGGCAGGGGAGTGGTGACTGTGGATGTGGCAGAGGTAGCAGGGGTGAGGGCCTGTTGGAGGAGGGACACTGCTGCCGTCTGTGTGGAGGCCATGGCCTGAATGGTCCGATGTAGGGCAGACATGCTTGATGAGATGCCCTCCATGAAGGACACCAGTTGTGTCAACAGACTGGTATGGGAATGGAGGACACTCAGCATCGCTGTCTGACCTACATGGAGCTGCTTCAGTAAGTCCACAGACTCCACACTCAGGGCAGCAGGGGAGACAGGGGCAGGTGGTGCGGTGCCTGGCACGAAGGAGACATGCTCCCTTACACGGGAGCCTCCACGGACATCTGGAATGGGAGCAGAAGGGAGGGTGGAGATGGTGGTGGTGGCGGGGCCAGACCTGCTCGGTGTTGTCTGGGGGCTGCTGGCACCCGCCTCCACAAGGGAGTCATCACTGAAGCTGGCGTGTTCCTCAGACGAGGTGGACGTAGCCGAGGTCTCCTCAGTGTGGCCCCCCTCACCCTCCGTTCCACTGGGTCCCTCCGAATCCTCCGCAGTGGACCCTGTCTGGCGCTCTGGCTCCTCATGGTCCGTGGAGCTGTCTCCTCCAGTGTCCGTAGATGTAACTGCAAATCAACAGGGTAAACAGAGAAACATCAGTCACCTGTATAGACATCAGACATCACAGTCAGAACAGCACATAACAGTGCACGTTTGTGCATCATTTGCAGTAAATACTCTTAAGTGCAGACACATATTTGCAAAACACAGATGTCAGTCTGCCAGCAAACCATTCCCCTCATATCCTACATGTCCATGGAGACATCAGTCTGGTGCATGTAGCCAGACACGACTCATTTGTGCACACATGCACCACATAGACAGTTGCCTGAACGGCAGGATTTGTGATGGAAATGTGTCAGTACACACATATACCATCTCCTGCCACTGAGTTTGTACATGTGTCAGGTAAAGGGATGGCCAAAGTAATAGTCAGTAATATGTATATGCTTCCTTCACCACACACCATGATGTGCTCATGTTTTGCTGGACGATGCCACAATTGAGTGCATGCAGGACAACTTCCAGCACTGCAGGATACACTAGAGCAAATTAAACAACATGCTACAGGGCAGTCTGGGTAATCAGTCATTGCTGCCTTCTGTCACTGGGGCACTGCATCACAAAACAAACAGTCTGCACTGTATTTCAATCATGTAGTTGTGGGAATATAAGCCCTGCATCTGTCAAGTGCACATGTTGCCCCACTGCTACCCACATGTTAAGGCAAATGATGATCCCACTTCCAACATATGCCACAGTACAGTGACAGCAAGCACAAGTCTGGCAACATGAGCACATCACAGTCTGATGACAATGAAGTATAGCTGCCTGCACTTAAATTTTGGAAACACCATCAGGCACAGTCAAGTGATTACATACCGTTGTTTGACCCCATCGTGAAGATCCAACAGCCACATGTCAGCTGTCTGACCACCAAAAAATAATTGACACCCCAGGAGTCTAAAAAGCTAGCCCACTCCACAATGAGACAGAGGCTGACACCTGATTGCACATTGCACAATGCATTCAATTTACTTTGACACACATGATTAGGAAGACTGAGTGTACACCATGTCCAGAGTAGACATACCTGACCTGGTCCATGTGCAACATGGGATTAGCCCGAACAGTAGGCATGTGTCCATGCATGTGTGACACACATGATGGACATACTTCAGAGATCACAACATTGTCACACATGCTGCATGTGTGTGTGGGTAACACCCCAGACACATATGGCGAGGCAGAGCATCAACTAGGACACGTATGTATGGCCCACACACAGTGCATGTCACATATTTGTCAATGTGCAGATACATGTCAATAAATTCCACACTCATGAAGGCCAATACATACTGCCAGTAGCAGATGCGGTCCCCCACATCAACCTTGGACAACAGCAGGCCCCCCGTGAGACATGTCACTGACTGAAAGGGACACACCTGTGTATCATATGAGGAAGGGCCATTACAGAAATAATGGACATGATTCTAGTTCAAGCAGACAGACAAACTGTGGTAGCGTAACCAGGCTGAAGGAATGCAAAGATCATGTTAGACACAGTTCACAGACAAGGCATGCACTTACCCCCTCCTTGCTGCTGTCTGGCCTTTAACAGCCCATCCAGGTCAGGGAAGACCACTGGCAGAATCCGGCGCATGTGGGGGTCAGGGTCCGGTGTCCGCCCCTACTGCGAGGAGGCGACAGCTTCAGCAGGACTCTAGCAATGCGTCTGCTCCAGCCACGTAGGTCCTGCCACCTCTTCTGGCAGCTGCGGATGCGACGCCTGTGGACCCCCACAGATTGAACTGCCCTGGCAATGGTCAGCCAGATCTCCTGTTTCTGATGGGCATCAACCTGTGAGGATGACAAAGTTAAAGGGCCATTAACACACATACAACATGTTTGTGCATCACACAGTTGGATAAACATGTGCTGTTCACAAGGGCATCTGATGTACACAGGTAGTGCAACTATGTGGATGGACACTGGTCCTGCATCACCAACATGGAAACATTGCCTGGGTAGTATGGCCGTCTCTAAATGCACTCTCACAGCACAGTACCTGTTCAGTGCAGGTACCTGCACACTTTGCGTGTGACAACTACTGAGTGAACATGCTAGCCAATGCTTCACACAATGCCATTAGTGCTAGTCAGACAAGATGCACAATGAGAGAGGATGTGGACTGCACACTCACCTGCTCCCCTGGTTTCCCATACAGCTTGCTGTACTGTGGTAGGAGGCTGTCCAGCAGGGCCTGGTTTTCCTCCTCTGTGAAGGCTGGGGCCCTCTCCACAGTACATGCCATCCTTGGAGCCAGAGGATACAGAGACAGCAGCAGTGGTAGCAGAGATATCTATATGGAGCATTCAGTGCAGGCAAGTGAGCTCTCAGGGCAAGACACAGCCTTATATTTGTGCTGCAGAGGCAGAATCGGTCCCATGCGTACAAAGCGATAGGTCCGACTCGTTCGCATCCTATGAATTAGTCCAATCCATGAGATGGGACGCATCGGACACGCCTACCTCAACTTTCAAAATACCTGCATCATGACAGTTTAGATTTTGATACATTTGTACTAAAAGTTAACCGAATAGTACCCTACGCGAATCGTGCACGATGCAAAATGCGCGTCTGTCACCATGACGACCAACAGGCAACCAGTGCGTCCGGCTCGGTCAGGAGGTGTCAGACGCGTGTATTGAAAACTCACACGCGTCGAACAGCATTGAATCTAGCATGCAATCGGTCAGTCCGGCTCGGTCAGGATGTGTCAGACGCGTGTATTGAAAACTCACCCGCATCGAACAGCTTTGAATCAAACATGCAATCTGTCAGTCCGGCTCGGTCAGGAGGTGGCAGAAGCGTGCATGCAATGCCCACTCATCAACTCAGACAATGTATGTATGAATAATGGCATGCTGTATGCCCTGTGTGGATGGAGTTCTGCACATGTCAAATGGGACAGACACAATAGACAAGACTACTCACATTATGATCCTAGCTTACAGTGCAACTATACCAGTGTTTGTGAGGGGCATGACTAGTGTGAGTGACCACTTCACAGATCATCCTCCTATGCTTGGCCACTGTCCCAGGGGATCATAGTGTTGTGTAGGTCATACATCACATCATGACAATGTCCAGACCATGACAGTGTTGTGCATGGTGACAAGCTGTCTGTATGTAGTGTTGTTGCTAGGTCGTAATACCTTGTCCATGTCTGTGTACATTCAATGCATGTGCTATTTGACCTAAGAATCTATGGCTGATACTTAATTGTGTGTGTGTTGTGCATGTTACAATTGATCACATGGAGAGTGTCAGAGAACAGTGAGTAGTCACAGTAATACACAGGAGTACTTGGTAATACATGAAATAATTGTGTGTATGTTCATGCTCACATTGCTGTAATTTCTGGATTAGGTCAACCTCAGACATCTGACTTCACTGTGTCATCATTGTAAGTGCCACGCAATCTGTTGATACTGTATTACTTGAAGTTTAAATCATATAGTAATATGTGTACATACTTTGTCAACGGTTCCTCAGGGCACCAAATGTCCACAGACCCTTCCCGGATCTTGAAACCATGGTGGAGCGTGAGTGCATGAGGAAATACAGGTTCACAAGGGCATTAATTTTGGAATTGACAGACCAGATGTCACCACACTTGCTACCTGGACGCACATATCCCTTTGCCCTGACCCCCAAGGTGAAGGTGATGGCGGCACTACATTTTTTTGCCACCGGTTCGTTCCAGTTTACTGTGTCTGATGCTGGTGGGATGTCCCAGACGATGTTCAGTTGAGTGCTCCGGGATGTGTGTGAGGCCATGTTGAGGTTCCTCGACCTGTACATACATTTCCCCACACTGCCACAGTTCTGTGCCATTAAGGATGACTTTTATGCCCTGGGACACATGCTACATGTGATTGGATCGATTGATGGGACACATGTGGGTTTGGTTGCACCACGAGCCCATGAACAGGTTTACAGGAATCGTAAACACTTTCATTCAATCAATGCCCTTGTGGTATGTCTGGCGGACCAGATCATCTCCCATGTATGTGTGCGTTTCCCGGGATCTGCACACGACGCATACATAATGAGGATGAGTCGGATCCCCCAGCTGATGTCCCAGTTCATGAATGAGCGTGCCTGGCTTGTTGGTGAGTCAAGTTGTCAGTGTCAGTTGTGTGATCATTGTTTGTCAGGTTGTACACTGTTGTTGCTCAACTGATCCTTCATATTTGATAATTTTAGGCGACTCTGGATACCCAAACATGCCCTGGTTGCTGACACCACTCAGGAACCCGGTCACACCTGCTGATGTCCGTTACAACGGGGCACATGGGCGGACCAGGCGTGTGATTGAGCGCACATTTGGGCTGCTGAAGACCAGATTCCGCTGCCTTGACCGGACAGGAGGTGCCCTTCAATATTCCCCAGAGAAGGTGTGCAAAATCATTATAGTGTGCTGCATGCTTCACAACAAGGCTGTGAGGAATAAGCTACCGCTCATTCAGGATGACAGGGACCAACGTCCTCCCTCATGGGAGGATCCAGGCCTGGGGAACGTTGCCAGTGAGGAGGAGGAGGAAGAGGAGGTGGATGTCAGGAGACAGCTCATTGACAACTTCTTTGCTTGAGTGTAAGTATGCATATATGTCTGATGATGCCTTTCCTAAGCGTGATGTGTGTATGTAGGACAATATGTTGTGATATGTGTGTGGGTCAGCTAATTTACAGGCTCATTGCCGTTGTACAGTGCATGTTAAGTTATGATGGTCTCCACTACATTGTTGTATTCACTCCTAGCAATTGGTCAGAATTTACAATGGACAATAGTGAGTCAATGATTGGATATGTCCTCATGGCAAGTTGTATTTAAGACTGTACTATGTCTCTTCTTAACAGGCTCCTTTGGCTGTTGTGTGGGTACACACAACGCTGTTCCATAATGGATTTTCAATTTGGACCAGTACTCTCTGACAGCCAATCTATTTGGTCAGATTTGTCTTTTCTTTGTTTTATTTGGATACTTGGAACTGTCATCAGTTTGCTTTTGTGTTGAGCAGAGCTTCAGCCTGTGTAATAAACCTGTTACACACATTGATGTTTGCCTTCTCCGTAGCAAAAACATGCTACAACCGTTCATATCATGTTTTTCTGACATGGTGTCCATTTCATTAGACAATGGTCTTTGTTTGTGCGGTTCAATGGTTTTTATTTGACAACAGTGTGTGCAATGTTTAATGTTGAATGTGCTATGTGTGTTGTGCTGACCTTGCGTGGCTATCTTTGGTATGTGTCATGTGACATTTCTTCATGAGGCGGTAGATGAATTGTAAGCTGGTCCCTAGGATCATGCTGTATTATGCTAAAGTTACCAGAGCCAAGCTGACATAATAGCTTTGTGTGTGACATTTTAGCACACATTCTTTCTGTGATTGTAGTGCAAGATGCCTTTGAGTCCACATGAGATCATGTTGGTACTGTTGAAGCGCTGCGCCACAAGGTTGAAAAACAGGACTCTTTGTAATGGTAGAACTAGTCAGCACGGATAGTTTCGCCATGAACTGCTACACTCTGTTACACATAAGTGGAATACTTGCATTACATTGACGCACAGGGCAATAATCTACACAGATGGAAGATCTACGTATACGCACCAGCGCTTTGCTGTGCATATGCTGTGACCAGTACTCCTACTGTCTGAGGTGAGCGGTTGACCCGTATTGCCACAGAGTTCTTCAATGGTTTGTAGAATCTGTCACCATCACAGGGAGGGTGGTGCTTTCCACACTGATGTTGTAAACACATTTCACCTGTACTATTATGTTTGAATATGGAATTGTAGGTTGTTTGAGAATCATGTTTACTGCTGCTGGGGCTAGCTCGTATGCTGCATTGTAGGACAACAGTCAGAGATTGTTTTTCTCACACGTGAATTATTGAACATTACACACACTCTGATTCCTGATTTGGTGGACAAGCATGGGTGAGTGAGCGTGAATGTGTGCATTGCTACCTTGCTTTGGAGATGTTGTTGGTTCTGGCTACTGGGTGGTAGAATCATTGGGTGTCTTCTGCATATATTTTGTAGAGATGATGAGACACCAGAGGTAGTAGGTCATTCGATTGTGTGTTCTGATGTGCAACTTATGTCCAGCCATCCTTCGACAACGGCCTATTTTGCCGTGCATACTTCTGTATGAGAAGAATCACTACCACAGAACTCATGCACCTGTGTGAGACAGTGCCAGGTGATACAGATCATGAGCTAATAAGTGGGTACAGTGTACAATTCACAGATGACACAGGGATTGTGTGAATATGAATTTATTAATGTGCATGTGACAAAATCTAACAGGTAAAGGTGATTGCATTCCCAAATTTATTATCCACAGTTCATAGAGGAGTTGGAAGTGTTGTCAGATGAAAATCCTTCTGAGCGAAATCCACAGTCCATTTGGCATTTAGTCCAACTTACATGCTCCATCCCATGTGGGAGAGTCCAGGGACTGTCAACAAAATGAATGATTTGCACACAATGGAGGATATCCAGAGCATTTCTTTGGTTCCGGGGGGGATGCATGTCCATCAGTCTCTCACTTGCCATCCTTCCTTGGACGGCCCCTCCTCTTCTTTGTTGTGGGTGGCCCCTCAGTATCAGGCTGCAGCAGCGGAGGGGACTCTACGCCAGACTCCTCATCCCTCCCTGTGGCAGTTGCCGATGTAGAGGCAACAGGTGTGGAGTGCACACGGGGAGGTGGGGTAATGTTGGTGGTTATCTGGCGTAGGCATGTAAGTATGTCCCTATGCACCGCCGTGAGATTGTCTATTTTCGACCAGTTGGACTCCATACGGTCCATGTGTTGGTCCATACGGTCCATGTGTTGGTCCACACGGTCCATATGGTTGTCCATCCGGTCGAAATGTGCAGCCTGCTGATGTTTTATGTCCCTGAGGATCCCGACAACCTGGCCAAAGTCTCCGGTGCATTCGCGATATACATCGAAAATGCGTTGTAACTCAGGGTCAGCTTGTTGTCTGACACCAGCTGTGGGATGTGTCCTCCCACCACGCACCCTCACACCACTCCTTTCCCTACCCGCACGGACATTGCCTGGCGTAGCACGCACTGACAGCTCCTGTCCTCCTTCATTGTTGACAGGGCTGGTATTTCCTGCCAAATCCAGATTGGGCTGTCTTGCTGTGCTCCCAGGGTTTTGTTGTCTGGGTGTGTCCGTGGGGATCCGGGGCGTCTGGATGTTAATGGACGTTGCAGAAGTGGTCGCTGGGGCTGCTGATCGTACTGGTGCCGCATGCTGACCCACACCAGAGGTGCCAGGTTGGTTCCCATCGCCCGAGGAGGTGTGAGAGTCATCCACAATGGAGGTCTCAGTGTCCGACGTTGTGCTGGAGCTGCTGGTGGACTCTGAATCTTCTCCAGATGATGCCCTCTGTTCTGGAGTGCCTATGGGTAGTAGAGAGACACAATGTTAGTTGTGTATTTTCAGATGTTATGTTGTCATGCACAGCCTAATGTGAAGATGTTGTGGATAATGTTGCGTTTCCTTCTTATTTCTACTCATCAGTCGTCACAGACACTGAGATATTTTGTAATCGGACATTGTTATTTTGGAGACATGTGGTTTACTGAGCATGTCCAGCTCTGTGCATCAATGTACATGTATTGTTATCCTTGACTGTTCGTATTAATTTTTTGGCAAGTGTCACACTGTGCATGAGCCAGGTGTGTTGTTATTTCACACATCAGTGTTTTCACTATGACATACATACTGTAACTAATCTTATGTTTGGCAGGAATTGTGCATCTGTGCTTGCCTTTGTGGATTTTCTCACAGTTACATTGCTGGGGTGACATGCAAACTCACTCTCCTGAATATGTGTCATCATTAGATGATTTTGCTTGGATGTATGTGTTGATGTGAACAATCAATGACATCACGTGTAACCTCGTATGCAATGGCAACGCGTTTCTTATGACAAATGCATTGTAACCTGGCAGTCCTTGTAACACAGCTCATTACATTGGCATGCAGTAGGGTAGTAACTGACATGAGTAGTTGTATTATGCGATAATGGTATGATCTGACATTCCCTAATGTTGCCCACACTGGACTTGTAATGGTGAATAGTATAAGTTTGTACTCCTGCGCAGAGCCTACAGCAAGTTTGTGTGATGTTTCGCATTGTGCTGTTCTGTTATGTCCCAACATGGTTGTTGTTATGCGTGTGTAGTTTTTGCATTGTTTGTGAATGTATGCAATGTGAGTAGTCATATTTATGTCGATATTTTTCAACACTTTGCACACATGTGTATATCTTGATGTGGTGCATTTTGTAGCTGCATACTTTTGCACATGATCACTTCATGTACATTCTACTTGTTCTCCATGGAGAGAGAGATCTTTCCCAGGGATGGTCTTTTGCCTTTTCATGGTCAGAGCTGTGAGGTACAGTGTGTTTAGTGCTTGAGTTAGGCTGTGTTGACTTCTACCCCACTTTCCAATGGCTAACAGACCAGCTTACTCATCATTGTCAGAGGAGCAATGACAGTGAGGGTAGTATTTTTGAAGGATGCTGAGACCGCTGACTGATGTTGAATTACAATGCTACACACAACAATGCCTTGTGCACATGACACAACGCAAGAGTGTCAGCCGTCTTGCATTACACCTCATATCTACTGTCAGTGGGCATTGTCCCGGATGTGTGTTTATATGTGTGTTATGTGGTGTGACAGCTACTTAGAGTGTGTCCTGTCCTCCACACACATTTGTAGCATGCACATTGAGGGCACATGTGACTGATCTATACCTGTCAGTGTGTGTAATTTGCAGTTAAGGTTATGGTCTGTAGTTGTGTGAGTAGGCCAAGAACTGGCAGTAGATATTTCCAGATTTCGTACAGGATGACAGATGTGTTTTTGTGGGACTGGGGGGGACTAGTGTGTGCTGGTGGCAGTAGTCATTGCTTCCACTCCTCCTCCCACCCAGTTCAAATGGGCCAGCATGTTCCAGGATTCCATGACAGTGTGTACAAAGTTACATTCAAGATGTCTGACAGTGGTGCCTGCAGTCATGCTGTACAGGACTGCCTACAGGGCCTTGTGTTCCCCACACCGTGGCCAGTGTCAGCCATCTTGACAGGGCATTTGCATTCACTCTCAGGGACAGCATAGTGACAGATGTGTTTTTGTGGGACTGGGGGGGACTAGTGTGTGCTGGTGGCAGTAGTCATTGCTTCCACTCCTCCTCCCTCCCAGGAGAAATGGGCCAGCATGTTCCAGTATTCCATGACAGTGTGTACAAAGTTACATTCAAGATGTCTGACAGTGGTGCCTGCAGTCATGCTGTACAGGACTGCCTACAGGGCCTTGTGTTCCCCACACCGTGGCCAGTGTCAGCCATCTTGACAGGGCATTTGCACTCACTCTCAGGGACAGCATAGTGACAGATGTGTTCTTGTGGGACTGGGGGGGACTAGTGTGTGCTGGTGGCAGTAGTCATTGCTTCCAATCCTCCTCCCACCCGGGACATATGGGCCAGCATGTTCCAGGGTTCCATGACAGTGTGTACATAGTTACATTGAAGATGTGTTGCTGTGGTGTCTGTGGCGGTGTATTTGGGGTGAATTTAGACAATTTGATCATGTACTCACCAGGTTCAGGGATTCCAGCTAGTCCAGTTATGGCCTCCTGTGGGAGGAGGTCCCGGACCTTCACCTCCCAGGTGGTGAAATGCACCGGTTTATGACGTCCACCGCCAGTCTTGGTGCTCAGGGCATGTTCTCTGGCAATGAGCCTCTTTACCCTCCTGCGAACGTCATAATACCGGTTCCGGACATCCTCCTTTGTGCGCAGGGTAGGTGAATGGGCATTCACCTTGTTAACAATCCTCTCCCACATCTTGGTTCTCTGGGACTGGGAGGTCTGTTGGGCCAAGCTGCCAAATAACTGTGGCTCAACTCAGATGATTTCATCTATCATCACTTCCAACTCAGCAGCTAAGAACTGTGGATTCTTCTTTGGGGGCATGGTGATGGGTGTTGGTGGAGATGTGTGTGTGTGTGTGTGTGTGAGTGGAGGTATGTTTCTTTGGTGCTAGTTGTGTGGATGTTGTTTGGTGGATGGGATGTGTGTGTTTGTGGTAGCTAGATGAGTTGTCTGTCTAGTGGTGTGGTGTGCTTGCATGTCTGTCGAAGTAGCAAATGGTGTTGGGAACTTTTGGCTCCCTTTATATTGGTTGTGTTGTGGGTGTGTCTTGTTATTTGAAAATGTGTTTTTTTGGAGATGACAATGCGTTTTTTGGTAGTCTTCTTTCTGTTTCCATTGTTTTTTTTCTTTTCATTTTGTAAGTCGTTTTGACAGCACTTGATGCTTGTTCTTGTGTAATTTGTTTTGGACGAGTCTGTTCCATTCATACTGGGCTATGTGGCATCGTTGGCGTCCGAGTCTGTCGGGTCGTGTTGATGCTTGGCTATGTGGCATCGTTGGCGTCCGAGTCTGTCGTGTCGTGTTGATGCTTGCCCATGTGGCATCGTTGGCGTCCGAGTCTGTCGGGTCGTGTTGATGCTTTGCTATGTGGCATCGTTGGCGTCCGAGTCTGTCAGGTCGTGTTGATGCTTGCCTATGTAACTACTAAAGACAGTGGTCCCTAGACATCCCAAAAATATATTGTAAAATAAATATAGACTAAATCGGTACTATATTCTTTGTCCAGCCGGACAGTATTTTAATGCACAATAATCGTATAACATGAAAATAGGAAAAATTCAAGTGGGACACAACCTGCGTCCTAAAAACAATAACAAACAAACAACATTAAAGGAAAGGTTCAGGCAAGGGGACGTGTCTGCATAAAAATTTAAGAATAGATCAGACGTAGTAACGTGAAAACACCATTACATATTTAACATCACAATTTGGTATATGCATATGGTGTACATTACGTCGACGGCGTTTCGATCCCTTAGATCAATAATGGGATCATCATCAGGACATTTCAAGTTAACATGCCTGTGTATATATTGCAGTTATTACTGTAATTGCGCAAACCATAAAATTAGAAAGGAAGAAGGGGAAAAAGAAACATAAGATTACAAGAGGCATTAACTGATCCATACAGTATTATGAAGAAAATTACTGTAAGTGTAGTGACACCATGCGAACGACCGAGTGAAATAATTGGCCGTGCCAAGAATTAGAAACCGGAGAAGGAAAAATTGATAAAATGAGGGTGACAGGAAAGAGCCAAGAACCGGGGAATCTGTCAAGGCAAGGAGTGGGTAAAGAGTGAACAAAGGAATGAAATGGCCGTGCTGCAATTAATACAGACGAGGAACATGATGCAGGCTCTACCAATAGGACGAGGGGAAGAAGGCAGGCTTACCCGATTTGAGCCTGGAATTCAAGACGCAGATCAATCTCTTAATAATTCCAGTAATAGGTAAGACAGAATAGGCGGAGGGCCCCAATTAGCTAGAGACCATCAACAGATAATTGGTGCGCCATGTGATAGCCTGAAGGAGGAAGATTAATAATGTCAACCTCCCGCTGGATAATGAGGGCATAGAATAAGTATGCAGCAAGGCTAGCGAATGTGTAGGTGTGGATACCGGGAGCGCTGGCAGGGTAAATTTAAAATTAAAATTAACCGAGACCTAAAACGAAGCTTTATTAGGTGACCCGCCCGCTAAGGTGTGAGAGCATACACGTAATACAAAACCGAGCAGCTTACCGTAGAATAACAGTTGTGACTGGGTAAAATTAAGGTGCCTATGTGGCATCGTTGGCGTCCGAGTCTGTCGTGTCGATGCTTGGCTATGTGGCATCGTTGGCGGCCGAGTCTGTCGGGTCGTGTTGATGCTTGCCTAAGTGGCATCGTTCGCGTCCGAGTCTGTCGGGTCGTGTTGATGCTTGGCTACATGGAGTTGTTCGCGTACGTGTCTGTGGGTTGACGCTTGGCTATCTCGAATTTTGCGTGTACGAGTCTATCGCGTCAGGCTCCTTTCCTGCTGACTCGGACGTATAATATTTTTTCCGGCTGAGTCGGTCGTAAATTTCAAGCTTCACATCGTACTCATCTATCTGTAAGGCGTGTGTACGGTTCGGTCGGAAAAATTGACGGGTCCGTGTCGGGTAGTACGTTTTCCGGCCGAAATCGACACCTAAGTGTTAATACTTACCAACATTAATTTTACAATGCATATGTCTTTAGCATGCACGCCTTTACCACGAAATTTAAGTGTTTTACAGGTACATACAAACCCATTACACATATATATATATCGGTTTATACTTACCTGTAAAATAGATACATTGATGGGGTAAAGGCAATCGTGGTAAAGGCATAGTAGTTGTAAAAAATAGTTGTTGTTAAAACTTTAGTGGTTTAGACTAAGTAGTGGTTAAGGAGTAGTTGTTTAGACTGTAGTTGTTCAAGTGGTAGTTGATCCATCATACAACCCCCCCGACGGACCACGCCCGAAACATCGGCATCATACTAGACTCATCACTCACAATGAACCGCCAGACCAACGCCATCTCCTTGACCTGCTTCAACACCGTCCACATGCTTCGAAAGACCTTCAGATAGATCTCAACCAAATTCAGAAAAACTGTCACGCACGTACTCATCAGCAGCAGACTGGACTACAGCAATGCTCTCTATGCCGGAGTCAACAAGAAACTCCTTTGCAAGCTTCAGACTGTCCAGAATGCCACAGCCAGACTGATCCTCGACATCCCCCACCGCATTCACATCACCCAACACCTTCATGATCTCCACTGGCTTCCAGTCAAAAGAAGAATAACCTTTAAACTCCTCACCCATGCACACAAGGCCCTTCACAACACTGGATCCACATACCTGAACAGCCGCCTCTTCTTCCACGCACCCTAAAAACACCTCCAATCAGCCCAGCTCTCTATGGCCACCATCCCACGTATCAACAAGGCTAGAACGGGAGGAAAGTCCTTCTCCTACCTTGCAGCCAAAGCCTGTAACACCCTCCCCTCCACCTCAGGCAATCTCCCACATTGCCCCAGTTCAGGAAAGACCTTAGGACCTGGCTTTTCAGGTGACCCCGGCACTCAACGGAGTCGCCTATCCCGCTCCCTCCAGCGCCTTGAGACCCTCACGGGTGAGTAGTTGCACTTTACCAATCCTGATTGATTGACTGAAAGACAAAGACCCCAAAATGAGAAGGCCCCTTTTGGCCCATCCGTGAGATGAAGGAATAGCAGGGACAACGTGCGCGATGTAAACATCCAAATAGAAACTGGTATCAATATCCCACGTGTCCTGTAGATAAATTAATTTAAATCTACATATCAAAGGGAAAAACTCCTCATTACCACTTTTGCTAGTCAGGGCTGCAACATTCCAACTCAAAAGAGGAATAGTATCAGGGGAACTCAAGCCTCCAACAGACTCAATCCTACAAGCAGGTATAGTCTCCGGGGAGTAAGGTGGATGTCAGTCAATTTCAGACAAGGTGTTCAGGGGGGCAAATCTGTGAAGAGTAGGAAAAGTGCTATCCTGGGCAGGCTTAAAGGAGCAGAAGAGGGAACCTGAACCAAATTGGGCGCAGAATAACGAGGACAGGAGAGGGGCGATTTATAAAAATAACCTAAGGGTAGAAGGTGGAATCAAGCAAGTGGAAAATGCCCAGCTGAAAACGTTGACAACAGAAAACCTGCAGTACGAGGATTATCAAATTTGACAACCACACAATACCCATGAAAGGTTTTTAGTTGGGAGCCTTTCCATAAGGCTCTCCTTACCATTATAATGGACTTGAACAAATATCTATCATACCCCATATGCTTGTTAACCCAATAAATCACCTTGTTCTTCAGAGACATATCATCTTCCATGCTGTCAGGAACCAATAAGGGGACGTTGCCCAAGATAATAACATGAGGAGTAGCAGCAGGAGGTAGGCCTAAACTATGGGCACCAAATCAGGTGACCGAGTAGAAAGCAAATCTTTCCTGGATGCCTCACTCGAGCCTGGAACCAGTTACAGGGGCGGAGAAGGATGAAGAGCCAAGGCATTCCCTTGATGGTAGTAAGTGTGGATCAGCCTGTGGAAAAGAAACCTGCACTGATTTTGGGGGGATAGACCGCACATCAAGGGAGCTCCCCGACTGACACACTGGTTCATGGCAGGGGTCAGGACAGCACAAAGGCTACCGCTGGGAAGGGTGGAGGGGGCGTCAATCTGACCTTGATTCTCACTCAAAAGCAAGTATTATCAATTATTTGGGCAGAGAAAAAGTGGCAGATTATTTGCACTTGCCAAGTGTCTTTAGCTTAAGCAACTTTTTTATTTTTACCAGTGAGAAGAGTTTAGTTGTTAATTAACTTAAGACCGCTCATTGATAAGTCAAGAAGTGGTACACTCTGCGGGAGCCACGGGAATGTGTCCCTCTCACACGACTACTTAATCTAGCCTACTCCAGGGCCTGGGGCTCGCAGGTCTAGCAATCAACGATGGTTGAACCTCAACATAGCCACATGCCAGCGATGGTGTTGCGGGACGAAGATCTCGTTGAGCCAAGGGATACTCGTAAGCGGTCATACTCTGCTGCCAAAATGGAAACAATATACATGAATGAAATACACAAACTGATACTTTTAAAATTTCTGCATAGACTATATTTCCCTCTTGCTAATCTGCACAAACTCGATAATACCAGATCACACGAGTGACCCCTTTGTGCTGGCCTCAAGCGGATTTTTCCACCTTGAATGCAAAAGTAGATATATTGCCTCCTACAGGAAATATATAATAGAATTGACATCTAATGTGGCTGGGTATGAGATCCCATTCTCTCCGGAAGTTGCTGTGCTGGGCTATGTTACTAAAATCCGAAATCTGTAAGAGGGCTAGCTGCAGCATTATTGATGCTTGACAACAGGGAGATAGCTATCCACTGGAGGACAGGCCTGACACCTGCACTAGCCGGTTTCATGAAGAGCGCAAAGATCTATATAATTTAAGCCAAGATGTTCACTAATATACAGCCTTTCACGTCTAAGCCCAAAGATATATAGTCACCCCTGCGCCTGTACTTATGTGGACAAAGAAGAGAGCTCCCTGGCAACCGACTGGCACCTTCATTGGCTGAAACTGATTAAAGCTCTCAACGGTGGTTAGGTTTTGATGTGTAATGGTTAATATACTAGATATAACACAGGAATATGCACTACTGTTCTGGTATCGAACTGCGTAGCGGAGAATTCCTTAATGAAAAATTTGAATGTCATTATTTGAATGTTTAAACGTAGTAATTTCATGCACGCCATAAGGTACTCTTTGTGTGGTGCTGTGATTTCGTTTAACGCTCTGTGTATTGTCTTTATATATAAATAAAATAAATGTGGTATGTATGGTGATTCATTAAGATATTACAGTGTGTTTATTTCGCAATTTAGGTTTCATTGAAAACAACGAGAAGTATTTCTTGGTTCAATAATGGGATTATTTGGGGTCTTTCTGCTGTGCTTCGGTTTCCTTGAAAGTAGATAAGAGATATAAAGAAGGCGGAAAGAAAGAAGTTTGTTGAAAAAAGGTTTTTGTCCTTTGACTTGCTCATTAACAATATTGCACATTGTTGGCATCTACCCAGCTACATTTCCATGGCCTCACATTGCAGGGCACAGCTTAGATTGTAAAGCTTTGGTTTACATAGAGGTTGTTGGTGTACTCAGTATGAGGAAGTGCAGTAAAAGTTTCTTTGGAGGCTTCAAATGATATAAAGTGAGGGTGGCACAAACATGTATGAGAGTTCGAACAGAGGACAGCCTGAGAGGCAAAGGAGCAGGAATTGGCTCACTTCAGATGGCAGGCAAGAGGTGTTTAAAGGACAAACCTTTACAAATAGACTTTCCGACCCACATGTGAGCTTAATTGCAATAAAGCGACTGGTTACGGAGAACGTGACCTTTGCATTCTATTTCTCATCGAGTAAATTTCTGCTGCAGAATACATCCAAAGCTAGGGGAAACAGGAAATTTAGAAGAATCTGAGAAAAGCTCAGTTCTATTGTTTTTTGGATCAGCTCATTGCTAAAGAGCATCAGACATGTGGTGTCAGACTCAAATAGTAGATATCTACAAGTGTTATGTTATGTTATATAAACTTCTAACGCGCACAGATACTCCGAGGAGTGTCCCGGCGCGAGCCTGAAAAGGGTCAGAGTCAGCAGCAGAAGACAGAACTAGAAAAGAAAAGTTTTCAGCTTTTTCTTGAAGATCATAGGATCACAAGTGTCACAAGAGCACATCTTGAATCTAGAGAAGTTCCTTCTTCAGAAGATATGATGGCGATTGGCGATGCATTTAGATTTGTCTCTCCCTTTCAGTTCAACTTCCAAGTTTCTTCAGATGGAGGATGGATGCAGAGGGGGCTGATGCTGTCCAACAGGAATGATCTATTGCTTGGAGTTCAGTGCTCCCCCGTTTTCAGATGATTGCCACGGTTGTCCAACAACAATGCAGGTCCAATGTTCTTCAGATGTTAGTAATGCAGAATTGAACACAGCAAGCCTTTGTATCTCTACCTTCTCAAGTTACCAATGGGGACTCTGATCCCTTTGCTGCTGTTTCTTAGCCTGCTCATGAATCCAGAAGACTGTACCACAGCCTCCTCAAGACGTCTGTATTTAGTAAGCTGGAGGATATCAGGCCATCTTGGAAAATCAACGGTAGATCGGCGCAAGCTGCAAGCCTTGTCCCAGAGTGCTGGGTCTAGGAACGAGGAAATGGTAAACATCTCGGACCCCAGTGCAGAACTTTCAACATTAGTGGTGACATTTTTTGTTGTTTTTAAAAGGGTTATCTGTACAACAATAAATTTGTACAGGGATGCAGTGGCAGCCAGTCTTACTTCCCCAGGAATATATTTTGGTGAGAAAGAACTACAAGTCGGTCCTACAATTGTGTAAACCTGTGACACCACTAAAGCATACATATTAATAATTATGTAACAATTATATTGATGTTATTAATGTTCTGGACTTTACATGGAAGTCTCACTTTAAAGAATTGCATGAAAGCGAAGATTGAGTTTATGGCTAACATCTTTCAGGGTATTCTCTGATGTAGGACACTGAATATTTCCAATAGGTGCTTTGTCCGTCAGAAAAGGGTTCATTTTAGTGTTGCAGTTAGAACACAAGACCTTATAATACATTATAATCAACTTTTCTTTCAGATCAAGCAAATCTGGGTGGTATTACCTCGCTCATGCAATACAGATATAAACATACAGCTGACCCCACAACCCCACCTCAGGAGGAGACTGGTTATTAAAACAGGCTCTGGTCACTGGCCATAAACCTGAAGTGGTTATGACCCCTCAGCGGTTTCTTGAACAAAGACACTGGTGGACGTTGTTCATTCAGCAAATTAGCCCAATGCCTGCAACTTCATGTGCTTCAGTTTAAAGCCAAAAAGAGTCCCCAGTCCTCCCTTAACATTGATTATATGTGTTTATTAAGAATATTCAGCCTTTATGTAAGTACTGATATACAGAACAGTAGAGGCCTCATCAGTTTGAACAGATGCAGCACTGAGGCTGGGACTGCACAGCGCCGGGTGAATGAGCATTGAAAACCGCCTGGAAGAGGTTGGCACCTGTGTGCCGGTATAAAGCATAGTTGTCAGCTCCTCCAAGCAACAATGACGTACTAGGTTATGGCTACTTTTCAATGCGTGGAACAACAGGTCTCTGAGTGACAGCAGCAAGATTTTCAGGATTCTGATGTGGAATATCAAATAAGAATGATGTCAGAACTCGCATATTCACTCATTCATCCACCTGCACATTCGGCTCGGTGTTTTAAGGACCCACTCTATAGATCTTTCTATACCCTACATGTCACTCATGCCTTAACTGTACATGTTCTGAAAGCAATGCAAGCTTTTTCTTTTTTTTCTCCTCATTCGCCTCCGACCACAGACAACTAGAAGAATGAGATGTCGCTACTGTTACTCTATTACTAGAGACGTAGGCCTTCGAGGAGGGAAACCAGCAGATATCGCCCACCTACCAGCAGCGAACAAACCCAGTTCATGTTGCTGACCTCTCGTTGTCAAAGTGAGGGTGGTCACACTCTCTTCTGATTATTCATAACCAGTGACTGTTGATAACGGCTCACCCGAAATCGAAATTGGAGACCAAGGAAAGGCGAGGCCCATCACAGTCAGAGAGCTTTCCATGAGGCATAATCATGGGATAAAAGAATATTGTCCAAGATAATAATCGTAAACTCAATAAAAAGAAAAAAAGGTTGGTGATGTAATAGTTTAACCATGAGACCAGTTTATCAGGCGATCCCAAATTGCTTTCTTTCTATTACTCTTCAATCTGGCTAAATCAGTCATAGAGGTTTTATGCAAGGAGGATAACCAGTCTGAGTGTGTGGGGAGTATAGCCTCAACCCATCGTCTACATATCTCTCGTCTAGCCAACAAAATAGAGTAAAATAAAAAAACCCTAATCGAGCCTGTTACTCCACTTGTTATGCCAAAAATAATGAGGCTAGGAGAAATATGAATTGGGGTTCCCAGAATGTCAGATAGGGAATTTCCTATTCTCTCCCAGAATTCAGAGATGGCTGGACAATCCCAAAAAAATGTGTGTGTCAGAGGCGTTCACCATGTCGCATTTCTTGCAACAGACAGGGAGACCCTTAGCTATTTTAGATAGTCTAGCCGGAGATAGGTAAGCCCTGTGTGTGGTTAAGTAATGGTTTCTCCTGAACCAGGCTGGCTTTACAAATGTAAACAAGGTGTTAAAAGAGGTTTGCCACAGATCTGCCCAGACTGTTTGGTATGTCAAGTCCCTACAATTCTTCGGCCAATGTAAAGTCCCAGTCAATATCTTCCTCAATGGACCAGTAAAAGAAGGATACTTCTTTCTTCCCTGTCGGCCTCTGTACCAACTACTCTTCCAGCTTATTCCCTTTACCTATAGGTTTTTAAGGCTCTGGGACCAGCTCTTCAGTTGTAAGTATTTGAATCTAGACAGACCCCCCTCAAGTTTGTCATCTAAAAACGACCAGGGGAGGAGGGAGCCCTCATCTGCCAACTCTCCCCACACCGTGAACCCCGCTGTTTTAAGGGGGACTGCAAGTTTGTCCTTCAAACAGTCAGGAGCTCCCGGGGAATCCCACAGTGGCGCCAGACTTGAAAAGTAATCTAAGCCAGTGCGTTGTTTGATTCTGGCCCATATCCGAGCCGTGCACAATAGAACTTTCAACCTGATTTAAAAAAAAAAATGTTGGTCTCCATATTTAAAAAGAAAACCCTCATGAGACAGACCCACTCCATCTAACATGGTCAAGAACATTATCCCTCTCTCTGATGAGTCTGGAGATTTGAGCAGCATTCTTGAGTGTGTCAGCTGGAAGGCCCATGCGTAGTATTGGAGATCTGGTAGTGTGAGGCCCCCTTTTTCCCTCCGACGCCGCAGCTTTTTCCAGGATATCCTAGTTGCTTTATAGGCCCACGCAAATGAATTGATAGCTTGCTGGAGCTTATCAATTGCCTGCTTCTCAAAATATAGGGGAATGGTGTTAAAAAGAAATGTGACTTTTGGCAGAATTACCATCTTAATTAAATTAATTCTAGCCAAAATAGTTAGAGGAAGATGGGCCCAAGATTTCATGAGTTTCTGACACTCTTTTGAAACATTTGCAAGATTTGCCCCCGAAATCTTGTCTATATTTTGGACAATCTTGACCCCCAGATAGCTCATCTCACTCTTGGTTTGGTATCGACACTCTGGCATATTACAAGACATGATCTCAGTTTTTCCTGCATTGATCTCATAACCCGAGACTAGGCCAAAATCCTGTGCTAACCGGATAACATGCGGAAAAGCCAATTCCAAGTCAGATGTAAGAATTAAAACATCATCAGCATACAGGGCTACCTTCCTCTCCCACATTCCATATTTAAATGGCGTAATGCCCATCGTCTCCCTAAGACGTTGTGCAAAAGGCTCTATGTACATATTGAACAGGAGCGGGGAGAGGGGGCAAACCTGTCTAGTTCCTCTTTTAATCCTAAAAGATTTAGTCAAATTCCCATTTACCAAAAGCCTAGCCAAAGGGTCACTATATATAAGCTTTATAACTCGGCAAAATTTTGTCCCAACATTAAAATTCTCTAACACAGCCGTTAAATAATTCCAATTGACCCTGTCAAATGCTTTGGTGGCATCTAATGTCATTGCTGCTAAAGGTAAAGTGAAAGTAGAGGCCAAATCAATAGCCCCAATAAAATCGTGAGTGAGATCAAACAGATTCCTACTTCTCAGAAAACCCTTTTGGTCTATATGAAACAAACCACCCGCCACCGCACCCAGCCTATCGGCAAAATTCTTGTAAAAACCTTGTAGTCGGTGTTTAAAGGAGAAATAGGTCTGTACGACCCACAATTGGCTGGAGACTTCCCTGGTTTTAAAATCAAGGTAATAGTGGCTTCTCCCCACGAGGTAGGAGGTCTGACACCTTCAATTAGTATTTTGTTAAAGAGAGTTGTCATGGTCGGAATTATCGCCTCTCCCAGGAGTCTATATAATTCTGTGGGAAGGCCGTCTGGCCCAGCGGCCTTACCAGCCCTACAGGCAGAGATGGCTATCCTGACCTCCTGTTGAGATATCTCAAGCTCCAAGTTTTGCCGTTGGGAGGGGCTTAAAGGGGTAAGATTAATCCGACTTAACCATTCTTGTGCACCATTGCTATCTACCTCATTATCTTCATCATAAAGTTCTTGAAAGAAGGTAAGAAAGGCCTCTCCAATCTCTTCATCGTTAACTACCGAAGTATTATTATGATCATTATCGATTTGTCTTATGAGATTTCGTACTCTGTCAGTTTTGGCCTTCCATGCCAGGAGTTTGCTAGCCCCCTCACCATATTCAAAATGGGCAAGTTTACTCACTTCCCATCTTTTAGAAATCCTCGCCTGGATGGTACTCTCCAAATGATCTTTCAAAGTTCCAAGTTTCGCAAGATATGCCTGGCGGGCTGTTGGGTCGGCCTCATTATTCATACTTCTTTCAGCTATCTTCATTTCCCTCTCAGTGTGTGCGATCTCCTCTCTATATTGCCTATTCTTAAAGGAAGTCCTGCTTGTCACTATGCCTCTCAAGTAGGACTTCCAAGCGTCCCACACTACTGAAGTCTCTGCCGAACCTATATTTATATTAAAAAAGAACTCGGTCTCCTGAGATAGATAGCGGGTTTCTGAATCATCCAAGAGAAGTATACGGTCAAATGTCCATACCCTCTGTTCTTTTTCTGTCAGGTTTAAATCCATCCATACTGCCGCATGGTCTGATAGGTGGGGAGTCAGATAACCTATATTTTTGATTTTACTCCTCAAATCCTCACTTATCAAAATGTAATCAATCCTTGATTTGTGGCCATATTTGCGGTTATAGAAAGAGACACCTAATTGAGAGCCCGACCTCTCTCTCCAGATGTCGAGAAGAGCATTCTGCCTCATCATCATCTGGAGGTATAACCTGGACTTAGACAAGACTTTTGCCCTGCTACTTGGGGATTTATCCATTTGTGGATTCAGAACTATATTAAAGTCTCCAGCTAAAATAGTCGGATCAGGAAATCCCAACAAGTTTGTAAAAATTGTTTTTAGGGTGTTGGGGTGATCCTGGTTAGAGCCATAATAGCCTACTACAGTTAAGAGATGACCCATTATAAATAGCTGACAATGACCCATCTGCCACTTGAGTCTGTCATAGTATTTATAAGGCGAGCATTTGCTTGTCTTTTAACCAGGATGGCTACCCCCCTGATGTTAGCGCTTTGATCGGAGCTAACACAATGCTCCACCCATCTAAGTTTTCCAAAAATGCCACTTATTTGTTCTCTCAGGAGATGTGTCTCCTGCAGGATGATTATCTGAGCCGGGGAATCGTTTAGGTTTTGAAGGATTTTCGCCTTCCCGTATTTTATCCGGAGGCCGTTAACATTCCAGAATAAGCACTGTAGCGTTTTCATGGTGATTTAAAAAAAGGATCCCTGAGTATGCCTGGTCTCTCCATGTATCGATCCCAGACCAAGAGCCCTGTCCAACTATAGAGCACGAATAGTCTAAGCCGAGAGGCGAATGAGAATTTTTTTTCCTTTTTTACCCCAATGCTCCCCACCCGTGCTCCCCTTTCCCCCCTACCCCTCCGTTGAAACCCTCCCTGGAGAACCCTGCCCCCAATTACCTGGACTATGCGTCCAGATTTCTGCCTCCCTGGGGGCGCCCTACCCCGTCCCTAGCTATTACTGGTCTCAAAAGTAATAAGCAGGCAGCTGAAAAAATAGCTAATTCTAGTGTTGTAACTCCCATGTAGTGTAGTTTAGTTTAGCTTAATTCCTAACCCTGATTGCCTCATAACTATCTTTCAAAGGTGTGAAGATTTAAAGTTTAAAGGTGTGTTTATCATAATCAACTTTCCCTAATGAGCCCTAAAGTAAATAGTGGATGGTGAGTATGTGTTATGTCATTGTGATTAAGGCTGCTTGGGAACTCTAGCTATAATTCCCAAAAGCTCTTCTGCCCCCTGCACTGTTTTCAAGTTGTACATTTTATTGTTATGCATAATTTTTAGTTGTGCAGGAAATTTTAATTGGGTGACCGCCCCCAATTTCTTAAAGTCATCCATTTTTCTGCCTAGCTCCCATTGTCGGTCTAAAGTGACTTGAGCTAAGTCCGAACGTATTTCGGAAGAGAAGTCTCTGGGTTCAAGTGATTTTTGTTTTAAAGCAGAATTTAATATCTTGTCTTTCAAGGAGAAAGTGAGAAAGTTTATTAAGATCTTTTTTGGTTTGGTCCGGTTAAGGTTTCTCCTAAAGGGATCTCTGTGGATCCTTTGTATATCCCTCATTAGATCTTCCTCCGACTCTTCCATCTGAATCGACTCTTTTATGAGGGTAACGATAAAGGTTTTAAGGTCTTCCCCCTCCTTCCCTTCTGGAACATTCAGGAGACGTAAATTATTGCGCCGGGAGTTGTTTTCTAACATTTCTAATCTATCTCGGTACACTGCCTCTTCCTTCTTAAGCGTCGAAATGTCAGCTTTAACTGCCCCCAGATCGTCTTTAAGCTCCTCCACTGAGCTTTCTAAAGCAACAGTCCTGGAGTTCAGAAGGTCGAGTTTTTTTTTCAAGAGACTCACAAAAGAGCCTGATCTCTCCCTGGTTTGTCTCTGAAACGGCAAACCCTTTACTAATATCCATGGAAAGGGTGGAAAAAAGAACCTCCAGAGATGCCACAGACGGACCCCCCGTCTCATGTACTGGCGAGTCCTTCTCGCCTTCTCCACTGCTGCTGCCCCTGTTGCCAATGACTACCATTACCATAGTCATTGCCACTGGCCTCTACTTCTTCAGTGATATGGCTTCCCCCTTTAACATGACCGCTAACTTCACATGGGATCAAGGTTGTATCTGTTTCAGGCATCTCGAGGTTATTTGATAGTTCGAGCTGCGTAACAAGTGTAGCAGGTGCAAGGGTATTCGTTGTCTCTGACTGTTCCATGATTTCCTGGAAAGGCTGTTGCACTATCTCTGACTGTTCAAAATTTTTCCTGAGGGTCTCTCCTTGTTTTACCACATCCAAAACCTGTGGGTAGATTTTAAAATAAGACCTTAAAGAGGGGGTAATCCTTACTTTGGAGTCCAAGGATTTACCCTTCTTTCTACAAGCTCTGATACTTCTGCCCTTAATCTCACAGGATTGAAAGGGAGAGTTGTCTGCTATGGTAGATTTGCCCTCGGAGGGTAATTTAGTATTTTTTTCTCAAGGGGTTTTTCGGGGGATTTCCCTTTAGTGGAGCCCTGCCCTGCTCCTCCTCGCTTCCTACCTTTGTTCACAGTTTTTATTGTCGGGGGTTTTTACTCCGATAACTTTAGCATTGCCCAAGCCTGTATTAATCTATAGCTGTGTTGTGCTTTTTTCAAAGGATCCCCCCTCCTGTCTTACTGGAATCTGCCCTGGACGGTTCTGTGGTCTTTGGAAAAAAGGCAGAAAGAGCTTAACGGCCTCTGATGCAGACGCTTCATTTTTCAGTATGACCCCTTCCTCCCGACTCCCCAGTACCTCATTTTGTGGAAATGATGTACACAAGGCAGGCGGGACGACCGGAGCAAACCCCTACCTCTCCACAGACCCCTTGCCCCTCTCCTCTGTGTCTGTATCGGCGGTCTTCTCCAGCGTCGTCTCCAGCGTAGCCAATGCGGCAGTTCTCCCTGTGCTGCCTCTGCTACTTCCAAGCTCGAGTCGGAGGAGTCCGCGAGCAGCCGCCCTGCAGCCCCTCCTCAACTCCAGGGCGGCAAAGAACCAGCGCGGGAGGTCGGCAGGCTCACCAGCGCACATCACCCAGTCACCAAAAATGAGCCAAAACCTCGGATAATCGTGGGGAGGAAAAGAGACGGTGAGTATTTAACAATTTCAACCGTCTCTGCTCACTACATCCCCGCGTGGGACGACGGGACCCCCGGAGGCAAGCGGCCGCTTAGCTCACGGCCGCCATGTTCTCCCTCAACTTCATCGTGCGAGAGCGAAAGCAATGCAAGCTTGTACTAGTTAACCCTTCTGGATCTGTTCTGCAGGGAATGGAACAGTGCACTTACTTCCTTCTGCGAGAGAGAAAAGCTTTATTTGCTACTGTCATGCTGTACCTTTTCTGCGCGGAATCAAAGCTTGCATTGCTGCTGCCCAATTTGTACCTGTCATTTGACGGGGAAAGCTTGTGCTGCTTGATGTTGAAAGCTTGTGCTGCTTGATGGTGAAAGCTTGTGCTGCTTGATGGGGAAAGCTTGTGCTGCTTGATGGGGAAAGCTTGAGCTGCTTGATGGGGAAAGCTTGTGCTGCTTGATGGGGAAAGCTTGAGCTGCTTGATGGTGAAAGCTTTTGCTGCTTGATGGTGAAAGCTTGTGCTATTTGATGGGGAAAGCTTGAGCTGCTTGATGGTGAAAGCTTGTGCTGCTTGATGGTGAAAGCTTGTGCTGCTTGATGGTGAAAGCTTGTGCTGCTTGATGGTGACAACTTGACCTGCTTGATGAGGAAAGCTTGACCTGCTTGATGGGGAAAGCTTGCTCTGCTTCTGTCCTAACTGTAGCTGTCTTCTGAAGGAGGGAAACTAGCACTGCTTCTGCACAAGGTGTACTTGCTCAATGAAGAAAAGGCATTTCCACTACTGTTCCCCATCTTATGCAACCAAAGGAATGCACGTGCAGGACATGCCCTAAGAACCAGAGACTGTTTCACAATATTGACGGGAGATACCTATAGTTCTGAGGAAGGCACCCAGCCAGGTAGGCACCAAAATATACTGACAGTAAAGAGAAGCATGGTCCTGTGCTCAACCCTCCTGTATTTACTCTTGTGGCAGGTAAACACCAGTAAAAATATATTTACCTCACTCACACACAATTTCAAAATAGATTGAACAGTTTAACAATGAGCGAACTTAAATGTCAACATAAAGGACATAATCTCACTGTAACAAATTACAATATTATTTGGAGTGGATGACTACCTAAACCCTTGCCAAGGTGAACTCTTAACATGAGTTCAACCCTCTGGCAGCTATGGCACAGAGTAGACATGCTTAACTTAGGGTAAAGTGTAAAGTATTTATGCAGTACCGAGCCGTAAGAAAGTCAAAATACAAAGAAATAAAAAACCCAAACCAAATTAGAATAGAGTCAAATACAAAATTACACCAAAATGACAAAAATTCAATATGGGGTACTGGAGATATGATTTTTTAAAGTTTGAAGTAGGAACAGCACCAAGAAGCACAAAGTGCCAATGATATTCAATGGTTGAGGTAGATGGGGACCTATGCCCAATTTAAAGATAACCACGATGGAGAGCGGTTCAGATACACCAACCAGGTTCATCCTACTCAAAGATTATACCTTCTGACTTTAGTCCTTTAAGCCCCAATCCACCACAGGAGTACACATCTAAAGCCCCCCCGGGACCTCAGGAGGGGTACTTTGTGACTCACAGGGTGTCAGGCAGAGCAGGGTCCAGTCCAGGTCCAGTTGCCACTAGTTAGCTGGGTACTTCCAGGAAAAGGTCTCTTGCAGCTTGTTGTCGCCTTGTAGCTACATAGGAGGCCACCAACTGACCCTTGGAGTCCACGTGTTAGTCCTGGGTACAAAAGGAAGCATGTACAGTCCTTCAGGGATCCTCTTAGGTTATAGACAGCAGCTCCAGATGCCCTTCTGTTGGGCCAGAAAGTGTTCTGGAGAGGGTGCCATGGGATGCCACATTTATGTCTGTCATGAGCTAGTGAGCGTGGGTGACTCCTGGCCCCTCCCTAACCAATGAGATAAAAGCTCCTGGGGCCTACCATACTCACTTTTGCAGTAGTGGCTGCTTCCTTTACTGCAAACAGGCCCAAAATGCAATGTGCCACGGCAATTCCAAGATAACAAAAGTCTTCGGCCACACTAAACCTGGACTCTCTGGTCTGGAGGTGTGTGTGGGGAGTGTAACATAGCAATCCGAGCATCCTCCTATATCTAACACGCACAAACCCAGATTGAAGTAGACACGGTACCCACAAGAAACATAGAGAACAAAGTTTGGTAGGACAAAAGCAGGGTCCTTCAGCAACCGGACCAGGGATCCACAAGAATTGTCTTGGCATCCTGGGAAGAGGTGCGGTGCAGCGGCCAGGGCACCTGACTCCGGACCACAGGGTTCACGGTTCGATCCTCGGTGCCGGGGGCAGGTTAGTCCAGCACCATGTGACTCTGGGCAATAGCTCGCTTAATCTTCCCGACGGCCCTCAGCGCCTTGACACCCTTGGGTAATTGTGCGCTTTACAAATACTGGATTTCATTTCATTTCTATTGTCTCCCTTTCAAACATGCCCCAAGTGTTACATGTGGCTCAACAGACCTGTCAAGCAGGATTTGACACTGTAGCTTCAAAAAGGATGCACACAGCCCCTACCCTGCATATTCTATGGAGCTCACATGCATTATCTCTGCCCATTAAGGTCAACCTACCGTTTGATTCTGTGAGGCATATGGAACCTATTTCACACATATTCAAGTCTGAGCATAGGCTAAGGTCTAGCAGAGGCTCATGCTTATTAGCCTTCTGACTATTCAGTGAGGTAAAAGGTAACTTTCTACAAATTACTTTTCTTTAATATTTTACTGAAAATCAGACTTCACCATTGAATTGGATTTTAACAACTATTAAAAATGGTGGTTTAATTATTTTTCTAGCTGGTCCCATTCATGAAATACAGTATTAGTCTATCTGAGTACTCAGGTTTTCTACATAAGACAGCTAGGCCTCCCACAACTAAAATAGATTTAGGACCTTGTTACTGTAGAAACATGGTAATATTAATTTTCCTCATGCCCCACCTTTAAATGCTATGCACCCTAACTCGTGGGCTACAAGGATACATGGGGTGACTTACTAATATCTAAAAGGGAGGTTTTTACCTCTCATAAAGGGTTATTTTAACAGTTCGTACTGCGGATTTAAACTGCAGCAGACAGAATTTAAAGGGTAGGCCTGAAACCATGTTTCCCATTGTCACGCTAGTGGATGGCACAATAGGTGCTACTTAACATCTAGGCACTGGGTGCACAGGGTGCACTCTTTACACCATGTACTAGTGCCTTACAGGCAACTTAAATACACCAATTAGGAGCAAGGTAATTCAGCCATGTTTAAAGAGGGAGCACAGGCACTTTACTACTGGTTAGCACGGGTCAAAAGCAAAGACTTTGAAAACCAGCAAACAAAAATAGGGTCCAGCAAATGCGAAAAATCCTAGGTGACCTTGAAGAAAAGGTGATTTCCTAAACTCACCCATAACTATGAGAGTGTATAACCAGCAAAAACAATAGAACTCTTGAAGACTTCCCTGTGCTAGATGTGGAACCCACTGATGAAACATACTATGTTAGGAAGGCAAGGGTTCATCATCCAATATAAGGGAATTCCAAAAGAGGTTTGGCCGTTTCTTCCAGATTGTTTTATGCTTATGTCTGTTTACGGAGTGCGTACGATAGTAATTTAACTGCTCTTGTTACCTCTTTTTAGGTCGAGCCTAGGCATTGTGCATGCCCTGTCTGCAAGACCTGTAGTAATCCCTATACGGAGTGTAATCCCGCCTGCTGCTTACCATTGGTTCACTCCTGTGTGTGTCTTATTTGCTGGATCTTCATTGGTTGGTGCTCCCGATACATCACTTCTGTTTTGTGATCAGGAGCATTGGCCAACTACAGTTTCCTTACGCTGTAGCTGTTTGTATGTTCCTTTGAGGACTACTTCAACAAAGCGAAGTGTTGAAGCTTGAAAATATATACACTTCACCCGACTTGTTTTAATTTCCTATTGTAACTGGGTTCACACTGGCAGGTCTGAGGAGCGAGTGCAGTGCTTCATCTCGGCACCACACCGCTCTGCCAAAGTGAGCCTCAGTGCACCACAAAACCACAGTACAATTTTAGCACTCAGTGGCACAACACAACACAACACCATCACGTTGGATTGCCTCAGATTTACAGAATTTCGCCATGCATAATATTTTCAGAATTTAGCCATGCTACTCGATAAGGACAAAACTGCCAGTGTCAAGTACTTACACAGATTGTCTGTGATTTTAGTGTAATGCTTGTTTTCTGTGCTATAATCTTTTAACGGATGTCAATCCGTAATGTTAGTACATGCGGGTGACATAAAAATAGGTCTGATCACCAAATAATAGGCTGTGTGTTTTTTGCCGTGTGTCCTGATTTTATAGGCTGCCCCTGTTTTCATTCTTTTTCCTTGGCTAGTTGGGCAGCTTTCCTTATTGGACCATATGTTAGTTCTGCCTTGGAAAAGAGGGTAGTGCTGCTGCTAGGGTTTTGGCATCAATGGGAGTTGGTCAGCCAGCACTATACTACCTTTCTCTGACTCTGCAGCCAAAAGGAAGTCCAAGAGAATAAGGGAGCCAACGGGTTCAGGCGGATCTCTCATGCAAGCACGAGGAAATCCTCAAGCATGCAGTATCGTCGGTGCAGCTTAGCAAGAAATATGCTCTTAGAAATGAAAGTATTTCAATGCACTACAAAACCTTTATTCACGTCACTTGTATGTTGGTTTTATAAGTAACTAATGTTACACTCTAAGGAGAATAACATTTAAAATGCACTTTTCGGAATTGGGTCAACCGCTATATTAAATATTAAACATAGAAGTTGTTGCCATTGCCTTGCTCCTCGCGTGACACCGTTCCTATAAGTCATAATCCTGAAAGTCTGCATCAGCTGTGCAGTAACTTCTAGCACTTGACCCCGCGAGGCAGCAGCCAGCCATACACAGCTGCTAAATGGCAGCAAAGCTGTATCGATATAAGCACAATACTCCGGGCAGTTCTATGTTATAATCGGAGGGGCGGTAAACGCCCAGTTCTATTGACATTATTCTTTTCCTAATAGTGTAGATCCGCCTCTTACCCTTGCACATCATACAGGCAAGACTGGAACTGCCTTTAATATAACTAAGGGCCTGATTTCGATGTCCGGCGGAATTCCTTCCGCCCAACACCGACACGGTCCTGGAACTGACCGACACGCCGTAAATCAGGCGTAATGCATGCTCCCATAGTGAAATGAGAGGTGTGGTTCATTCCTGCACCCCATGGCAGGCACCTCAGGGTGCCTACCACAAGGTGTAGCGATCAACAGGGGGGCACCATAGGTGCCCCCTCGGCCTCCAACCAGAGGCCGTGCACCAAAGGGGGTCCTGCTGGGGGCCCCCAAAGCTTTCCGTCATGGTTTCCATGTCGGACAAGCCGACATGCAAACCATGTAGGAAACCGTGCATTGAATCTCAAGGGTGTAAAGGCCCGCCCTTGAGATTACTGGCTGGAAACTGAAGAGCCCATTACGATACGGCTTGAAAGGCACCGACCATCGGTCGGAGCCTTCCGAGCTACATGGTAATCGTCCCCTAAGTGTTTTGGCAGTCATCTCTATGATCTTGATTAGGCTACCCTACAGGGATGTTACTGCAAACACTGGAGTGTGGGGAAGCATGTGTGCATTACTCTGGGTGGATTTAGCTCTGTTTCACGTGCATGCTTGCTTTTTTTTAACAGTTGGCCAAGGTCACAAAGCATTAAATTAAAAGTCACTCTTCATAGTATTTCACCACACTGTGCTCGGCACAAGAACATTGATTTCAAATTCTTCTTCTCTCACGAGTCATGCTGCAGATAAACATACCAAAGAAACAAGCGCTATATATGCCAAGCACAGAGCATTCTGTACTCACTGGCTTGGCAAATTAGCCACTTATCAAATAAAGGGAAATTGCTTAACCCCACATTTACCAGTTACTTTTTTGAACCGCACACAAATCAACCCATAAATATCCATTATATATATATATATATATATATATATATATATATATATATATATATATATATAAATATATATATATATATATATATGGAAAATCAAAGTAATTCGGCATGCTTGGACTTGTAAGCCTTGCTCTAAATGAACTGCAATTCTGGGCAAATAACTTAATCTCCTCGTGTCATAAAAAGGTATCTGACCTTGTTCACTGCTGTTATCATTTGTTTAGCTTATTTTAATTTGTTAAACTGATGTGCTCTACTAAAAATAGGTAGACAGGATCACCATTACAATTACGTAACACCATATACATCCAATCCACATCACAGAAATCCACATCATGCCACAAAATTCAACAGCACACCACATAATTAAACTACACTACATATCACTCAACACAAAATACTATTCCACGTAATTACACTCCATGACACACAATCCCAGTTCATGTAATTCCAGTGCACTCAATACCACATAATTACTATCCACATAATTCCAATGCACACCATGCCACATCATTTCCACATAAATACACTACACACAACACAATTCCACAACTAACAATTCCCATCAACCCACATAATTCCACTCCAAACCACATACATCCAAAGCACAAAGATAAAAGACATGGCAATTTACAATCCCAATAGCTCCACCTCTCGCAAATGCGAAACTTATTGCATTGAAAATTCTTGTTTGTATTAGCTGTTTGTGTTATCTGTCTTGAACATGTGCACGAACCATGTGATATTCTTCCAATCACCTGGCCTTTATTTATTTTTTGTAAGGGAAGTTTGTGCTGCTACTGTCCATGTACCTTTATTAAGTTGTGAAGCTTGGTATACAACTTTCCACTGCACAAAAAACAAAACAATTCACATTGCCAACGCTGGCTTTAATGCAAGATGTGAATAAAAGAGCAAGCCCTCACAAACGATGTGAGCAGAGTTTACTTTTTAGTTTTAAGTGTGAAAAAAACAGTTTTTGAAATGGACTAGACAACTCTGTAACATGTTATAACATAGCTGACAAGTGGCTTGATGTCCTGTATAACACCTATGGTCAATTCTTTCATTTTAGCCAACAGCACTTTGCATCCTTGGGTTTTGACCCCATAATGAAAGTGTTAAACGCAAAATTACAAGCCCATAATGCAACTTGTCTTGGCTGAAAAAGCCAAATTGGCTGATAGCATTATAAGTCATCGTACCACTTGTCAGACTTGTTAAATGCAGAATAAAAGTTAGTTCCTGACTCTCTGCCTTTTCTTGTCGGCAGTCGTGGGTGAAACATTCCAGTGGGTGAGAGAGTACATATAGCCTTTCAATTACAAATGTGAGCACCCCACAGCTAATGGGCTCACAGTAACACTCCTCTGAAAACAAAGTTACGTGCTAAAAATAAGTTATTTACCAGAACAAGGCAAGGAGCAACACCAGAAAGTATCCGAAGAGACATTGAGAAAGGAAAAATGATGTTCTGCATCCCTTTTCCCGAACACATCCTCGACCTAGAGATGGGTGTCATTGAGGTAGGGCCCCTGCAACACCGCTGTGACGCACCCTGCCTTGAACAGGTGCCGCACGTGTACGTGAATCAGAGGAATTTACAGTTCAACCTGGAGTTTGATAATCTTCAATTTATCGAACATTGGAGCATAAGTGGTTCTTCACACAAAGTCTATTATGCTGCTGTTTGAAACTTTCATAACTATGTTTTGAGTTGGGTCTTGGAGCAAGAGAGACAGTGGCATTCACTGATGCAGTTTTGGGGGGAAAAATCCATCTGGAACTAATCCTTTTACTAAGCACTTGCCCTGAAATATGGCTGGAATGGAGTTAGAATAGTAAATATACCCTGTCCTAAAACATGTAGGAAGGTAGCTAGGCTGAACTGAAGTATAACAATCCAAAAATTCTGTGAAGAAATATCTATTCAAGGATGAGATCATGCCAGCTTATATTTTGCCATCTATGTTTTGCAAAAGATGTTTTAGAAGCCTCCTGTATCAGACCCCATTTGAAAAGGGCCGCAGGACAGACAGGGGCCTCTGGGCCATAACTGTGGTTGTTGGGGTCGTTTGCCACTGGAGTCCCTGGATCCATTCTAGAATGGCTCTGCAAACTGAGCAAAGTACACAGTTTCTGCACAGGGTTTCCAAGGAAGGCAGAGACTCTGAACTCAAACAGCCAAACAACAGACTTAATACCTTAGTGTCCAGTACAGTGGTTGTCTTAATAAAAAGAGAAGCACTTTAATAACACAGCAAAATGAAATACTGTACACATTAATGAGGGTAAGCTACAGGATTCTACTACCACTTCTAATGGCTCGAGCCAGAATTCATCCTTCCTCCCACAGCCTGCAGTGGTCTATGGCTCCTACGGTGCCTCTAATATCTACGTGTCTTAGAAGAGATAAAGGGCCACAGTCAATAAGCAGACACAGGTGCTAGCGCGCTGGTTGGCTGGGCAAGCAACTAAAAGGTTTGGTAAACTGTAGGTCAGTTTCTTCAGATCTTGAGCAATTGATTTAGTGCTGGCAAAGTGTATTCTCTGAAAGGGTCAGGCTTATCTTTAGAAGTTTGAGACAATCAATAAGTCTTTGAATTCGGGCCCAGTGTTACGTGTTTGGTGGGAAGTGGCTCAGAGATTGATGGTGCGTTCTTTGTGTCTGCACAATCAATATCCTTATCAGGGCATGTAGGCTTGTGTGCAATGGCCATGCCTTCAAGATCTCACAGCTGATAAAAAACCTTAGCAGCAGCTGCATGTCTTCGGCAATAGCAGCCTTCAGGCCACTGGAAAGGTCCTCTGCTTCCATCAGTGTCGCTGATCTTTGCCGGTCACAGAGCATGTCGACACAACGACAGAAGAAGTCCCTCCAGTCAAGTTGCAGAGATGTCGGATGGTATACTGTTGCTTGGGATTATTGATACTTTGTGCAGTTCACCGCATGAACCATGCAGGGTGGCCGGGGGACCCCTCGGAGCTCGGGTCAGCACCAGTTATTTGGTGAAATTTCACACTTGTGGGTTGTCCACACACATAAAAACTGGCTGGGCTTCTCCTCCTGGACAATTTCTCCTCCTGCAGGCCCAGGTACTCTCCTTCCCACTCTGAGCAGGCAGGCATGTTCTAGGCGCTAGGCAGACCCATAGCTTCTTCAGCAAGTTGTACAGATTTCATTTGATGTTCCTCACCCTTAGTGTGATGGTTTGGGTCCCACCTTTATACTCATTTTCAGATAGGGGATATTCATCGACTGCCTAAAATCCTGGAACCGGTTTGTGGTGGCTCCCTTCGACATTTCATTTTCTGGTTGTAGTGCAGAAATGGCCTTTGTTCAGGACTCTCACAGCAGGTAATACTGCTCTCTCCACATAGGAGTATCCAAGACATGAAGCACAATTAAATATGAAGTCTCTACACATGACTGATATCAACTTTCTTAAACTAACAATCACGGGAAGACAAAAGGATGGTCCTCCCTTGAAACTTCCTCACCGTTATCAACAAAATCTGCTGACTCACCTTCACTCCACTCCCATCAATCAAATGGCAGTGCTCAGAAAGGACTAATCATCAATTCCCTACTAAAAAGTTCTCACAAAAATTCTCCGTCTCCACCTTCCCGTACCTTAGTGTCTGGGGTTCATCCCTTCAGTTCCAGGAATGCAGGAAATACACTTACTCTAAACACACAAAAGGTATTGCGAGGAATGCTTGCAAAATGTTTAGCCTCTGGTAATCGCTTAGGGTAGCTTTCCAACTCATTGTTTTTTTGCCCACAAAGCCACCTCAGATTAGACCTAGCCATATGCAAATCAGCCCTGGTCCTGCTCCAATGGGAATGGTCCATCCCAAACTGCCAAGCCAGGTCCTCTCTGAACCAGAACAGAAGACACCCAAGACCGGTTTTAGCTCTTCAGTCGGTTGCAGTGGCACAGTGAGCACAGGACATCAAACATACAAAAAGTGATGGGAGGAATGCTTGCAGATAGTCTAATAAATTACTCCACCTGGGAAAGCCGCACTTCATTCTCCACATCGTAACAAGTCAAACCAAGGGCTGTCCAAAATGGATTCTGCTGGCCCCAGCAATCATGCTTTCACCATAACACATAGCCTTGATACTGTTGACTATACCTTACATACACAAACTGAACACACACAAAGGAAGATAGTGGAAAGTCTCAGTGTCACATCTAAGTGGAACTTTAACAGGTGAGGCCAGTAGGCATCACACTCCTTTTGAACTAGGAAAAAGGTCTGTTCAGCATTATTAATCCGGAAAAATCAGTAAGCTGCCATCACCGCTTCATGTCAACAACCCGGGACATGGAGAGTAGTCCAATGTCGGAATAAAGAGCACGCTTGATGCACCCCTTCCAGGTCATGGAATCACATGGACAGACTTGGGCCTCACCGCAAATGCATGATCAGTGTCAGCTGGGTCAACAAAAAGTCAGCAAACCAATTTGACATGCAGTCAGGTTACACAATGCAGGGGTACATATCCATTTCCTGTGCAAGAGGAAATCCTTCCCCAACACTAAGGGGCATATTTACAACGTAGTGACAGAGTGCGGCGTTAGCCTTCCTGGCTTAACGCCGCACTCCGCCACTTCAGAAATGCAGGGCTGCATCCTATTTGCAACAATATGGTGCAGCCCTGCATTTCCCCCTGCGCTAGCGCTAAACTTAGCAGCATAGCACCAACGCAGGCACCCTTGCACCATAGTGCAAGGGTGTCTGCATTGAGGGGAAGATAGTCTATGTGCAGGAAGGTCTCCCTTCCTGCACATAAACAATCTTTAAATTATGTTTTGTAACTTTTATGTATGCAGCACACTTAAAAGTTGCAAAACATCATTTTTATTTTGATTGTTTATGTGCAGGAAGTGTCACTTTCCTGCACATAAACAATCATTGGCGTTTTGCTGTTTCCAAGTGTGCTGCACAACGCAGCACACATGGAAACAGCAAAAACGAGGAGAAATAAATAATTTCTCCTCGTTTCGCCTGTTTAAGACCAGGTTTTCCTGCTCTTAATTTTGGCACTGCCTCCTATTTACGCCACCCTTGTAAATAGGGGGCAGCGTCAAAATCAATTGGTGTTGCGGTGGAACACCTACCGCAACACCCATTGCCCTCCCCTTTCACGCTAAGTACAGTGTGAAATGGTGCCTTATGTACAAGGGAGCGTTAAGCCACATTAAGTGGCTTAACGCTGCCTTGTAAATAGGGCGAAGCCCCTATCGCCATCACAACGTCACTTAAAGTGACGTTGTGGTGGCGATAGAGGCTTGTAAATATGCCCCTAAGTTTTCACATGGATTCTTGCATGGTTGTGGCTACATAAATGTGCTACAAATAATATGAACCTCAGTGGCTTCCACAGACTGTTGATTTTCCAGTAAATAGGGATCCTATCTAAATGTCTTAACAGCACATTATGCACCAAAGGAAGGGTGGCTCTGTTAGTTAAATGCTGTTCGTGGCAATATGCATTGATTTGCAAGTCACCGCCGTCTTTCTAAGGTCAAAAAGATTACAACCTTTAAATTAGGTAATGGTATTCAAAGTAGTTACAAACAGCTTTATACAATACTTTACAAAACAAGTAAATATTATTACTTGCATTGCATTGTATGATATACAGCGCTTTTGATACCGCTTGCGAGCCAAAGCACTACTTGTGATATTCAGGGCACGAGTCGGGGGTACACGCGGGTGGGCAGCGTACCCCCACTTTTTTCACAGGGTGGACGCCGTCCACCCTGCCAAGAAGTGTAACACCACTGTAAAATATGCTGAATTCGTCCCGGTGTAATTTACAAACACCGGGACACATCCTGCAACGCCTGCACGTTGTTATCTGCTTTCTATCTGCAACAACGTGCAGGCGGGGACGGGGCTTTCTTAGTTCTGACTCCTGCTGGGCCCATAACAAAGGCCGAATCAGAGGGGTCATCAGGCCTCCTTTTGTTGGAGTCTCCTGGCTGGGAGCAGTCAGGAGCCTCACACCTGATGGAAATGCAGCAGAGGGTAAAGGCTCACACCTTGTTAGCACTTCACACATACTGAAGAGAGGCAGCTTTTAACTTTGTTCTGGCTCTGTTTAGGAGATATGCATGCCTGTAAGAACGTCAGATGTGTTGATGTTTCCCAGCATTTGCACAAAATAAATAGCATTTATATAAGCGCATACCACCCCTGAGGAGGCGTTGTAATAATTTAAATATCACTATTTCTTTTAAAGCACTATGGCTAGAGAAAACTTAACGCTGATAAAAGGTAACATTGCTTTATGTGTAGCGTACAAAAGTGTGAATCTTCTGCCTAAATCAGGAGGGTTTGCAAGTATACTCGAATTGTGCTCAAACGTACTCATGATAGACCTGCTAAACGTATGTGAGGGCTTAAGATCTGATGTCACTTCTTGTGATGTCAGTTCCTGCAATGTCACGCACCGTGATGTCACGCGCCGTGATGTCGCGTGCTGTGATGCCACTTGCATACTGATTAACCAGGTTAGTCCCCCCACTTCTTTTTTTTAGCACTTGTGCCATGACCCACAGTAGTGGTGGCTGGTGACATTTGAAAGTGGTGGGGCGTAAACTTTCTGTCGGAGTGCACCGTGGCGAGCGAGCGCAGCGAGCGAGCCCAAACATCTTAAGCTTCTCCCCCGAGAAAATTTTGAAAAAGAGTGGGTAAATGGTGCATTTTCAAGCACATTTGAGAAGCAAGAAACAATTGTGAAAGTGCAGTTATTACATTAATAAAGGGATGTCATATTTCCCTCTGCCTTTCCACTAAGTCTGTAAAGAATTATCCCGGAGGTGAGTTTGAGTCCTTCCCCTTTTACTTTTATCGGTCTCCTATTACAAAGGCAGCAATTAAGATTTTAATAAATATTAAAACTTTCCATCCATAAACTCCCTTCTTTTCTTTCCTACCCTATTTGCGTAAATCCTCGGAAAGGTGAATTCCTGTTAGTGCAACAGTCTACTGTGAAGCAAGCTTTCAAACCACAAGCAATTTAAAGATATATGAAAGGTTTTGATCTAGGAAAACCAGAATACAGTTGTCAGGATACAATGCACCAAAGAGCAGGAAGCCCTGTGGAGCAAACGAGTGTGAGGTGTGTTTGAATAGCAAATGACTCCAACTTCCTGCCATGCTGTGTATAGATGTTTATATATATGTGCCTTTTGGAAATGTAGTTGACCACTGCGAAGGCCTAAGTTCCTGTAACGCTCATTATAGCTGCACATGATTGGGAAATGTGCTTTGGCACCTCTGGAGACCCAATAGTTTCTTCAATCAATCAATCAATCACGGCATTTATAGAGCGCGCTACTCACCCGGGAGGGTCTCAAGGCGCTGGGGGAGGGGGTAAGTTACTGCTCGAACAGCCAGGTCTTGAGCTGTTTCCTGAAGGAGAGATGGTCCTGGGTTCGCCGAAGGTGAGTGGGGAGGGAGTTCCAGGTCTTGGCTGCCAGGTAGGAGAAGGATCTTCCTCCGGCGGTGGCTCTGCGGATGCGTGGTACGGTGGCGAGGGCGTGGCTGGTTGATCGTAGCTGGCGGGTGGGCGTGTAGAAGGTCATGCGGTCGTTGAGGTACTTTGGGCCCAGGTCGTGGAGGGCCTTGTGTGCGTGGGTGAGGAGTCTGAACGTGATTCTCTTGCTGACGGGGAGCCAGTGCAGGTCTTTCAGGTGTCCGGTGATGTGGCTGTGTCGGGGATGTCCAGGATGAGTCGTGCGGAGGCGTTCTGGATGCGCTGGAGTCTTTTTGAAGTTTGGCTGTGGTTCCGGCGTAGAGGGTGTTCCCATAGTCCAGTCGGCTGGTGACGAGTGCCTGGGTGACGGTCTTCCTGGTTTCAGTGGGGATCCATCTGAAGATCTTGCGGAGCATGCGCAGGGTGTTGAAGCACGAAGATGAGACGGCGTTGACTTGTCTGGTCATCGACAGGGAGGAGTCCAGGATGAAGCCCAGGTTGCGTGCGTGGTCCGTTGGCTTGGGCGCGGTGCCCAGGGCCGGGGGCCACCAAGAGTCGTCCCTGGCGGAGGGTGATGAGCCCAGGATGAGGACTTCCGTCTTGTCTGAGTTCAGTTTAAGGCGGCTGTTCCTCATCCAGTCGGCGACGTCTCTCATCCCGTCGTGTAGGTTGGCTCTGGCGGTGGTGGGGTCGTTGGTGAGGGAGAGGATCAGCTGGGTGTCGTCGGCGTAGGAGATGATGTTGAGGTTGTGTTGGCGTGCGATGGCTGCGAGGGGGCTCATGTAGACGTTGAAGAGGGTTGGACTGAGTGAAGATCCTTGTGGAACGCCGCAGATGACTTCGGTGGCCTTGGATCTGAACGGGGGAGGCGGACTCTCTGGGTTCTTCCGGCGAGGAACGAGATGATCCATTCCAGTGCTTTCTCTCGGATTCCGATGTTGCTGAGGCGCTTCACTAGGGTGCGGTGGCAGACGGTGTCGAACGCCGCGGAGAGGTCCAAGAGGATGAGGGCTGCTGTTTCCCCGTTGTCGGTTAGGGTTCTGATGTCGTCGGTGGCTGCGATAAGGGCGGTCTCGGTGCTGTGGTTGGCCCGAAACCCGGACTGCGAGGGGTCGAGGGATCCATTCGTCTCGAGGAAGGCGGCAAGCTGTCTGTTGACGGTCTTCTCGATGACTTTGGCCGGAAACGGAAGGAGCGAGATGGGACGGTAGTTCTTGAGGTCGGTGGGGTCCGCCGTTGGTTTCTTCAGGAGGGCGGTAAGCTCGGCGTGCTTCCAGCTCTCCGGGAAGGTGGCGGTGTGGAAGGAGGAGTTGATGATGTCCCGGAGATGGGGGTGCGATGGTGGCGTCGGCTTTGTTGAAGACGTGGTGTGGGCAGGGGTCGGTTGGTGATCCGGAGTGGATGGAGTTCATCGTGCGGGTGGTGTCTTCGGTGCTGATCGGGGTCCAGCTGCAGAGGGTGGTGGTGGCGGGCGTTGGTTCGGCGGTAGGGTGCGTGGTTTGTGCGTCGAAGCTGTTATGTATGTCGGTGATCTTGCGGTGGAAGAACGCGGCGAGTGAGTTGCAGAGGTCTTGCGAGGGGGTGATGTCGTTGTTTCCGGCGCTGGGGTTGGAGAACTCTTTGACGATGCTGAAAAGTTCCTTGCTGTCGTGGGCGTTGTTGTCCAGTCGTTCTTTGAGTGCCGACTTCTTGGTGGCACGGATCAGCTGGTGGTGTTTGCGGGTGGCGTGCTTGAGGGCGGTCCTGTTGTCTGTGGTCTGGTCGAGTCGCCAGGTTTTCTCGAGAGTGCGGCAGTTCTTCTTGGATTCCTTGAGTTCGTTGGTGAACCAAGGGGTTTTCTTGCTTCCGGGTCTGCTGGGAGGGTTTTTTAGTGGTGCGAGGTCATCGGCGCAGGCGGTCAGCCACTTGGCGAGGTTGCTGGCTGCTTCGTTTGGGTCCGTTGTGTTGGTGGGTGTGTTCTGGCTGAGGGAGGCGGTGAGCTGCTCGGCGGTGATCTTGCTCCAGCTCCGGCGGGGAGCCTGTTGCGGGTGGTGGTGGGTCGCAGTCTTTCTGAAGCTGAAGTGGACGCAGCTGTGGTCGGTCCAGTGGAGTCCGGTGGCGTGGCTGAAGGAGATGTGCTTGCTGGAAGAGAAGACGGGGTCAAGCGTGTGGCCGGCGTAGTGGGTGGGCGTGTTCACCAGTTGCTTGAGTCCGAGGTTGGCGAGGTTGTCCAGCAGGGCGGTGGTGTTTCTGTCGTTGTTGTTCTCCAGGTGGAAGTTGAGGTCCCCTAGGAGGATGTAGTCGGCGGAGGGCATGGCGTGCGGGCTGATGAAGTCTGCGATGTCTTCGCTGAATAGTGTGCGTGGTCCCGGGGGTCTGTAGATGAGGGTGCCTCGGAGGGTGGTCTTGGGGTCAGTGTGTATCTGGAAGTGTAGGTGTTCGGGCGGCGGTGAAGGTCTCGTCGGAGTTAGTCGAGATGCGGATGGTGTTCTTGTGTACGATGGCGATGCCTCCTCCCGTCTGGTTGACGCGGTCCCTCCGGGTGATCTTGTATCCGTCCGGGATGGCTATGGCGATGTCGGGCGCTGAGGAGGCGTTCATCCAGGTTTCGGTGAGGAAGGCGACGTCCGGTGCTGTTGCGTCGAGCAGGTCCCAGAGTTCCACGGCGTGCCTGTGGACGGAGCGGGTGTTCAACAGGATGCATTTCAGGTGGTTGCTGCTGGTGCACGTCTTGGCGGAGGTGGTGCACGTCCGGGGGCAGGTGAATCGGCAGGCTTGGCAGGTGAAGGGTCCGTGGGTGCGTCTCGGTGAGGCTCGGTAGCAGGCAGGGTTCCGGCCGGCATTGAGTGCGGTGAGGGTGGCGGCGTCGTAGGTCCGTCGAGTAGTGTTGCATCGGTGGGATCCAGGGGTTCTGGCGCTGGGCGCGGTCCAGTCGCGGACGGGCTTGCCTTAGGCGTGCCTTCGGCGCGCCAGCGGCTGCGACGCGCAGCGGCCGCCATTTATGGGGAGGTGGGAGGGAGGAGCAGCTGGGAGGCGGGAGGCAGGGGCAGCGAATGGGCAGTCAGGGGGCGGGGCCGCAGGACGCAGCGGCGGGAATGGCTAGAGGCAGCGGGGGCACAAAAGTAAAAGGGAGAGAAAACAGACAAAAATACGGGCACAACGCAAATGGGGCAGCGAGGGGCACAGAAAGGAAAATGGGGGAGAAAACAGACAGAAATACGGGCACGACGCAAATGGGGCAGCGAGGGGCACAGAAAGGAAAATGGGGGAGAAAACAGACAGAAATACGGGCACGACGCAAATGGGGCAGCGAGGGGCACAGAAAGGAAAATGGGGGAGAAAACAGACAGAAATACAGGCACAACGCAAATGGGGCAGCGAGGGGCACAGAAAGGAAAATGGGGGAGAAAACAGACAGAAATACGGGCACAACGCAAATGGGGCAGCGAGGGGCACAGAAAGGAAAATGGGGGAGAAAACAGACAGAAATACGGGCACAACGCAAATGGGGCAGCGAGGGGCACAGAAAGGAAACTGGGGGAGAAAACAGACAGAAATACGGGCACAACGCAAATGGGGCAGCGAGGGGCACAGAAAGGAAAATGGGGGAGAAAACAGACAGAAATACGGGCACAACGCAAATGGGGCAGCGAGGGGCACAGAAAGGAAAATGGGGGAGAAAACAGACAGAAATACGGGCACAACGCAAATGGGGCAGCGAGGGGCACAGAAAGGAAAATGGGGGAGAAAACAGACAGAAATACGGGCACAACGCAAATGGGGCAGCGAGGGGCACAGAAAGGAAAATGGGGGAGAAAACAGACAGAAATACGGGCACAACGCAAATGGGGCAGCGAGGGCACAGAAAGGAAAATGGGGGAGAAAACAGACAGAAATACGGGCACAACGCAAATGGGGCAGCGAGGGGCACAGAAAGGAAAATGGGGAGAAAACAGACAGAAATACGGGCACAACGCAAATGGGGCAGCGAGGGGCACAGAAAGGAAAATGGGGGAGAAAACAGACAGAAATACGGGCACAACGCAAATGGGGCAGCGAGGGGCACAGAAAGGAAAATGGGGGAGAAAACAGACAGAAATACGGGCACAACGCAAATGGGGCAGCGAGGGGCACAGAAAGGAAAATGGGGGAGAAAACAGACAGAAATACGGGCACAACGCAAATGGGGCAGCGAGGGGCACAGAAAGGAAAATGGGGGAGAAAACAGACAGAAATACGGGCACAACGCAAATGGGGCAGCGAGGGGCACAGAAAGGAAAATGGGGGAGAAAACAGACAGAAATACGGGCACAACGCAAATGGGGCAGCGAGGGGCACAGAAAGGAAAATGGGGGAGAAAACAGACAGAAATACGGGCACAACGCAAATGGGGCAGCGAGGGGCACAGAAAGGAAAATGGGGGAGAAAACAGACAGAAATACGGGCACAACGCAAATGGGGCAGCGAGGGGCACAGAAAGGAAAATGGGGGAGAAAACAGACAGAAATACGGGCACAACGCAAATGGGGCAGCGAGGGGCACAGAAAGGAAAATGGGGGAGAAAACAGACAGAAATACGGGCACAACGCAAATGGGGCAGCGAGGGGCACAGAAAGGAAAATGGGGGAGAAAACAGACAGAAATACGGGCACAACGCAAATGGGGCAGCGAGGGGCACAGAAAGGAAAATGGGGGAGAAAACAGACAGAAATACGGGCACAACGCAAATGGGGCAGCGAGGGGCACAGAAAGGAAAATGGGGGAGAAAACAGACAGAAATACGGGCACAACGCAAATGGGGCAGCGAGGGGCACAGAAAGGAAAATGGGGGAGAAAACAGACAGAAATACGGGCACAACGCAAATGGGGCAGCGAGGGGCACAGAAAGGAAAATGGGGGAGAAAACAGACAGCAATACGGGCACAACGCAAATGGGGCAGCGAGGGGCACAGAAAGGAAAATGGGGGAGAAAACAGACAGAAATACGGGCACAACGCAAATGGGGCAGCGAGGGGCACAGAAAGGAAAATGGGGGAGAAAACAGACAGAAATACGGGCACAACGCAAATGGGGCAGCGAGGGGCACAGAAAGGAAAATGGGGGAGAAAACAGACAGAAATACAGGCACAACGCAAATGGGGCAGCGAGGGGCACAGAAAGGAAAATGGGGGAGAAAACAGACAGAAATACGGGCACAACGCAAATGGGGCAGCGAGGGGCACAGAAAGGAAAAACAGACAGAAATACAGGCACCGGGGCCACAAGCGGAAGGGCGATCTTACCTGCAGAAGCAGCGGGCGGCCAACACAGGCGGAGCTGTGTGGTGGGGGAGCGACCTACCTGGCTTTGTACTGAAACCCCCCCAAAAAATGTCTCTTTTACAATGAAGGAAAACATTATGATAAATTTGTGCCAAAGCAACAAACACCATCAAATCAGGCAAAGCTATAGAAATGCAGAGATTAAAGTGCGCCATCGTATCTTATGGTTGCAAGCAGTGACCGTGAGCTATAGACCCCATATGCACACCATGCGAGGGCAGTGGGATGTGGTTCCTGACATTTTCTCAAATACTCGGAGCATTAGTGTTACCCATCTTGCATAGGACAGAGAGAAAGGAGAATGACGGAGACCGGGGAATAATCACACCATCCAAAAGCAAAGTAACCTTTGGCATGCAACACTTTTCAGTTCTCTTAAAATGCCAGCTTGTATAACTTTACAATGCAAGCTCCTAGCCAGCAGGCTTACGTTGTTGGGCTCTTGTAAACCATAAATAACAATCAAATATGGGAACCTCTTGAATGCAATGTAAAACAAAAAACATTTCAATGTCCTCCTGTAAATAAACCTATTGAGGTTGTTTGTGATGGGGTTACAGGAGCTGTGAAAAATAACCCACTCTTCTCTAATGTGGAGCGGAGGCACACTGCACAGCTCAGCTCACCAGCACCGAGTTTTCATTTCAGCAAAGCAATGCATAGAAAAGAAACAGGGTAAAGTGTAAAAAGGTTATATTAACTGGTTCCATAGGGGACTTTCCTTAAATTGGTCTCGTTTGTACCTTGGATAATACACAAAAAATGGAGAATACAGTTTTAAACGACAATGGTGTATTTTGTTTATCTGAAAAGAAAACAGACACATGTTTGAAAAACTAAAGCTGGCAAAACAGAAATCTATCTTAGAAACCTGTGGTCAATCAAAACAATGCCATACTAGCAGGTATTCGGCGTTTCATTAACACAGGAGTCCCCAGTCATTAGTAAGGCTCGACACGAAGACAAAGTCGTTCCTTTGAATGAAAGAGAGGATGTGTGCCAAACTAAAATAAACATTAGTTATTTTTTTTTATATCCTGCAAGGACACGCGTTAGCAAATTCCGAGGAGGCTATTAAGGAATGGTTTACTTGCAGACAGCTATAAACAGGTGACCCGTAGTCGCGCCACAACTACCATTACCACAAAGACAACCATAAGAAGGGGGCACACAAACCAACATGCTGTAAACCAAACAGCTCCCTTAAACGAAGCCTTCCAGGCACAATCAACGGTAACCACGCTGTAAAGCCACCCTGCTTCTGAAGCAAGGTGGCTTTACAGAGTGGTTACCGTTGATTCAGGAATGAAAACATAAGCCTCTTCCAAGCACCGCAGTGCTCCTTTCTCGCGATTATCAAGGGATCCGATCCGACTGAGCATCTACAGTAATCACGTGACCCGCCCATCAACATACTAAATCGTAACTGTATAGTAAAAAGCTGCAAGAAGGCGCCAAACAAAATGATTCATAACGTTCTAGACTAAAATGTACCATTTGGATACGAAAGGTGAAAAAGTGGCTACTGAACGCAATGGACAACGTTGATTCGGATTTTATGAAAACGGTTGGGGACATTAGCATTAGGACTTAAAGATACCCATTTGCAACCACGCGGTCGCTTATTTACACACCCGCCCGCCCGATAATCATTTGTCAGTGAGGTAGCAGCAGGCTCCCCTTAATGCTGCTACCTCCAATGGAGGTACAGCAGCAGGCTCCCTTATCCACTATTGATATTGACTGCGTTGCCTGCGGCTCCCGACACGGCCAGAGGCCTGATGCAGCTAACGGCAGGGAGAGAGCAATGGTGAGCAGCACCCCACTTCCTGGGGCTCCCACCTAGTTGGGTCATCGCAAAGTGGCCTAAGTATTGGCAGCCGATTATCATGATGCAGATGCAGAGTTTTAATTTATCTGTGCATGATGTACGCAACATATGAATTACGCAGTCGAAAGTTCTGAATGAAGAATGAAAGGATACGGTACGCGTCGCGTCGGTGCACTGCACACAGGACTGATTTTTCTTGTTTAGTGTCGGTGTCGGTGCCACGGTCACCATCACCAGGCAACACACTAAACAAGAAAATCCAGTAGTAGTGTGAGTGAGAGTGACTCACTGTAGTGTAGTGAGAGAGTAAGAGTTCCCCCTGTGTGTGCGTAACTCTATGGTATGTTGTTGGAGGACGCCGGCGGTGAATTTATTTAACATTCCATTCCAACTTTGCAAATGTGCGGGGCCCCCGCCGGACTCTTTCTTACTTTTCTTTAAAACCAGGCCTCTGGCTCCTGCTCCAAGTGAAGTCAAGTAAAGAGTTGAATGATCACTCAGCCAGGTCACTCTCAGGAGATGATGGATCTCGGAGTAGTCCAAACCGTCGTGCGTCACACGCGAGCCACTGTCTGCCACAAACAACAGCACTGAGCACTGTCTGCATGCAACACCGTCACGACTCGAGTCACCACGAGGTCTGCTGTGGTGTGTGTGGTGTTGGCGACGGCGTGTGTGGCGCGGTGACGTGACTTAGTCACGTGACAGACTGCTGCGCTGCGCGGTGCCTCAGCCAATCCTGGCCCTGCAATAGCGGCGCCAATGTGCCAGGATTGGCTAGGGGGCATGGTTACTCCTCGCCCGAGTCGCCCATATGAGACGGGGTGCTGCTGCTGTATGAAGCGCACCCTCCCGCAGGTCCCTCCCTCAGCTCTGCTAAAGACATATAGGGAAGCCTTCAAGCGTGACTGTGTGCGCATGTTCGGGCTGGTCATAAAAATGACCAGCCCAAAAATAGACATGCGCTGCTGCCTGTGCTGGGACTGTGAGTGACTTGACTTCACTTGGAGTTACTGCCGCAGCCCCGCCCCCCTTCAGCGGAATCAGCGCGCCGCTGACTGTAATAGGAGCGATTGCGAGTTGCCAATTGCCATGCGATGCGAACAGCGCTACATACTATACTGGTGGTGACAGATTGAGTCCATGAGGCTTAGTGGGGCAACGCCCCAACGCCCCAATGGACACACCGCCCCTGACCACAGTATATGTTTTCAGAACCTGAAATATTTGACCTTTGGTTGTACATATGCTAGGCATCTCGAACCATTTGCAAACCCGATCATAGACTTCATGGAGCTTTTATTTTCATGATAAAATGCAGTTTCCCAAACGTGTAGAGCAAGGAAAGTGAGTCGCGTTGTCCTTTGAAATCAAAGACAATTAACTTCTGTTTTAGATGCGAAAGGTCCCAAAAATGGTCTTTGTCTGCTCTCTAGTGGAATTATAAAGCACTGCGTTTCTACAGTCCTTTAACAAATGGCATTTCCAACATACCTCGCTCGTACTTTTCTGCAACAGTTCAATTATTCCTGCGTCTATTTGTCACAAAAAAGTAAGATTCCTTTTCTGTCTTGGTTGACTTTTGGTTCGCTACTGTCAGGACTGGGATTTCAGCGTGAAAATGTGCAAGCTAGGCCCCAATAATCAGCAGGCACAGAGAAATCCTCACGATACTGTGATACTAGTAAGTACCAGTTTAAACAAGCATTTGCAATGCAATAGGTCTCGCATTTGCGAGAGTTTGAGCTATTGGCATTGTAAATGACAACGCCTTTTATTTATGTGTTTTGAAAACTTGCAAACGGTGTGTAAATACGCACTTTCTCCTTATAGAAGCAAGGCTGGCAGCAAAAGAGGCGCAGTTACTGCCAGCCTTGATTCTCGTAAGCAAGGACTATAAACACCGCTTGCACGTTTTCAAAACACATAAATAAAAAGCATTGTCATTTACAATGCCAATAGCTCAAACTCTCGCAAATGCGAGACCTATTGCATTGCAAATGCTTGTTTAAGGACTTGTGCCCTGTTGTCCATGCGCGTTGTGAACAGCTGATTAACTCCTGTACATTTACAGCTCCCACAGTGGACCCCTTCAAGAAGGTTATGGTTGGGTATGCCCTTTCTTGCAGCGCCTACTTGCTGAGTCACTCTGCCAACAGCATTAGGCTTGCTGTGCTTTTTGTGCGCATAACGTTAAAAGCCACACTAAATGTCACAAGCCTGCCCCGCTAAGCGTCACAAGCATGCGCCAATCCGCTATCACTGGCAGACCGCCCGTTGAGTGTAGCGCCACCCCGTGACCATGTAGGCGTAAGTGCACCTGCCGCGTCTGTGCAGACGCCTGGTGGATTGCGAGGCTACCCTATGTAGTGAGCTGCCACCCAGTGTCTGGAGCAGGTGTCTCCTCACCCCAGTCCGTGCTTCCACCTGACCCGTACATCGCAGTCAACAGTGAGATTTGGAAATTAATTGGCGGTTAACGATTAATTGTCCCAGTGGCTTTCACTTTTGGAAATCCGAAGTAAAGTTATTTTTGGGTTAAAAAAATGTGAGCCTCCCGTCTGGATGGGGAATGTTGGCATGTGTGCCCGTGCTGTCCCACAGTCGCTAGTTTCACCCCCCTGTGGCTACCACTGCCACCTGTGAACGGCACCCACAGGCTCTCACCTTCTGCTTGGCTTCCGACTTCACCTGTAGAAATGCCATGGCGCGAGCCCGGTGCGCCGTCAACTCAAGCTTTCCGCTGTTCGCCGACTCTTTTTCCGGCTTTTCGTTCCCTTTCCTCCTCTGTTTATTTATTGTACGTGTGCTGTCCTTTTGTGTCTACGTTTCCCCCTCCTTCAATGACTGGCAGTAGAACAGAGTAGAACTGCAAACAGAAAGCGAAAGCTACGGAAGGGACGTCCCAGCAGAGGCGGGAGAGAGCCGAGTCAGTGGGAGGGAGGTGAGGCGAGGAGGCGGGACCAGAGGAGCGAGACGAGTTAAGTGGCGGCCAAGCTGGGGACAGTGAGTCTGTGACAAAAGATCAGCAAGACGTGGTCAGCCTGAATGGTATTTACTCGTTTACGGACAGTTCTAGAAATGTAGGGGATTAATGGCAGCTGTACAGACACATTAACCAGGCGAGCGCGCGGTGGGTGGGAGCGCTCGAAAGTTAAGAGATGCCTGCGCATGCTCATCTGCTGTCCGGGGGCAAGCTCCTCCGTTATAGAAATGTAGGGGATTAATGTCAGCTGTACAGACACATTAACCAGGCGAGCCCGCAGTGGGTGGGAGCGCTCGAAAGTTGAGACGCCTGCGCGTGCTCATCTGCTGTCGGGGGCAAGCTCCGGGCGCAAGCTGAAAGACACGCCGTGCGCGTGCCCATGTGCTGTCCGGGAGCAAGCTAATAGACACACCGTGAGCGGGCACATCGCCTGTCCGGGCGAAAGTTCACATCTCCTGTCCCCCTTCCAAACTCAAGTCGACAACAATAGATCTCGCTAGCGACAGCGCTTCGCGCTGCGTCGCTAGGCGAGACCTAAAAATGCAGTGTGGAAAAACCTTAATAAATTCCCCCAACATACATGTTAATATAGCAGAGTGAGCTCGTGCTGCAAAATTATTTAAATAAATAACAATGTTTGAACCAATTTTAATAACTGATAAACACCACATCAGAATAAAGAAGACATTCATCAAGTGCTATAAATTGGAACCTCATACCACAAAATCAATTCACGCTTCACTTTGAAACAAAATCACAAGTAGAAGTCTAATAATCAAGATTGTACCGAGCTGCCAAGCAGCAGCAATGAAAAGAGGAGGGGCTCTGAGAATCATGGGCTTATATGGTCATTGGTGTCTCGTTTTGTAATTTTGATCCTGGTTGTTGTTTGATTTAAAAAGAATACTTGTATTGGTAAAAAAGAGACTTATGTATAATGGTAATCTCCGGTCTTGATATAAATCCCAATTATTTATAAAGTGGAAGTCTGACCCAATTCCTAGAGCAGTTTAGAATGTAGTTTCCTCTAAAGCGGAGACATTAAGCAATGAGAAACAGCTTTAGGATTTCTGGCTCTACCACATACTTGTAGGTACACAATAGGACAAGAGATTTTAAACACAAGGGCAGACCCATTAAGGATGATCAGGTTATCCATGAGATACAATTAAATAAAAATTAATCGAAATTGGAATCCTCAACATCAGGGTTTCCAACATAGGGCCATGATAGGGGAGGGGTTAATTCAGCGGCGGCTCCTCCGGAGCGCCGCCCCCACTGCGGAAAAAGGAAAAATAAAAGATAATAATGCAATGTTATTATCATTTTATTTTTCCACTGAGGAAGGTTTGCGGGGCGGGGGTGGGTTGTTGTCCCAGCCATTAGGAGAGGAGTGGTTGAGGGAACTTAAGTGCACATGACGGTTTGGCCAGCCGAACAGTCATGCGCACTTTGCATGTTTCCTACCAGGCTGTAATGCACAGCCTGGTGAAGAACATACACAGGCTCATAGTCCCCTCTGAGCGCTGAACCACAGCGCTCAGACCAATGACCACGCCGCTGTCATGGTGACAGAAGCGTTGTGATAGGCTTAGGGAAGCCTGTGTGTGCTTCCCCTAGGAACAGACTTTACAGCTTCCAGAAAAAGACAGTGTGCCTTAGAATAGTTTGCGTCGAACCATTTGAAAGAGTTAGAGACCGTAGAGCTAGAATTAAAAGCCAAGAGAAGTTTAATATTATTGCATACAATAGAAAATGTACTCAAAATATCCAAAACAGAAGAATCACTATTCAAACATAGCTCAGTCTCGGGGCAACAGCCTTTAAACAAATTTAAAAGAGAAATGCCAGGAATCACATTCTTTCATTTAAGGCACCGTCCCTGAGAACAAGAAACAACTTTGTAAGGGATACAGCACTTAAAAGGAACATTACAAGAGTCTGAACTGAAAAAGGCCATAAGGGGATTGTGATCACTCAATGGGCACCAGACCACCTCAAAATGTAACAAAGAATGGACCATAGGTGAAGAAATAGAGATATAATCGATAACACTAGCAGCACCTCTCCCAATAAGAGTGGGAACAACAGCATCAGATTGGGTCTCGGTGGTAGAAGTAGAAATAGAAACTAAATTATACTCAGCCAATAACAGGTTAATAAAATTCCTCTCGGTTGAATGCAAAAAGTGTGCGACCTCCAGAGGAGAGTCACCCAGCGCAGTGCATTGCGACAAGCATTCTTGAATACAAGCATGCACATTGAAATCACCAGCTAAAGTAATGAAACTATTCTCTAACATGGATTTAGGTAAACTATCCAGAAAGCTTTTCAGAACCTGCCTTTGACCTTGGCTACCTGTCTGTGAAGAAGCATTATACAAAATAATTAACAATGTACAGGGACGATTAGGGAATGTCAACAAAAGTGCAGCTAAATTTGGAGAGCTGGGAGGTAACACTTTGGTAGAACAACCTAAAGACCTAACACCGCCTCCCTCCTAGAGAACCTCTCCAGCATAGGACTGAAACAACTAGTCACAGCCCCCAGGCACACGGTGGGACACACACTCGACCCTGTCTTCACCGGAGGAAACAGCATCTCGTGTAGCCACACCACAGAACTCCCCTGGACATATAATCCGGTTTAATACTGAACTGACACGCATGAGGACAAACACGGCTCTAAGCGCACTCGCTTAAGATTTCGAACCCCGAGATTTGAATTGGGGACTCATATCTGAAAAGGACGCCTGATTAAGGAACAATCGAGGACCTAGTTGGAATGTAAACTGGAGAACCACAATAACGTCAGGAACCGGAAGGCATACTTAGCACAGCCGGGACGGAAGTAGAACCGGCGGGGAGAACGTGATAGACTTTATCCACCTGCTCTACAGCCCTGAAGAAGTCGTTTGGGATATCACCCACGATGAAACACGTGTTGGCTGGGCGATCTTATTAAACAATAAAGGACAAAGGAATATCCTACAATGTTTACTTTGACATGAATGTTATGTTTTACTACTGTGCACTGAATATATGATAACAACTGAATGGGAAAATAACACTATACAGCGGGTGCATAGGATCATAGTATTCCCCTGGACATATCACCACTGCATCCACTTCTCCTTCAAGAAACCCACCGTACACAAGCACGCCCACAGCCTCCAGCCGCAGAAGCAGGAACAAAGTCACTGAACATCAGCTCACCTCCGCCCTCATCAGCACCCCACCACCGACTACGTCAGACGCAAACATCGCAGCACGCAACCTCCACCGCTGGATCACGAACTGCGCCAACACACTCGCCCCCCTCAAGAAAGCCACCGGAAGACACATCAAGAAAGCAAGCTGGTTCACCCCAGCACTCCAAGAATCCAGACGCTCCAGCAGACGACTCGAAAACACATGGAGGAACAACAAAGCCCCGGAAACACGTGCCACCTACAAAGCAGCCACCACCACACACCACCAACTCATCAAATAGACAAGGAAGAAATCCCTCCAAGACAGAATCCTCACCAACGCACACAACACCAAAGAGCTCTTCTCCATCATCAAGGAATTCGCCAAACCTATCAGCGAAACAACAGACATCCCACCCTCCCAAGACATCTGCAGACTCAGCACCTTCTTCTGCCACAAGATCAAGATGATCTAAGACAACTTCGACAACCAAGACCAACTCAGAGCTCCAGCTCCCCCCTCATGCTACGCCACCCAACAGACCCTGCTCAAATGGATCCTGCTCACAACAGAAAACACCTTGAAGACCATGAAAAGCATCCACTCTGGAGCACCCTCAGACCCCTGCCCACACCACATCTTCCACAGAGATGCCTCTGCCATCGCACCAGAACTACGTCGGACGATCAACTGCTCCTTCAAGACCGCCACCTTCCCCGATGACTGGAAACATGCCGAAGTCAACTCCCTCCTGAAGAACCCCTCTGCTGACCCGACGGACCTCAAGAACTTCAGACCCACCTCCCTGCTTCCCTTTGCAGCCAAGATCATCGAAAAGGATGTCAACAACCAGCTAGCAAACTTCATAGAAGCTAACAATGTCCTGGACATCTCCTAATTCGGATTCTGAAGCAATCACAGCATTGAGACTGCCGTACTAGTCAATGACATCCGCTCCCTCCTCGACCAGGGCAAAACGGCAGCCCTCATCCTCCTGGACCTCTCGACTGCATTCAACACCATCTCCCACCGCACCCTTGCCACCACACTCCACAACGCCGGCATCCGCGGCAAGAGCCTCGACTGGATCCACTCCTTCATCACCGGCAGAACTCAGAGGGTCAAACTCCCTCCCTACCTCTCGGAACCGACAGAGACCAACTGTGGAGTGCCCCAGGGCTCCTCCCTCTGCCCCACCCTCTTCAACGTCTACATGGCCCCCTTGCAACCATCGTCAGGAATGACAGGCTCAACATCGTCTCATACGCCGACGACACCCAGCAGATACTCTTCCTCACTAACAAACCCAACATCACAAGACACAACTTCCAAGAAGGGATGAAAGCCATCGCCACCTGGATGAAGAACAGCAGTCTGAAACTCAACTCAGAAAAGACAAAAGTCCTCATCTTTGGCAACACCCCCTCCGCATGGAACGACTCCTGGATGCCCTCTGCCCTCGGAAATCCCCCCACCTCGATGGACCACGCACGAAACCTTGGCATCATACTAGATTCATCACTCACAATGAACCGCCAGACCAACGCCGTCTCCTTGACCTGCTTCAACACCCTCCACATGCTTTGAAAGACCTTCAGATGGATCCCAACTGAATTCAGAAAAACTGTCAAGCACGCACTCATCAGCAGCAGACTGGACTACAGCAATGCTCTCTATGCCGGAATCAACAAGAAACTCCTTTGCAAACTTCAGAATGTCCAGAACGCCACAGCCAGACTGATCCTCGACATCCCCCACCGCAGTCACATCACCCAACACCTCCATGATCTCCACTGGCTTCCAGTCGAAAGAAGAATAACCTTCAAACTCCTCACCCATGCATACAAGGCCCTTCACAACACTGGATCCGCATACCTGAACAGCCACCTCTCCTTCCAAGCACCCAAAACACACCTCCAATCAGCCCAGCTCTCTATGGCCACCATCCCACGTATCAACAAGACCAGAACGGGAGGAAAGTCCTTCTCCTACCTTGCAGCCAAAGCCTGTAACACCCCCCCCCCTCCACCTCAGGCAATCTCCCACATTGCCCAAGTTCAGGAAGGACCTTAGGACCTGGCTTTTCGGGTGACCCCGGCACTCAACGGAGCCACCTCCCCCTCCCCCCAGCACCTTGAGACCCTCACAGGTGAGTAGTTGCACTTTACCAACCCTGATTGATTGACTGAAAGACAAAGACCCCAAAATGAGAAGGCCCCTTTTGGCCCCTCCGTGACATGAAGAAATAGCAGGGACAAAGTGCGCGATGTAAACATCCAAATAGAAACTCGTATCAATATCCCATGTTTCCTGTAGATAAATTAATTTAAATCTACATATCAAAGGGAAAAACTCTTCATTACCACTTTTGCTAGACACGGCTGCAAAATTGCAACTCAAAAGAGAAATAGTATCAGGGGAACTCAAGCCTCCAACAGACTCAATCCTACAAGCAGGTATAGTCTCCGGGGATTGAGGTGGATGTCAGTCAATTTTAGACGAGGTGCTAGGGGGGCAAATCTGTGAAGAGTAGGAAAACTGCTATCCTGGGCAGGCTTAAAGGAGCAGAAGAGGGAACCTGAACCAAATTGGGCGCAGAATAACGAGGACAGGAGAGAGGCGATTTATAAAAATAACCTAAGGGTAGAAGGTGGAATCAAGCAAGTGGAAAATGCCCAGCTGAAAACGTTGACAACAGAAAACCTGCAGTACGAGGATTATCAAATTTAACAACCACACAATCCCCATGAAAGGTTTTTAGTTGGGAGCCTTTCCATAAGACTCAACTTACCATTATAATGGACTTGAACAAATATCTATCATACCCCATATGCTTGTTAACCCAATAAATCACCTTGTTCTTCAGAGACATATCATCGTCCATGCTGTCATGAACCAGTGAGGGGACGTTGGCCAAGATAATAACATAAGGAGCAGCAACAGGAGGAAGGCCTAAACTATGGGCACCAAATCAGGTGACCAGGAAGAAAACAAATCTTTCCTGGATGCCTCACGCGAGCCTGCACCAGTTACAGGGGCAGAGAAGAATGAAGAGCCAAGGCATTCCCTTGATGGTAGTAAGTGTGGATCGGCCTGTGGAAAAGAAACCTGCACTGATTTTGGGGGGATAGACCGCACATCAAGCGAGCTCTCCGACTGACACACTGGTTCATGGCAGGGGGGGGCGTCAATCTGACTTTGAGTCTCACTGAAAAGCAAGTATTATCAATTATTTTGGCAGAGAAAAAGTGCCAGATTATTTGCACTTGCCAAGTCTCTTTAGCTTAAGCAACTTTTTTATTTTTACCAGTGAGAAGAGTTTAGTTGTTAATTAACTTAAGACCGCTTATTGATAAGTCAAGATGTGGGACATTCTGCGGGAGCCACAGGAATTTTTCCCTCTCACACAACTACTTAATGTAGCCTACTCCAGGGCCTGGGGCTCGCAGGTCTAGCAATCAACGATGGTTGAACCTCAACATAGCCACATGCCAGCGATGGTGTTGTGGGATGAAGATCTCGGTGATCCAAGGGATATTCGTAAGCGGTCATACTCTGCTGCCAAAATGGAAACAATATACATGAATGAAATACACAAACTGATACTTTGTAAATTTCTGCATAGACTATATTTCACTCCTGCTAAACTGCACAAACTCGATAATACCAGATCACACGAGTGTCCCCCCTTGTGATGGATTTTTCCACCTTGAATGCAAAAGTAGATATATTGCCTCCTACTGGAAATATATAATAGAATTGACATCTAATGTGGCTGGGTATGAGATCCCATTCTCTCCGGAAGTTGCTGTGCTGGGCTATGTTGCTAAAATCCGAAATCTGTAAGAGGGCTAGCTGCAGCATTATTGATGTTCGACAACAGGGAGATAGCTATCCACTGGAGGACAGGCCTGACACCTGCACTAGCCGGTTTCATGAAGAGCGCAAAGATCTATATAATTTAAGCCAAGATGTTCACTAATATACAGCCTTTCACGTCTAAGCCCAAAGATATATAGTCACCCCTGCGCCTGTACTTATGTGGACAAAGAAGAGAGCTCCCTGGCAACCGACTGGCACCTTCATTGGCTGAAACTGATTAAAGCTCTCAACGGTGGTTAGGTTTTGATGTGTAATGGTTAATATACTAGATATAACACAGGAATATGCACTACTGTTCTGGTATCGAACTGCGTAGCGGAGAATTCCTTAATGAAAAATTTGAATGTCATTATTTGAATGTTTAAACGTAGTAATTTCATGCACGCCATAAGGTACTCTTTGTGTGGTGCTGTGATTTCGTTTAACGCTCTGTGTATTGTCTTTATATATAAATAAAATAAATGTGGTATGTATGGTGATTCATTAAGATATTACAGTGTGTTTATTTCGCAATTTAGGTTTCATTGAAAACAACGAGAAGTATTTCTTGGTTCAATAATGGGATTATTTGGGGTTTTTCTGCTGTGCTTCGGTTTCCTTGAAAGTAGATAAGAGATATAAAGAAGGCGGAAAGAAAGAAGTTTGTTGAAAAAAGGTTTTTGTCCTTTGACTTGCTCATTAACAATATTGCACATTGTTGGCATCTACCCAGCTACATTTCCATGGCCTCACATTGCAGGGCACAGCTTAGATTGTAAAGCTTTGGTTTACATAGAGGTTGTTGGTGTACTCAGTATGAGGAAGTGCAGTAAAAGTTTCTTTGGAGGCTTCAAATGATATAAAGTGAGGGTGGCACAAACATGTATGAGAGTTCGAGCAGAGGACAGCCTGAGAGGCGAAGGAGCAGGAATTGGCTCACTTCAGATGGCAGGCAAGAGGCGTCTAAAGGACAAACCTTTACAAATAGACTTTCCGACCCACATGTGAGCTTAATTGCAATAAAGCGACTGGTTACGGAGAACGTGACCTTTGCATTCTATTTCTCATCGAGTAAATTTCTGCTGCAGAATACATCAAAAGCTAGGGGAAACAGGAAATTTAGAAGAATCTGAGAAAAGCTCAGTTCTATTGTTTTTTGGATCTGCTCATTGCTAAAGAGCATCAGACATGTGGTGTCAGACTCAAATAGTAGATATCTACAAGTGTCACGAGAGCACATCTTGAATCTAGAGAAGTTCCTTCTTCAGAAGATATGATGCCGATTGGCGATGCATTTAGATTTGTCTCTCCCTTTCAGCTCAACTTCCAAGGTGCCTCAGATGGAGGATGGATGCAGAGGGGGCTGATGCTGTCCAACAGGAATGATCTCTGCTTGGAGTTCAGTGCTCCCCCGTTTTCAGATGATTGCCACAGTTGTCCAACAAGAATGCAGATGTTAGTAATGCAGAATTGAACACAGCAAGCCTTTGTATCTCTACCTTCTCAAGTTACCAATGGGGACTGTGATTCCTTTGCTGCTGTTTCTTAGCCTGGGCATGAATCCAGAAGACTGTACCAGTGTCTCCTCAAGACGTCTGTATTTAGTAAGCTGGAGGATATCAGGCCATCTTGGAAAATCAACGGTAGATCGGCGCAAGCTGCAAGCCTTGTCCCAGAGTGCTGGGTCTAGGAACGAAGAAATGGTAAACATCTCGGACCCCAGTGCAGAACTTCCAACATTAGTGGTGACATTTTTTGTCGTTTTTAAAAGGGTTATTTGTACAACAATAAATTTGTACAGAGATGAAGTGGCAGCCAATCTTACTTCCCCAGGAATATATTTTGGTGAGAAAGAACTACAAGTCGGTCCTACAATTGTGTAAACCTGTGATACCACTAAAGCATACATATTAATAATTATGTAACAATCATATTGATGTTATTAATGTTCTGGACTTTACATGGAAGTCTCACTTTAAAGAATTTCATGAAAGTGAAGATTGAGTTTATGGCTAACACCTTTCAGAGTATTCTCTGATGTAGGACACTGAATATTTCTAATAGGTGCTTTGTTCGTCAGAAAAGGGTTCATTTTAGTGTTGCAGTTAGAACACAAGACCTTATAATACATTATAATCAACTTTTCTTTCAGATCAAGCAAATCTGGGTGGCATTAACTCGCTCATGCAATACAGATATAAACATACAGCTGACCCCACAACCCCACCTCAGGAGGAGACTGGTTATTAAAACATGTTCTGGTCACTGGCCATAAACCTGAAGTGGTTATGACCCCTCAGCGGTTTCTTTAACAAAGACCCTGGTGGACGTTGTTCATTCAGCAAATTAGCCCAATGCCTGCAACTTCATATGCTTCAGTTTAAAGCCAACAGTTTGAGGGCTTGGCCAAGATGGCGAGCGGGTAGGACATACTCCGCTCGTCTCCCGGTCCCCGTCTGCCCGCCTGGGCGCTTCCCGGCACTAATTACTAACTTTGAACACCCGGGGGTGTTGAGCAAAGCAGCTGGAGTGAGGAGGCAGGCTTTCCGGCAGCGTTTGCGCAATTGGCACCGGAGGAAAGGCGCTCAAGGAGCCATCACGAGCTGCGCCTGCCTGGTCACAAGATGGCGGCGCGGGCCCAGTGACGGACCCCGGGAGGCGGCTGAGACCCTTGTGAGCCTTGGGAGGCTTGCTGGGGTATCGTCGACCCGGGAGTGGCGCAGCAGGTGTCCTCTGGGGCACGGGAGGCGAGATCCGCGGCATTGGAGCGGGACGGGCTGGTGTCTTGGGGGCGCCTCACCTGTAGGTGCCTGGGCCGAGCTGCGGCAGACTGGGCGGCCAGAAATCGAGGCCGCGGATGACAAGAAGTGGAGCGGTGGCGATCCCGGCGACCCGCTGAACGGTGAGTGCGGGCGTCGCAACTGGGCGCTCCCGGCGGCGGGGGGTGCCGAAGGACGACACAGCGCTGACGCCAGGCAGTGTGGAACGAGGCGGTTGCCCGACTTGCATACGGCGCCGGGGGCTACAGCGGAGGGCCCTTCACGCCGCCATCGGCTGCACACGGGCGCGGGGCCCGCGAGACCGGCTCTTCGTGGAGGGCTAAAGAGGACTGCCCGGTGGCCCCATACCCGGAGGATTTCAGCGAGCGGAGACGCCGTGAGAGGCGACATCGTGCTGGAGCCTGGACGATTGGGGGCTCTTCTATCTGGAGACACATGGGCGGAGTGGTCGTGCGGCCTAGCATCTGACCGACCGGGGCTGCCTGGGGCCGGGGCCTAGCCAAGACCAGAGCACTTTTGGAGGTTTGCCTTGCTGCTGGGGGGCATGAACACAGCTGGGCAGCGCTGGCGGCAGGCGGATCAGGAGCCCGCTGCATCATTCGAGTCCGCCGCTGTTTGGGCCCGGGCGGCCACCGGAGTCTCCCCGCTGGAGTTGGCCTGTGACGCGCTCACATGCTGTACGGAGGGGCGGCGGCTGGGGGTTGGTCAACCGGACACCTGTTGGGTACTGCCCTGCGAGAGAGGGGCGTGGCCCTGGGGCGCACCTGCCCGTACAAAAGGGAGAGGCTGGTGCATCAAAGATCCTTTGGCCTCCCCGATTGAAGCCCAGCAATGTCCACTACGCAGGGAAAGAAGGAGAAAGACAAAGAAAAAGGGAAGGACGATCGATCAGTAAAGGACTTGTTCGCCAAAATGACAGGCACGACGGGAGTGGGAGGTCGCACGTCACCGGCCTGCCCTGGGAGCCAAGAGTCGGAGGCCACAGATGAACCAGTTACACAGGCCTTCCTGTCTCAGCTGTTATCGGCCCTGCGAGACGATCTGCACGCACTCAAGAAAGACTTTGCCGACGAAATGAAGGAGGTGCGACGGGACTTGGATGCAGTGTGTGAGAAGGTGGCATCCATGGAGGACCATGAGCATTCCCGTTATGAGGAGGTTGAATAGCTGCAGCAGGAAGTGCTGCGCCTCCAGTCGCAACAAGTCGACCTCCAGGCCCACACGGAGGATTTGGAGAACCGCTCCCGTAGAAACAACATACAGGTGAAGGGCGTTCCATCCAACGAGGAGGGTACGGACATCACTGGATACCTCCAAGACTTGTTCCGCCATGTGCTTCAGGAGTCCCCGGTTTTTGCCATTAAAATTGACAGGGCTCATAGAGTGGGTCTGCAGCGGAGAGCCCCGGCGCCCCCCCCCCGGATAGCCAGGCTTTCCTGCCGGATTTCCAGCTCAAGGAACTCATAATGCGCAGAGCACGAGAGGCACAACCTCTGACCTTCAAGGGGCATAACATAGCTCTATACCAGGACTTGGCGGCCATCACCCTCCAGAAGCGGAGAGACTTCAGGCCGATCACGTCTCACCTTCGCAATCAGGGCGTCTCTTACTCGTGGGGGCACCCCTTCCGCATAATTTTCAAGTGGGATGGCAAACTGCGGCAACTTTGATCCCTGCAGGAGGCGTGCCAGGTACTGGGCATTGACCAGGCCTCGGAGGAGGAGGGTCCGAGCCACGACAGGAAACCCCAGCGAGAGAAATGGCAGAGAGTGGGAGGGGGGGGGCGGCCGGGGAGTCCCTCAAAGCCGAACTCAGAAACGATGGCGCAGGAGTGCCGAGCGGTACTGGCCTCGCTAACTGCGGATTCCGGACCTGCGGCTGAAGTCTGAAGCAACCTTGGGGACAGATAAGTGAACTACAGCAAAGCCGGGGGGCGGCGGGCGGGCTGGGGGGACACCGTCGGCCACAGATGCGCCCTACAGACTGCCTCACCAAGGAGGCACGGCCACCTGCTGCGACTCCTGGACATTATGTATGGTTCTTTTTGTTGGGGTTGTTGGGGTTAGGGTGGGGGGGGGTCCGATATCCATCTTTTTCAATTGCATGACCAGAGGAAGCGCATAGTAGTGTCCATTACGGCTTCCTCGTGCTGTTTCCGGCGCCACCTTCCCTTATGGGGTCGCCCCCTAGACCGTGAGCCGTGCCCCGGCCTTGGACCTAGCTTAGAGGGTTCGGCACACTCCTGTCTTTGATATGACAACGGTGAAAATACTCATGCTTAACGTGAAAGGGCTCAACAACCCGGTGAAAAGGCGTGGTGTTCTGTCGTTCCTGGAGAACGCAGAGGCCGATGTGTGTCCCCTACAGGAGACACACCTTCTCCCCAAGGATACTCACCGCTTGCGCTCACGCGCTTTCCCCCACCAATATTTTTCCTCACTGGGAGAGAAAAAAGCAGGGGTCGCCATTCTTGTATCAAAACGCTGTAAGGGGGAGGTGAAGGTAGCAGAACTTAAGGGGAGACTATTGGCCTATACACTCCAATTTGGAAACCAACTCCTGGTGGTCGGCTCCATATACGCTCCTAATACAGGCCAGGAGACCTTCCTTCAGGCCGTCCTGGCTGATGTGTTGGCGTCGCAGGAGCGCATGACACTGGTGGGGGGCGATCTTAATATAGTCATGGACTCTAAGATGGACAGGTCACACGAGTCCTACTTCTCGGGAGGGGAGCTGTCCAAGGACGGGAAGGACAGATTGAGGGAACTAGGCCTGATAGACATTTGGAGGGCGGCCCACCCTTCCTCGAAACAATACACATTCTATTCTCATGCTCATAAGACCTATGCCCGCCTAGACTACTTTTTGGGGACGGGGGAGGTAAACTCTGTAGTGAGGGAGACAGGCATTGAACCCATGGCCCTATCAGACCACGATGCACTGACGGTAGCGGTCTTACTGAACCCACGCTCACACCGATATGGCGGCTGGAGACTCAAAGAACAAATGCTCTATTCTAAGGAGGTGGAGCAGCAACTCTGTACCTGCATAAAAGACTACCTTACAATCAATGACACCCCCGACATGGCAGTAACGACAATATGGGAGGCGCTGAAGGCGGTTGTGCGGGGGGAGCTTATAGGGATTGCGGCAGCCCAAAATAAAGAGCGCAAGGAGGTGAGGTCCGAATTGTCGGCACAGGTGCAGGAGCTAGATCGGGCACATAGCAGGACAGGGGTCCCTAGGTTCTGGCGGCAGCTGAAGGCAGCCAGGGCACAGCTCGCTGCCCGTGACTTGGACAGAGCGGAGTATGCGGCAGTCCGTCTAAAGCATTCATACTCTGTGGGGGGGGATCGCACCGGCCGGCTCCTAGCGAATCGCTTGCGGGCCCAGAGGCAGAGAACACGGGTTCCCTCACTATTAGGGGAAGGTGGAGAAGAAATTCGTGGGGATGCAGAAATAGCGCAGGCATTCCGTGAGTTCTACCAGACGCTCTATACCGCAGACACTCAGCCCAGGCCTGACATCGCTGCATATCTACAATCTGTCACTACGTCTGTCCTATCACCGACACAAGCGACTTCCTTGGATGCTCCCATTCGCATAGAGGAGGTCATTACGGCGATCTCTCGCCTGAAATTGCTTAAATCGCCGGGTCCCCTTCCCTTTTTTATAAGAAGTTCTGCCCCATCATTGCACCAATTTTAACTAGGCTTCTTAATTCCTTTGGGGGCTCTGTGCAGATCCCAGATTCTATGTTGGCGGCGGCCATAACGGTTCTCCCCAAGCCGGGGAAGGATAAGCAACAATGCAGCTCTTATCGCCCAATCTCTCTACTTAACGTAGACTTTAAAATATTTACGGGAATCCTTGTGACACGTCTGGGCCCCTATATGCCAAATCTGATAGAACCCGATCAAGCGGGATTCATTCAGTCCCGCCAATGCAGTGACAACACAAAGAGAATACTCCATCTGGTAGATAATGCCCACCAAACACGAATGGACGCACTCCTGCTAACAATCGACGCAGAAAAGGCGGTCGATCGGGTGGACTGGGAGTTTCTGGGGCATACGATGGTGAGATTCGGTTTGGGAAGCGGTTCCGGGAATGGGTGGGTTGCTGCTATACCAGACCCACGGCTAGCATTAGAGTTAATGGCATTTCCTCCGCATCCTTTGTTATTCAAAGGGGGACAAGACAGGGGTGTCCGCTGTCCCCGTTGTTGTTCGCTCTTTACATAGAACCCTTGGCGCAACGGGTTAGGGATAACCCTAACATCAGAGGTATCCCTTTTGGGGGGGAAATCGCATCCCCTCAGCCTGTACGCAGACGAAGTGTTGGCGGCACTAATGGAGCCTAAGCTTTCCCTTCCCGCTTTCCTCGAGGAACTGGAGGCCTTCAGTCAGGTCTCGGGCTTCTGGGTCAACGTGGGCAAGTCGCTGGCTTTGAACCTCGGTCCGCCACCGCCCCCACATGCGCCTTCAGCAGCATCCATGGGTGATTGGATGGCTTGTATAAAGGTGGAGGACACTATCTCCTATCTGGGCCTAGACATAGCAGCTACGGCCCACCGCACGGCTCAGTTGAACTATGCCAGATTGTCACGACAGGGTGTAAGGGACCTGGGCACATGGAGCAAACACCACCTGTCCCTTCTCGGGCGGGTAGCAGCGATCAAAATGACCCTTCTCCCAAGAGCGCTCTATTTGTTTCAGACTCTGCCGGTTCAGGCACCCCCCCGGGGTACTCCCCTCTCTGCAGCGTCACATTAATCAGTTTATATGGGCGGGGGCGCGACCGCGGATGAGCAAGGTCCTAGCATATATGCGCCCGGAAAACGGGGGACTTGGGATCCCGAATCTCCTTAGCTACTATAAAGCAGCGCAGCTGCGGTACCTGGTGGAATGGGCAAGACCTGAATCCGAAAAGCGGTGGCTCTTTCAAGACAGAGCTTTAGCAGGCATTCCGTTATGGAAGGTTCCCTTTCTCCGGAGGTCACAGTGGCCGCGAGGCCTGATGAGATCACCGGTAGCTAAGTCGGTATTGGCGGTCTGGAATGGGGTGGCGACAGCTAAAAAACTCACGACCTTCCCCTCTCCACTGACGCCCCTGTTTGGCAATAGCGACTTCACTCCAGGTTGGCCCGATAAATCATTTGGGGAGTGGCGGGATACCTCGTGCCGCTCGGTGAGCCATCTCTTTGACCTTTCGGGGGTGCTATCGTTCTCTCAGGTGAGGCAAGACTATGGGATCCCTGAGCCTGAGAGACTGAGATACTTGCAGCTACAACACTGGGTTCTCCAACCCGGGATGAGGGAACAGGGGGGCCGTAAACTAACCAAATATGAAAAATGGCTCATCACTAAACTCACAGACAAGGGACTGGTGTCTGAAATGTATGACATGCTTCGCGATAGCCCACGCCCACAAGCTACCCCGAGCCAGAGGCGATGGGGGATGGAACTAGGGGGCGACCTATCTGGGAAGGACTGGGAGGGCATTTATTATAGAGCAAAACACACCGCCCGCAACGTAGCTAGCATTGAGACTTCCATGAAAATAGCGACATATTGGTATCTCACTCCTGTGCGTCTTCATAGGGGCAATCCAAATAGGAGTCCTACCTGCTGGCGGGGTTTTGACAATGAGGGCACCCTCCTTCATATACTGTGGGAGTGCCCACTGCTGTCTTCCTATTGGTCCAGAATCCTAGATGAGGTCGACAAATTATTTGACACTGAAATCCCGCGACTCCCGGTGTATGTGGTATTAGGCCTTCCGAACCCCATTACTTTTCCGCTGAAGAGCATGAGAGGGCGACAGATGGGGCTTGCACTTGGGGCGGCATTGCAAAATATCCTGATACATTGGGGGACGAACATTTTACCTACATATGCGGGTTGGCTACATTGTATATGGTATATCATAGGGATGGAACGCATATTGGCCACATTGAGTGGCTCTGTGGCCACATTTCCAAAAGTATGGAGTCCCTTCTTACAACTGCTCCTTGCAGAATTCAACGAAATCACTCAGCCTAAATACCTGAGGGTGTTGCGACTTGCTGAGCTGGGGCAGGAGCAACAAATCCCTCCAACTGGGTGAGGGACGTGACTTTCTTGGCACATTACGATTTGGTCAGTCAGGGGTTCAGGGATATCGGACGGGGGGTGGGAGGGGAAGGTTTCTGTTTGTGGTCTGTGTTCTGGGTGGTATTCTATACATTGCATTGTTCTATTTGCCTTGATAATGATAAGAACACACAGCAGCATAGGTGAGCTATATATCACCTTATCTAGGCATACTTGCCTGTATGATGCATTTCCACGCTCCTTACCACCAAAATTGTCGGAAAGTACTTTGTTTTTGGAAATGCTAATAAAAATATTTAAACATAAAGCCAACAGTTCCAGCATCAGATAAAGTGGTTCCAAGACTATGAATATGCAATTAATGCGAGTCCCCAGTCCTCCCTTAACATTGATTATATGTGTTTATTAAGAATATTCAGCCTTTTTGTAAGTACTGATATACAGAACAGTAGAGGCCCTCATCAGTTTGAAGAGATGCAGCACTGAGGCTGGGACTGCACAGCGCCGGGTGAATGAGCATTGAAAACCTCCTCGAAGAGGTTGGCACCTGTGTACCGGTATAAAGCATAGTTGTCAGCTCCTCCAAGCAATAATGACGTACTAGGTTACGGCTACTTTTCAATGCGTGGAAGACAAAGAATGAAGACAACAACAGGTCTCTGAGTGACAGCAGCAAGATTTTCAGGATTCTGATGTGGAATATCAAATAAGAATGATATTCACTCATTCATCCACCTGCACATTCAGCTCGGTGTTTTAAGGACCCATTCTATAGATCTTTCTATAACCTACATGTCACTCATGCCTTATGAAGCAGGGTCTATTTTTATCATATAGTGCACCAGGCCCATCCTGCCCCCTACCTGTAGCATGAGACCCTCATATAGGCCCCACCAGCCAGCATGAAGGGATTTGTTAAATTGACCAAAGTATTGTAAACTCTTTTTCTGAACACAGTAGGCCCAGTAAAGTAGGCCCTGCGCCTCTCTGACTAAAATCATAAGACATCTCCTCAGCGACGCCCCAGCTCCCCCAGGCCCCCACTCTCTCCTTGAACAAGATGAGCTCGTCACTTCTCTCACCTATTGAGAGATAGCTAACCCCAAGAACACGGAATTCCTCAAATTAAGAGGAACATCACGCGATACCTGATGGTTGGGGCTACTTGCTCTTTTTCAATTTATTATATTTTTGCTAGCTTAAAGAAACTAAGAAGTGCACATGGCGTGAGATGGTGACCTTTTGACCTTTTCAATGTTCCGTTTTTCTTAGAAAAATTCCCTGAAGTGACGCATATTGGTTCTGAGAAATGTCCAAATTGTGGTATGATTGACGATCAAATACCTGTCACATGTAGGACTTGTGGTCAGGCTCTTCTGCATTAAAGCACTATAAAAGATCTGCCCACAGTCCTCTCGACGGACTACCTCGCAGAAGTGACCCCTTGGGTCGCTGACGCCTGTATAGTCTCCCTCAGCCACCATCTTGGCTGAGGCTATAATGCTTATTGTATTTTAAAATTGTCTCTTTCTCTCTCCTCTGCATTGCCATTATTCTAAACATTATTGCAATTGCATGTTCTTGCTCTCTAAGAGAATTTTCATTAAGGTTGCATATTTTCTATTTTCTAGTGTATTCTGAATGGCATTTCTCTTCTGCTCTCTAAGACAATCTTGACACTGTTGCATATATTTAATATATTCACAAATGTTTCTACTCTTTCTCCTGCATTCACATTATTCTAAAAGTATTTCATTATATGCTTTTGCCATAATTTTAGCATGTGTCTTCTGCCATCTGGTCTTTGCTAAGACTCCACGGCTCATTATTGCTTTTAAAGTGTTTCTTTACACTTCTTGTTGAAGTGGTTTCATTGTAATAAAGTGCAAACAAACCTGATTCAATTTCTATCGTTTACACGTGTGTTTTCTCATATTATGTAGAGGCACCCCCTCAAATTAAGCTGCCCTGGTCCAGTGCCCCGAGACCATAAAATTTCACCCTCCAACATCTGGCGCCCAACGAACGGACGTACTAGGTTTCCAGCCGCATCCTGTGAGACAGCGGGCGGAGTGACTGCCTTCCGAGCCTTTTTTCTGACTAAGCAGACACAGCCAGCCCTCGGGTAAGCCTAAGTTAAGAGTATATTTTTCTCTTGTACTTTTGGTCTTCCCCCGGGGTGTGCTGTTTGCCTGTCTTGGTGGATTCTGTCTCTCTGGGTGTCCCTCTGTCCAATGATCACAGTTCTTTGCATCCGCTGATATCTTGCTACGTAAACGAATTCCTCATCTTTTACCACGTGTAAACAGCCGTTGAGTCAGGTGCTGAGGCACCCTTTTTTCCTCTAGTTTTAATAGTGTGGTTTTAAATATAAAGATATGTTTGACATTACGAAGATATAGTTTTATGCCTGTGTGGCAAGCCTGTGTGGCTACGAAGATATAGTTTTATGCCTGTGTGGCAAGCCTGTGTGGCTACAAAGATATAGTTTTATGCCTGTGTGGTAAGCCTGTGTGGCTACAAAGATATAGTTTTACGCCTGTGCGGCTAGCCTGTGTGGCTACGAAGATTTAGTTTTACGCCTGTGTGGCAAGCCTACTGTGTGATTATGGTTTGTGAAAACTAAAATGCTAAAGAACTAAACGCCTTCCTATCTGCTTAGCTACCAGTAAAAGGAAATGTTGGTTTCCTGTTCTCTTTGTATTAACCCCTTGACCGCGATCGGAATTCCGCTCCTGTGCTGGACATTCCGATCGCGGGTGTGGTCGTGACGAGCTCAGCTCGTCATGCTCACAGCGCGACCGCGCAGCATGACGAGCTGAGCTCGTCACGAGCATCGAAGGGGTTAAAGTGAAACGTTTATTTTTGTCGTAATGTGGTTTTAAAGACATCACCCTTCTGTATGCATTTAGGCAGAAAAAGGGGAATGCGCAGGTTTTTTTTTCTGTTTTTACTTAGTACACGTGTAGATATTGTGCTTCACATGTGTATAATTGAAGTGTGATTATTTTGAGGTTTTGTTCTACATTGTATATATATATATATATCTTTTGGCTTTTTCGCATGCATTGTGGATAGCTTTTTTAAAAAAAAGTATCCGTGCCTGGTGCACCGCTTTTTTAGTGAGATCAACAATAACTAGATTTGTAAATGTTTTTGCATATGTATGTTGTTAGTTCACCCTGAATAGTAGTGTTGTATAGCCACATCCTGCTTTTTTCTGGTCTTGTCTGGCCCATGTGGCGCACTGCCACATTTAAAATAGCACAAGTCACTTCCAGATAACTGACCACGTAATGAACAACAACCAACCCCAAATTGTTAAATTAGTTTTGCACACATTAAATAACCGACCTGTGTCCGTGTATAATAGCATAACAGATACACTGTCCCCTATAAGCCAAAATAACGGTGACCTCATTTCAATTGTGTGGAATATATTGGGAGTCAATCTCACCCCCACATCAGAAGTTAGGATATCCACACTCAATTTAACACAACTTCCCACCATATGCAGGGCTCACGCCAACCCCGACCTAATACTAAAGTCCCATCACTAGCGATGCAAACACTGCTAGGTAGAAATAAGTGAACATTTTTTGCCACTGAGACCACACAAACTTTCACATTTAAATAAACATGGTAAAAGATACACTCAAAAATAAGTAGCCCCACCTAATTTCAAATACCAGTAATTTGATTTGGAAGGCTCTGATCTCTATAAATAGAAGTGGAAGAGTCACAATAAGTAATTCATATAGAACAGCAGTCCCCTGGGTTACAGATAAACGGAGTCCTGCAATTGACTGTACCACAACATGTAGTGGCGGAGTGTCACATTTAATATTACATTTAGTTTTCAAATAGCAGCCGTCACAACGCTTAAATTACGACTTTTTGTGAACTATTTTCAATAGGCTCCCCTATTTTAACTCATTACAACATAAATAACGTACATTCCGTTCCTTGACCATCACCCTGCACGCTTCTCACCTCACCTTTTCTGCGTGCATGGCCCCATAGTAATGGATCCTCCCACTTGACTATTCAGTCAAGTGGCAGAAAGAGGGGGAGGAGGGATTTCAAAGGCATTGACACTGAAGATTAAACAAGCACAAAATACTGCAGCACCAAGCAACTACGCACCAAATAATTTACTCCTACCTGCGTCCAATTCAACAACAGCCCAGGCAGTAGGGAGTGCCACCTCTCCAGGCAAAAGCAGTAGCCCGAATGCAAGCACCGATAAAGGAAGTACTGCCACAGAGCACACACAGTTGAAGTTAGCTATTACAAAATGAGGTTTTGAAATTGTTGCCCATGTGCAAGGCAGTTAGTGACACAGGACTAAGAGCAACGTAAAACGCAGATGGTGATCATTGGACAGAAGAAGGGAATTAGTGAAATAAGCCTCTTCTCTCCGATTTCATGTGCGCAGAACTGGGGAGAGAAGAGGGGAGGCATATTGATGGAATGGAATGCACACTAACTACACAAAATTTTAGTCTTATATAGCATATAACATCTACCGGCTGGAGATTCAATGACACCTATCACCTATCAACAGCAATACGCTTCGAAATATAGGTCCAATACACTATTGTAGGCTCTTAGGAGCAAGAGACTAGACAATACGGCGCATTACACAACATACATGTCACATAATGAACGTGGGTTGGGTTTGTGGGAGCCTGTGTTTGGCTTCATGGTCACATGTTCAAATGCTACCCGGTCTACTCAGCATTTCATCCTTCTGAGGTGGATAGATGCGGGGTCTGTTCAGCCCTTCATCATTCTGAGGTGGATAAAAGGAGTACCATTGAGTTGAGGGAACAATAAGATCTGCTATTTAGCGCCAAAATACCATTCTGAATGAACGTGCGCTTTAATTTTTTTTTTTAAAAAGACATGTTATGTTAAAATATAATTTAGCATAACGTACACTTAAATACAACACATGTTTTTTTAGATATTACGAGGTAACAAAGGGTTAATAGGTTTTTTCTTGGGCTGCCATTAGAATTAAGGCTCCTGGCTGACCACAGATTCTGGGCGTTGGGCCAGGTAGGAAGGCCATTAGAAATAGTTTCCTGTGGTTAGAAACGAACTGGAGATTGGAAAAAAATACATAGATATATGTATTTAGTTGGCAGAGCATGAAGGAGAAAAATAAATTGCCTAGGATCACACAATTTGGTAAAATGGGGAAGCCGAGATTAAAGACAGTGTTTCAGGTTTCACGTTATGCAGTTTAGTGACAGAGTATGTGTGTATCTATATATCTATATATATACATGCTTCATTCCCCTATGACCACTGTACTGAAGACACTACTGGCTGGCAACATCTTTGCCTGGCATCAGTTGAATGACTTGTGCTGGGGTAAAGTGATGGTGAAGAAAATAGTGGGTTTTTGGCGGCAGCAGGAAAGTCATATAATTCTTTTATCACTGCGTGCGTCACCACTGCTTGAGATAAAGTCAGCTGAGTGTACATGGATATATAAACATACACATGTCCTACAGTAACACATTTTGCAGATTATGACCACGAAATGTGGCGAAATACGGCAGGTCAGGACATCTCTTAATTAATTAAATGTTGTTCTAAATAGTGACACATTAGAGGCCATCCTAACATACATTACCACAGATAGCAACAACTCAGTCTTTCTCCACACACACCCCAGTGCTAGGGAATACAAAAGAATAAATAATACATGCTGATATAATATATATTCCAATGTTAGAGGACAGTATGCATTAAGTAGCGATGCTCAGTATTGCAATATTGTCAGAATAATATGATTTAATCTATAGGCAGACTACAACAGGAAAAGATGTCATGCCAAAGGCCCTACTACAAGTTTCCCACACATTTGGATCAAAGATGGGCCATGTGTCCACTGTGATATTGGAACAGCAACAGATTTCAGCAATACCTGAACGGAGTGCTTAAAAATAAAATAGGCAAGATAAGCGCCACAATTGAGGGACATAAATAATTAAATAATTAATTAAGAAAAAGCAACCATAATTATTGCCTATGGATTGCTCTGTGTTCGCTCACAAATATTCCAAGTTCTGACCACCACCTAACGCCCCATATACTTCTCACTAAACAATTAATAAATGTATCAGTACCAGCAACTAGACCTAAAAATGACACTGAAAGTTCTTCTTAAATTATGAATATTGAAATGTAAGATAATTTGTATAAGTTAACATGTGCTGCGAATTTTCTTTCTATTCAGGTATCCAAGGGGAAGGAGCAGGGCCCCATCAATCCTGAGCTCCGACATATCCATCCTGGAACATGGATTTTTTGACAGAAAAATGTCAGACGGTGATCCACAATTTTAAAAGACATTTTAAAGTCATGGACTCTTCACCAACAGCTGTCCCCATTGCCAAGAGGAAAGGATTAACAGAACAGACTTCAGGGTCGACCCTGCACCCCCTCAACACTGAACAACGAACTAGAGGAGGGTTTTGTTCCCGTTGACTGTCCAAGAAGAAGAATATGATCGTTTGGTGGTCTATGGACTCAGCCGCTGCCACACAAAAGTGTCTTATGCGAAGTTATGTAATTGTATTCTAATATTTAGGACTACTGTCAGAATGGCACTAGGAAGGTTTAATTAGTTGACTGTATTAATAGAAAGGCTTGTATTCCTCAAAATGTTGAAGTTGCCAATACCACTGTGCACCCCATGTCACCTCCCAATATACCTGCTAGCACATGTACTGGGAATGGTCCCCGTAGTAATGCAAAAGGTTCCACATCAATCGGCCCGTACAGTCAGCACCCCAAATATATATGCGCACCCTGTGTGTCATCCCCTTCCCCTGTTAGAAGTATTAATGCAATAATGCAATAATGTGAATACTGCCCAAGCAGTTAGACAGCATGCTGCTCATGACTCCCTTCAGGACAACATATGGTACAGTCAGATGACAACAATAGGTAGACAGAAGACTGAGGAGTACTGTTATATGACTCATACACTCCCCATGCAGTAGGCACAGATAGACTGATTTTCCTAGGGAAATATTACCACACACTGTAAAATATCTCCTACACCTGTTCCTCTACAGAATACAGGGGCAAGTTCAGATTATTGAGGCCAACATCACTGAAGTGTTTGTAAATAGAACAGTATGGGACCACACCCCAATGATGCACAAGGTTATCACTGACAATTACAGAATAGAAGGGAAGTTAACAAGGATATTTTAGATAGGTGTTCCTGATATGGACCTTAGTGTAGCTTTTTGTAGGAACAATGGTTTTATGATAACAGGATCTCTATCAGACTCAAAAGGCTCTTTGCCCCACACCATACATTGCCCATGCCAGAATAGAACAGCTTTACGCTTCTACAAATTTATGTCCATGACAAATGGAGTGCTCCAGGTTACTTGAGGTATAGAGCAGCGTCCTTAGGGCCACACAGGGTAGACTAGGATTATGAAGATGAGATGGACTGGAGGTATACTTGGGGTGGGGAGAAAATGTTCAAAATTTTAAAATGATCACAAAATAAAGTCACCTCTTCTCTGCTTTCTAGGCACTGTACCTGTGGGCTGCAACACTTGGATGCAACAGCACCATTTTTAATTCGGACATTAAACATGGCACCTCCAGGCTAATGGACTTTCACTGGGCATGCGGAGAACGTCTCTATCTCCAACAGCCCTCAAGAAGGAGCAATCTGAGCTCACTAGAACAATGCACAAAGTGTCCCTGATCGTTCCAGCAGCAAATATCTCCCACATCCATGCCCGAATCTGGTCTGTTACCTTGCTCCACCGACATTGGCAGTATGCTGAGTGCTAAGGGTGGACAGCTTTCAAAGACACACCGAAGGAGTTTTGCCTATTGAACAGGCTCCAGCTCTTTTTTCCAACACCATCATTGAGATGTTCCAGATCAAGGCAAACACACTCTGGCTTCGAAATGTCAAGAGGAGGGTATGCCTTCGGATAGGGAGTTTGTGCTGCACATTGCCAACAATGAAGAAAATGGCTCCATCACCAAAGCCATCAACGACTTGAACAAGATAGAAAAGAAAAGGAGTGCTGGAGGAGGTGCCATAGCAGACAGCCACTGATTGGTTGAACATTGACTGGATACCTTTGTGGCTGTCTGCCATTCTAAATGTATTTGCTGTTGCTCTTTTTGTTGTGTCCTACAGATAATATGTCAGTGTTTGAAGAGATTCAGTACTAAAGTAGTAGGGATGAACTATGCCAAGACAGGGATATACAGGAAGTCCATACGTAGGGTCAGTGGACCAGGGAATAGGGATCAATTAGCACTATTAGAGATAGTTGAGCTCACAACGACTGGCTCACACTTGTTGCAGACCGCTCCTGACGTCCGCTACTAAGTACCTACCGCTCCCCCACTTCGCCCTGGTAGACACCTCGTAGGGGAGGACCCTAGTGTAGATCATTATGAACAACTAGCTGACAGACCTGAAGGAGAGTATATAGCGTTAAGAAAGATACAGGAGAGCCAATGTTCTAATATGAATGACACCCCTGGGATACACCAACTAGAAGGAGGACCTGAAAGGTATGCTGTAAGAATTTTTTTCAAGAATGAACAAGAGGAGGGGGTGAAGCAGGGTCTATTTTTATCATATAGTGCCCCAGGCACATCCTGCCCCCCACCTGTAGCATGAGACCCTCATATAGGCCCCACCAGCCAGCATGAAGGGATTTGTTAAATTGACCAAAGTATTGTAAACTCTTTTTCTGATCACAGTAGCCCAGTAAAGTAGGCCCTGCGCCTCTCTGACTAAAATCATAAGACATCTCCTCAGCGACGCCCCAGCTCCCCCAGGCCCCCACTCTCTCCTTGCACAAGATGAGCTCGTCACTTCTCTCACCTATTGAGAGATAGCTAACCCCAAGAACACGGAACTCCTCAAATTAAGAGGAACATCACGCGATACCTGATGGTGGGGGCTACTTGCTCTCTTTCAATTTATTATATTTTTGCTAGCTTAAAGAAACTAAGACGTGCACATGGCGTGAGATGGTGACCTTTTGACCTTTTCAATGTTTCGTTTTTCTTATAAAAATTCCCTGAAGTGACGCATTTTGGTTCTGAGAAATGTCCAAATTGTGGTATGATTGACGATCAAATACCTGTCACATGTAGGACTTGTGGTCAGGTCTTCTGCATTAAAGCACTATAAAAGATCTGCCCACAGTCCTCTCGACGGACTACCTCGCAGAAGTGACCCCTTGGGTCGCTGACGCCTGTATAGTCTCCCTCAGCCACCATCTTGGCTGAGGCTATAATGCTTATTGTTTTTAAAATTGTCTCTTTCTCTCTCCTCTGCATTGCCATTATTCTAAACATTATTGCAATTGCATGTTCTTGCTCTCTAAGAGAATTTTCATTAAGGTTGCATATTTTCTATTTTCTAGTGTATTCTGAATGGCATTTCTCTTCTGCTCTCTAAGACAATCTTGACACTGTTGCATATATTTAATATATTCACAAATGTTTCTACTCTTTCTCCTGCATTCACATTATTCTAAAAGTATTTCATTATATGCTTTTGCCATAATTTTAGCATGTGTCTTCTGCCATCTGGTCTTTGCTAAGACTCCACGGCTCATTATTGCTTTTAAAGTGTTTCTTTACACTTCTTGTTGAAGTGGTTTCATTGTAATAAAGTGCAAACAAACCTGATTCAATTTCTATCGTTTACACGTGTGTTTTCTCATATTATGTAGAGGCACCCCCTCAAATTAAGCTGCCCTGGTCCAGTGCCCCGAGACCATAAAATTTCACCCCCCAACATCTGGCGCCCAACGAACGGACGTACTAGGTTTTCAGCCGCATCCTGTGAGACAGCGGGCAGAGTGACTGCCTTCCGAGCCTTTTTTCTGACTAAGCAGACACAGCCAGCCCTCGGGTAACCCTAAGTTAAGAGTATATTTTTCTCTTGTACTTTTGGTCTTCCCCCGGGGTGTGCTCTTTGCCTAGACGTCTTGGTCCATTCTGTCTCTCTGGGTGTCCCTCTGTCCAATGATCACAGTTCTTTGCATCCGCTGATATCTTGCTACGTAAACGAATTCCTCATCTTTTACCACGTTTAAAGAGCCGTTGAGTCAGGTGCTGATGCACCCTTTTTTCCTCTAGTTTTAATAGTGTGGTTTTAAATATATAGATATGTTTGACATTACGAAGATATAGTTTTATGCCTGTGTGGTAAGCCTGTGTGGCTACGAAGATATAGTTTTATGCCTGTGTGGCAAGCCTGTGTGGCTACAAAGATATAGTTTTATGCCTGTGTGGCAAGCCTGTGTGGCTACAAAGATATAGTTTTATGCCTGTGCGGCTAGCCTGTGTGGCTACAAAGATTTAGTTTTACACCTGTGTGGCAAGCCTACTGTGTGATTATGGTTTGTGAAAACTAAAATGCTAAAGAACAAAACGCCTTCCTATCTGCTGAGCTACCAGTAAAAGGAAGTGTTGGTTTCCTGTTCTCTTTGTATTAAAGTGAAACGTGGGACGTTTATTTTTGTCATAATGTGGTTTTAAAGACATCACCCTTCTGTATGCATTTAGGCAGAAAAAGGGGAATGCGCAGGTTTTTTTTCCTGTTTTTACTTAGTACACGTGTAGATATTGTGCATCACATGTGTATAATTGAAGTGTGATTATTTTGAGGTTTTGTTCTACATTGTATATATATATATCTTTTGGCTTTTTCGCATGCATTGTGGATAGCTTTTTTTAAAAAAAAGTATCCGTGCCTGGTGCACCGCTTTTTTAGTGAGATCAACAATAACTAGATTTGTAAATGTTTTTGCATATGTATGTTGTTAGTTCACCCTGAATAGTAGTGTTGTATAGCCACATCCTGCTTTTTTCTGGTCCTGTCTGGCCCATGTGGCGCACTGCCACATTTAAAATAGCACAAGTCACTTCCAGATAACTGACCACGTAATGAACAACAACCAACCCCAAATTGTTAAATTAGTTTTGCACACATTAACCCCTTTACCGCGGCGAACATTCCACCGCGGTGCGGCGGTTTAAAGGAGTGGGCGGGGCCGCGTCGGCCAACGGACGTGCGCAGCACTATTGAGGTAGTGCTCGCGACGGCCGTTGGCCGACGAACGCAGCGAAGGGGTTAAATAACCGACCTGTGTCCGTGTATAATAGCATAACAGATACACTGTCCCCTATAAGCCAAAATAACGGTGACCTCATTTCAATTGTGTGGAATATATTGGGAGTCAATCTCACCCCCACATCAGAAGTTAGGATATCCACACTCAATTTAACACAACTTCCCACCATATGCAGGGCTCACGCCAACCCCCGACCTAATACTAAAGTCCCATCACTAGCGATGCAAACACTGCTAGGTAGAAATAAGTGAACATTTTTTGCCACTGAGACCACACAAACTTTCACATTTAAATAAACATGGTAAAAGATACACTCAAAAATAAGTAGCCCCACCTAATTTCAAATACCAGTAATTTGATTTGGAAGGCTCTGATCTCCATAAATGGAAGTGGAAGAGTCACAATAAGTAATTCATATAGAACAGCAGTCCCCTGGGTTACAGATAAACGGAGTCCTGCAATTGACTGTACCACAACATGTAGTGGCGGAGTGTCACATTTAATATTACATTTAGTTTTCAAATAGCAGCCGTCACAACGCTTAAATTACGACTTTTTGTGAACTATTTTCAATAGGTTCCCCTATTTTAACTCATTACAACATAAATAACGTACATTCCGTTCCTTGACCATCACCCTGCACGCTTCTCACCTCACCTTTTCTGCGTGCATGGCCCCATAGTAATGGATCCTCCCACTTGACTATTCAGTCAAGTGGCAGAAAGAGGGGGAGGAGGGATTTCAAAGGCATTCACACTGAAGATTAAACAAGCACAAAATACTGCAGCACCAAGCAACTACGCACCAAATAATTTACTCCTACCTGCGTCCAATTCAACAACAGCCCAGGCAGTAGGGAGTGCCACCTCTCCAGGCAAAAGCAGTAGCCCGAATGCAAGCACCGATAAAGGAAGTACTGCCACAGAGCACACACAGTTGGAGTTAGCTATTACAAAATGAGGTTTTGAAATTGTTGCCCATGTGCAAGGCAGTTAGTGACACAGGACTCAGAGCAACGTAAAACGCAGATGGTGATCATTGGACAGAAGAAGGGAATTAATGAAATAAGCCTCTTCTCTCCGATTTCATGTGCGCAGAACTGGGGAGAGAAGAGGGGAGGCATATTGATGGAATGGAATGCACACTAACTACACAAAATTTTAGTCTTATATAGCATATAACATCTACCGGCTGGAGATTCAATGACACCTATCACCTATCAACAGCAATACGCTTCGAAATATAGGTCCAATACACTATTGTAGGCCCGTAGGAGCAAGAGACTAGACAATACGGCGCATTACACAACATACATGTCACATAATGAACGTGGGTTGGGTTTGTGGGAGCCTGTGTTTGGCTTCATGGTCACATGTTCAAATGCTACCCGGTCTACTCAGCATTTCATCCTTCTGAGGTGGATAGATGCGGGGTCTGTTCAGCCCTTCATCATTCTGAGGTGGATAAAAGGAGTACCATTGAGTTGAGGGAACAATAAGATCTGCTATTTAGCGCCAAAATACCATTCTGAGTGAACGTGCGCTTTAAATTTTTTTTTTTAAAAGACGTTATGTTAAAATATAATTTAGCATAACGTACACTTAAACACAACACATGTTTTTTAGATATTACGAGGTAACAAAGGGTTAATAGGTTTTTTCTTGGGCTGCCATTAGAATTAAGGCTCCTGGCTGACCACAGATTCTGGGCGTTGGGCCAGGTAGGAAGGCCATTAGAAATAGTTTCCTGTGGTTAGAAACGAACTGGAGATTGGAAAAAAATACATAGATATATGTATTTAGTTGGCAGAGCATGAAGGAGAGAAATAAATTGCCTAGGATCACACAATTTGGTAAAATGGGGAAGCCGAGATTAAAGACAGTGTTTCAGGTTTCACGTTATGCAGTTTAGTGACAGAGTATGTGTGTATCTATATATCTATATATATACATGCTTCATTCCCCTATAACCACTGTACTGAAGACACTACTGGCTGGCAACATCTTTGCCTGGCATCAGTTGAATGACTTGTGCTGGGGTAAAGTGATGGTGAAGAAAATAGTGGGTTTTTGGCCGCAGCAGGAAAGTCATATAATTCTTTTATCACTGCGTGCGTCACCACTGCTTGAGATAAAGTCAGCTGAGTGTACATGGATATATAAACATACACATGTCCTACAGTGACACATTTTGCAGATTATGACCACGAAATGTGGCGAAATACGGCAGGTCAGGACATCTCTTAATTAATTAAATGTTGTTCTAAATAGTGACACATTAGAGGCCATCCTAACATACATTACCACAGATAGCAACAACTCAGTCTTTCTCCACACACACCCCAGTGCTAGGGAATACAAAAGAATAAATAATACATGCTGATATAATATATATTCCAATGTTAGAGGACAGTATGCATTAAGTAGCGATGCTCAGTATTGCAATATTGTCAGAATAATATGATTTCATCTATAGGCAGACTACAACAGGAAAAGATGTCATGCCAAAGGCCCTACTACAAGTTTCCCACATATTTGGATCAAAGATGGGCCATGTGTCCACTGTGATATTGGAACAGCAACAGATTTCAGCAATACCTGAACGGACTGCTTAAAAATAAAATAGGCAAGATAAGCGCCACAATTGAGGGACATAAATAATTAAATAATTAATTAAGAAAAAGCAACCATAATTATTGCCTATGGATTGCCCTGTGTTCGCTCACAAATATTCCAAGTTCTGACCACCACCTAATGCCCCATATACTTCTCACTAAACAATTAATAAATGTATCAGTACCAGCAACTAGACCTAAAAATGACACTGAAAGTTCTTCTTAAATTATGAATATTGAAATGTAAGATAATTTGTATAAGTTAACACGTGCTGCGAATTTTCTTTCTATTCAGGTATCCAAGGGGAAGGAGCAGGGCCCCATCAATCCTGAGCTCCGACATATCCATCCTGGAACAGGGAGTTTTTGCCAGAAAAATGTCAGACGGTGATCCACAATTTTAAAAGACATTTTAAAGTCATGGACTCTTCACCAACAGCTGTCCCCATTGCCAAGAGGAAAGGATTAACAGAACAGACTTCAGGATCGACCCTGCACCCCCTCAACACTGAACAACGAACTAGAGGAGGGTTTTGTTCCCGTTGACTGTCCAAGAAGAAGAATATGATCGTTTGGTGGTCTATGGACTCAGCCGCTGCCACACAAAAGTGTCTTATGCGAAGTTATGTAATTGTATTCTAATATTTAGGACTACTGTCAGAATGGCACTAGGAAGGTTTAATTAGTTGACTGTATTAATAGAAAGGCTTGTATTCCTCAAAATGTTGAAGTTGCCAATACCACTGTGCACCCCATGTCACCTCCCAATATACCTGCTAGCACATGTACTGGGAATGGTCCCCGTAGTAATGCAAAAGGTTCCACATCAATCGGCCCGTACAGTCAGCACCCCAAATATATATGCGCACCCTGTGTGTCATCCCCTTCCCCTGTTAGAAGTATTAATGCAATAATGCAATAATGTGAATACTGCCCAAGCAGTTAGACAGCATGCTGCTCATGACTCCCTTCAGGACAACATATGGTACAGTCAGATGACAACAATAGGTAGACAGAAGACTGAGGAGTACTGTTATATGACTCATACACTCCCCATGCAGTAGGCACAGATAGACTGATTTTCCTAGGGAAATATTACCACACACTGTAAAATATCTCCTACACCTGTTCCTCTACAGAATACAGGGGCAAGTTCAGATTATTGAGGCCAACATCACTGAAGTGTTTGTAAATAGAACAGTATGGGACCACACCCCAATGATGCACAAGGTTATCACTGACAATTACAGAATAGAAGGGAAGTTAACAAGGATATTTTAGATAGGTGTTCCTGATATGGACCTTAGTGTAGCTTTTTGTAGGAACAATGGGTTTATGATAACAGGATCTCTATCAGACTCAAATGGCTCTTTGCCCCACACCATACATTGCCCATGCCAGAATAGAACAGCTTTACGCTTCTACAAATTTATGTCCATGACAAATGGAGTGCTCCAGGTTACTTGAGGTATAGAGCAGCGTCCTTAGGGCCACACAGGGTAGACTAGGATTATGAAGATGAGATGGACTGGAGGTATACTTGGGGTGGGGAGAAAATGTTCAAAATTTTAAAATGATCACAAAATAAAGTCACCTCTTCTCTGCTTTCTAGGCACTGTACCTGTGGGCTGCAACACTTGGATGCAACAGCACCATTTTTAATTCGGACATTAAACATGGCACCTCCAGGCTAATGGACTTTCACTGGGCCTGCGGAGAACGTCTCTATCTCCAACAGCCCTCACGAAGGAGCAACCTGAGCTCACTAGAACAATGCACAAAGTGTCCCTGATCGTTCCAGCAGCAAATATCTCCCACATCCATGCCCAAATCTGGTCTGTTACCTTGCTCCACCGACATTGGCAGTATGCTGAGTGCTAAGGGTGGACAGCTTTCAAAGACACACCGAAGGAGTTTTGCCTATTGAACAGGCTCCAGCTCTTTTTTCCAACACCATCATTGAGATGTTCCAGATCAAGGCAAACACACTCTGGCTTCGAAATGTCAAGAGGAGGGTATGCCTTCGGATAGGGAGTTTGTGCTGCACATTGCCAACAATGAAGAAAATGGCTCCATCACCAAAGCCATCAACGACTTGAACAAGATAGAAAAGAAAAGGAGTGCTGGAGGAGGTGCCATAGCAGACAGCCACTGATTGGTTGAACATTGACTGGATACCTTTGTGGCTGTCTGCCATTCTAAATGTATTTGCTGTTGCTCTTTTTGTTGCGTCCTACAGATAATATGTCAGTGTTTGAAGAGATTCAATACTAAAGTAGTAGGGATGAACTATGCCAAGACAGGGATATACAAGAAGTCCATACGTAGGGTCAGTGGACCAGGGAATAGGGATCAATTAGCACTATTAGAGATAGTTGAGCTCACAACGACTGGCTCACACTTGTTGCAGACCGCTCCTGACATCCGCTACTAAGTACCTACCGCTCCTCCACTTCCCCCTGGTAGACACCTCGTAGGGGAGGACCCTAGTGTAGATCATTATGAACAACTAGCTGACAGACCTGAAGGAGAGTATATAGCGTTAAGAAAGATACAGGAGAGCCAATGTTCTAATATGAATGACACCCCTGGGATACACCAACTAGAAGGAGGACCTGAAAGGTATGCTGTAAGAATTTTGTTCAAGAATGAACAAGAGGAGGGGGTGAAGCAGGGTCTATTTTTATCATATAGTGCCCCAGGCACATCCTGCCCCCCACCTGTAGCAGGAGACCCTCATATAGGCCCCACCAGCCAGCATGAAGGGATTTGTTAAATTGACCAAAGTATTGTAAACTCTCTTTCTGAACACAGTAGGCCCAGTAAAGTAGGCCCTGCGCCTCTCTGACTAAAATCATAAGACATCTCCTCAGCGACGCCCCAGCTCCCCCAGGCCCCCACTCTCTCCTTGCACAAGATGAGCTCGTCACTTCTCTCACCTATTGAGAGACAGCTAACCCCAAGAACACGGAACTCCTCAAATTAAGAGGAACATCACGCGATACCTGATGGTGGGGGCTACTTGCTCTCTTTCAATTTATTATATTTTTGCTAGCTTAAAGAAACTAAGGCGTGCACATGGCGTGAGATGGTGAGCTGTGACCTTTTCAATATTCCGTTTTTCTTATAAAAATTCCCTGAAGTGACACATATTGGTTCTGAGAAATGTCCAAATTGTGGTATGATTGACAATCAAATACCTGTCACATGTAGGACTTGTGGTCAGGCTCTTCTGCATTAAAGCACTATAAAAGATCTGCCCACAGTCCTCTCGACGGACTACCTCGCAGAAGTGACCCCTTGGGTCGCTGACACCTGTATAGTCTCCCTCAGCCACCATCTTGGCTGAGGCTATAATGCTTATTGTATTTTGAAATTGTCTCTTTCTCTCTCCTCTGCATTGCCATTATTCTAAACATTATTGCAATTGCATGTTCTTGCTCTCCAAGAGAATTTTCATTAAGGTTGCATATTTTCTATTTTCTAGTGTATTCTGAATGGCATTTCTCTTCTGCTCTCTAAGACAATCTTGACACTGTTGCATATATTTAATATATTCACAAATGTTTCTTTCTCCTGCATTCACATTATTCTAAAAGTATTTCATTATATGCTTTTGCCATAATTTTAGCATGTGTCTTCTGCCATCTGGTCTTTGCTAAGACTCCACGGCTCATTGTTGCTTTTAAAGTGTTTCTTTACACTTCTTGTTGAAGTGGTTTCATTGTAATAAAGTGCAAACAAACCTGATTCAATTTCTATCGTTTACACGTGTGTTTTCTCATATTATGTAGAGGCACCCCCTCAAATTAAGCTGCCCTGGTCCAGTGCCCCGAGACCATAAAATTTCACCCTCCAACACTTAACTGTACATGTTCTGAAAGCAATACAAGCTTGTACTAGTTAACCCTTCTGGATCTGTTCTGCAGGGAATGGAACAGTGCACTTGCTTCCTTCTGTGAGAGAGAAAAGCTTTATTTGCTACTGTCATGCTGTACCTTTTCTGCGAGGAATCAAAGCTTGCATTGCTGCTGCCCAATTTGTACCTGTCATTTGACGGGGGAAGCTTGTGCTGCTTAATGGTGAAAGCTTGAGCTGCTTGATGGGGAAAGCTTGCTCTGCTTCTGTCCTAACTGTAGCTGTCTTCTGAAGGAGGGAAACTAGCACTGCTTCTGCACAAGGTGTACTTGCTCAATGAAGAAAAGGCATTGCCACTACTGTTCCCCATCTTATGCAACCAAAGGAATGCACTTGCAAGACATGCCCTAAGAACCAGAGACTGTTTCACAATATTGCCGTGAGATACCTATAGTTCAGAGGAAGGCACCCAGCCAGGTAGGCAGCACCCAGCCAGATAGGCACCAAAATATACTGACAGTAAAGAGAAGCATGGCCCTGTGCTCAACCCTCCTGTATTTACTCTCGTGGCAGGTAAACACCAGTAAAAATATATTTAACTCACTCACACACAATTTCAAAATAGATTTAACAGTTTAACAATGAGAGAACTTAAATGTCAACATAAAGGACATAATCTCACTGTAACAAATTACATTATTATTTGGAGTGGATGACTACCTACCTGAACCCTTGCCAAGGTGAACTCTTAACATGAGTTCAACCCTCTGGCAGCTATGGCACAGAGTAGACATGCTTAATTTAGGGTAAAGTGTAAAGTATTTATGCAGTACCGAGCCGTAAGAAAGTCAAAATACAAAGAAATAAAAAACCTAAACCGAATTAGAACAATAGTGTAAAATGTAAAATATAAAATTACACCAAAATGACAAAAATCCAATATGGGGTACTGGAGATATGATTTTTTAAAGTTTGAAGTAGGAACAGCACCAAGAAGCACAAAGTGCCAATGATAGTCAATGGTTGAGGTAGATGGGGGCCTATGCCCAATTTGAAGATAACACATTGGAGAGCGGTTCAGATACACCAACCAGGTTCATCCTACTCAAAGATTATACCTTCTGACTTTAGTCCTTTAAGTCCCAATCCACCACAGGAGTACACATCTAAAGCCCCCCGGGACCTCAGGAGGGGTACTTTGTGACTCACAGGGTGTCAGGCAGAGCAGGGTCCAGTCCAGGTCCAGTTGCCACTAGTTAGCTGGGTACTTCCAGGAAAAGGTCTCTTTGCAGCTTGTTGTCGCCTTGTAGCTACATAGGAGGCCACCAACTGACCCTTGGAGTCCACGTGTTAGTCCTGGGTACAAAAGGAAGCAGGTACAGTCCTTCAGGGCTCCTCTTAGGTTATAGACAGCAGTTCCAAATGCCCTTCTGTTGGGCCAGAAAGTGTTCTGGAGAGGGTGCCATGGGATGCCACATTTATGTCTGTCATGAGCTAGTGGGCGTGGGTGACTCCTGGCCCCTCCCCAACCAATGAGATAAAAGCTCCTGGGGCCTACCCTACCCACTTTTTCAGTAGTGGCTGCTTCCTTTACTGCAAACAGGCCCAAAATGCAATGTGCCACGGGAATTCCAAGATGACAAAAGTCTTCGGCCACACTAAACTTGAACTCTGTGGTCTGGAGGTGTGTGTGGGGAGTGTAACATAACAATCCAAGCATCCTCCTACATCAAACACACACAAACACAGATTGAAGTAGACACAGTACCCACAAGAAACCCAGAGAACAAAGTTTGGTAGGACAAAAGCAGGGTCCTTCAGCAACCGGACCAGGGATCCACAAGAATTGTCTTGGCATCCTGTTCTCTCCCTTTCACACATGCCCCAAGTGTTACATGTGGCTCAACAGACCTGTCAAGCAGAATTTGACACAGTAGCTTCAAAAAGGATGCACACAGCCCCTACCCTGCATATTCTATGGAGCTCACATGCATTATCTCTGCCCATTAAGGTCAACCTATCGTTTGATTCTGTGAGGCATATGGCACCTATTTCACACATATTCAAGTCTGAGCATAGGCTAAGATCTAGCAGAGGCTCATGCTTATTAGCCTTCTGACTATTCAGAGAGGTAAAGGGTAACTTTCTACAAATTACTTTTCTTTAATTTTTTACTGAAAATCAGACTTCACCATTGAATTGGATTTTTAACAACTATTTAAAATGGTGGTTTAATTATTTTATAAGCTGGTCCCATTCATGAAATACAGTATTAGTCTATCTGAGTACTCAGGTTTTCTACATAAGACAGCTAGGCCTGCCACCACTAAAATAGCTTTTAGGACCTTGTTACTGTATAAACATGGTAACATTCATTTTCCTCATGCCCCACCATTAAATACTATGCACCTTAACTCGTGGGCTACAAGGATACATGGGGTGACTTACTAATATCTAAAAGGGAGGTTTTTACCTCTCTTAAGGTTTGTTTTTGAAATAAGTATGTCGGGTAAAATCTAAAACTCAACCGTGACCAAGGTCTCATGGAGACCGAAACGCGTTGGTTTTTGCTGTGGATTGCCCGTGTAAATTACCGGTAAAGGAATAAACCTGCTGTAAAAGTCTCCCCGTGAGTGCGCTCCGTTTATTCTCTCAGAGTGGGAGGATTGTTGTGGAATTTAATTACGGCTTGGCTCAGCCGAGGAGTTTAGCACCGTTCTAAAGAGCGCCGCACATGCAGCGAAAAGCGAGCCTCGCAACGAAGATATATATATATATATATATATATATATATATATATTATCTACTGGCGGTCGCCAGTAGATAGTTATAGTTAGGACCTATTTTCCATAGGAAATCCGCGACATTCTATTTGAAATAACTCTTGCGTCGATTGACGAATCTTCGCGAAATTTTCAAACTTTATGGCCCGCTCCGGTCCGCTCCTACCCTGAAAGTCTCAGGGTGATTCGTCAAGCGGGGGCCGAGAAAAAGGGGGTCCCAAAACGTGTTTTCCCCATTCATTTTCCCATAGGAAACTTTAGACACGGCTACAGCCCGAACTGCTGAACGGAATTACACCAAATTTGTCAAAGAGGTAGTTCTTGGTTCAGAAAGAACCCTTTTGTTAAATGGTGTAAATCCGTTCAGTAGTTCCTGAGAAAATCAAAAGTTAAGTCACATATATATCTATGGCCGAGTAGGGTCCGCGTACCCTCCCGACCACGAGCTGCATGCTAATTGGCTGTCAAGTGGCTGTCAACACTCCAAATAAGGAAGTGTTGGCAGCCATTTTGTCCCTCGGTAGAACCGAGGGACAGAAACAAGTGCGCAAAGCGCAAAAGGGGGCAGGGTAGAAACACCCTGACCTCCTAGGTCTGCTCAGGGGGTCCCACAAGGACCCCCTGGGCAGAAAAAGCATTTTTTTTTTTTAAATTGGCAGGATGCGCTCAGGGTGCGCGGATCCTGCCGATTAGAAAAAAACCCAGAAGAAACAAGTGCGCAAAACGCACAAAGGGGGCAGGGTAGAAACACCCTGACCCCTAGGTCTGCTCAGGGGTCCCACAAGGACCCCTGGGCAGAAAAAGCATAAAAAAATCAAAAAATCAGCCAAATGCGCTCAGGGTGCATCAGATTATCACGTGGATGATGTCATCAGTGATGTCATCAGTGATGTCATTTGAGATGTCATCAGTGATGTCATCAGTGATGTCACTGACCATGTCATGAGTGATTTAATATGTGACGTCATCAGCAGTGCATTGCGGGGCGCGAGTTATAGTTAGCTGAACTAACTATAACGGGGAATTTCACGGGTTTTGTACGAGTGAAATGTCCAACTAACTATAACTGTCCCTAAAACCTATGGTTTTTTCAGTGAATTTCAAAGGTTTTTTAAATGCTCATTTCTAACTATAACGTGTCTGAAACCTATGGTTTTTTCTGTGAATATATATATATATATATATATATATATATATATATATATATATATATATATATAAAATCAAAGTAATTCGGCATGCTTGGACTTGTAAGCCTTGCTCTAAATGGACTGCAATTCTGGGCAAATCACTTAATCTCCTCGTGTCATGTCTGACCTTGTTCACTGCTGTTATCATTTTTTTAACTTATTTTAAAAATGTGTTAAACTGATGTGACCGATGTGCTCTACTAAAAATAGGTGGACAGGATCACCATTACAAATACGTAACACCATATACATCCAATCCACACCACAGAATTCCACATCATGCCACAAAATTCAACAGCACACCACATAATTAAACTACACTACATATCACTCAACACAAAATACTATTCCACGTAATTACACTCCATGACACACAATCCCACTTCATGTAATTCCAGTGCACTCAATACCACATAATTACTATCCACATAATTCCACTGCACACCATGCCACACAATTTCCACATAAATACACTACACACCACACAATTCCACCAAACACAATTCCACAACTCACAATTCCCATCAACCCACATAATTCCACTCCAAACCACATACATCCAAAACACAAAGATAAAAGACATGGTCATTTACAATCCCAATAGCTCCAACTCTTGCAAATGCGAAACCTATTGCATTGAAAATTCTTGTTTGTATTAGCTGTTTGTGTTATCTGTCTTGAACATGTGCATGAACCATGTGATATTCTTCCAATCACCTGGCCTTCACTTATTTTTGTAAGGGAAGTTTGTGCTGCTACTGTCCATTTACCTTTATTAAGTTGTGAAGCTTGGTATACAACGTTCCACTGCACAAAAAACAAAACAATTCACATTGCCAACGCTGGCTTTAATGCAAGATGTGAATGAAAGAGCAAGCCCTCACAAAAGATGTGAGCAGAGTTTACTTTTTGGCTTTAAGTGTGAAAAAAACAGTTTTTGAAATGGACTAGACAACTCTGTAACATGTTAAAACATAGCTGACAAGTGGCTCGATGTCCTGTATAACACCTATGGTCAATTCTTTCATTTTAGCCAACATCACTTTGCATCCTTGGGTTTTGACCCCATAATGAAAGTGTTAAACGCAAAACTACAAGCCCATAATGCAACTTGTCTTGGCTGAAAAAGCCAAATTGGCTGATAGCATTATAAGTCATCGTACCACTTGTCAGACTTGTTAAATGCAGAATCAAAGTTAGTTCCTGACTTTCTGCCTTTTCTTGTCGGCAGTCCTGGGTGAAACATTCCAGTGGGTGAGAGAGTACATATAGCCTTTCAATTACAAATGTGAGCACCCCACAGCTAATGGGCTCACAGTAACACTCCTCTGAAAACAAAAGCTACGTGCTAAAAATAAGTTATTTATCAGAGCAAGGCAAGGAGCAACACCAGAAAGTATCCGAGGAGACATTGAGAAAGGAAAAATGATGCTCTGCATCCCTTTTCCCGAACACATCCTCGACCTAGAGATGGGTGTCATTGAGGTAGGGCCCCTGCAACACCGCTGTGACGCACCCTGCCTTGAACAGGTGCAGCACGTGTACGTGAATCAGAGGAATTTACAGTTCAACCTGGAGTTTGATAATCTTCAATTTATCGAACATTGGAGCATAAGTGGTTCTTCACACAAAGTCTATTATGTTGCTTTTTTAAACTTTCATAACTATGTTTTGAGTTGGGTCTTGGAGCAAGAGAGACAGTGGCATTCACTGATGCATTTTTGGGGGAAAAAATCCATCTGGAACTAATCCTATTACTAAGCACTTGCCCTGAAATATGGCTGGAATGGAGTTAGAATAGTAAATATACCCTGTCGTAAAACATGTAGGAAGGTAGCTAGGCTGAACTGAAGTATAACAATCCCAAAATTCTGTGAAGAAATATCTATTCAAGGATGAGATCACGCCAGCTTATATTTTGGCATCTATGTTTTGCAAAAGATGTTTTAGAAGCCTCCTGTATCAGACCCCATTTGAAAAGGGCCGCAGGACAGACAGGGGCCTCTGGGCCATAACTGTGGTTGTTGGGGTCGTTTGCCACTGGAGTCCCTGGATCCATTCTAGAATGGCTCTGCAAACTGAGCAAAGTACACAGTTTCTGCACAGGGTTTCCAAGGAAGGCAGAGACTCTGAACTCAAACAGCCAAACAACAGACTTAATACCTTAGTGTCCAGTACAGTGGTTGTCTTAATAAAAAAGGGAAGCACTTTAATAACACAGCAAAATGAAATACTGCACACATTAATGAGGGTAAGCTACAGGATTCTACTACCACTTCTAATGGCTCGAGCCAGAATTCATCCTTCCTCCCACAGCCTGCAGTGGTCTATGGCTCCTACGGTGCCTCTAATATCTACGTGTCTTAGAAGACATAAAGGGCCACAGTCAATAAGCAGGCAGAGGTGCTAGCGCGCTGGTTGGCTGGGCAAGCAACTAAAAGGTTTGGTAAACTGTAGGTCAGTTTCTTCAGATCTTGAGCAATTGACTTAGTGCTGGCAAAGTGTATTCTCTGAAAGGGTCAGGCTTATCTTTAGAAGTTTGAGACAATCAATAAGTCTTTGAATTCGGGCCCAGTGTTACCTGTTTGGTGGGAAGTGGCTCAGAGATTGATGGTGCGTTCTTTGTGTCTGCACAATCAATATCCTTATCAGCGCATGTAGGCTTGTGTGCAGTGGCCATGCCTTCAAGATCTCACAGCTGGTAAAAAACCTTAGCAGCAGCTGCATGTCTTCGGCAATAGCAGCCTTCAGGCCACTGGAAAGGTCCTCTGCTTCCATCAGTGTCGCTGATCTTTGCCGGTCACAGAGCATGTCGACACAACGACAGAAGAAGTCCCTCCAGTCAAGCTGCAGAGATGTCGGATGGTATACTGTTGCTTGGGATTATTGATACTTTGTGCAGTTCACCGCATGAACCATGCAGGGTGGCCGGGGGACCCCTCGGAGCTCGGGTCAGCACTGGTTATTTGGTGAAATTTCGCACTTGTGGGTGGTCCACACATAAAAACTGGCTGGGCTTCTCCTCCTGGACAATTTCTCCTCCTGCAGGCCCAGGTACTCTCCTTCCCACTCTGAGCAGGCAGGCATGTTCTAGGCGCTAGGCAGACCCATAGCTTCTTCAGCAAGTTGTACAGATTTCATTTGATGTTCCTCACCCTTAGTGTGATGGTTTGGGTCCCACCTTTATACTCATTTTCAGACAGGGGATACTGATCGAATGCCTAAAATCCTGGAACCGGTTTGTGGTGGTTCCCTTCGACATTTCATTTTCTGGCTGTAGTGCAGAAATGGCCTTTGTTCAGGACTCTCACAGCAGGTAATACTGCTCTCTCCACATAGGAGTATCCAAGACATGAAGCACAATTAAATATGAAGTCTCTACACATGACTGATATCAACTTTCTTAAACTAACAATCACGGGAAGACAAAAGGATGGTCCTCCCTTGAAACGTCCTCACCGTTATCAACAAAACCTGCTGACTCACCTTCACTCCACTCCCATCAATCAAATGGCAGTGCTCAGAAAGGACTAATCATCAATTCCCTACTAAAAAGTCCTCACAAAAATTCTCCGTCTCCACCTTCCCGTACCTTAGTGTCTGGGGTTCATCCCTTCAGTTCCAGGAATGCAGGAAATACACTTACTCTAAACACACAAAAGGTATTGCGAGGAATGCTTGGAAAATGTTTAGCCTCTGGTAATCGCTTAGGGTAGCTTTCCAACTCATTGTTTTTTTGCCCACCATGCCACCTCAGATTAGACCCAGCCATATGCAAATCAGCCCTGGTCCTGCTCCAATGGGAATGGTCCATCCCAAACTGCCAAGCCAGGTCCTCTCTGAACCGGACCAGAAGACACCCAAGACCAGTTTTAGCTCTTCAGTCGGTTGCAGTGGCACAGTGAGCACAGGACATCAAACATACAAAAAGTGATGGGAGGAATGCTTGCAGATAGTCTAATAAATTACTCCACCTGGGAAAGCTGCACTTCATTCTCCACATCATGCCAGGTCAAACCAAGGGCTGTCCAAAATGGATTCTGCTGGCCGCAGCAATCATGCCTTCACCATAACACATAGCCTTGCTACTGTCTACTATACCTTACATACACAAACTGAACACACACAAAGGAAGATAGTGGAAAGTCTCAGTGTCACATCTAAATGGAACTTTAACAGGTGAGGCCAGTAGGCATCACACTCCTTTTGAACTAGGAAAAAGGTCTGTTCAGCATAATTAATCCGGAAAAATCAGTAAGCTGCCATCACCGCTTCATGTCAACAACCCAGGACATGGACAGTATGTCCAATGTCGGAATAAAGAGCACACTTGATGCACCCCTTCCAGGTCATGGAACAGGTTCTGGACCTTGGAATCACATGGACAGACTTGGGCCTCACCGCAAATGCTAGATCAGTGTGTCAGCTGGGTCAACAAAAAGTCAGCAAACCAATTTGACATGCAGTCAGGTTACACAATGCAGAGGTACATATCCATTTCCTGTGCAAGAGGAAATCCTTCCCCAACACTAAGGGGCATATTTACAACGTAGTGACAGAGTGCAGCGTTAGCCTTCCTGGCTTAACACCGCACTCCGCCACTTCAGAAACGCAGGGCTGCATCATATTTGCAACAATATGGTGCAGTCCTGCGTTTCCCCCTGCACTAGCGCTAAACTTAGCAGCATAGCACCAACGCAGGCACCCTTGCACCATAGTGCAAAGGTGTCTGCAATGAGGGGAAGATAGTCTATGTGCAGGAAGGTCTCCCTTCCTGCACATAAACAATCTTTAAATTATGTTTTGTAACTTTTATGTATGCAGCACACATAAAAGATGCAAAACATCATTTTTTATTTTGATTGTTTATGTGCAGGAAGGGTCACCTTCCTGCACATAAACAATCATTGGCGTTTTGCTGTTTCCATGTGAGCTGCACAACGCAGCACACATGGAAACAGCAAAAACTAGGAGAAATAAATCATTACTCCTCGTTACGCCTGTTTAAGACCAGGTTTTCCCTGCTCTTAATTTTGGTGCTGCCTCCTATTTATGCCACCCTTGTAAATAGGGGGCAGCATCAAAATCAATTGGTGTTGCGGTGGAACGCCTCCCACAACACACAATGCCCTCCCCTTTCACGCTAAGTACAGCGTGAAATGGTGCCTTATGTACAAGGGAGCGTTAAGCCACATTAAGTGGCTTAACGTGTCTTGTAAATAAGGCGAAGCCCCTATCGCCATCACAACGTCACTTAAAGTGACGTTGTGGTGGCGATAGAGGCTTGTAAATATGCCCCTAAGTTTTCACATGGATTCTTGCATTGTTGTGGGATACATAAAGGTGCTACAAATAATAGGAACCTCCGTGGCTTCCACAGGCTGTTGATTTTCCAGTAAATAGGGATCCTATCTAAATGTCTTAACAGCACATTATGCACCAAAGGAAGGGTGGCTCAATTAGTTAAATGCTGTTCGTGGCAATATGCATTGATATGCAAGTCACAGCCGTCTTTCTAAAGTCAAAAAGTTTAGAACCTTTAAATTAGGTAATGGTATTTAAAGTAGTTACAAACAGCTTTATACAATACTATACAAAACAAGTAATTATTATTACTTGCATTGCATTGTATGATATACAGCGCTTTTGATACCGTTTGCGAGCCAAAGCACTACTTGTGACATTTGTACCCACACAGTATATGTTTCCAGAACCTGAAATATTTGACCTTTGGTTGTACATATGCTAGGCATCTCGAACCTTTTATTTTCATGATAAAATGCAGTTTCCCAAACGTGTATGTAAGAACTCACGTAGGCTGGTAAAGTGTGTAGAACGAGTTCTTTATTGCAAACCAACACTGGCTCCTCACGGAGCGTAGGTACGCACTGCAGCGACGGTCACCAGCTGTCAACTGTCACAGAACAACTGACAAGCGGTGACGTCAGCAGGCGGAACGGTGTCCACGCAAGGACAACAGGTGACAAGGGTAAATACGGTGTCCCAGAGGGGGCATAAGAATACAACCACAACACATCTTCCCTTCTGAGAGGAACAACAACAGGGTGAGAATAGGATGGGAGAAGAGATAGGAAGAGAGGAAGGTAAGAAGGAATAGAGAGAGAATAGGAAGAAAAAGTGCAAGAGATGGAAAGAGTGAAGGAACAGCAAAAGTAACAGGATAACTGAGTGAGGCAAGGGGGCACATCACTCACAGACATAATCTGAAAGTTTGACAGGAGGTAACAATCTCCTTCCAGTCCTGCTTACGCTTACAGGGCGTGAGGTGTCCCGCATGGGTGTAGATGGTAATTGTCTACAGGTTCTCCCAGGGGTAATGCGCCAGGGAGGAACTTGCGTTGGGCTGAGCGGTGGTATTGTGCATGGAGGTATCAGTGGTTGGAGACCCGAAGTTAGACTCATCGTCTGACCATCCGAATGAGCCACCAGAACACTTTCCAGACACAGGTGGTTCCCCAGAGGAATTTGTGGGAAGAAGAATGTCTGGATCCTTTTGGAGTTGTTTATGGTTGGATAGAGCTGAAAAGTGCCAAACCTTGCCATCGCTCAACAATGCTGAGTTGCAAAACATCTTGCGGACAGACATGGGTGGGGAGTATCTGTCCATACCTTTGCCAATGTGACCACTTCTTTTCACCTTCACTATGTCTCCAACTTTGAGAGCCACAGGCTTGCACCCATGCTTTTGGTCGTATCTTGCCTTACTACACGCTTGAGCCCGTGACAACCTCTCCATCACCTTTGTGGAAGACCAGTGTACACTTTTTGAGGCATTGATCCAACCCACATTGTCCTTGGACAACGGTGTCCTGCCCCGCATGATTTCAAAAGGGCTGTGACCTGGGTTTCACATGGTGTTATGCGAAACGCCCAGAGTGTTCTAAGTGTCTCTTGTTTCCAATTAAGTTTATTGCTGCACGCTAGCTGAATTATCCCTTTGACCACTCTGTTGCAACGTTCAACAGCTCCGTTGCCCGCTGGGTGGTATACTGAGATTGTTTTGTGTTCAATTTGGTTTTTTTCCATGTACATTTTGAATGTTTCTGACACAAATTGTGGTCCATTGTCGCTGATGACTTGTTTGGGTAGACCCTCACGGGTGAAAACTTCATCCAGAAATTTTACAATGCACGTAGAATCAGGTCTCCTCACGAACTTAAGTTCTGGCCACTTTGAAAAATGGTCTATGGTGACAATGATGTACCACTGTTCTCCTTGATCCAGTATAGGACCCATGATGTCCACACCAATCCGCTCCCAAGGCATTGATGGACAAGGAATAGGATGCAGTGGTGGTCTGAAAGTCACTTGGGTCTTATCGGAATTGAGGCAAAGTGCACAGTCTCTGACACATCTTTCCACAGCTAAGCTGATGCCAGGCCACCATTAGTTATTTTTTACTCTGCCTTTGGTTTTACCAATACCGAGGTGTCCTTCGTGGCATATGTTGAGGATTCTGGACCTGAGGCTGCTAGGTGGAACGACTCTTCCGCCTCTTAACAGTAATCCCTCTTCGTGCGATAGTTCGTCCCTGACCTCCCAAAAGTGGCGTAACGGGTCAGGTAACTTGTTTTTGGCTGGCCAACCCCCGGTTAACATTTCGGTTACTTGACCAAGCATGGTATCTTTCGACTGTTCTTCCAGCCATTCTTCTTTTGAAATGCCTTTAAACTTCTCCTCTACATTTGCAATGCATGACTCTTCTGTTTCATCTTTATATTTAGGGTTACCCATGTCGACTGGCATTCTGCTTAAATAGTCAGCCACTACGTTTTTCACACCTGGTACGTATTGGATATTGTAGATATAGTCAAACAACCGCACTGATAGTCTAGCTAGTCTAGGCGACGCTGCATATAGTCTTTTCGTAGTAAAAACTTTCGTTAGCGGTTTATGATCTGTGCACAAGGTGACTCTATTTCCCCAAACAAATTGCCTAAAGTGTTCAAGAGCCATACGCACGCAAGTGCTTCACGCTCAATTACAGAGAATTTCTCCTCTGAGGCGGTTAGGGAACGTGAAGCGAAAGCAATAGTATAATCTTTACCTGTGGTGTCCCTTTGCGTGAGTACAGCTCCAAGGCCTTTAGAGCTTGCATCCGTGGTAATTATGTTCATTAGTGCTGGATCGAATCCTTGCAGTGGCAATGCAGAGCACATTTCATTTTTTAACGTGTCGAAAGCCAGATTGCAGTCCTCCGTCCACTCGAATTTATTTTTAAGTTTGAGTTGTTGTCTCAAAACATGTGTTTCGCTTGAAAAGTTACTGATGAATTTTGCGTAAAATTCAATCAGTCCTAAAAAGGACCGCAGTTCATCTTTGTTCCCAGGTTGTGGTGCCTTGCTGATTGCCTGAAGCAGTTCTTTTTTTGGACGTATACCTTCCCCTGTAATTTCGTGTCCTAGGTAGTTTACCGAATTGCATGCGAACCTGCACTTTTCGTGCTCCGCAGTCAAACCCTTGGCATTGAGGATCTCCAAAATTTTGTTCACTCTCTCGTCGTGTTCCAATCTTGATCTGCCCATCACGAGGATGTCATCTTGGAAAATGAGTACACCAGGCACCCCTTTTAAAATGTTGTTCATAAGTCTCTGGAACATGGCAGCCGCAGATGCAAGGCCGAAAGGTACTCTGGTGAATCTGTAGCACCCGAAAGGCGTGATAAAAGATGTAAATTCCTTGCTGTCGCGATGTAGGGGAACCTGGTGGTACGCAGATTTTAGATCAATTGTCGAAAACCATTTTACCCCTTTAGTGGTGGCTAGCATCTCGCTTATTCTGGGTAGGGGAAACTGCTCTACCACTATGTTTTCATTTAAGTCTCTAAGATCGATGCACAGCCTCAATTTTCCGTTGGGACGTTTCGCCACGACGAGGGGTGCAACCCACTTCGAGGCTTCCACTTGTTCGATGATCCCTTCTTTAAGTAGCCTCTCTAGTTGGTCTTTCACTTCCTCTCTGATTGCGAAAGGTAAATTTCGTGATTTGTGCACAACTAGAATGTTGTACGGCTTCAACTTTATCCTGTGTTGGTACCCTTTAAGTGCGCCAATTTCGCCGCTGAATACTTTTGGGTATGTTTCCCGTAGTGACTTACTGTAATCATCTTGGCTTTGTACCACCAAAACTGGATCGCTTCTGCTGGGGTCGAGTATAATGCCTAGGCTTCCCTGGTCCATCCACCCTAGAACTGATGGACCAACCGCTGACACGTACAATTTTCTCATTGCTTCTCTTCCCTTGAATTTAAAATTTAGCTTTCTGTACCCACAAACATCAATTTTTTCTCCCGTGAATGATTTTATTGTGATGTCTGCTTTCTCAAGTCTCTCTCCTATGCTAGGCCTGAATTTCTGTTCCCATACCTCTCTGTTGACGATGGTATAAGGCGAACCCGAGTCCGCTACAATACTTATTTCCACTCCGCCAATGTTCATTTCGCATATAGGTTTCTTTGTTTTAGTGGCACTGCTTTCGGTCTCCTTGTCTAATGGCTCATCCTCTAAGTTTAGCACAAACATGTTGGTGTCATCTTCGTCAGAAGTTTCCGCTTTGTATGGCTCTTCCTCGTCCACAAGTTTTACCACCCGTGTGTTTTTCTTGCGGCAGGCTTTTAAGAAGTGTCCCATTACACCGCAATAAGAGCATCTCACGTTGCGTGCCGGGCATTTCACATCATCTGCAAAATGTGTGCTGTTACCACACCTGTAGCATCGTTTCTTGCTATTAACCTGTGGTTTGTTGTAGGTACTCTTTTGGCCTTTATTGTTCCAAGTTTGTTTGGGAGTGTACCTGTGATCAGTTATTTTAGCCACCGTGTCTCCTTCTTTCTTCTCCTTGTTCTCAGCCAGGACTGCTTTTGCACAGCGGCCAGTTAGTTCTGCCTTTCTAGCGATGTCGATGATATTCTGCAATGGATATTCACCCTTGGCCCAAAGACTGTCCTGTATATTTGAATTAGACCCTTGCACTACAATCTGGTCTCTGATGAATTCGTCATGAAGGCCTCCAAAACGACAATTTAAGGCTAAATTTTTGAGGGCTGAAACATAATCATCAATTGTTTCTTCCCTACCTTGCTTCCTGTGGAAGAATCTATACCTGTCAACACCAACGCATACGGTTGGTTTATAGTAGGTGTTGAGATCATCAATAGCATTTTGAAATGTGTCTCCTTCATTTTCTGCCCTTATTTTCTTATTGATACTGTTGTACACTTTGATTCCCCCTGCACCGAGACAGTGCAACAGCATTTTGTACTTCTGTTCAGGCTTTAAATCTTCAACGTCACCTATAGTTTCAATATAATTCATAAAATACTCTCTCCACTCCTCCCATTTTGTTATTGGTTCTCCTCCTGTAGGCAAGAATGTTTGAGGGGGCGTGAGATTCCATAGGTATCCGCTTGCCATCTCTGTATATAGTTTATATGTTGCGCAAACTTTTGTACAGCAGCTGGTGAAGGGGTGTATTTATAGTATTTAAGTGTCACTTTATTAGCAGGGCTGTAATCTCTTGACCTTTTTGAGATCTGAGTGTATTATCGTTGGTGTCAGGAGTATGTTTCATTTATGTAGTTATGCAGTCTCTTGCTTTTAAGTATCAGATTAGCTCAGCTCACTCGTTTCTGATGATTGCCCTGTTTATAACATGGACTAGTTCTATTTCTAAAGTCCGTTGTATGCATGCGTTACATTTATTTTTATATACTGCCTTGCTGGGTACTGTATGTTTGCTGAAGAACCTACCGTTTGTCCTTTTCTCGTTGCAGCGTGCAGATCCTCACTCTGTAGCCGGCTGCGTTATTTTCCTTTTCCTGATGATTTAAGATGGCGCCACGCAGCATGCGTAAACGTCACACGTTGTCTAGAAGGCTGACCCTACAATCCACATTTTTCCTTTCACGTATGCTTACGTGCGTCACGGCGTCTGCTGGTACCTCAGCTGTTGATGACGTAGGAGATAGTTGAAGGCTGTTGGTTTCTACGTCCGTTCAACCGTCACATTTTTTCTGGTATGATGCCGTTAGAAATGACAGTTGAAAGTAGCTGTCCTGTATTCCTTTGGTTCCTCTAGAGTTTATGCAGCCTTTTTTCACAGTATTGCTTGTAATTTAAAAGAGGTTCTCTTCACAAATTGTTAATTTTTTTTTTATACTTCAATGTCCATTGTCAGTTATGCTGGTACGATTTTAAACGCTTATAATTTGGTTTGTTTAAATAAGCTTGAGCTTGTGGAAAGACTAACTCACGAAAATGATTGTACTGACCAGACTTTCCTGTTGTAATTGTGACGCTGAAGTCCAGATTTGTTTATTTTTCTCAACAACTTGCACCCCTCTGTAATCCTTGTGCTCTTCTTTTGCGAAACCCTTTATAGTAGTTATTTATTTTCGCTGCCTTTCATTCTTCTCATGTTCCACTCTTTCTTTACTTGCGTTAGAGATTCGGTGCTGTCGGCGCAGTCTTTGTGAATCCAAGTATAATGTAGATAAGGTGGGTTCATGTGTTGGTTGTCGTCGCCATTTCTGTAAGAACTCACGTAGGCTGGTAAAGTGTGTAGAACGAGTTCTTTATTGCAAACCAACACTGGCTCCTCACGGAGCGTAGGTACGCACTGCAGCGACGGTCACCAGCTGTCAACTGTCACAGAACAACTGACAAGCGGTGACGTCAGCAGGCGGAACGGTGTCCACGCACGGACAACAGGTGACAAGGGTAAATACGGTGTCCCAGAGGGGGCATAAGAATACAACCACAACAGTGTAGAGCAAGGAAAGTGAGTTGCGTTGTCATTTGAAATCAAAGACAATTAACTTCTGTTTTAAATGCGAAAGGTTCCAAAAATGGTCTTTGTCTGCTCTCTAGTGGAATTTTAAAGCACTGCGTTTCTACAGTCGTTTAACAAATGGCATTTCCAACAAACCTCGGACTTTTCTGCAACAGTTCAATTATTCCTGGGTCTATTTGTCACAAAAAAGTAAGATTCCTTTTCTGTCTTGGTTGACTTTTGGTTCCCTACTGTCAAGACTGGGATTTCAGCGTGAAAATGCGCACGCTAGGCCCCAATAATTAGCGGCCACAGAGAAAGCCTCACGATACTGTGATACCAGTAAGTACCAGTTTAAAAAATGCAGTGTGGAAAAACCTTAATAAATTCCCCCAAAAAGAACAACATACATGTTAATATAGCAGAGTGAGCTCGTACTGCAAAATTATTTAAATAAATAATTTTTGAACCAATTTTAATAACTGATAAACACCACCCAAGTGGAGAGGTGTGGTGCATCGGCCAGGGCAGCTGACTTTGGAGCACAGGGTTCACGGTTCGATCCCCGGCTCCGGCGGCAGCTCAGCTCAGCACCATGTGACTCTGGGCAATAGCTCACTTAATTTCCACGACGGCCCCCAGCGCCTTGAGACCCGTAAGGGTGAGTAGCTGCGCTATATAAAAACGGACTTACTTACTTACATCAGAATAAAGAAGACATTCATCAAGTGCTATAAATTGGAACCTCATACCACAAAATCAATTCACGTTTCACTTTGAAACAAAATCACACGCAGAAGTCTAATATTCAAGATTGTATTTAGCTGCCAAGCAGCAGCAATGAAAAGAGATGGGGCTCTGAGAGTCATGGACTTATACGGTCATTGGTGTCTCGTTTTTAGGTCTCGCCTAGCGTTGCAGCGCGCTTGCGCTGCCCGCTCTGCGAGGCATATTGTAGTAGGGTATGTTTTAGAAGTGGAGTGGAAGCCCCGCCCATATTTTTCATTGGCTGGCGTCATCGTCCATGGTAAATGCTGGCTTCTGATTGATAACGAGGCTTCTTAGTCCCTCCTTGTTACCGCCCTGTCTCCTTTTGTGACCGCCCATCAGGACTGTCTCTTTTACGTGTGGCGTTACACTGTCTCCTTCATTAGTCTGTAGGCACTCTTTTTTGTTCAGTCGGCTTTGGCAAGGGCGCCCGCTGCTTCACGGGCCGCCATGTACATAAGTTAAGTATGCACGGGCACCGCGCTATAACACAGCGCTCGCTTTTTTTAAAAATTGTCTACTGCTTGTTTTTCTATTTATTTACTTTTTTTCACGTTGGCGGCACACGCGCTTTACCTTTAGCCATGTTAAGCTAAAGCGCGGGTGCCGCAATTGTTGAAAAAGTAAAGAAACAGAAGTGGAAAGGTGCTTGCAGAAAGCCTCCTGCCCCTGGAACCCCCGCCGTGACCCCGGTGATGGGCTCTCAGGGCCCGCTAATGCCGTGTAACCGGCCCCTGATGGCTCTGCCCTGCAGCCCTAATGCGGCCCTCTCAGGGCTCTTAACGATCGGTGGTAAAAGGCAGTTGAGACAATTATGTCCGGGGCTCAGAAGACGAGGCCGTGGCTCATGGCCCTAATGCGAGTACTGTATCAATGTCACCAAGAGTGATGTGTCCGCCGGGGTTCCTTGAAGTGGGGGTGCTTCCCGCCTTCCTGCGGCCAGCGGTGGTCTTTACAGGGACGTTTGGGTCCTTCCTTGCAAGCTCGAAGTCTCCGACCGAGCCCGGTGTGGATGCCCCCACCAACACAAACATGCCCTATCGCTACCTAGACAAGAGGGGGCGAAGGGCAGCGCTCCAACGTTTCTAAATTACCCTTACCCCATACGTGGTACCCCCGGCCCCCTCATCCTGCACTCGCTTCGGAGGAAGAAAGAGTACATAAGCGTGCCGTAGTGTCCTGGCTCCAGACACCTGAAGCCTAAAATGACCCCCCTCTGTGGCCTGTCGTTCATCCGCCCTACCACGGCTGTACACGGTATCAAATAATTCAGTATTTATCGGCTCAATAGCGCTATATTTTCTACCCAAACGCGTGTCAACCTCGCGTCTATGATTCACATTTGCGAGATTACCGTGTGCCTTTAACGATAACCGTCCCCGGGCGTTTACCTCTCCCTTTCATCGTCCAGTCGCCTTTCTGCCTGTATTATATATTTTGTTACAAACTACACGTGTGGCTAATATTTACCAAAGTGACACAGACCATACACCGCGGAGTCTGCACATTTTATTTAAAACTCCTTATCTTATTACCGGTTATGTAGCGCCTTCTCTCCTTTGTATGGCCTGAGAGCGCTCTGGGCAGTCACGCATGCTTCACAATTACATGTTTTTTGCTCCTATTCTTACTGGCTCAAAAATTTCAAATTCGGCCTTTGCCAGAGCCCGCAATACCTGCCCATCTGGTCATTGTGCGCCTCGATGTCCGGGAACGTGCTAATGCAGCGCTAATCTGTCCTTGCTCCTCGTGACTGCGGCTGTCACTTGCCCATTGTGGGCAGATTTTATGTTCGGAGAAATGACCCTCCATCCTCCCAGGTGTGAGGATGGGTCTACATCCGACCTGTAATTCGTTCAGTGTCCGCCGGTGTCCGCCCACCCTTCATACCTTAACGGGGAGAAGCTTCAGTCACAAAGCCTTGTGCGTCCAGCTCCCAAATGCTCCACAAACAGAAGCGCTTGTGCAAAAGGCGAGTTTCTCAATGGCCGGCGCGTTAACCAACCTACGGCACAATACGGATTTCAGAAAGACAACAGCGGGCTAAGACTATATTCATTAAGTTTCATGTGTTAGGCGGCTACTCTGTCACCAGGACACAAGGCGACCAACCTCAGGGCACAGGGTGTTTTTCCTAGGGGCAGAGGGTGGCTTTCCTAGGAACACAAGATGACTTTCCTAACCATGTACAACTACCAAATAAATAAGTAAATAATGTCGAATCGTGCAAATTCACTATGGATAATTCACTCAAGGGTTCAAGAATAATTTTGGAAATATTCTAAATAAAATTGTTCAGGAGAAGCAGACAGTAGATTCAGGATTCGCAGAATTCCCCCGTTCCCTTACAGAGAGCTTCTAGAAGGCGCGCACATTTGCTAAAGGTTTCTTGGGGGTGTTTACGATCCAAGGTGACCTTTTTTAATAACGAACACCCTGATAAAATGCAAGTTATTCAAGGGTACAAATATCATTAAGATTTTTCTGGTTTTCCTAAAATAAACACCTCCAATAGTCTAAAAAAAATGCATTTCTAAATTGTTTTTGGAAGACAGCGAGCCTCGTTGACATCTCTTAGGTTACATTTGTTTTAACCCAATAGCACAATTCTTCTTTGTTCTGGTGTCACCTTCGCCACCCAATAGATCAGCCCAAAACCCTGGGTAAAGGACACTTTAATTCGTTTAAGTTGGTGTATCAGCCCAAAAAAAGTCTGAATCGCTGACGTCTGTCTTTTAAAATACGAATTAAAAAGTCTATTGGACTGGGCTTGATTTAGATAGCACAGGTGTTTTATATTCCGCACTCCTTTTCTTGTTGCATGACAGGGACGGCAGCATCTTCGAGTCCGGCTCCTCTTTGGGATAGAGCCCCGCCCCCCTCCGAGGCACTGCATGTAAAAGGCATTGTCATTTGCAATGTGAATAGCTCAAACTCGCGTAAATGCGAGACCTATTGCATTGCAAATGCTTGTGTAATTTTGATCCTGGTTGTTGTTTGCTTTAAAAAGAATACTTATATTGGCAATTAAGAGACTTATGTATAATGGTAGTCTCCGGTCTTGATATAGATCCCAATTATTTATAAAGTGGAAGTCAGACCCAATTCCTAGAGCAGTGTAGAATGTAGTTTCCTCTAAAGCGGAGGCATTAAGCAATGAGAAACAGCTTTAGGATTTCTGGCTCTACCACATACTTGTAGGTACACAAGAGGACAAGAGAATTTAACCGCTTCGGTGCTCGGGACAGCCCCCGGCCGTCCGACGTCACAGTGGGCGTGTGCGGAGGACGGCCAGGGGCCGTCCTAAACACGCCCACTCAATAAATCACCCGCACCGCGGCGGAATTCGCGCCGCGGTCAACGGGTTAAACACAAGGGCAGACCCATTAAGGATGATCAGGATATCCATGAGATACAATTAAATAAAAATGAATCGAAATTGGAATCCTCAACATCAGGGTTTCCAACATAGGGCCATGATAGGGGAGGGATTAATCCAGCGGCGGCTCCTCCGCTAATGCGGAGGAGCGCTGCCCCACTGCGGAAAAAAGGAAAAATATAAGATAATAATGCAATGTTATTATCATTTTATTTTTCCACTGAGGGAGGTTTGCGGGGCGGGGCTGGGCTGTCGTCCCAGCCATTAGGAGAGGAGTGGTTGGGGAACTTAAGTGCACACGACGGTTTGGCCAGCCGTCTTGGGACGTCCAAACAGTCATGCGCACTCTGCATGTTTCCCACCAGGCTGTAATGCACAGCCTGGTGAGGAACATACACAGGCTCATAGTCCCCGTCTGAGCGCTGAACCACGGCGCTCAGACCAATCACCACACCGCTGTCATGGTGACAGAAGCGTTGTGATAGGCTTAGGGGAGCCTGTGTGTGCTTCCTGCTGGAACAGAAGAGGACGGAGGCGAGGCAGTGGCCGGCAGTCAGGAAAGGCAATTAATTTTTTCCTCCCGCCCCTCCCCATTTTATTGATTTTCAATCCCCCCTCCCAGTAATATTCACTGGACGCCGCTACTAGGTTAATCCACACCAGGTTATCAGGAGTAAGGATGAAATAAACATGCATACAATGAATCTAAATGTGAGCAATTTACATATTTATAAGTAATCTTTAAAATCGGCTGTGGATAGGCCCAGAATAGAAGACCACAAGACATTCCATATTTATAGAGTCAGCAGTTGCACTAAAAATCGCACGACTCTGGCCCTTGTAGACCAACTCTGGGTATATTGCCTTATAGGAATTAATATGCACATCACCTGAATCTGGGGACTCACTATAAGTCCATTCAGTTCAGGAAGCCAGTTTCTTAATTTTATCAGCCCCGGGGCACTTTTCTGACAACGAATGGCAACAAGACATGAAATAGCATAATCAATGGATGAGTACACTATTTCTATCACTCAGTCCATGTTGCCCACAAATCAGGGACATCAGGAGCACTGCTAAATGTATTTCAGCATAACAGAAAGGAAATTAATTCTGAATTGCCTCTTACTCTTCAGAAATTGGCAGTAAAACCATATTTACAGCTGTATGGCAGCAGAGGCATTTGCCGCAGACGTGCGCTATATCGATAGAACACTTTGTTTAGAGAATTCACATGTATGTACGGAAAATAGCGTCCCTCTGGAAGAATATGTAAGATGCTCTAAATCGGAAAATCCTAAAGGCAAGTGGGTTGTTCAGAATCTAAGTGTCGTGAGACTAGGTGGAGGTAGTTCAAAAAATAGCGCCAAGGGGTAAAAAAGTAGAGAACTTAATACAGTTACATAGATGCTCTGCATCTGAGATAGTCTATTTACAACCTAACACAACGGACCAGCTGGGTCTTGTACCTTAACAGCCATTCACACAGCCCGACCCATGTGCCTCGATAGCACACTGTACTCTGCAATGCCAAATGGAAGCCTATCATATGAAGGGGAAAGTCCTCCTTCTAACCATGGGTGCCAGGAGAGTGTTTATAACGCAAAGGACCCTATACCCTTGGAGGTTAGTGGATACCAGAGTGTAAGTAGGACTTAATTTAGCTCATTGACACTCCCAATACTTGTAGCCAAGGGAATTGCAAAGGGTAGATTAAAGGCGAATGCAGGACTCCTTAGAGCATTAAGCAAACACCTGGATCTCTTTAGGGTTAGGGTTGCTGCCCTAACTTTGACTGAACCGCATGTATAGCTTTGGAAACTGGTGCCATGTGTATGTCCTAACACTAAGAGGTGCATGGCATGACAGCAGGATATGGCAGTCAGGGCAATTTACTGCTGGGACGTTCACCGTGGATGTTGAAGAACCTTGGAGATTCTCCAAACTCCCTAATCTAGTCAATGTAGAAACTCTTGTTTTGCCGCCAATGACAAAATTTACTAACTTCAACCCTCCCTACTCCAGCCCTCCCAAAAGTCTCAAGAGAAGGTGCAGGTGATCCATGAACTCGACTACTGAGAAGACCAGTTTCCCCTATTCAGACTTGAACAGGACCACTCCCAAGGTGGCTGATAGCACCCAAAGTAAGCCGCTGGGTATGCATGGGCAAGGCTGGATTCTAGCCTGCAGAGGCCATTTTGAAACAACACACCTAAAACACATTCCCAGTGCATGAAGGTCTGGTGCTGCCACTGAGGTACTGGTGTCTTCCTTTACGCTACTGAATGTCTGCACCGTACAATGACATTCCTCGTCACCATAAGATAGCTTCTGTTGTATGAGCCATGTGTTGTCTACACAAACAACTCAGCTCAGATATACCGCTCTTGGTCATGGTAAATGCTGTTCATTGGCCCTCATTGCAGGCCTCTTTGTGTCCGGAGATCCATCCGGCATTAACAGTGGACCAGATATAACCATTCTTGCTAACAAAGTACCCAACTCCTTTAGGGCTTTATTTTATTAATAATATCACTAAAACCCATGTGAGTCAGGGTTTAGCCCCTTGGTTTTTTCCACGTATACTGCGGTATCTCTATGTTTCTGCTGACAATAAGGGAACACTGTGTCCACGTGCTTGGGGTGTATTCTAAATGAAATATGTTACCCTAACTTTCACCCAGTTCTGTACTTGTCAGACGGGTTTCTTGGAAGAAAGCAATTTACATACTTCTCTGTCTCAGCACTGAGATATCTTCTGCCTGGTTTTGTGACTGTTTATCTCCCGAATGTTTAAGGCAGCATTTTAAACTCATTCTTCCCTGTAAAGAATTTAGTGCTAACCATATGTGATGACTTCACTCTTTGCAGCGTTAATACAAGTTCGGGATCAATGTAGTAGGTTTTTATCATTATTCCTGTATCAAACTGATGCGTATTCTTACTTTTCTGTCCTCCCCTCCAACAACTGTTCAGAAACTATTTCCGCGGGTCTGCTAAAAGATTGACTCATTTATTCTTCCTCTCCCCTTATCTAAACATAAGTGCAAGAAATAAAGACTTCACCACCACTACCCCACTCTGGAGGGAGCCTGTTTTGCAGTACTAATGCAGAGGGTGGAGGTAGTGATTGAAACTCTATGCTTTCAGCTATCCATGCCCAAGTCACCTTTCCTGATGCACTACAGCTGGTTTTGCTTAGTCTAGTGGACTCTGTTGTATGCTCCTGGTGTGTATTGCTGATTAACTGTTTGCCCATCGCTTCCAGTAAAGACTGATCCCTAAACATGGGAGTGGTGCTGATTTCCCATGAGTGCGATGTTGATCCTTGTAGACTCTAGAGTCTATGCCTCGCTTCTACTTATATTCTGCAGCTTGCTTGTGATCCTTGAAAAACAGCAGCCCTCGTGGAAAGTTCTCTCTTAGGGGTCGATTCCGATTCGGGCCGGAAATCTCTCCGACCGAGCCGGACCCGGAGAAATTTCCGACCGAATCGGACCCGTGCAGTCCGACCGAACCAGTCCGATGCATTCGTATGCCACCGGACACGAGTCGGTCGGACTCCCATTGAACTCAATGGGAGCCGGTCGTACAACGCGTACGCGGGCTCCCATTGCCTCAATGGGTGCGAGGCGGACAAGGGCGCCCCTACAGCGAGTGCGCCGCGAAGCGCTCGCGGCGTACACGCACAGGTAGGGGGACCCATGGGTCCCCCCTGTGTGCGCCTCGCGCGGTACGCGTACAGGGGGTCCGACACGGACCCCCAAAGTACGGCTCCGACAGCGAGTTCGAGTCGGACGGCGCGAGTCGGTCGGAGCGGTCGAGGTGCGCATCGTACTTACCCGGCCGGAAAACGTCTCCATTGCGCGGTGCGAATCGGGTCCGAGCGAGTCGGTCGGAGCGGTACGATCCGGGTACGAGTCGGTCGGAGCGGTCGGGTCGCCCGGACGAGTCGGTCGGCGAATTCGCATCGTACTCGCTCGGCCGGACCCGCGTACGATTCGGTCGGGAAAAAGGGCTCCGAATCGGATCCGGTAAAGCCGAATCCTATTCGGAGCCCTACCGGCCGAGATCGGAATCGACCCCTTAGTGTTGTAAGGTTTACTATGGTATACAAGGTTCCTTATGATCATAGTTGCCTCTTCACCTCATCAAAACTTTGTCTTCCCTTACATGTCGATGGGGCAAACTTTGGGTAAAGCGATATCTGATTTTCTTCATATATTAAATTGTTGCCTTCTGGCTGTAAGATGTTGTCTCTGAAATACAGCTTTCTGCACAGCAGGCCTGCAACGTGGTCATTGCAGAGGGTCCTGAGCCAATGTTCTGTGCACTAGATCTTCTGTCATTTCGAAGATGTCATATTCACCATCTTTCCAGGGGTGTAACACAATCCCCTGTGGAGCCGGGGGACCCAAACTCTCCAAGGGGCTCCAGCCCTACAGGGAACCCCCATTCATCACAAGGCCAATGAATATCTGTGAGATATGAGACTAACACTAGGATCATTTGTAGAAACAGCAATTCAGATTATTTTCACAGAGCCTAGTGTGAGAACAGTGCATACACCGAAAGTGCCTGAAACATAGAAGCAGCCACGTGGAGTGGAAGGATGCGGAGGATGCAATCAACACAGAATTTGGCAACTAAGGCAGTCCAGGCCAGATCAAGAGGATAAGTACTGAAGGGAAGGAGAGGAGTGGGGCAGGGAAGCAATTGGGAATGGAGAGGGATCACTGGAATGGAACAGGAGAGGAAGAGGGCGGGTGGCAAAAAAACAGAGAAGAGAGGCCTATTTTTTAGGGTTGAGCCTGCGTGAGCAGCACGTGCTAGTACATGCGCACTCACTTGCGAGACATTATTGTGCACAATAAGGGGCTTGCAGCCCCCCCACCCATTGCTTACAATTCATTGGCTTAATTGGCACTCTTCTTTGCTGCCTCCTAATTAGCCAGGGTGTGTTTTGGTGTCACTTTCTGTTTTTCTCTGGAGCATGGACCAAGCACAGATGTATTCACCTTAATTCGTTTCCCGCAGCTGATAGTGCTGTAATTCAGGTACTATTTCCAATTTCCGTGTTTCTTTACCTCCTCCAAACCCACCCTCTTAGCCCTTTTCCCATAACTTGTAGTCCTGCTGCATGGCTAAAAGTTATGTAAAAATAACGCTGTGCTGCATTATAGCGCTATAAAAAACTGCTATGACAGCACATCTCCCATCAGAGAGCTCACGACGGATATCCAACTTCATTTTATACTGTGAGTGTGCTCACAGTCACAACGTATATATCTAACTTCATTTTACAGTATATTGTCATAAGTAACGTATTGTCCCTAAAGCCCAGGGCAGTGATATGTCCATAGGAATTCTAATTTACTTAATGATCAGCTGTGCTGTAGAATGCTGAATTACGGCAGGTAGGCAACTAACTTCGCTAAGAAAGGTAACATCGCCTTCGGCTGGAATAATACTGAAACCAAAACATGGCGTCCCAAAACATGGGTGATGCAATAAAAGAGAAGAGTGAGTTTTGGGGAGTCAAGGGCTAGACTCACAAGGATAATTATCAGATTGGGCTGTGACAGACAAACAAAACAAAAGGGGTTTTGTGTTTTCCTCTGGACTGGTTAAGCTCTGCAGTTCACACAACATAACCGGCATTTGGCACAGTGATGGTGCACTCTACTGACATTTATAATAACATGAAGGGCTTTACCTCATAGCGCCCCCTCTCCCCCTTTTCATGTTGCTTTGGCCCCTCCAACCCTGCCGTTATGGGGCTTTTCCCATAACTTTTTGCCCTGTTGCATGGCGCTATATAAAACTGAATTAAATAAATAAATTCCAGCACTGCTGCAAAACCGGCCACCAGTAACAAAACCGGCCCCCATCGCTGCAAAACCAGCCCCCACCCTAGCCTCCTTGGGAAACACCCGATGCCCAGTATGGCCAGTCCGGCGCTGGGTGCTGCCATTAATGTTAATTATTACCTAGAAGTCATAGTGATTGCGAAAAATCCAAGCATCATGCAAAAAAACAAGTGTACCAAATGTGCCACACCCATTCAGCAGGAGCGCAGTAACGGTGTGGTATGTAGCTGGTGGTGCATTTTTGCCTCTGTCATTTACAGTTGAAATGTCCACTATCTCTGGCTGAGACTGAATCTGTATGTGGAAAGATCAAATCTGGCTCTGCAGTTGACCCCCTGAGACCAGCTCAATTTTGCCAACTGCACAATGTCCTTCTATCTATGGCACAGGACCTGATCAATCTATCCTTGTTTTCAGCGTCTCTACCTGTGGCATGGAAGCATGCTAAAGTTATTCCCCTTTTAAAGAAACCTTCTCTTGCACCTTCTGACCCAGGCAATTATCGCCCCATCTCCCAGCTCCCTTTTTTAGCCAAAGCCACTGAATCTTATTTTAATACCATTCTCACTGAGTTTGTAGAGCGTAATGATATTCTGGATGCCTCCTAAAATGGTTTCAGGTCCCGTCACAGCACTGAATCCGCGCTGATGGCAGTGACTGAAGAGATCCGCGGCAGTCTTGATGAAGGTAGTTTAGCGGCTCTGATTCTCCTTGACCTAAGCGCCGCGTTTGATACGGTGTCTCATGCGATACTTTTGCACAGGCTGGAGGAAATTGGGATAGGGGGTGTGGCTCTGACCTGGTTCCGCTCCTTTTTGGAGGGAAGAACTTTCCAGGTCACGGTGCCACCTTTTCACTCCCAGGTGCACGCCATTAAACATGGGGTACCTCAAGGCTCGATCCTGAGCCCCCTGTTGTTTAATATTTACGTTCAACCTTTGGCAGTGGTAGCCAGGAGCAGAGGGCTGTCTTTGGTGTCTTACGCAGACGACACCCAACTAGTGATTGCCTTCTCTAAGAAGTGCAATCTAAATCTTGTGAAATTTAAGGACGATATGCAGGCAGTTGCTAACTGGATGACAGTCAACCGCTTGCAGCTTAACGCTAGCAAGTCCGAAATCCTTCTGTTGGGCAAAGACAGGGATCTGTGGTCCGAGCAGTGGTGGCCGGAGGAACTCAAACCAGCCCTGATACCAAAGGAGGTGGTTAAGAATTTGGGTTTCAGGTTTGACAGCAGCTTGTCCTTTGATTCCCAAGCCAAGTCCGTGGCTAGGACCTGCTTTGGGCTTTTGAGAGGTCTTAAACCCTTGCTGGGTTTCTTTAACCCCTCTGTCCGACAGACCATCCTGCAGGCTACGATCCTGTCAAGATTGGACTATGGAAACGCCCTGAACTTAGGGGCTAACAAATCTTGTATCCGGCGACTTCAAAGAGTACAAAATGCAGCTGCTCGTACTTTGCTGGCACTTCCGAGATCCTGCTCAGTGTCTAGCTCTCTGTCCAGGCTTCACTGGCTGCCGGTGGAGAGAAGAATTCAGTTTAAGACCTTATGTGTTGCTCATAAAATTCTGAATCATCGAGCCCCGAAGGTCATAGCAAATTTGCTAGTGCCGTATATTCCAACTCGATCTCTCCGCTCCACAGATAAAAGGCTAGTTTGTATCCCCCGAGTTTTCAGAGCCAGAGCAGGCGGCCATTCGTTTAAGGTGTTGGCAGCTAGGCTTTGGAACTCCCTTCCCTTTGGGATCAGAGAACTGCAAAACCATCTAGTGTTCCGGAAAGCCATAAAGACCTGGCTTTTTCCAGGCTAGCTCTTTTGACACCTTCCTTCTGTCCCCTGTCTGTGTTCTTGGGTAGCGCTGGGACGCCCCGTCGCTGGGGCAGCTATGCGCTGTACAAAATCAGTAAATAAATAAAATAAATAGATCTACATCTGTAAAACTATATTTCGCAAAAAGGAATGTGTGGAAATCGAATTTCAGAGAATTGTATCATTTGTGCATTACCAAGTCAAATGCCTTAATTCGTTTTGATCCCACTAAAATCTTTGTTTCCACCACACTTCAGAGTTACAAAAAGAATCCTTCATTTGTGCTTTTGTAATTCTGATATAATGTGAAAATTGTGTGTATTTCATTTACTGATATTGTTGTGTGTTAAAAAACAACTGACATCCTACAGCCTTTCCATTCCTTTTCTGTACCCCAGCAGGATTGTCACTAGGTCACTTTTACAAAATCCTCTCACTTTGCAGTCAGAGAATTAAAAGCACACTCCAGTTTCCGAATAAGCAGCAATTTGTCAGAGACATAGCGTGACATTTGGCCTGTGTCTTTGAGTACAGCAAATGTGACAAGATAAACACAAAAGTTAAAGGCATCTTTATTCCACATTCACCTTCTGAACTCCAGTATGGTTGTTTTGGGGGTGCTGCAGCACCCGCAGCGCCCCTACTTCCAGCACCTATGCGGCTGAGGCATCCAGGACTCAGCCACATAGTGTTGCTTCAGGCTGCAGCATACACGAAAAGGAGACTACGAGGCATATTTACGAGCCCCTTTGCGTCGCTCTTGTACCACGCAATGTGGTGCAAGGGCGACGCAAATGAAAAATTAGATATATGGAGCCACGCAAAGCCACCTTGTGTGGCCCTGAGTGGCTTCATAAATCTTGAGTAATGCAATGCAGCGCAAATAGCTGCGTTGCATTACTCTGAGCCAGGGAGGCATTTCCATAGGTGTTGCATAGACGTTCCCATGCAACATCCATGGATTTTGACGCATTCCCAGATTTACCAGGCGTGGTAGACCTGGGAATGTGCCAAAAACCTACGCCTCCCCAGGTAAGGCATAATGAGTAGAAATATATTTATTTCTCCTAGTTCTTTCCTCTACAGAGAAAGAGGAAAAAGAATCAGGGGATTGTTTTTGTGCAGGAAAGTGCCCCTTCCTGCACAAAAACAATCCTCCTTACAACGTAGCACCCTTGCACCATGCAAGAGTGTCTGCGTTGGCGCTTGGCAGCCAAAAGAGCACCAGCGCAGAGGAAAAGGCAGGAATGCACTGTATCGAGTTAAATACAGCGCATTCATGCCCTTCTTTTCCTGTCACGCAGTGCAGGGTAGTGTAGCAAGGTGACTTGCTGTGCTGCGTGACTTGGCCATAAATATGGCCCTACATCTTTAGTTTTAAGCCAGCTCATCACTCACGTGTGCACTCCATGCCTCACAACTTGGCAGACACTCCAGACCTCCAGGACAGTAGGTGAGTCGGTTGTGGGACACCTGTATAAGTGACGGCAGGTCAGGGTCCTGCCTGAACTACCGACCCAGACGGTCACCAGTAACGTGCAGAATCACTTTATTTCCTTGCTCGCATTACAAGGTCCTCAGGAACGTCAAGATATAGATAGGACACATGTACTCACGCACGTAGCTCTTGTTCAGGTTCTTACACTAGCGTGTTGCCTTTCACATCTTTTTTTTTTATTCCTAAGTAATTTTGCACCCTTCACACTATTGCTCAAAAAAAATCTCATGCAAGGATATGTAAATTCATTCGGTGATTTGGAAGTCGTTCACAGTATAAGCACAATGATCAAAACACATGATAAAACGGGAAAAAATATAAAAACTCCTCATCAATAAATAATTTTAAGATCTATCAGTACCAGTTCCACATCCATATGGTACGTGCATTTGTACTCATCTTAAAAGTGTATTGCTTCCGTTGCAGGAATGGTTTTTTTCTCCATTTTAAATGTCGTTTGTGGTCCTTGTTTTGCTAGTGCAGGCCTTCCAGAGATGTTTGAGCCCAGGACTCAACTTACTGTCCATTTATTTTCATCAAAACAGCAGTGCTCACCTGCTCATTGATTGTGCAGCAGCCACATGGCTGTCGCATGCTGGCAGCTGATTCTGAATAGTGCCCCATCGAGGCAGCCGGTGCATTATAAATGCCTGTGTGAGATATGTTAAAAGGTGAGCACAGCTTTGGAAAGTGGTAGGTAGCTGTGGGCGGGCAGTGACTGGAGCTAATATTTGTCACAGAGCCCAGGGCCGGACTGGGAACCCAAAGCAGCCCTGGCAGTTTTTTCGGACCAGCCCTGGGGAAGCTCTGCCTGGCCAAGGGAGGCTTGAAGTGCTTGCTTGCTGCTTTTGTTACTGGGGTCGGATATTGCAGCACCGCTGCAAAACCAGCCCCCAGGAATAAAACTGCCCCCCCCCCCAACCCCACCCTTCCAGCCTCCCGGGGAAACGCCCAATGCCCAGTCCGACCCTGACAGAGCCTGTGTACCGCGGAACGGTGCGTGACACTTGCGTCACTCGGCTAGTCAGGTGACAACCGATGAAAGAATAATGTTAGGAGGACCTGTGTGCACGTGTGGTGGCTATCTGGCGCGAATACATTCAGGACAAAACGTCACTGCTGTTGTGTCCTGCGAGACACGTTCTAGTGTCTCGACAGACACAGAGTTGGTAGCCACTCCCCTATGGGAGTGGGCACACTTGCACCCCCACACGCATCCCTCACAGGCGTCACGAGTGACGTGAGCCTGTCAATAAAAGGGCCCGGGTGCACGTGCTCGAGGCCAGTTGATGAACCATATCCACAGTGTCGGCGTCAGTCATTTAGCAGCATGTGGGCCTAGAGCCCACAACACAACATTGGCGACGAGGGGGTCTGCCCCACGCGCACCGCGGCTGCTGCTCGAATGTTTCTTGGTGGGGAGATGAGTTGCCTGAACAGGTGGCAGCCCCGCAGTAGCCCGTGACGCTGACCGGCCCTGAGGTGGGTGACCAAAGACTGTGCGTCCCCGCACAGCAGCCCAACCCTGCCGAGAACCACCTGCAGGACACCCTGCATGCCCCGGAGGGGCTGTGTCCCATCAGCGCCTCTGCGAAGAGCTCGTGAAGTCGACCCTGTGGCAAGGACGCTGACGCAAGTACGAAGAAGGGGGCAGTAAACGGACCCACAGGCAAGTGTCCGACAGGCAGTGCCCGCGTCTAGAGCAAGAAGCCACAAGCTGCACCTGCCGTGTACGCCCCCATCGTCATCCAGTAAGACACGGCCCGCAGCAGTGAGAGACTGCATGGCGCCGGTCGAGCCGGTGTGGGCCCCAGATGCTGCCAGCCTGAGGAATGCCTCCAGATAGCGCCCGCCACACATGAAGGTGAGAGGAGGTGAACAGAGGCCCTGCAGCGGCTCCCGCCCCTCCCGCAAGCGATAGCGCACGGGTCGTCGATCCGGCTCCCAGCATCCTGAATAGCAGGCAGCGCTACCTTCAATATACCTAAGTAAAAGGGGAACTCTTATGTCCACCACCACACCTCGCGCCGACATCTGGTTCCACAGCGCCCACAGGACAGCAAGGCCTGCAGCATGAGGACGGCTGCCGTGGCCGGGTGAGAAGCGTCTGCGCCGCCTGGTGCTCAATCGGAGCGCCGCATCACGGGCTGAAACGGAAAGTGACTTGCGAGTGCAGCCCATTCACTGACATTCCCTGGACCCGCAGCACCGCCGTGGGGCACTGCCTTGCACACAGGGCAAACCTAGGAGAGACAGCAGTAGCGCTGCACCAGCCAATGTTCCCCCGCAAGAGCTCCCAGGTCCGGGAGTAAGCGAAACTGCACATGGGGAGGAGCCCCCAGCGCCACCTGACGAGTTCTGGCCTTCACTGCACCCGGCTCGCAAAAGCTCTGCAGCCACATGGAAACGGCCCCAGAGTGCGAGGCACACTGCCAGGAGCCACCAGTTTTGAAGAGGCAGCACTCCAGACTGAAGGAGCTGAGTGCCTCCGTTTATGCAGATAGCCAAAGGAAATCTCTACACCAGCATTGTCAGGGAAGCTGTTAGGACTAAAGAACAGCCCTGCAGTGCCACCTGGTGGATTGTTACGCTTACCACACCCACAGGAAAACAATCACCGGCACCGTTTCCCCAGCTCAGAATGTCTGGAGAAGGACCACACCCCCGGTGGTCCCACTGTCCTTTGAAAAGGGGGACAGAGTAATGAAGACCCAGCTGCAGGAAAGAGGCTGACACTCAGCAGATCAGCCCACTGCAGAGCTGAGGCTAAACCACAATCCAGGAGACACCCTGCTTGCGCAGGCTCAACAACCCACTCTGAGACATATCACAATAAAATGGCTAAGTGAGTGCCACACACACCCCTGTGGGCTGCCCAGTGTTTGAGGGGACCGACTGAAACCTTCCCCACACAGAGACCCAAGATGCCCAAAGCAGTCCAGTCAAGGTAAAGGAACAAAGGCATCCCAGCCGGAAGCAGCCCGGCATAAAGAAAAGCAGAGCGCCTAGGAAGGTGAAGGAAAGGATTAGAGCAGCCCCTGCCACAGAACCACAGGCTGTAGCACCTGTGAGGAGGAGCACCGCCAACAGCGTCAGCAAGGCTGCCCCAGCTCACACAGAGGACAACAGAGGACTGCCTGCCACCGCTGCAAAGATCAAGGAGAGACAGACAAACCCCGCAGGGAGGCGCTAGAAATGCAAAGCACGAGAAAGACTGGTGCCAAGCGCGCACCACCAGTGGCTGCCCAACGACACTACAAGTGAGAAGAGCGCGCCACACGCCCCTGGCGGTGAACGACCACCACCACAAGGAGGAAGAGCAGGCATGCCAAGTGCCACAAGAGGGCGCCCAAGAAAAAGGCGATGCGTGCGCAGTCCGAGGTGCGTGACACGTGCACCCAGAAGCACGTCAGCATGGATGAATGCCCAGGAGGGAAGGAGACCTCTCCAAAGAAAAGAAGCACTGCTGGAGACAGCAGGGAGACCCTCCACATCTCCACAGCAGCAACGGAGCCCGGAAGGGGCCAAACGCAGCACAGTGTCCTCCCTCACACTGCCTCAAGAAGGAGTCATCAGTGACCCAAGGCCGGCAAGAGGAGAGTCGCACACCACAAGTGGCCAGTCACCATCACAGCTCCCTACTGCTCGTGGAAGCTATTCCCAGAAGAGGGAACACCCGGAGTAGGAGCTTCAAGAAGCTGCCTGAAGAAGAAGCACCCGAAGTGAGTGGCTGCTCGTCACGCAGCCGAGAAGAGTGACAGAAGTCTCGCCCGCATGGTCCGGAGACCATTGAAGTTGATAGGCCCTGTTGGCCCTTTTTGGAACAGGGTGCATGGCACTGCACCCGGAGAAGAAGCAAAGGAAGAGTGGCGATCCCGTCACCCGGAAGAGCTGGACAAACACAGGGGCGCTAGAGAGAACAAGAGGAGAAGCCCGAGGACTCGTAGCACCACAAGCCAAGAGCACCCCAAAGACGCCAGACAGCCACCAAGGCGGACCGACGGCCCTGGCGACAGCACCAAGGGAGAACCAAATGTAAGCCGCAGCAAGCGCAAACTGCGTTGCTCCCATCGCTTCACAGTGAGACCGTCCAGCCCCGAGTGTCTGCAGTCGAAGTCGAACGGCATCCCTGCTCCTAATCGCAAATGCCAGAGGTGAAAGAACAGATTCAGAAAAGGCAGAGACATGCAGCTACGACGTCCCTCCAGAAACCTCCTCTCCTAGTCGACCGTCACCACCTGTCGTCCAGACCCAATGTCAACTACATCATCAGTGCCATGTGCATGACACCGCACTCAGCAAGAAACGTGGAAGTGTGACCGGAGGGTCTACACCAAGAATTGGACAAACGGCTAAGTTCAGAAGGGGAAGTCGTGAGTGGCCGGGCCGGACGATGGAAAGAACCTGAGCTACAAAAGGAGCGAGTCCTGATACAGCAACAGCATGGGAAGAGGGTGATAACCCGAGAAGGAACTGGCAACCACACAGCGGGAGCCCGAGAGTAAGCCGCACAGTCTGCGCGAACCGAGTCTCATGCCTCACGTTCCTCAGCGTGTCTATCACTCCCCTGTCACCAACGTCCCAACAGCCCAAGAAGTCCAAGTACACGGATGCAAGTGCCTCCCCAAAATAGATGGAGGTACCTGGCCACTCCCTGCCTCAGGTGATCGACTCCAGACTGAAAGCCTGCAACCATCAAGGCAAGTCATCACCCGCCATTGTCCAGATTCACCACACGGCTGGCCATGCCATCATGCCAGTCCTCATCAAGGGCGTCAAACGAAACCATCTCGACTACCAATGGATTGGAGTCGTACACTATTGCCAAACTAGCTAACAAGAAGACTCAGAGGCTACCTGCTAACCTGACCTGCACCTGAACTGCGGCAGCGAGAGCATGTCCTGACCAAGACCCATACACCCTTGAGGGTTGTGCGAGAGACTGGCTACTGGCTCCTCAGCGGTTTTGCAGTTGCCCCCAGTCGGCACACACGCAACCCCAGCGCAGCCTACAAGCAGTCCCGTGGCAAACCCGACAAAGGGCCTCCCCAGGCGGGAGAGTTGGAAGAGACATTGCCCCACCGACAGGTCACCGGACACAGCAAGACAGTCTAACAGAGACTTCAGGCGATCCTGCAACACTTCAGTCAACTTTCACCACGGACTCCAACCATGATCTTGACGCCCCCAGTTAATGAACTGTTGTTACCCACCACATACCATCCTCAATGTCAGCGAAAGGAAGCCACCTGGGACCAAAGGACATGTTTCCACCGGCATGTTACTAGAGTGCAGCTGACATCTCCAAGCAAGCGTTCGTGTCCTGAATCACTCAGGTTAAATGATGAGTGCCCGCCGAGATCGTCCTGCTACAGTCGGAGTCACCAGTCCTGGTCTGCTGTCTGCCGGATGCCGGACCCGAGAAGCTGATGGACCCTGTGGTGTATATGTCATTGCTGTTTATCCCTACATGTTGGACTAGGGATCCTTTGTTTTTATTAAAATTTGGGAGGAATGTTGTGTCCTGCGAGACACGTTCTAGTGTCTCGACAGACACAGAGTTGGTAGCCACTCCCCTATGGGAGTGGGCACACTTGCACCCCCACACGCATCCCTCACAGGCGTCACTAGTGACGTGAGCCTGTCAATAAAAGGGCCCGGGTGCACGTGCTCGAGGCCAGTTGATGAACCATATCCACAGTGTCGGCGTCAGTCATTTAGCAGCATGTGGGCCTACAGCCCACAACACAACAACTGCCAAAGATAGGTGACGATAGGAAGGACTACGGATGAAACAAGTGGGTGGCACAGTAATCAATATGCTGAAAAGCATTGGGAAAAAATGTGATGCTCTAGGCATGTGCATGTGTCTTCACACATGCGCAAATATGCATTATGAAGCGACAGTAGCCTCAATGTGATGACGTAAATGGGCACATGCATTATGATGCACATACATACCTCATGTTGTGCACATCATCTATTTCACTTAGTTTTCCGAACTAGTAGACACCCATCTTGGAGGGGTAATTAAAAAAATAAATGTGCACGAACGAGCATTCACATAAAGTAGCAGAACAGTAGCAAACTAGAGATACGGGCCCTCCCAAATCGGTTTTTAAAAGAAAATTAAAATTTTGAAAAAAAATTATGGGATAGGGACAGATGGGCGAGTCAGACAAGAGAACAACAGAGTGAGGGGTTACAAAAAAAAGCAGAGCACGACGGGGAAGTCTACAAGAAAAAGTGAGAATAGAAATGAATAAGCACATGCACATTCTGGAATTCATTCAACTTAATGCCAACGCAAAACTGACTGAACACCTGCACCTTGGTAACCAGAAGGATAAACACGCAGTTGGAAATACTTGATAATAAAGCAGTGTAACACATTAAAAATGCACAATTGTTAAATAATTAAACAAAGTTAATATTTAACCTTGTGGTGAATTATTAAAGTGATGGTCGCCAGTGCGGGGATTTCCTTTCCTGACAAGGCTGCACAGTTAATGTTCAGTAAACTTGAAATGAAAACGTTGAACCTATTAACGGTGTCTGGTACTTTCCCACGGTTCTTTGTGGCACTGCTTAAAGGAATTTCAGGAGTAACCACCTACAGCCACGATATCCAGAGAAACGGCCTCACAATCAGTTTCCCTTCAGTGCTTTTCCTGCAAACATTAGGAGTGCTTGCAAACAGGTTCAGGTAGCAGGCAAAACCGTCCTGGATCCCTGCCAAGGTGAGCAATTCACAAGTGTGGGTAGATAGGCAGCATCACCCGAACAAAGATGGCGTCCAATACCCTTCACATCAATCCTGGACTCAAACATATGAGTAATAAATGTGGGCAGGGGTCCCAACATACACCTGACGCCATTCTGCTTTTTTCTTCAGACAACGACGGCAGTAATAGAGGGCCGCATAGTGGTCCTGTGTAAATGTCATACTGTGGACATAAGTGTCAGGTTCTGGCCAACCTAAAGCGTTCACAATTCAAGAGGGGGAGTGCATTTGCTGATAAAGAAGCAGGCAAACCCGAGAGGGAGGCAAGAGCATCACATTTTCCAACACGAACAGAAGCCTGCATGGTGTCAGTTCCTTTAGAATAGCCCTGTCATGTATACTCCATTTTACATACATCATCCCATCCACACGACTATAACGATTCTAAACAGGTGACCTTTTACCTCATAGCTTGCTCTTGTCTCCTCGACACCAGGCTATAAGTATTCTACCATAAATCCCTGTACCTGACGTACATAAACATGCCCCCAGGCATGGCAGATTTATCCTGTATACGGGTCACAACTTTTTTTCATCCTTGGTCAACAGCCAGCTGTGCATGATCGCACTTGTTTAGAAAAGCATTGGTGATTGTTTTCAAAACATTTATGATTGTTTTCAAAACATCCATTATTGTTTTAAAAACACATCAATTCTAGAAAAAACCCTGAAGTGACCACTTTAGTATAAAAGACCCTCACTCCCCCCTACAAATTAAAGGAGAATTCCTTCCAAGCTGAGACGAGGGTCCTGCATGCCGAATCTCTGACAAGCAGCGGTCTGACATCCCTTGCGGGTTGTCATCCTCGACGCAGAGATGGGGTCTTCATTCCAAACCATCAGGTGAGGGGGATGGCTCTTCCCTAGGGGTTTCTTGGCTACAGATACACATAGCTATACGCATATACACCTACACATCCAGGTTAGGCTAGGTACATTTTAGCAAATTACTTAGGGCACGCATTTTAGGAACATGCAAGTGCTATTGTTTTTATCTGAACTGTTTCTGTTCATCTTATTAGCACTATGGTAGAAATGTATTTACTATTCGCTATATTGGTACTAGCAATGTCTTTTGTATGCTTCTGTCTCCCGATTGTCGCAGCACATATGTTTTACACAAGGCTGTCGGTGGACCAATAAATTCTTATTGAAATGTCCTAATCGCCATCCTGTGTATTTTCTGAGAGTAAGCAAGCACGAGTGTCTGAGCGAAACGTACTGTACTGTTTTCCACAATCCCTGAGGAATCAGGGTTGTCATGTTCAGTGGTTGCCAGAGACTACATACACCACTGTAGAATACATGGGGGTGGTAGTGGCACTGTAGAGCTAGCTGGTCTAACGGCTGACATATCCTGTGGGGGTGTCCGGAAGTGGTTGGGACACCAAGACCTCAGTTTAGGTCATCCAAAACGCGCAGGTCCTGGGGATTCGTAGGAACTACATGACAATGGGACCGTTTGATCTGACTTCTAGCTGGAAACCGCCTCCACTGTATAAGTGCTTTAGTCAGCGGAAAACACACTTGATGGCAATTACTATTAACTAGGATACACTTGGGGCCTTAGTGGTGTATTCACCTACTTTTCTCTTACAAACAAAAGGGTCTATCGTAAGGTGCAAGTGGGAAGGTCTGCTTGTTGTTTCCTTCCGGTACGCGCATCTACTCAGCTAGCTAGTTTAGGTGAGTACCATCTAACTTTATTTCTTTTCGAGAACTAAGATTTCTTACTTTGATGTAAAATTGTAAGAATAAAACTGAGAGGGTTGATCAGGAAGAGTTTGAAAATTCTCAAAGGAGCGCAAGTCAGATTTGAAGAGAAATACTAAAAACAATCTATCCTCTTTCATAAAGTGATTAAATATAAACTAAATAAAAACCATACAAAAAAGGTGCTTTCTAGGGTACATCAAGGCATTGAAAATGGGGGATTGAAGAATGGCAACCTGCCACTAGAGCAATTCCTATCCTCACAAGGAAATAAAGTGCTTTAATACTGATGAAAAGAAAATTAATAAGCTGTTCCACTCTTTTTACTGAAACACTTTTAAGGATAAAACGTGTGAGCTCAAGAGACCAAAGGTCTTCCTCTGATAATTGCAATTACTTGCATTGTCCCCAGAAAGCAGAATGAACTGGAAAAAATACTACATGTGAGCCAGAAAGTGATGAGGTAGTGAGTGCTATAAATCTGGCCCTGATGGGATTACAGATTTTTTAAAGTCTGTCCGGCACCCAGAAGCAGAGACATGACTTCCTTTTGGCATATAATTGCCCACGCCAGTAGGGAGAGCAGAACTCCTACTGATCATTTTATTCAACCTTCAACTTGGGTTCACCATTTTGGAAATTTATATTCATCTATTAGCCCAATAGAGTCTAGCTTAGATGGCGAACCCAACACCCTGGCTAGCCTTTTTATATCTTCACCCATGAATTATCTGTTTTTACCTATCGCAGAAACCCAGTCTGCCATTGAAACTGTGAAGGTGGCTAAAGCACCAGGCTCCAACAAGATACCAGGTGAATTTTTCGATTTGATGTTGCATCCAAAAACCTTCTTTCTAATAGCATAATTGACGGTGCTGAGGTACCCAACACATGGCAGGTGGTGGAAATTAGCCCTATTTATAAAAAGGGGTGTGGAAAACGTGTAATATTTTTACTTAGCATAAGCAACAGCCATTTTGGCTATGGTGTCCATTTAAGTTTCCTTCGTAATTCTTTCGTCTTTTCACTCTGCTTGTGTAATCTATTTTTGTTGGCTTCCTGACTCAGCTAAAGCAATGTACGTGCTGAGGGTTTATAGTTGTCAGTGCACCTGGTCTCAGATGTTAACTGTCGACCATTTACTGCTGCCATAAACAATCCTGCTCCCCCTCCCACTTTGCTGACCACATGGTTATTCATCTGCCCTTGTTTGCTGATAGCTATTCCTAAAACTTGTTCTTCCTATTTCTGTTCACATGCTTGCATTGCAGAAAACCTGCATAAAAGACCTGTGTTCTGTGACTTCAGTGTACTACCTCCTGCCACACTTGAGAGTGTTGTATGGACGTGGTCCCGCTCATGAGTGATTAATAGAGACCGCCGAATTGAGTTCTTTGCTTTGGTTGTTGCTGCCGGCCCCCTGGCCCTACCACGCACCCTACACTTTTTAGCCGGTCCCTGGAGGGGCTTTAAATTGCTCACGGCGGTCCCGCAGCGCGGGAGACCGCCGAACTGAGTTCTTTGCTTTGGTTGTTGCTGCCGGCCCCCTGGCCCTACCACGCACCCTGCACTTTTTAGCCGGTCCCTGGATGGGCTTTAAATTACTCACAGCGGACCAGCAGCGCGGGAGACCGCCGAACTGAGTTCTTTGCTTTGGTTGTTGCTGCCGGCCCCCTGGCCCTACCACGCACCCTGCACTTTTTAGCCGGTCCCTGGAGGGGCTTTAAATTGCTCACAGCGGTCCCGCAGCGCGGGAGACCGCCGAACTGAGTTCTTTGCTTTGGTTGTTGCTGCCGGCCCCCTGGCCCTACCACGCACCCTGCACTTTTTAGCCGGTCCCTGGAGGGGCTTTAAATTGCTCATAGCGGTCCCGCAGCGCGGGAGACCGCCGAACTGAGTTCTTTGCTTTGGTTGTTGCTGCCGGCCCCCTGGCCCTAAAACGCACCCTGCACTTTTTAGCCGGTCCCTGGAGGGGCTTTAAATTGCTCACAGCGGTCCCGCAGCGCGGGACGCGCGCGGGGCGTGCCCGGGCGCGGCCCGGGCCAAGACGGGCCCGTCTACGCCCGTCAAAGACCGGAAGAGACTAGACTGGGCCACCTCCTTGAAGTTTAGTGGTAAAAGGGTTTGTGGTTCATCCTGAGATTAGTTGTTGTATGTTTGGGTTCTCTATTGGGGGTTACTGATAAAGCATTCATACTTCATAATGAACAGACGTGATGGCAAGGGGAAAGGGGTTCAGGTTGCCGGAGCCACAGGAACTGGGACTATTGCAGGAACTTTGGACCAATTTTTAATAAGAGCTACTTCTGTCCTTGAACATGAAATTGTGATGGCGGAGCGGCGCCTATCCTTGGAACCCATAAGTAGTAAAGGTCCCACTATGGGGATTTTAGATACAGATGGTGTAAGATCTTCTGATTGTGGTCCTTCCCCGATAATTGGGTCGATAACTAGTAGTTTATGCATCCCAAGTAATGCTGTACTGGAGGTAGATCCGACATGTAATACAAAAAGATCTTTTAATAGGGTATTGAAGCCATCTGATACCATTAGTCCTGATATAGCTCCAGTGTCTGACCCAATTCCCATCTCTGTGGTGAAGAGGAAGAGGGCCCACAAAGACCAAACCCTGCTAAAATTGCGAAACAGTCTAAAAAGGGAAGGGAAGGTATAAGTAAAGGAGTAGTAGATCAGGTTAAAACCCTAAATGTTGATATCCCTCACACTGTAAGCCTATTTCAGGATGAAGCCTCATGGCAGAGGCTAGAAACTCTGATAGCAACCATATTAAATCCGTTTACCATGAGACTGATTCACATCAAAGATAGGCTTAAGGGCCTTGAGTCGCAATCAAAAATTAATTTTCGAATTTTAGAAGCACACATAACTAACAGTAAGCCCCCTACCCCTAACTAGCAATTTAGAGAGTATTGAAAGGGCATTTGTTTCTAATTCTTTATTGCCTGAAAAGATGAGCAACGATGTTGAAGGGATACCTGTTGTCAATCTTATACCACCTGATAAGAGGTCCCAGGGGGATGGCCTACGGTGCCCTGGGCCTGCTGCTATAAGTTGGGTACCAGTACAAAATAACAACTCAGCTAAGAGTATGGAACATACCCCCCTGGGGGATACCTCAGGAGAATTTGCTCAAGATCTTATGAGCCCAATTGGGCCCAATAAAAACAATAATAGGGTAGAGGCAAATAATCCAGTTCCATCCGTTGCAAATGCTGGCAATGACCTGACAGGGTTAGGTATATTGCCACTTAGGCAAGGCTCTATAGGCGCTTTCAGGAAGACGGATGTGTCTTATAGAGGCGGGAAAGGCAGGGAGAAAAGGAGCAGGCCCTTGCAATTGCCTCCGGCAGCTGCCTCTTTGGTAGTGGTGCTGGGAAATGTGCCATCATTAAGGGAGGGCCAAGTGGAATCAACTGCCCAATTGATGCATAAAGCTATGTATTGGTTGGATCAGAGTTTGAGGGAAGCAGGTGCTTGGGATAAGATAGGCAAAAATCAACTTATTATGGCAAGGAGAGTCATTTGGTTAGGGACTATAGGGAAAGAACTGAATGGGGACTGTGTGGTGCTAAATTTTAACAATGAATTTATCGTTAAACATTTACTGGAGACGTTGGGCAGTTTTTCTAATATCATTGCAAATAAGATTATAGTTTGACCCTTGGCCTTTTTTTATAGGCCATTATTCCCCAAAACGTTGGGACCATCACAGTTACGTATGAGTCCAAGGACTCAGGTTTGGGGGGATCCTGGATGTATACCCAGGGTCTATAACCTTAGTTGTGTGAATAGATTTGCCCCCCTTTCTGACATGGAAGCGTGCGACTGACCATCACAGCCCGTTCAGGTTCTTATTGATAAGGCCTATCCTCTAATAAATCCTTCAAGGGAAGGAAGGCTGCACATAGAACCTATAAATCTAGGGGAGATAATCGAGTGTTTGCCACTACCAGTATACCCAACGAAGGATGACTCATATGACTTGGATAGGGTATCTAAAGTACAGGACAAGAAGGTGTTGGGTAAAGATCAAATAGTGTGTGGTAAACCTGAGACTGAAGATTTGAAGGGATCATTATTGTCCTGGAATATCGCAGGCCTAGGATCCAAATTGGGCTGCCCAGATTGGCACAGTTTTATTGAAGCTTTTGACATCTGTCTCTTCCAGGAGACTTGGGCAGAAAGCCCTCTTTTTTGCCTAGGTTATTTAAATTTTTTCATCTAAGTAATTAAAGGACTAAAGGGGAGACCGTCAGGGGGTCTCACAATATGGGTAAAGCAGAACCTAGGACTAGATGTAGAAGACATACCGACAGCTAATAAGGATATTCAGTTGGTGCAGTTGTCTAGAGGGAAAAAGGTAATTTTGAATTTATTTAACATTTATATACGTGGTACCAGGGGGAAAAGGTCAGGTACTCTTACCGCCCTGGATACCCTCTTAGAGGATAGCAGAATGACTCCTAACATTGTGATAGGGGAAGACCTGAATGTGACGTTTGAGCCCCTTCTGTGGGAGGAAGGTAACTTTGTGGAAGAGGAAGATTCTAAGTGGGATATACCGAGACTTGAGCTAGAACCAATAAAAAGATGGACCGAAGTAGTGATACAAATTAACACTATTTGTATAGAGAAGGGTCTACGGGCTGCAAATGGCCGTATGACATCAGATAAAATGGGGACTAATACCTATGATAATGGGTATTGTAGTAGTAGGATAGATTATGTGCTGGTAAGTTTGATGGTATGGTGTAAGATAAAGGATATGCAGGTTCAGGCTAGAATTGAAAGCGATCATAATCCGTTATGCTTGGATTGGGACCAAATAGAGTCCAAGGTTGGGCATAAAACAAATTTGACGTATGCTACCGCGGAGGTTTTACAGTCGAATGATATGAGGCACCTTAAGTGGGCGAGTATATCAAAGTCATCTGATGTACTAGATAGTATCGGTAAAGATTTAGCTTCTGCCCTCCATAAGTTGAGGGTGAGTGCCGAGAACCCGGGGGCGCTTGACGAATCTACCCACATACACACCATCTTTTTTAACCACTTACGCTCATATTTTATTAAGGGAGGTAATGCTAGAAAGGCACCTATCCATAAACCCCACAAATGGTATAATAAGAACTGTAAAGAGGCACGTGTAGCAGTTGGAAGGGCTATAAAAGTGGGTGTTTTGTCGTCAGTTCGAGAAGCAAGAGCCAGCTATCGCGTAGCAATAGCTAAGGCCAAAAAGGAATGGGATAATAGTCGTTGGGAGGAACTCAGGGTTGCTTGTGTAGGGAGAAATGCCAAACAGTTCTGGGACGTATACAAATGGGGCAGTGGGGGGTGTGCTATTGCACCCTCGAATTATGTTGCCCAGCAAGAGTGGGTTAATTATTTTAAGCCCCAGTATGCTATTGAAGTGAGTGATTTGGAGTGCTGTTTTACCAAATATTTTTTTAAGGAGATATATTTTACTATACAAGACGTTAAGCAAGTGCTCAAATCTATTCAAACTGGTAAGGCATCGGGCCCAGATTGTATTCCGGGGGATGTATTCCTTCACGATATGGAGAGCTGGGGTATGTATTTTTATTTGTTATCAAACTCCATAGCTCTGGGTGCTGCTGTCCCAATTTCCTGGGCTGGAGCCGAAATTATTCCTGTTTTTAAGAAAGGGGATAGAGCGTGCCCAGGTAATTACAGACCAATAAGCTAGATAGATGCTGCCCAAAAAATCATGGGTAGGCTGGTCCTAAATAAAATACAGTGCTGGATTGATGAATTTAGTATTTTATCCCCCTTCCAAGCTGGATTTAGATCATCTACCAGCACAATTGACCAAGTATTTAGATTCATCCTACTTTTTTGGAAGACAGTTGTACTGGGCAAAGGAAGTCTGTATGCGGTCTTTGTCGACCTTAGGTCGGCATTTGACCTCGTACCGCGTGGAAAACTTTGGCAGGTGTTGCAGGTGATGGGCCTACCCTTAGACTTACTGACATTAGTGGCCCGGTTACATGAAGATAATACTGCCAAGATCAGGTGGGGAAAACAGGGAGAGCTCACAGAACCCTTCCCAGTTGAGAGGGGGTGCGGCAGGGTTGTGTGATGGCCCCGACACTATTTAGTCTATATATCGACGGGATAGTGGATTTCATGTTGTCTACCCCAACTGATGCCCCCACTTTAGCAGGAGTAAAAGTGCCGATACTAATGTTTGCGGATGACACATTGATCATTTCCAAGACACCAAGCGGACTCCAAAGAGCACTTACCATCTTCGAGGAGTTCTGCTCAAGGCGTGCCTTGGAGGTCAATGTGTCAAAGACAAAGATGATGGTTTTTAATCCGCACAGGGTTTTTAAGGGAGGTATATATATGAGTAATCTCCTACTAGAGCAAGTTAAGGAGTTTACCTATTTGGGAGTGAACATACAGGAAGGGTTAAAATGGGCGCATCAACTTGACATCTCAACCCTAAAACATCGGCAATTAACAGGAGCACTCCAAAGAGAATTTAATTCCTCATTCCAGAAGCCAATAAGTCCTGTTTTAGAAATATACAATATGAAGGTGATGGGCTCCGCACTGTATGGTGCTGAGCTCTGGGGATATGAGGATCTATCCAAACTCTCAATCTCCGAAAATAAGTTTTTTAGGCATATTACTCGTCTACCGCAAAGCACACCTATATATCCACTGTTGTATGATTTGGGGAGGAAGCCTGTAGTATATCTGGCCAAAATTCGCCCTCTCTTGTATTGGCGTAGGCTGTGGTCCACCCCAGAACTAGCAGATTATGCTGCTGGGTTTTTAGACGTAATTAAGGCAGACACGCAGCATCAGATAAAATGGCTGAGGGAGTTAAAACGATCTTTAGTAGAACTTGGCATGAGCCATTTATGGGAGGACCCGAAAAACAATGTTTTCCCATCCAAAAAGATTTTAAAGGTTAAATATTGGGAAAAGGTCCTTAACTGTACGCAAACTATGTTTGACCCCTCATCCCTAACGGGGCTTTTTCTAGAGCATAAACCTATGCCAAGGTTTGAATATTATTGGGACTGTATTCTCAAACCCCTAGAGCGGAAACTGTATTTCCAATTCAGAATAGGCACTTTGCCTACAAGACTTTTCACAAGCAAGTGGTCTAATGCACATATTGAGTTGTGCCCAGTCTGTCTGATTAAAAAGGAAACAATGGGCCATTTTTTGTTTGAATGTGCAGGTTACCACGCCCCACGTCGGGCCTGGTTGCGCCCTATATGTAAGCTTTTGGGAATAAGAGGTGCGAACCAAGCTCTTAGAATATTAAGAAGTGATACCAAGGAAGCACTAGCTATAGCAATGGCCAAATTTTTGGGGTGGGCTTGGACAATCAGGGCATGTTCGCAAGGAAAAATTAATGTGTGATTTCCGAAGGCTTAGAAAAAGACATTGTATTGGTAGGCAGATTGGGTGTATTGTTTAGTTTTAAATTGTGGGGGTCAATAATATTATGAATTTAAAGTGGGTTGCCACCAAAGCTATGAATTTTGGTAAATAATTTATTAATTGTAGCCTTTAAAACAGGAAAAAGTTTTGGGTCTCGAAATTTATAGTATGATCACTGAGAGTTTCCCTTTTACATAGATTGAAGAAATGTTATGAATTATTATTGTAAATAATGTTTTATAGTATTTTATGTATTACCTAATGGTAATTTTATTGTTTTTTAATGATTTGTGTATAATTGTGTGCTTTTATGAGTGAAAACGTCGAATAACGCTATTTGATGATGATGATGATTAATAAACTTGTTATTTATTCCAACTCCAGTGCTGATCTCTATTTTGTTGGTCTTTGAACCCGTGGACAAGAGGGTGACCCTGCACCAGTGTACCCCTAAAAGGTACATTTCCACAGGGGGAGAGGAGTAGTCAAAGCAACTACAGACCAATTTGCCTACTGGACAATTTGCAAAACATTTTTACTAGACAAATTCTCAACAAACTTGAACAATGGATAGCCGAAAAGGAGGTGTCATCACCTTTTCAGGCTGGTTTCAGAGCCAAGTTGATACCATTGATCAGGATTATCGGCTGTCTTTAATCCAATGGAAATATATCAATATTAGAAAAGAACATTTAGATGTTGCATTTGTGCATCTGAGGGCTGCATTTGATCTAGTCACCAGACAGTTACTGTGGAATCCCTTATGTTCATGACAGTGCCAATAACACTATAGACAACTATAGTTAGGCTTCATGAGAACAATTATGCACAGGTGCGAAGGGAACAACAAGGGGAGCTTACAAAGCACATTCCTTTATGTAGAAAGGTGAGATAAGGGTGCGTTCTGGCTCCCACACATTTCTCCCTTTACATCAATGATGCTTTTGATATACTTCTGGGTTGCACATGTGATTCCTCCAAATGCAGTGATCTACTCATACCAGTCCTGCTTTTCGCAGACAACATTCTGTTATTATCTAGAACTCCTGTTGGCCTACAAAACCTCCTGATTAAGTTTAAAGCTTTTTGTGATCTCAAAGGTTTACAAATTAACAAAACAAAAAACAATGTACATGGCCATTAACCTATACATTTCCTTAATGGGTAACATCTTCATAGGGTCTATATGTCGTGAGAGAACAGAAAGATTTGATTACTTGGGTATAAAGGTTAATAGTAAACTATCTTGGGCACCCCACATAGAGAAATGTACGCCAATGCTCCAGCATAGCGCTGCTGCACTTTCAAAGCTACTACTTGCAACATTATCAAAATCTGTCTCTCCAGCCCTGGAGGTGTATAAAGTCAAGGTGAAATCAGCTACCCTGTATGGAGCTGAGATTTATGGTTTTACAAACATAGCAGCATAGGTTGCAGGGGAGAATGCATTTGTCAGATTCCTCTTTAATCTACTGCAAAGTATACATCTGATTCTGTTATTTTTTCATATTGTGTTAAATAAAATTGAGCATCTAGCTGCCTTGAGACCCCTCCTATTTTGGGCTAGATTATGGTCAGCTGCTGAATTAGGCCCCTATACGGTCAGTCCACCTGAAATGATAAATCTTGATACTTTTGTCGCTCTGCCTTGGTTTCACCAAATAAGATCTTGGTTGGACATACTGGGTTTGAAGAACGTGTGGACTGACCTGGCTTCTATAACTTCTGCTTCAAACAGCGTCATAAAAAAGAAGCTTTAGTGGAATCACACAGTGGGTCATCTACATGAAAGTGCAGTTGTGGGGAGGCTAATGGCAAAATATTTTGAATTTAAATCCTCGCCTTTTTTCGAAACAATTGTGGATTATATTTATTCCCCTGCTATCTAAAACACTTTTTATAAAATTCAGTTTTCGAATTCATTGCATTAAAGGTTTCACATCGAAATGGAATACTTGTCATGTCGATTACACCTTTTGTCCCCTGTGCAACGGACAGAAAGTAGAAAAAATTGAGCATGTGTTTATTTTTTTGTCTGATATATAATGCAGCGAGGAGAAATGGGATTGCTCCATTACATCTCAGCCTCGGATTACGGCACTATTTGCCTGCTTTAAGAGTCCTTCAATCTGATACTATCCCGCCCTCCCCACAAGTGTGTTTTGTTTAAGCAGCTTATTACACTCTGCTCGGTTAATTAGGAGTCGTTGGGGCTGGCATTCTAGGATCTCCCTGATTAATGAGAATAGCTTTCAGATTAGTAGACGGCAGCATGGATTTTGATTTAAGGGCTGTATTTAGGTATCGATTCATTATGTCTCATTGCATATGTTTTTAATGTCTCTGATTGGTATTTCTAAATTTTGTATACTACTTTTTACCACAATCATAGTGACATATACATATACAGGTCGCCAGTAGGTAATTATAGTTCAGACCTAGTTTCCATAGGAGAAGTGTTTTTTTGACTTGCTTATAACTTTGGTGCCGTTCAACGAATCTTTACGAAATTTCCCAACAAAAATTGCTCCATTTGTCTACTTGTGCATGGAAAGTTTTGGGGTGATCCATCAAGCGGGGGGCCAAGAAAAAAGTGGTGATAAAAAAAGTGCAATTCCCATGTTAATTCCCATAGGGACTTTAGACACGACTACAGCCCGAACTGCTGAACAGAATTACACCAAATTTGGCAGAGAGGTAGCTCTTGGTCCAGAAAGAGCCCTTTTTGTGATATGGTGTAAATCCGGTAAGTAGTTTTTGAGATATTAAAGGAAAAACATATTTGTATATCTAGAGCGCGAACCCTTCGCAAATCCAACTGATCTCATGCTGAGATCTGATAGGCTGCCAACACTTCAACCAGGAAGTGTTGGCAGCCATTTTGGGACTCGGACTCAGCCGAGTGCCAAACAAAAAGCTAACAAAAAAAAGAGAAGAGAAAGGGGCAGGGTAGGAATACCCTAACTCCCTAGGCCTGGTGCTGGGGTCCCGACACCACCTAGGCCAAAAATCTTTTTATTTTTATTTGTAATTTTCATGGCAAAAATTGCAAAAATTCATGATACCCCCTCCCATTTCCAATATGGGTCCCGGGGACCACTACCTCCCTGGGGGAAGGTGAATGTAAAACTGAGGGGGGGCCACTTGGCCCCCTCCATAGCCTTTTATGGCCCCAGGGGCCAACACCACCCCAGGCCTTGGCCATAAAATAAGAGGAGGGACGCACTGATCCCCCTCCTTACATTTAAATTCCCACAGGGACAACCACCTCCCCGGGACAAAGGCCATTCATCAAAGGGGGAGAGGGGCTGCACAGTCCCCCTCCCAGGCCATATTCGGCCCCGGGGACCACCACCTCCCCCGAGCATGGCTAAATTTTTACATGGAGCAGGGACGCGTGCCCCCTCCCCCAGACCACCGGGGCCGTTATCAGCCCAAGGGATCACTACCTCGCTGGGGCTGGCCCTAAATAAACAAGGGAGGGGGGCTGCACAGCCCTCCCTCTTGGAGCCATTAATGACCCTGGGGACCGCCACCCCCCCCGGGCCATCTCCCTATGTACCCAGGTGCCCACCCCCGGGCCATAACTGTTTGCTCTCGCTGGGCTTTTTACATATCTTTTCCCAGAAAACATGATAGAAAACCCAAGATTTCTTTTGGTAGTCTGCAAAGTCAAGCTCCTCAAGGAGTTTGGCTTTGCAAATTTTTATGAGTCTGATGGCCAGCAAAATTTATCCAGTCAAGGAAAAATCAGTGTTTTTGTTGAATGAGTAATTAGTTAGACCCAAAGATTCACCATCCTACTAGGGACAACGTGACCAGCTATGAGGCCTCTCAGACAGATGCAGACACCAGAAGTGAGGGAAGTATATAAAACTGAGGCCTTCAACACTCATCAAAATAATTACCAACCTACTAGTGTATCATTTTGTTTTCTTTAATACCAGAAATCATTATTTTTCCATAACGCAGATATATTTTGCCACGCTGTCCAAATATATAAAATGTTACATGGCATACACATACACTGTTGTGTATTTCAAGTAAAAAGGTGAATTCACTGAAGTCAATCTTACATGACACTGGTGAGACCACGAGAACATATTTCCAAAGATTTCAGTTGCTCTTTGGTCACAGCTGCAGTGGCCCTAGGTTGCAAATTATATTCAAGTCTACATCAAGGGCCAACAAAGGGAAAAAAAAGATCGCACATTAGAGCCAAATCTTTTAAATCAATATGTTGCCACAATACTAGAAGAAGCCTAATAGGTTCAGAGAGCCAACTCAATTGCCAGTATGTCTCTATTAGAAATTGTGTTTGTACCCCCGCTAAGGATTCTTTGTTCGTTTGCTTGCTTTCATGACCCCTATTTTAAGGAAATGCATGTTGTTTCTTCTTAACACCCTAAATCTTGAAAGTTTATTACATCCTTTACCACATCTCTTCTACACGCTTTCTAATGGCATCTCTCCGTCTTGACCATCTCCCCTTAAGCAAGTTTTCCTGTTCATCACTACTCATGACGGCTGACTTCCCAGGAGCCTTAGGCACACATCTGAGTTAGTTTTACTGTGGGCTTAAACAGACTACCTACCCCCGCAAGACTAGACCCACAAATGGGGCAGGCACGTTTGATTTGATAACAAACTCAATTTGTTGTCTAAAACACAAACACATACCTATAAGCCTCGACACGTGAAACAAGCACACAGCCATATACTATTAGAGAGTTAGCAAACAGGAATGATGCTCTTGAAAAATAGATTTTCATATGTTGGGTGTTCAAAGGTGGTTCTGAGGCACGTGATAGTGATTCAGTGATCACGGTTGTAGTTCTGTACAAAAGTAAAGAAAGAGCGGTAGCTGTAAAATCCCCCTGTCATCGAAAGCTACACTCATCAGTGTGGAGGGTTGCTTCAGTTCACTGAACTGAATGTGGTGTGCTTGTTTGTGCCTGCTGCGGGAAGATTATGCAGCATGTCTGGTCTTCTAGTGTGAATCAGTGGGATAGGGTTATATAAGACGGGGCATCAGTATCCCCGTGTTTTCGGCAGAAAGCACTAGTGATGTTTGTGGTCAAGTTGGATTCATCCGTTTGATCACATATTTCCAAGCAGGCAACGGGAAGAGAGATTTTCTCAGCAGTGGCCTTACTCCTAAGTATCACTTATTATATCGTCCACCAGGCCCCAGGGAGATTTTCCGTCAGTAATAAGTAATCTATTAGAATCTGTTGCAGCTGAATCCAATTATACAATTTTGGGGGATTTTAATTTTCATTTGGAGGCCCTCCTAGACAAAGATTCAAGAGTTCTCATCTCTGATTTAGAGGCTTTAGGATTCTCCCAAAAAGTAAGGATGCCTACTCACTCAGCTGGACACACATTAGATGGTCTGTTCTCAAACAGTGATCGCATCTCAATAAGGATGGTTCTTCCCTTGACATGGTCTGACCATTGCGCAGTAATATTTGACATTAGGATATTACAGCCCATCTCTATGCATACCAGCCCTACCCCCTCTAAACAATTTAGGGCTTGGAGCAGCATTAATCAAATCCATCTTAGACAAAATCTAATAGATTCCCACCCAGAGATTGTGCCGGACCCTGAATTGGCCTCTACTAATTATACTGAATGGCTCCAAAATGCATTTAGCAAATTAGTTCCCTATAAGAGTCTCCAAAAACAGGAGAACTCCTTCAGCGCCATGGTTTACCGAGGCGTTTAGACTGGAGAAACAACATTGCAGGAATAAAGAAAGACGTTGGCGCAAAGAATATAATGACTTGGAGAAAATATGCTATAAAGCGGCCCTGACAAAGTATAAACATCTTATAATCATAGAAAAAAGTAACTACTATATCAGAACGATAGAAACAGCACAAAACTCTACTAAGCAATTGTTTCATGTAGTTTCTAACCTGACAGGGCCATTGGTTAATACCACCAAAGAGGCATCTCAGTCACTTTGTGACTCTTATCTAGTTTCTTTCAAGACAAGGTGGGCCAAATTTATTCAAACTTCAATATGCCTGCAGGTGACGTGAACCAACTAGATGACAATAATAGGAATAGAGATTCTCCTAGCTTCATGGAATTCAGGCCAGTGCTGGTGGAACAGGTCATTGACCTGGTTAAGACAGTCAAATCAGGATCTCCGTCTGACCCATGTCCCCCATCAGTTTTAAAAATGATTCCTGACCTGATAGGTACTAATTTAACGAGCATTTGTAATGCTATGTTTTGCTCAGGCTCCTACCCTTCTATATGGAAAAAGGCCATCATTCAGCCGTTGTTAAAGAAAAACAATCTCGACCCAGGAGACACCAAAAACTACAGACCAATTGCACGTCTACCGTTTCCAGCAAAAATCTTTGAGAAAGTCATGAACATCCAGCTAGCACAGTTTATAGAAGAGAACAAGCTGTTAGATGACACCCAATCCGGCTTTAGGAAAGGACATGGCACAGAGACTGCACTGATTAAAGCATCAGATGAAATAAGAATGGTGCTGGATAGAGGAGGTGCCGCAGTCTTGGTGCTTTTAGATCTATCAGCAGCTTTTGACACGGTTGATCACGCCACCTTGATAAACCGTGTCTCAGCTATGGGTGTCGGACGAAAGGCCAAGGCCCTTCTGTCCTCCTTTCTTTTCAAACGGACCCAGTCAGTCAGTATGGGTGATTACAATTCATCAGTCTTCTCTCTCCCCTGTGGTGTTCCGCAGGGATCGTCGCTAAGTCCAACATTGTTTAATATATATGTGGCGGACTTAGCACGAGTAATTAAAAGCTTTGGAATGGGCCTCACGTCTTATGCCGACGACACGCAACTTGTGCTAGCAGTGCATAAAGACGGGGAGGCAGTGGCGGCTAGCTTTCGAGACGGCATGTTGGCCATTAGCTTAAGGATGGCAAATAATTGCCTTAAATTAAATTCAGACAAGACCGAGGTAATGGTCTTCGGTAACCTTACCCCTGGTTGGTCTCCAACATGGTGACCAGTTGAACTGGGATTACTCCCCATCCCTGTCAAGAAGGCCAGAAACCTAGGTGTCATGTTTGATGAGAGCCTTACTTTTTTAAACAGCATGTTAACGCAGTGGCCTCTTCTTCCTTTTATGTTTTAAGGATAATAAAAAAATTGCTACCTTTTCTTCCGTTGAGCACTGGAAAAATACTCATCAGTGCCTTAGTTATGTCAAGAGTTGATTACTGTAACGGCCTTTTAATCAACGCTCAAGAAAATGTCTTGAACAGGCTGCAACGGATACAGAATACAGCTGCCAGGATATTGTCTGGTACTCCGAAGTTTAAGTCAATTTCCAAGGTAAGGCGCCAGTTACATTGGCTGCCCATAAAAAGCAGAAATAAATTTAAAGCGCTATGCATTGCTTATAAAGCAGTTCATGGTTTAGGACCCGAATATTTGAAAAAAGCTTTTCGGGCATATATGCCCAACAGAGCCTTACGCTCCGCAGGAGCTAACCTTCTGATCGTTCCCAGAACCAATAAAGTTAACTGGGGCGACAGAAGATTTGTAGTGGCAATGGCTAAACTTTGGAACCTGCTCCCCCTACAAATTAAGACCAGCCTAACGCTTCTATCATTTAGAAAACAAGTAAAAACCTGGCTATTTGAGCAATAAGGGGCCTCTCCGCTTTCCTCTACAGTCCATAGCGCCGAGACACCTATGGGTATTTGTGCGCTCTAGAAATTGCTAACATAACATAACATAACTTGTACAGGTGTGGGAGGAGGCATCTCTTAGGTGTACATCTAATGTAAAATTAGGGAAGGAGTGAGCAAGAGGCAGACCTCTGTGCAACTGAGGTGTAGCTGAGACTAGGGAAGTGATGGATTAATGTAAAAAATCACAGGTGTTGTTACTGGAACCTGAGGTGAAGCCCATGATGTGCAGATCCTGTGACAAGCTGCCACAATTCTGCGTTTCTTACAGAAGAATAATTAAGTAGACAAACAGATTTGCAACCCTACTTGAGAGACCGCGGGCACTGCTGTTAAGACTCTGAGCCATATATTCAGAGGGAGAAATACTGACGAGTGTGCCTTATTTTGAATCCTGTTTTGAGGGTTTGTATGCAAATGGTGCCTGAAAGAATACCCCATATATATGCAAATTGCTGCAAAACATGGTGCCTAAAATGCCAAATGCTGAATTTTCAACCTGAAGCACGGACTACTGTTGCTGTTTTGTTGATAACAAAATGATATTGTAAGTTCCTGAAATAGTTTGCTACCCTACTCTGTCAATGTGGAAAGGCTGTTGCTGTTGTTCATGTTTAACCACTTGCATTCTTACTCAGGGAATGTCCTGTTTTCTCCAACTGAACAGCAAGGTGGGTGCAGTGATTGATTGACTGGAGTGAAACTGGGAGCAGAATTGTAGAAGGAGCGGAGAACTAGGACAGCCAATAGTAGACTCCTACGACAGGGGTTCAAACTCCAGATTTGCCTATTTTGTAACCTGTAGTCCCTAAAGACAAGGCCTGGGCTGATATGGCGATGTGTCTGCTGTGAAAGAAATAAGACTTGCTAAATGAGCCATCAACATCTGGAGGTGCAGAGATGGTCTACAACTTTATACCACGGCCTCTAAGGATGTCGTGAGCAAGGGCTAACTCGGCAGTGCTGGACAAATATTTTTCTTTGGCGAAGTTCAGGGAAACCTGAACACTCTCTTAAGCACACATCAGCTCCACTCGAGTCCGCCCCTTTAACTGAAGTCCCGAATCAGTAACCCTCTTAATCCTCAGAGAAATACATTCTGTTCAAACAAGTGACTGTGCCAACAGGGATTATTTGAACGATTGAAATCTTTGCAAAGTCCTCCAATAGGACAAAAGCATAGCCACTTCCTTATTCCTACTGGTTAATCATCATCAGGTTTCTTTATATAAAAGGCATGTTTCACATAGCGAAAAGAAAAACAAGCCATTGTACAATTATTTAAAACAAACATTTTGAAATAGAGTCGTAAAAACAACAATGCCTATTGGGAGAAGAATAAAGGACAAAGTAGTCGTAGAAATAAGAAACATTAACTTTATGGTGACTCGGGTACTCTTAGTACTTCTTTCCTCCTCCACTACAAACTTGTACAAACTCTCGCTGAAGTGGGGCTGGGTGATGCCCTATTAGACTGTATTGTTTTTAAAACTACAAGGTCTGTGTATTGAATCTGTGGCTACCGTTCATCGACCCTTCACTCTTCTCTGCGTTCATCTCAGCTCCCGAAGTTCAGTCGCCTTTTCAGAGCCAGAAGCTATTTGATAGCCACTGCAATATATTCCCCTGGGGCCATATTATAGAAGTGCCCCAGGGGTGCAATTGGCGTTTGCGCCTGCTTTGTGCGCCCTTGGGGCACTTTGGTATTATAGAATGGGCTGCAGACCCTTGTGCGCCGCCCCCTTCTGTAATACTGAAAGCGCTAGCGCACACACAGCGCCAGCGCTTCCTCAAAAGGGCGTTCCCTCATTTGCATGGGGGCGTGGCCCCAAGCAAATGAGGGAATCCCTTTGCCTCTGTGCCCGTGTCTTATTACAGACGTGGGCACAGAGGCAAAGAAGCTCTCAGGAGGTGCACTGACAGTGTGCCACCTTAAAGATGGCGCACTGTCAGTGCAGCCCCTGATTGCAGCCCTCTGGAGGGGGAAAAGGGGTCCCATGGACCCCCCAGACATCCCCTTGCAGGCGGGTGCAATCACTCACTGCACCCGCCTGCAATGGGATCTCTAATCCCCTTTAAAAGTGCAGGCGGGTTGCCGCCTGCATTGTGAAAACACAGAGCGGCTTCAAAGCAGCTGCTCCGTTTTTCACATGAATGCGCTACCCCCAGGTCAGTGCGAGTTCACAGCTACCCTGGGGGCAGCTCATTCATGCTAATATGGCACATTTTCCTTGATTGCACCAGGCGCACCTTTTAAAAGGTGCGCCCGGCGCAATCAAGGAAAATGCGCCATATTTATAATACGGCCTCTGGTCAGAGTTGCAGCACTTTGGGTCTTTTGGGGTTTTCTTGGACAATTGCACTGATGTTGGCTTCCACTAGGCACAAAAATACAAATCCTCTCAGTTTTTCTCCTCAACCTGACACGTAGGCGTTGTGTTCAGTGCTCTGATTTAACTTGAAATCAGCAATTTAATTATTGGCTGCTCCCCTGCGCAAGAAGGTAAGAGAAGGGTTATCCCAGGAAATCACCATTAGTAAACAAGTGATAACTAATAATAGAAAGTGAGCATGTACATGAAGACAGATTATTGCTCTGTTGCTTTGTCCTGGTCTCAGCACTCTAAGTGGGTCCCGGTAAAGCAAAACACTGACGTGGAACCAGGTCCTTCTTATGAGGCCCTGGTTTTTTTAAATTTGCTGGCTTTGTCCCCTGTGTGAAAAGGGGATGAAGCAACACAGTGGATACTGTTTTTTACCACTGGTGTCCTACGGCGTAGAATACTATGGGGTTGATTTAATGTTTGGCAGACGGAGTAGTGCCCGTCAGGATTACGGAGAACAGTACCCTCTGCCATCCCGAGGGTACTCTGCCTTCCAACTTTAGAGATGACAACCGGCCCTGTGGTCATGATGGTTCCTTTTAATGTACTAAACACGCCATCAGTTTTGACAACAGTACACCAAACTATTGACATTTTTTATTTATCAAAAACAAATTCCCAAAGTGAGAATGTGTTTTTGAAAAACAAAAAAACTGGTAAGCGGGAAGGGAAGATGGCGGACTACTCCGCCGTTGGTTAGATGTCTCAGCCGCCTCTCCCTGTGATCCCTCTCTCCCGCTGCCGCTATGATTATTAATGCGGCATTTGGTTTCACAAGAGCCATATACTTAAAATAATACTTCAAACGAACATAAGTTTCTACGGAGGGAAGGAAAAACAAAAAGATTGCTGATTCTGGTATATGAGGACTTCACCTGTTTCAGCTGTGCTTGCTTGCCACGCGTTTTGGATGAGCCGGTGTACGAGGCTCGTGCTCGCGGTGAAACGCAGCTGTACTGCAAGGTGGTTTCTCGTTGGGACTCTTCCACTGATTTCTCCGTGGCTGCTTCGGGGAAAAAGGAGAGAGCAGCGCTCCTGTGACGGGCGCTCCAGCTACGGTGGTGGAGGCTGTGCAGAGCACCCAGCGGCGTTTGAAGACGAGAGGGGTTGTGCCTGTGGGACAACATCGCCGTGGACTCTGTTGGAGGTGAGAGCGATGGCCCCACCGCGTAATGCTCGGAGGCAACGTGCCGAGACTCAAGCTGCTGCAGAGGGGACCCCTGGGACCTCAGACCTTACCAAGCTGCAGGCAACTGAACCCCTGGGTTCTGGTGAAGTTGGGGCTAGTACCTGTAATGCTACCTCTATTGGCTCACAGGTGGGGAAGCCAATCTTGAAATTGTTATTCTCCGGAAGAGCTACAGCCTTGCTCCAATCCTGTGGTTCAGAGACTTCCATCCCTGGCTTTGTAATGGCCGATATGCTGAATGCAGCAGTACAAGATGAGCTAGGGGGCACTGAAGATGCTACTACCCCATCGAGACTTTCTGGTGGGGGGATTATCTCAACGGTTCCCAGGGGTGAGGCATCATTGAGAACTAATGCTGTAGAGGCACTGCAGGAAGAAATTGCTTCTCCCCTCTATTAGGCATCTTAGCTTCTGTTTCTAACGAGCCGCTAATTGAGAACGTTTCAGACGAATGCTCAGTCTCTTTGCCCCACACTCCTTCTGAACTAGAAGGCATCTGTGATACCAGTAGCATTGGCAACGTTAATTGTAATGGCAATGGCAGCGAAGGAAATGATGCCAGCTTTAGACCTAATATACTTCAGGATGGGGGAGCAGGAAAAGTACAAGTGAAGGTGAAAGGCTCTAACCCGGTGCGGTCTGGTAAAGGCGGACTAGGCAGGGGGGGCGCTGCAGCTACCAAGACACAAGTTTCAGAAGTATTGGGACGGCTTAAAGGAGCATCAAATACGGTGAAGATTGGGTCTGGCGCTAGTCCATTGCGGAAATGGGTTTCCTCAAAAGGCGAAGTTAGGTCTATCGTATCAAGATTATCTAATTCTGGCGGGTCTGGAGGTACCCTGATGGACAATGTTATTAATACCTCGCAGAACTCAAATCTTGATACTGGAACTCCTATACCTACTATCTCCTTTGTTGCTCCATCTGGGACGGTTAGTTCAAACATTTTTGTAGGAGACGTACAAGCTTTGAGTCCTCAACCTGGTGGCTTGGAGGGACTCATTTCTGAGTCAATAAATGCGGAAATTGTCTTCACTGCAGGGCAGGTATCGTCTCTAACTGCTGAACAACCGTTAATATTTAATGTCCCTACTTCGTGTGTTGAAGCGTCAAATATGTCTGAAACTGCTGGACGCACATATGATTCTTTAGATTGCGCAAATGTTGGTGTAGAATTTCCCTTCTCTAAAATTATGCAGGCACTTGCCATTCAAAGGGAAGAAGCACAAGCGCACTATCAACAGGCTAAGGTTGATAGTTCTAACATTAAACAGGCACTAATTGAAGTTACGGCTAAGGTCTCTCATTTAACCTCAGAAGTCAGCGATTTACAACATCGGGTGGCAGCTGCCGAAGAGGTTAACACCCAAACTGTTAATTTGGTTAAAACCCACGATTCACAGATGACTCAGATACAATTTAAAATCGAAGATCTTGAAAACAGACAGCGACGCCAGAACCTTAGGATTTTTGGGATTCCCGAAGGGAGAGAAGGTTCCGATTCACGGGCATTTATTGTTGGTTTATTACAAAAGGCATTTCCTGATCTACATGACTGGGATCTGGATTCACAAGTTCAGAGGGCACATAGACTGCCCCAATTTTTGCCACAGGGGAATAGAGCTAGAACCAACTTTGCTAGACCTTTTCTTGTATTCATTGGCAATTTTTTGCTTCGGCAGGCAATTTTTTTCAAGGCTAGGCCTTCCGCTCCTGTTGTGGTAGACTCCATGTCAATCTTTGTGCGATCTGATCTTTGCAAATCTACTATGGACAGGAGGTGGCAGCTTCGTCAAATGATTGATCCGCTTAAAGCTATTTGCACACAGGTTTTTTTACAAGAGCCTGCGCGCTTAAAGGTCATTAAGGATGGCTGTACTCACTTTTTTTTTAATGATCAGGAAGCTAAGAAGGCGCTTTATAAGTGGCAACCTAGCTCTAAAGTTTGATTTGTGCAATTATCTGATGTATGAATAGCAATAGAGCCAAACTTATATCTAGCCAACTATTAGTCATACTTTATGCCTTTGGTTTTGGCTATACGTATCTGTCCTGTGGGGGTTTGTTCTAAATTAATTTTTTTGGCTCTCTCTGGGTTTCACATTTTTTTGACTTAATGCTTTTTTATATAGGTGCATGGTGGCTGGTTCAGGGGGACTCTGGGATGGGGTGGCTGGGCATCTTCCATATGCTGTCAATTTAGGACAGTTTAAGGGGGTGATTCCTTTTCCAGGACACATGGTGGGGGGGTTGTAGCTGTGGGTGGGTCGGTTAGGGGGAGTAGGGTGGTTGGGGTGGGGGTGGGATTAAAGAGCCACGGTGTAGTTAAAAAGCACAGAAGGAATGGGGTGAAAAAAGGAGCGAGAATTTGTTTATTGAGAAAGTATTTCATTTTTTTGTTGGTTCTTTGTTGTGGATAGATACTGACCTGTTGTTGGTTAACTTGCATAATGTCTGGGCTTAAAATTATGAGCTGGAACATCTCTGGGCTTAATCAAGTTGTCAAGAGGCGGCTGGTAGCTGAAGAACTTAAGGTATTTAAACCGCATATAGTGGGTCTTGTGGAAACACACTTGGCCTTTAAGGACAGGGCTCTTTTTAAGCAACTCGGTTTTGATTTGATCGTTTGCTCGTCGCAGTCAGCTTCGATTCGTGGGGTTGCCTTGTTGAAATCTAAACATTTTACCGCCATGGTTTTACGCACACTGGCCAACTCTAGGGGAAGATGGGCGATTGCTCAGCTCCTAATTTCAGGACATAAGGTGACTGTTTGTATTGTTTACGGCCCCAATGTTGACTGCCCTGAGGTTATTTCTTTTTTATGTTCAGAATTACTGGAGTGGGCCGGGAATCTCATTGTGATGGGCGACTTTAACTGCATATTAAACAAGCAAATTGACACTACAAATACTACAGGGAGACCCCGTATGGTTAAGGTGAGGGCGGCTATCTTAGATTTATTACATATTCATCGACTGGAGGACGTTTGGAGAAAACTTTTTCCGTCACATCCAGGGTACACGTATTTTTCACATCCTCATAAACAATATTCAAGAATTGACATGTTTTTTGTCAATTATGATGTAGTGGACAAATCTTCTATGGTGGTGTGTCCTAAGATAACGTCAGATCACAATCCCATATTACTTACAGTTTACTTTTCTTCAATAGAGAAGCAACGAACTAGGGGATTTTCATTTCCCAGACATCTTTTGAGTAATCCTGATTTTATAACTCATATGCAAATAACTCTAAAGGACTATATTAGTAACAATTTACACACTGCATCTTTGGTTATAGTTTGGGATTGTTTAAAGGCATTTGTGAGAGGGGCTACACTTCAATATATTGTTAAACAGAACCGGATTAATACTAGTCAAGAAGAAAACGAGCACCGCCAATGTTTGGATTTAGAGCAACAACACGCTCAAGCAATTGCTTTGAAGGATGTTGGCGAAGCTTTAATTTACCTGCAGCTTATTAATTCGAGAGCCAAGCTCTGTAGAAGGTTAAAGGATAAAGCTGCAAGTAATTTTTTAAAATACAAGACAAAACAGTATGAGTATAGCGAACAGGTGGGACGGGTGTTGGCATATCAGCTTGCTGACCAGAGGTCTGGGTCTCATATTAAACATATCAAAGGGACTGACGGTTGTATTTATTCTAAAACTCAGGATATTTTGGAGCAATTTAGGATATTTTATGTAAATTTGTACAAGGGGTCGGCTAGCTTTGACCAGCAAGCAGCTTTAGATTATATTCAAGAAAGTGAACTGCCAGCTTTGGATTCATCTCAAAGTGCGGTGTTGGATAGAGAGGCTGATCTGCTAGAGATTAATACTGCAATTAGCGCACTGCCTTCTGGTAAGGCGGTTGGAGAGGACACTATTCCGCTAGAGTTCTATAAAGTTTTCAGGAATACTTTGTCGCCTGTCTTACTTGAAGTAGTTAATTCAATACTACAAGGTGGGGACGCACCTCCCTCTTGGAATATAACAAATATTATCGTTTTTCCTAAAAGGGGAAATCAGCCGAGGACATTAGTTCGTATCGTCCGATTTCTTTGATTAATGCGGACGCAAAAATGTTTTCTAAACTTTTGGCTTTACGACTTGCCCCCTTGATTTATTTTTTAGTATCTGAACAACAGCATGGTTTCGTCCCAGGTAGGGATACCGCAGCACATATCAATACTGCAATTGCTGCATTTGATGTTGCTGACCATCTGGATCAACGGATTGGGATGTTGATGTTGGACGCCGAGAAGGCCTTCGACCGAGTAGCCTGGGGGTCTCTATGGGAAACCATGGGGTCCTTGGGTCTCGGCCGGAGGTTTATTTCGGCGGTGCAGAGGCTATATTCCAATCCAACTGCAGCCATTAAGATTAATGGCTCGGTATCCATCTATTTTAGGATCCAGAGAGGTACTAGGCAGGGGTGCCCATTATCCCCCTTATTATTTGCTCTTTATATTGAGCCTTTTATTAGACACCTGCTTCATAACGTTTCTATCCCGTCAGTTTTTTTTAACGGTATGTCACTGAAATTAACAGCGTATGCTGACGATATTGCAATCTTCTCTACGAGACCTTTGATGGCGATGTCAGCTATAACTCAAGAGGCATCTTCTTTTGGTTCTTTTTCCGGTTATAAGCTTAATATAAATAAGACCCAGTCAATTCTAAATTTTACACCCGTATCCGCTCCGCCCTCTATTGGGTATTACCAGAACAGCTATGTATTTAGGAGTTCGCCTCAGCTGCTGCACGGGCGATCTTATAGCACTGAATTATGAGCCAATGCTTAAAAAGGTTGCTGCTGATTTACGTCGGTGGAATAAATTACCTCTCACTATTATTGGTAGATGTAATGTAGTTAAAATGAATATACTACCAAAGTTTTTATATCTGTTTCGCACCATACCTCTTAGAGTTCCTTTATCTTTTTTCAAGCGGTTGGATAGTGTCATCGGTAGTTATATTTGGGGGTATCGGAGGGCAAGGAGAGCCCTAAGGTACATTAAACTAACTTACGAACATGGTGGTTTTAAACTTCCAGATTTTAAAGCTTACTTTTGGGCTGCTTTTGTGAACCGGATCCAGTGTTTACTTAAGGGATCTGAGGTAGAGAAACCCTGGTTTGCGTATCAATTAGCCTGTGGTCCCGTTACTGGGTTTAAGTTACAGGAAATGACTGACCCTAATTACTTTAAAAGAGTGCGATTCAAGATTATTAGACACATTACTCTCATTTGGCAAGATATTAGGAAAACTTATAATCTACCTGATCTGCACGAATTTGTCGCCTTATGGGGCAATCCGTGTTTTCCTAGCATATTTTCGGACTCCGTGGGGAAAATGTGGCAACAACGTGGTATAATACATCTTGGGCAGTTATACGATGAGCATGGCTTTAGGTCCTTTTTATCCCTTCAAAATGAATACGGGTTAACTCATAATTCATTTTTTAAATACTTGCAAATTCGGAATTTTTTTCAGCAAGGGAAAGGGTTGCTAATCCTGCCCCGCACAACAGAAGTTCTACGGGCTATCTATACGATTTCAGGGCGGGGGTGCATAGGGAAAGTGTACCAAAGATTTTTAGCTGCTGCGGCTGATGATGGCTTACAGATTGTAGCCAAACTTAATCAAACTTTTGTTGTTGATATTACTTTGGAGGAGGCTTTGGAATCATTGGCTATAATTAATATTGCGGTTACCTCAATTAAGTTGAAACTACAACACTACCGCGTTATGTTTATGCAGTATTATACTCCCAGGGTCATTTCTAAATGGGTTGGGTCCCATGGTTCATCTAAGACACATTGTCCCAAATGTGATGAATTCGCTGCTGATCTGCGACATATGTTTGTTACGTGCCCAAATTTAAGTGTTTTTTGGTGCAAGATCACTCTAGAGTTGAGCAATCTCTTTGGGAAGGATACTCAATTAACAGAAAAGGAAATTTTATTGGGGGCAGTTGCAGATTCGGGCAATGTATCTAAATATCTAGTTTCAATTTTTATTGTTTGTGCCCGACTGTGTATCGCCAGGGTTTGGATTGAAACAAGGAGCCCCAAAATATCAGAATTTTGGTTGTTATTGAGGGGGGTTTATGAAATGGAACTCGCGTTAGCAAAGTCCAGGGGCCGACCCTCATTGGTTAAATTCGAGAGGGTTTGGTCTAGCTTGCGGTGGGATTAGTTGATTTGGTAACTCTACTGTTTTTTCATTGTTTTGCTAATTTCAAAGTCAATTTTGTGTTTGTATCTATTTGTATAAGTCTCGACCTTTTCTTTTTATTTATTTATTTATTTATTTCTCTTGTTGTTTGTATATTTTATTTTATGCTTTTCTCTGTGCTTTATTTAAAATTTCAAATTATGGTTTGTGACTTGATTTTGTGGCTAATAAAATAAAAAAATAAAAAAATAAAAAAACAAAAACAAAAAAACTAATGACCCCAATACCCTTGGAGCTTTATTTGTGTTTCTTTTCTGTCCCTCACTGCCAGATTTTTCATGGCATTACACCATCAACCCCAACTAGGACAGATAGTGTAATGTCCTTCCTCTGACAGCTCCTTCTTCATCAAGCCGTCAGAGGAAGTATTCTATTGACTGAGTTGGCGTAGCCAATGGAGGCTCTATTGACATAAGAGTCTGCCCGTCTCTAAATAAGGTGGGCAGACCAAGGGTTTGGTGGGTGGGGTACTCCAAATGTAAAGAAGTACACTGTCCACCAAACTCTAAATCTGACCCTATGTTTTAACTATTGAATAGGCAAGTTATTGCTGCTTAATTTTACATTTACGTTGTCAACTGTTTTGTTGCTTTTCTCCCAGCATAATTGTGCTATATAAATTGTAAAATAAATATCTTGTGTTTGCTATTTTTGGTTATTCTTCACTCCACCAACAGAGAGTCACCCAAAAAGCCAAAAGCTACTGGGTAATAAGAAACTAAAAAACACAAAAATTCCCCTTTGTGCTATATGTTAATTCATAAATCTATCATCAAACAGAGTGCACTGAACCAGAATAATATCAGCAAATATGTAGTCTTAAAAAACTTTTAAAAAATCTGTTTCCTCTATTTAAATTTCTTAAAAAGTGTATTATCATTAAAATGTTGATCAATTATCTTACAATACAATCACAAAAATACTTATTTCATATTCATACTGTTGCAAAGTCATCCTGTGCCCTGGGCACCCCCCAACTTTTTGCAGAATGGTACTGGTGGTAACTGACTCTGACTGACCCTGGGCTTTGCCTAACCAGGCCCAGGGCCAGTGCTATGCTGAAAACACTTAGATACAGTTAAAACACCTACATACACTAGGGTACACTATGGGTTGGGGTACCCCTGTGATTGGCATGACCTACCCTATAAGTCCCTAGTATATAATAGGGCAGGGAAATTGAAACTACCTATTAGTCCCTAGTATGTAGTAGGGCATGGCAGTTTAAGAGGCCAGCAGCCTTTCTGCACTTGCATGTGTGCACTGCTGAGGCCTGAGGTCAGTTTTAAAAGCAGCCCTGGGTGCCATGACTGCTTTTAAAAAGTAAATTGTGCCCAAACCCGACTTTGGAGTTTGGGGCACTTAAAAATGGATAACCTACAATGGTTTGGCATATTAGGGGCCCCCAGGGTCTCCCCTAGGTATCCCAGGGGTGGGGGGGTCAGATATTTATAAGGTACACCCTTATAAAATGAGTTTTTATATGCCTGGGTTAAGTGAAATTTCACATTTCACTCCCACATTGTGGTAAAGTGCTGCCCAAATTCGACTTTGATGCTAGGAGCACTGTGAAGTGAGGATCTGCAATATTTTTACAGATTCAGAACCCCTAAAGTCTCCCCTAGTTGTCCTATGGGGTGGGGGTCCTGTAGATATAAGCAAAGTACTTGTAAAATATGTTTTTGTAAGTCCTGGTGCAGGAAAAATGGCCCAAGTCATTTTTCCCATTGCAAATCCCCTGTTACATAGGTTAACATGGTAGGAAGTTATTAATTAATAACTCTTGATAGGAGAGGGCTAGAAAGGCCATTCAAAGATTTCCGAATGGTATTAATAAATCAAACAATATGATATTGTTGAATTTCTCCTAAAGTGTACATACAAGAAGTTATAAGACTTTCTTGTTTGTAAGTCCAGATTCAGCTCTTCCAGTGGTCTGCCCTGATTGGTCAGAGTTAAGTGGATTAGCCAGCCTGCCTGGAGAGGTGATAAAGAGCCCCTGGGGTTATGCAGCTGGGCTGGGAGGGCAGTGTGCTGGTCAACAGGAATGCCAGGCCATGGGGAGGGGTTGTAAACCATGGGCTTCAAAGAGAAAAGCAGAACCTAGTGTCTTTTACAACTCTGAACCTTCTACCTCAGGCAGATGGGGGGATTAAGGAAGGTATGAGCAGATGCAGGGGGGAGAGTCTAAGTAAATTAGCCATCCTAGGGGTGTGTTTAGCCAGCTCTTGCCTCCTTGCTGGAAAATCTGCCATTATGGGCTTTGGAAGATTTGATGCACTCTGGGACAAAATAATGCCACACTCTACAGGAAGTGGTCATATCTTTGAGGAGTTACCCTGCTCCCATTGGTCAGGAGTGACCTCCTGTCTGACCCAGAGAACTTGGAATAAGTATCTGAGAGGGGCAGAGCCCTCCAGATCTGCTGCTTGAAACTTACTGAAGCAAGACATTGCCAAGCTGAGAAGTTTTGCTGTGCAAAGATTTCTAAGGCCTGACCTCTGAAGACTGCACCATCTGAAACTACAGCCCTGTGAATTATCTTGCTGAAAAGGAACTAAAGAGTGGACTCCCTGAAAGCTACAGGTTAATAGAGCTCATCTGGAACATCACCAACTAAATCTGCACATTGGAGAACTACCAGTGGATTTGTAAGGGTGACGTCCAAGTGGATTGTGGGAACTGAAGTCCTCAACTTTCAAGGACCATCTTGGAGCTTCCAGACCCTTGGAGTGAGTTTGAGACACTTTGGGACCTCTTTGAGGAACTTCAGGAAGAAGTTCAAGAAGTTTGGAGAACTTTGGAGGAACTTTGAAAAAAAGCTCCATAGAGGGACCGACTCAACCTGGTCAGCCAAGCCGCCTGCCTTCAACCGCGAGCCAGCCATGCCACCCAGGTTCGTCCCGCTAAAAGCTCCGTCGGTCCAACTTCCAGAGTTTGACCGGGACTAGAAGAAATCTGAAGCCGGCGAACCCTCACCGGATCCGGCTACATGAAGAGCATCGAGAGACCCAACGAGAAAAAGCTCCAGAAAAGTTTCTAAGTCCGCTCGTAGAAAAGGTGACCGGGAGCAACCGCAAGAGCCAAGCCGCCTGCCTTCCATCGCGTGTCGGCCTGGGCTCCTGGGTTGCCCCGTTAAAGCGCTAAAGAAAAAGTTTCTAAGTCCGCTCCAGGGAAGTTGACCGGGAGCTCGTCGAAAGGCAAGCCGGCAGACCAGCACCGAACACGGACTGGCTGGGAGCATCGAGGGGCCTCGGGGAGAAAAGCTCCAGAAAAGTTTCTAAGTGTGAAGGTAGAAACTGAGACCGGGACCTGCCGCGAGCTGTAGCCGCCCAGGGCTCCATCGCGGTCGGCCTGAAACTTTGACTTTGCCCCGGTCTATCGCGAGCAGGTATCCCAATATTGTGCTATAATCTTCTAAGTGCTATATTTTGCTAAATCTTTGAAAATTCATATCTCGGGTTCCCTACATTGGATTTTTGTCGTTTTGGTGTCATTTTAAAGATAAAAATATTTCCTATTTTTATAAATTGGTGTTGGATTTTTATTATGTGTTGTGTCTTAATTATTTACTGAATTGGTGTTTTTAAATGCTTTACATACCTGTCTTTGAAGTTAAGCCTGTCTGCTCGCAGCCACGTTACCAAGGGTTGAGCATAGGAATAATTTTCTAAGACCTATGCTGTTTCCTACCAATAGTTAGTGGCCTTATTGCCAGTGGCAGACCTACATTTGCCCCTACCAATAATCCACTTTCCAACATTTGGTGCTCAGCGGTGGGATGAGGACTTGTGTTTAAAAGTACCCCTTTCAGTAAAGTGAATTAAGATTATAAAAATCCTCTAAATTGCCTTAGAACAAAACTTTTGAGTTTGATCTTTGGAATTTGGACTAAACTGTTTTTAATCCATTGTTTTGATTTTTCCAAATTGTTCTAAGTCTGTTGTGCCTAGTTTTTGTGACCCAAAACTAGGGACCCATGGAGCTGGACCTGGCTAAACTGTCCCAGTTCAAGATAGCTGATCTTAGGGTACAGTGTAGGCTTAGGGGGCTGCCTGCTTCCAACAGGATTAGGAAGGCAGGGTTACTTAAGTCCCTACAGGCCTGGGCTGGGGTAGCTGAGGAGATTCAAGGGGGATGGATGGTGTTCTCCTCAACCTCACCCAAGGGGAGGGTGAGGATGGTGCCTCTTCCATTATCTTTAATGGTAGCCCTATGATTCCAGACGGTGGGAGTGGGGAAGGGTCCCTTACTCAGGAACCACTACCGTCCCTTGCAGAGAGACAGCTTCAGGCTCAATTAGCTTTGATAGCTTTAGAGCAGGAGAAATTGGAATTGGCTAAGAAGAGATGGGAGAAGGAGGAGTTGAGAAGAAATGGTGCCAGTGAAAATGATGAAGATTTTGAGATGCCCAGGGGTGGTGCATTTGAACCTAAACTTCCCAAGGGTATAGTACCCAAGTACACTGAGGGGGATGACATTGACAAGTGGCTAGCAGCTTTCGAGAGGGCCCTTAGAATGAGTAGGGTCCACTCTAAGTATTGGGGTGCACTCCTGTGGGAGTTGATTCCAGTAGCTGGGAGGGATAGGCTCCTGACCCTGAAGGGAGAGGATGCAGAATCATACCAGCAGATGAAGGCATGCTTAGTCAAGAGGCTTGGTCTGACTCCAGAGCAGTACAGGTTGAAGTTTAGAGGCACCCAGAAATTGAGTTCAAAGTCTTGGGTAGACTTTGTGGACGTTTCAGTGAAGGCACTGGAAGGCTGGATTGTTGGTAACAAAGTTGACACATATGAAGGATTGTATAATTTGTTTTTGAAAGAACATATTTTGACTCATTGTGCAGAAGAGAGGTTACGCCAGTATCTAGTGGACTCCAAGCTGACAGACCCCAGAGTGCTGGGGGAAGCAGCTGATGAGTGGGTGAGAACCCGGGTTTCCATTCAGCACCAGGGGGTTGACCAGAAGAAAGGAGGACAGGTCCCTCCCCAGGGTAAAGCCCAAGGGAAAGAAGGTCAAAACCAGAAGGAGTCCTCCATAGACCCACAAAAACCTGCACAAGGAGGGGGGGCCCCGAGCCAACCCAAATCCAAAGGGAGGTGGAATCAGGGGAAGAATGGTAGGTTCTTTGATCCCTCAAAAGTGGGTAAGTGCTTTGACTGTAACCAGCCAGGGCACAAACAGGGAGATGCTGTCTGCGCCAAGAAGCTCCCCCCGAAGGGGCCAGCCACTGGGATTGCCAGTGTCAGTGTAGGGGTGGAGAGTGGTGCCCCAGTGAGGAGCAGTCAGGTGGTGGAAGCAACCTTAGTGTCCCTGGCTGGGGTGAATATTGCAACCCTTGCTGCCTTACCTCCAAACATGGACAAGTACAGGCAGAGGCCTAAAGTGAATGGGACTGAGGTTGAGGCTATCAGAGACACTGGGCATAGTGTAACTATGGTCCTGGATGAGCTGGTGCCTCCAGAGAGGTTGTTACCTGGTGAGTTTCACCAGGTGACTTATGCTGACAGCACTACCAAACTCCATCCTATGGCTGTGGTGGATTTGGAATAGGGAGGTGTGACAGGCCCTATGAGGGTAGCTGTGTCGAAGGTGCTCCCAGTCCAGTGTTTACTGGGCAATGATCTTGAAGCCTCTGTGTGGTCAGAGGTGGAGAGAGGACTCCATATGAAAATATTGGAGCTCCCTGAGTGGGTATGTGCTGTGACTAGGTCACAGACTAGCCAGAAGGGAGGGGCTGGACACTTGGACCCTGGAACAAAGGGCCAAGCACCAAGGACAAGGGTACTGGGCCTGGTGAGCCAGCCCAGGGAACTCCAGAGGTGCAGGCAGAATCTAACCCTGATGGGGAGGATCTGGCCTCTGAGAGAGGTGTTGTATTCCGCTTTAGGTGTCCGTATATAGGTTTTCCTGAAACATGTCCTTATATAGGCACAATTCGCATTGCCCTTATATAGGCATAGAATCCCAGTCCTTATTTAGGCATTAGCCGTGCACTCCAAATACAGGCATGGTCACCGACATCCGTCCACCCTAACGTCACAACGAGTTCTTAGAAACCAGACCCTTAAGCTCTTGGGAGTTCCCCTAGCAAAGGATTATTGATTTCTCCAAGAACTCATTTATTATGCATGAACCGCTATACCTTAAGGGTTCATTCCTGACGTCTTCCTCTGTCCGACTTCACGTCAATGCTAACATTCCAAGGCACCTACCAGGTATAAATATACCTTCCCTTGCAAGTTAGAGGAGACCTCGACTTCAGAGGAGCCCGTATCCCGGCCTGACGCACTGAGAAGAGACGCTGTCATCCCTGGTCGCAGAGAATCCAGCTTCCAGTGTTCTGACTCCCTTCGCGGGGTGTTAGAGTTCAAGATCCGGAAGGAGATTCCCACCTCTCTCATTCTCAAGGTATGGAGCTGACTAGAACCTAGAGGGACTCTTGGCATACCAAACTCTTAGTATACCATACTAGAGAATACTCCACCTACTTCTTACCCTGCACTACACTTAGGTACACTGGGGTAGAACTAGCTTAGAGAAGCATCGTATGAGTACTCGCATTTTTAGCTCATGTTATTTATGTACGTGAATATATGCTAAAAGATAATGCTAGCGCAGTATTATTTCTTTCTACTGCTTACGCTGTACATTATATATCTTGCATACTGTCTTGTGATCATAACAGCACATATCTCTTACACAAGAAACAAGACTGTTCAATAAATCCTTTTATTGAAACGCCCGTCTATTCTTTCTGTGTAACTCTGAGGAAACTAAGCATGCACGATTGGCTGAGTGAAACTTATCCACTTTTCTGAGAGTGTTCTGATTCTAAAGGGAAACAAAGTTGTCATGTTTATGCGGTTGCCAGAAACTACTCCTTCTTGTTTACAGGAGTTTCTAGTGGCCTCTGAGTTAGCTGGCACAAAGTAATTAAGTTTAATATACTCGATAGGGACATACTGACCGTAGTCCTATGTCAAGCCTATAGGGTATATTATTCCAATGCGCAGAGCCTATTAGGGAAATAGGAACTACACTACATGGCGCCCAACGGTTTGGTAAGGCACTAATTTAACGCTAGATACTGAGTAACTCAGTTGTGCTTTTCTCTCAGAGAACCCTACTCACATACTCCATAAGACGTCTGGAGTGGGTAGGGTTAAATATCCTCCAAAGCTAAATAGGACAAATGTAAATGTAAATGTAGTAGTATTTGTATAGCGCCCGAATCGACCCCCGAAGGGGTATCTCAGGCGCTTGTACGCATACCGCTGTGGAACCCTTCCTGGCCTTTCCCTGTGAGATGCCCACTCCTGGGCACCCCCAAGGTGAAGCCAGGCATCCTAGCGTTGTGGGGGCCGTTGTGGAGATTAAGCAAGCTATTGCCCATAAAACCTATAGATGAGCTATTTTGGTTTGTTCAACGTTGAAGGATACAGTGTTCCAAAATATTGTGCACCTTATCTTTTGTTTCCTTGAAACTTGTACTACATTTTTCAAAAAACAAATGTCCGAACACGGGGACAACGGCACCGATAACGGTGTAGCTGCGGCTGACCCAGTCGTAACAGCTTTTAATTTTACAGGTTTAAATGTACCGATGAGGGTGTTATGAACATCCATCCAAACTTAAGGAGAGCCATCACTCTAAAACTTATAAAACACGGCCTACCTCCAAGAGGTGGTAGAGCAGTTTTCGTGATAGAGGCACACGAATCCTTTCAGACAGAGGTATTCTATTCATGGATAGTATTCCCAGAATCAAATCCAGTAACAAAAATGTTTCACTTCTTTAAAGAAGATGATCCACCAGAGGAATATATTCCTTTCGATGATATCGAAATTCCACTCACATACCAGGAGCATCATCTCTGGTTTAAAGGCGCCCTAAAACATCACAAAAACATTACCAGGCTCGGTCCACTAGGTAGACCAGGAGCAACATGGCCGATTCTAGCCGGCTACACAGCTCATCCTGACATTGAAGAAATGTCAGACGAGGAATTACTTACTCAACTTACAGAGTTAATAAAAATTTACAGACAATTTGTACAATATGTCATGCGGACTTTCACAGTCCAACCACCAATGACCATTCCAAATCAAACCCCTCATCAGGGGAATACACTAAAAATTACTCCACAGATTTTACACGCAGTCATGGGTAAAATGCCCACAAAACGTGAGCAAATTCCATTCTGGATAGCTCAAAAAATTACTCAAATAGAAGCAGTATTTCCAAATACTAGCCCTTATGAGAAACACAGAATCTTAACAATCTGTTTACCAATGGGGATCACACCACAACTGGAAGATTGCACCACTTGGGGCGCAGTCTTTGCTGCCATCTATACTAAAACACATGGTGTTCCGTCAATTGCAGTAATACCAGATGTCCTGAAACAAATTCAAAATGAATACGGGGCAGAGCCTGCTCTGAATTTAGGTATGAAATTACTGAAAAATTTCGACCAGGTCTCAACAATAATATTATCTAATATTAAAGGAGAGGCAGCAGCGGTGGCGATCCGCCAACGCTTAAGGGAATTTGATGTTACAGAACATCAAACTGAATTACCCAGAATAATAGAACAATCATATGCTGAATTAGGCAGAGATAGTTTGGGTGGAAGCCGAAACTATCTGAAAGTCCTGAGAAGGACTCTATTAAACAAAATCCTACAACTTCTAAAAAGAAGTGGGAAACTAATAAACATAATTCAAACGAGAGACGTTCTCAATGCCGAGGTAGGTCTCCTCAAAAGGAGCCCTCTGAAAGGAGGTATAACCTCAGGAATATGGATAATTTGAGAAAACCTGACAGGTATCAAGATACTGATACACGTTCCTCTCGTACCTTTCAGATATCGTCACAGACATCAGAAAGAAGAGGACGGTCAGAACACAGTGAAGAACGCGTCAAATTGAAAGACGACAAACACGTTCAGAAAAAATCAAAACCTCAATTCACAAAGAAGAAGGTAGCTGGTCTGTATATCAGACATGCCGAGAATACTGAGAACACAGCTCAAGAACGGAGAATGGGCTCAGACAATGCTGGACAGTGCAGCAGAAGTCACAATAGCTCGCCAGAACCTGAAGGAACTTCTGGAGATAGTGGACTTGAATGAGTATATCACAGTAGAGACTGTAGACACCAGGGTTAGTACTCCACAAAAGTTATATGAAATAACACTCCGAATGGAGGGAGAAATACCAAGAAAAGTGAAGTTACTCTTTTGGGAGAAACTTTCAAGGGGTTATGATATACTTCTAGCAGAAAAAGACTGGCCACCACAATTTGTCAGGGAGTGCCCACATGGCGAGGACATTATTATGCCTGCCTTCTCCAACCATATTCCAATTCACCTAAAATATACTTATGCCAGGAAATGGGCAGTTGCCCAGGCCCCAGCATTATACAAAAATCATGTAGGATGGGATGAGGACTCACCTCACCACAAAATACACCTAAAAAATGAACCTACTGCACAAAGGCAGTACCCAATAAAGCAAGAAGCTAAAAAACAGGTCTGGGAGATCTTAGATCAACTTGAATACCAAGGGGTGATTGAAACATGCACCTCCTTAATGAACAATCCTTTGTTTCCTGTATCCAAACCAGACAATACATATCATCTAGTTTTGTATTACAGACACTTGAACACTTGTTCTAAAACATTTGCAGTGCAAAATGCACATAGTACAGCATTAATGAATAACATTGTGCGCAAAAAATATAAAACAACATTGGACATTTCAAATGGTTTCTTTTGTCAAAACATAGCACCTGAAAGTAGGTACTTAACAGCTTTCTCAATAATGGGGACCCAGCGTCAATTTTGTAGACTCCCACAAGGGTTCAAAAACAGCCCAGGGTTATTCTCAGCAAGAGTAACAGAGTTACTACAAATCTATGATAATGAGGCATTGTCATATGTCGATGACATTTATCTGACAGACGATGACCTAGGTAGGCACTTGAACAGGGTGAGTACCATTATATTGGGCTTCGCCTCTGAGGGCTACAAATTCAACTTTAAAAAATCCAGAATTGCCCATCTCAATGTCCTTTTCCTAGGATATGAGCTTTCAAGTGAAGGCAAGAGCCTGGCAGCTAACTTTTTAGAAAAGTGTGCGCTGCTCCAACCTCCAAAAACGCTGAAAAATTTACAATCCATCTTGGGTTTCCTAAATTTTGGAAGAACTTACATTCTAAATTACGAGAAAGGGTTAAACCTCTCTACGAATTAATCAAACCTGATTTTTCAATCAAACATTGGACACAAGAACACACAGAAATTCTGCGTTCACTCCAAGCTAACATGTTAGCAACAAATCACTTCCAAACACGTGTAAGTCAACGCAATTTGGTGATCCGAATAATTTCGGGTCAATGCGGATTCACCTATTTAACATTTAATGAGGGTGAAAAAGTACCAATAGCATACAAATCACATTTGTATACACAAGCAGAAATGCGCTTCACTTCAACAGAAAAAATACTGACAGCTGTTCAAACCGCTGTAGCAAAAGAAAGAGCTCTAGCCCAAGGGAAACGCATTATTGTCGTAACTCCAGTACCGGCCTTAGAGGCGGTCACAAAAGCAAGCATTCCAAATGCAAAAGCTTTACATCCTAGATGGATACAATGGGTTAATTCTCTTGCTGCAACAGATGTTGAATATGTTTTTGATCCTGATTTAAAAACACAAGAGTTCCTGCAATATGAACATGAATGTCCTCTGCCCACTGAAATTCTGCCTCTCGATCAGTATGAATTCATAATTTACACTGACGGATCAGCACAACCCGCTACAGGGAGTAAGCAAGCTTACAGTGCAGCGTGTGCAATCGTTAAAGGTCGCATGCGCGATGGTATCTTCAGACCAATGGTCACTAAAACTCAATCTCTAGGAGATTGTACAGCTCAGCGAGCTGAACTACAAGCATTCAAACTGGCACTTGAAAGTACAGATCGCGAATTCCCCACACTCATAGTGTGCGATTCTTTTTACTGTGTTCAGTCGTATAATGAATATATACAAAATGTGCTTGAAAACGGGTTCAAAGATGCAAAAGGTGGCACAATAAAGCATAAACGCTTTGGGAACAAGTAGTTCAGTTAAAAACGAACTACCAAAGGCTCACGTAATACACACGGTGAGTCATCAACGTGATGGCGTTCACGTTGCAGGGAATTCATTGGCTGATGAAGCCGCAAAGCGGGCTGTTCAGACGGCTTCCGTAGCTGCGATCACTCGTTCAAAAACGAGAATAGACAGTGAGATATTGTTGGCTGTCAATGCTTCAAGCAAAGGCAGTGGTGCAGCGTTACCGAAAAAAATTCCACTCAAGTACTCTTATGTAATTAATGCGAACAACGTTCCTTTTGCTCGAATCCCTGGAGTGGGGGATAGGGTAATTCCAAACATGGAACGTAGAGCAGCTTTGATTTATGAAGCACATCTGGGGGAGGGTCTGTCACATCAAGGGATCTCTAAAACAATATTAGCATTAAAAGAGATGTACTGGTGGCCTGGAATGAATACACATATTCACATCTTCATCAATGACTGCATAGACTGTAATATACAGCGTGGTGCAGAATGCCACCAGACACCATGCTACGAAGTAGCCTGCCCAGTACAGACACCATTGTTAGACAGCATTAGACTATCTATGCGCAGGCGTCCTTATGGACAAATGCAATCCCACAAATACTAAGTCAAGGTTCCTATGGATATGGCCTCAGCGCTCGGCTGACGCTCGAACTGTTATAAAAGATTTGCGAGTCTTTATCGGCACATACGCAATTGGCACACTACATTCTGACCAGGGCCCTGCGTTTAGCTCTCGGGCTTACAAAGAAGCCATGGCCAGCTTGGGCGTAGCATTGCGGTACTCCTCTCCGTTTCATCCTGAGGGAAATTCTGTTGTGGACATAAAGCAGTCTATAACAGCTAGAGTATTAGGTTCGGGTGATGGGTGGGTCAAACATCTTTATGGGGTCCAACGCTCATTAAATAATTTGCCAAGAAGTTCTCTAGGGTGGGTCACTCCATATGAGGTCCTATTTGGGACAAGAATGTGGGTTCCTGATCTCGAATGTAAAGGCACAGTGGTGGAAAATAAACCCTTTGATATCAAAGATCGTTTGGCTGTTTTACAGGATCTAAATGAACTAAGATCGAAACAAAGCAACGTGTTCCTAAAGCCAACCACCAATGGGGAAAAACCGGCAGTCCCAGCAAGGCCTGTCTGGATCCCAAAAGTTGGGGATCTAGTCAGAGAGAAGATTGCGGACAAGAAGGAATTTGGACCTTCTTACAGACAACCAGTACCTGTCCTAGCCGTCCACAGAACAAGAACAGTACTTTTGCCGCCCCTTGCTGGAAAAAAGGAGAAAAGATTTGTGTCAATCGACCTCATCAAACCACAGTATGTGGCCAATACTAAGTAGTAGGCCTCATGGACTCCGACCTAGTAGCAGACGCACTCTTCTCGCTACTATCCAAGAGGTTCAGACTGAAAGACTCAAAACCATCGAGAATTCAGCAGTAACAGATGAAGGACTATGCAACAATGCTATGGAACTTGTCCCTCTTGAAACTCAAGTAACAGTTCGTCCAGATACACCTGTCTACACCAACGTAACAAGTGATCAACTGGTTCCAGCGATTTCAACAAATCCTGATGCAATTCCAACAATTGACAGAACTGCTTCTGGCTATTTCATTAACTTTGATACGTTTTCTGAGGATCCCAGTGAGCCTGAAACGATGCCAGCCCTAAACACTTTCAAACAAAAAGTACAAGACCTTTTTCATTTCCTGAAAGAGACTTATCTGGTTTCACCATGGATTGAACTATGGATTATTTCTGGAATATTTTTCTTTCTGCTTTGGCTAACTTTGGTTATGACTATCAGCGTGCATATAAATGGCAGATACATCCATATGGACACTGAAAGTAAAAATGTGAACTTACTTTTGAAACCACACAAATCATCCCATCGTGAAGCAAGAGACTTGTCAGCAGTGAACATCACAGCCGTTCCTATACAGGATGGTATAGTGTGGGACAAAATCGATTACGATATCTTCGGTCCTACGGAACTTTTGAACATTCCACATTTATTTAAAATTTCATTAAGTGACTTTATTACCTCTAGTACCTATTCTGATGATTGGGACTATGAGACTGTTAATGATATGATGTCTGATCTAGAAAGGTCTGCTGCATTCTCTAACAATGAATACTTAGAGGGTTCATCGGACTACGAACAGCTTTACTGTTATAACCACTATGGTCATCATTTCTTGCATAAATCTGCAGCACCTAGAAATGTGTTTATGTTTAACCAATGGGAACATTGTCCTACACCACCAAAAGGTAGTTCAAAAACGTTTGCTAAAAGTTTCCCTATTTTTCAGGGTACAATACATCTGATCCAGAAATGTTTTACTATAAGAATGTAACAAAACAGGACAGAAAATTATGTTAACTAATACAAAACAGATTTACTCTGCAGCATTTATTACCCAACTGTCTAGACAAGGATTTGACTTGTGGAAAGACACAATAGACACAAAATCTGTCTGGGGTTCTAAAGATTGGCAAGTGCAGGGGATATAAACTTTGTTTAGAGCATGTATAATCCCACAGCAAATTATGTTTTTGAATGACACTGTACAACAAACGTCTTGCCTTGGTTTAGCCAAGATCAAAGACATGAACACACCTTCTGTACCAACACCTGCAAGTAATAACACTACACAGGGAGCGGTCACAGTAGACACAATACTACAAACCAACAGAACAGATCCTGATTGGAAAAAATGGTTACTCTGGCCCACAGACACAAACATCTGTCAAGAAAGATTCCTGAATAGAAGACAGGGCTTTACTATGGAGAAGTGTGGCTCAATGGTTAGAGCGGCAGACCCTGATGCAGAGATCTGGCCCGGGACCAGGGTTCAATCCCCGCCTCTGCGGGTCTTGGGCTCAATTTCCTCGGACCTGATAGTTCTCGCCTCGGTGCCTATTCTAATCATGGGTCCCACTCTGCAACTCTGGGCAATAGCTTGCTTAATCTCCACAACGGCCCCAACAGCGCTGGGATGCCTGGCTTCACCCTGGGGGTGCCCAGGAGTGGACATTTCACAGGGAAAAGCCAGGAAGGGTTCCACAGCGGTATGCGTACAGCGCCAGGACACCCCTTTGGGGGTATAAGTGCGCTTTACAAGTACAAATTTCAAATTTCATTACTATCCATAGGCCAGACCCACGATATGTTCAAAGAGAACATCCGGGGGTAGTAACAACATACAGTGTAGGAAAATTGTGCCTCGACTGGCTACAAAAATCTACACTTGAGGATGTGAAACAACACTTATCTTTACTTAAAGAAGACGCAGACCTTAGGGAATTCTTGCTAGGACCGAGAAAACTGCGTCAAAAACGTTTCATATATGCCGGCATTTATGCTGCTTATAATGAAGTATGGAAGGTTTCACAGGCAGAGGCCGCAGAACGAATACGTGAGCTTGATCGTATTAATTTAGAGAAAACTCTCTCTGTGGTCGACAATGGGTTAACAACTTTGTCATCCAGAATTTATTCATTGGACAACATTGTATCCTCTGCTATTGACATACTGGAACAAGATTTAGCCATGTTACAACAAGGCCAATCACAGTTACGTTCTATTATGTTATTAGGCTGGACGCTGCAATCTTTGCGTGCGGGCTATGTGCCTTGGCGTTTTATCAACACGTCGTCTCTGTTTGCAGAATACAATCTTATAGATAAACAGATCGAACAGGCACAAAGGGGAGCAAAGTATACAGTGCTGAGCATTGAAAAACTGGAAAAATTACCATTTACGGTAGCAGAAAAACCAGCTACAGAATGGCTTATCCGTGGCAAAATCACTCTGCCTGTTACCACTTTTCAGTTTCAGTATTGCCTCAAACAAATGCAAGCAGGCAAATATGAAATGTTGGGTAAAGAATACATTAAGACATCCTGGAATTTACCTTACGACTACAGATGTTGGAGTGGGGATCGTGAAGTGTTTCTAAGCGGTACACACTGTGAAAAGGCATTAAGCGGTTCCCTCATATGTCAGGACATTTCTTTACACGGGGCTTGTAATGGTTCTGTGGCAAATTTGTCCTGTCACCTGCAAGGTACACCAGCTGCTGTGATTAATCCAACGTTTGGCCAACTTTCTAACGGGAGTTACCTCATGTTGAATGATCAGAGTTGTTGTGGCATGTTGCCAGGCATCCCATATCTGGTAACGGTCGACTCCAGGGTCACTTGTTGTATGCAAGTATTGTTCCCCCCAATAGACACAGTCAGGGAGTCGCCTCTATGGCCTTCATTGAATGTTTCTTTTATACGTTTTGATACTTTAAGCAGAATGAAAGCCATGCTTTTGCAACAAACAGTGCCTCTGACCTCGGCCAAAGAAATCTATGATTTACAAATTGCAAAGAATTCGGCTGAGATACAGGCTTTAATTCGTACAAACTGCCCTATACATTTCGCAGAAATGATGGGACATATCTTTAACATGTCTGATACGAGCGGGATTGTAGATATATTTAAGACCATCTGTTCAGGACTGTTAGCACCTTTCCAGGCAGTCCTCGGAATCATCCCAAACTTCGCACATTCGGTGTTTGGTGGTGTGCCATTAATTCTAGCACTGGTTGCGGGAATCCTGTTTTTATTCCTACTACTACGCTATGGTAAGCCTATTCACCGACGTCACTCCGAGCGATGTGGAGAAAGCTCTCCTAGAACGGAAGTGCCATGAGCGCATAGTGCAACTTTTGGGCATGCATCGTCTACGGGAATTAAATACAACATGGTTCCTGTCGTTTAGACCAATCTGGCAAGATTGCATCTTACCTGTTCTACGCTGCCTGCTTTGCGGTGAAGAATGAGTGCTAGACACCTGTCTAACACTCCCATCAGTCATGCCAACGGATATCGATACTCTGCTAGACCCGATAACGGCCCATGCTCTGTGTTGTCCCCAGAGGCTACCAATCCTGATGACGACATTCATTGAGATCTCACAGGCGCTTCCTGCTGCTGCTGAGGTACGAGATGGATCAACAGGCACACAGGTAACAACGGACGCGAACATTGCTGCGGCATCCAATGCTGAAGGCGATGCTTCACATCTTTGTGCAATAATCTTCTACACGAGGTGTTCCAACTGTCACCGACTTCGGTAGACGATCTTTTGTTTACAGAAATAGATGATTTCATGTTTTCACCAGACCCATACACTGACTTTGATTCGGCTCACAGTGTACCAGGGACGCAATGAATTTGGCCTTCATATTTTCAAAACTTGGAACTCTTCCTAAAATTGACTTTTTCTTTATTTTTGAAAATACATGGCAAAACAATCTGCTTACAGTAGAACTATTCTTATGAAAAGGACTTCTTTGAATACTTCAAGTGACACAATATCACCTCATTTGTCTAAAATTTCATTTAATACCATGATATGCAATGGCTTTGATTTTTGAAAACTTGTCAACCATTTCTTCATATGTATATATTTCTGTATATTCATTCAGGTTGCATTTATTTCCAATATATGCTTAGAATGAAAAAATGCTTTAAATGTACAGTACCATTTACATTACATGTTTAGCAACAGTTTTTTTAAACTTCTTTTAATATGCTTTTAGAAACGTTTTTAGCAACATGTGGTACTCAATTTAATGTTTAGCATTTAATGTTTAGCATTTAGTATTATCGTTCATTCGAAAGTGGAGTGGGTGTTGTATTCCGCTTTAGGTGTCCGTATATAGGTTTTCCTGAAACATGTCCTTATATAGGCACAATTCGCATTGCCCTTATATAGGCATAGAATCCCAGTCCTTATTTAGGCATTAGCCGTGCACTCCAAATACAGGCATGGTCACCGACATCCGTCCACCCTAACGTCACAACGAGTTCTTAGAAACCAGACCCTTAAGCTCTTGGGAGTTCCCTAGCACAGGATTATTGATTTATCCAAGAACTCATTTATTATGCATGAACCGCTATACCTTAAGGGTTCATTCCTGACGTCTTCCTCTGTCCGACTTCACGTCAATGCTAACATTCCAAGGCACCTACCAGGTATAAATATACCTTCCCTTGCCCAAGCAAGTTAGAGGAGACCTCGACTTCAGAGGAGCCCGTATCCCGGCCTGACGCACTGAGAAGAGACGCTGTCATCCCTGCTCGCAGAGAATCCAGCTTCCAGTGTTCTGACTCCCTTCGCGGGGTGTTAGAGTTCAAGATCCGGAAGGAGATTCCGACCTCTCTCATTCTCAAGGTATGGAGCTGACTAGAACCTAGAGGGACTCTTGGCATACCAAACTCTTAGTATACCATACTAGAGAATACTCCACCTACTTCTTACCCTGCACTACACTTAGGTACACTGGGGTAGAACTAGCTTAGAGAAGCATCGTATGAGTACTCGCATTTTTAGCTCATGTTATTTATGTACGTGAATATATGCTAAAAGATAATGCTAGCGCAGTATTATTTCTTTCTACTGCTTACGCTGTGCATTATATATCTTGCATACTGTCTTGTGATCATAACAGCACATATCTCTTACACGAGAAACAAGACTGTTCAATAAATCCTTTTATTGAAACGCCCGTCTATTCTTTCTGTGTAACTCTGAGGAAACTAAGCATGCACGATTAGCTGAGTGAAACTGTTATCTATTGTTTCCACGATTCTGAGTGTTCCGATTCTAAAGGGAAACAAAGTTGTCATGTTTATGCGGTTGCCAGAAACTACTCCCTTCTTGTTTACAAGGAGTTTCTAGTGGCCTCTGAGTCAGCTGGCAAAAAGTAATTAAGTTTAATATACTCTATAGGGACATACTGACCTTAGTCCTATGTCAAGCCTATAGGGTATATTATTCCAATGCGCAGAGCCTATTAGGGAAATAGGAACTACACTACAGAGGGACTCCATCCCTGCCAGAGCTGTCAGATTTGGCAGAACTGACAGGAGCAGGTGGACCCTCCAGAGAGGAGTTCAGTAAGGGACAGCATGACTGTCCCACCCTTGAGAGCTTGAGGCGGATTGCTTTCAAGCAAGAGGAAGGGGATGACAGTGGGTTTCATAGAATCTACTGGGAAGATGGACTGCTTTATACTGAGGCCAGAAACCTCAAGGAGTGGGCCACCAGGAGGTTGGTGGTGCCCCAGAGGTACAGAGAGTTCATCCTGATTTTGGGTCATGATATCCCCTTGGCAGGACATTTGGGACAGACAAAGACATGGAACCGGTTGGTGAACCATTTCTACTGGCCCCATATGTCTGAGAAGGTAAAGGAGTTTTGCAGCTCCTGTGTCACCTGTCAGGCCAGTGGCAAGGCAGGGGGCAAGACAAAGGCTCCCCTAATACCACTGCCAGTGGTTGGGGTTCCTTTTGAAAGGGTGGGGATGGACATTGTTGGTCCCCTGGACCCACCTACTGCATCAGGGAATAGGTATATCTTAGTGGTAGTGGACCATGCCACTAGGTACCATGAAGCCATCCCTCTTAGAACCATTGATGCTCCTGCAGTGGCTAGAGCACTGCTTGGTGTGTTCACCAGAGTGGGTTTTCCAAAAGAGGTGGTGTCAGATAGGGGCACGAACTTCCTGTCCAGCTATCTGACTGCTATGTGGGATGAGTGTGTTGTCAACTACAAGTTCACCACCCCATATCACCCACAAGCAAATGGTCTTGTTGAGAGATTCAACAAAACCCTGAAGGGCATGATAAATGGGTTGTCAGAGAAACTCAGGAGGAGATGGGATGTTCACCTCCCATGCTTACAGTTTGCCTACAGGGAGGTGCCACAGAAAGGGGTTGGTTTCAGTCCCTTTGAGTTGTTGTTTGGACACCCTGTGAGGGGGCCATTGAGCCTGCTAAGAGAGTCTTTAGAGAAGCCTCTTAAAGAAGCTAAGGATATAGCTGTATACAGTTCTACCTGGGGGGGGGGATCACTTAAGCCACCTAAGGGAAGTGCTTCAGGCCATGCAGCAGGCAGGCCTGACTATTAAGGCAAGCAAGTGCCAAATAGGGCAGAGTTCTGTGGTGTACCTGGGCCACCTGGTAGGTGAGGGCCATGTACAGCCTCTCCAAGCTAAAATCCAAACTATTTTGGATTGGACAGCTCCTGTTACCCAGACTCAGGTCAGGGCATTCCTTGGACTTACAGGGTACTATAGAAGGTTTGTTCAAAATTATGGGACCATTGTGGGGCCCCTAACAGAACTCACTTCTAAAAAGAGGCCCAAGAAGGTGGCTTGGACCCCAGAGTGTCAGAAGGCCTTTGACACTCTGAAAGCTGCTATGTGTTCAGCACCAGTGCTACTGGCCCCTGACTACACAAAAGAATTTGTGGTTCAGACAGATGCTTCAGAGCAAGGGATTGGGGCAGTGTTGTCACAGCTAATTGAAGAGGGCCTTGATCAGCCAGTTGCCTTTATTAGCAGGAGGCTTCTTCCCAGAGAGCAGAGGTGGTGTGCCATTGAGAGAGAGGCTTTTGCTGTGGTTTGGTCCGTGAAAACGTTGAGACCATATTTGTTTGGGACTCACTTTCGTGTTCAAACTGACCACAGGCCTCTCACATGGCTCATGCAGATGAGAGGGGAGAATCCCAAGCTATTAAGGTGGTCCATTTCCGTACAGGGAATGGACTTTACAGTGGAACACAGACCTGGGGTTGCCCATGCAAATGCGGATGGACTTTCCAGGTTTTTCCACTTAGCTGATGAGGACTACCAGGATGTAAGTTAGTAACCCATCACCTTTCGTTTGGGGGGGGGGCTATGTTGCAAAGTCATCCTGTGCCCTGGGCACCCCCCAACTTTTTGCTGAATGGTACTGGTGGTAACTGACTCTGACTGACCCTGGGCTTTGCCTAACCAGGCCCAGGGCCAGTGCTATGCTGAAAACACTTAGATACAGTTAAAACACCTACATACACTAGGGTACACTATGGGTTGGGGTACCCCTGTGATTGGCATGACCTACCCTATAAGTCCCTAGTATATAATAGGGCAGGGGAATTGAAACTACCCATCAGTCCCTAGTATGTAGTAGGGCATGGCAGTTTAAGAGGCCAGCTGCCTTTCTGCACTTGCATGTGTGCACTGCTGAGGCCTGAGGTCAGTTTTAAAAGCAGCCCTGGGTGCCATGACTGCTTTTAAAAAGTAAATTGTGCCCAAACTCGACTTTGGGGTTTGGGGCACTTAAAAATGGATAACCTACAATGGTTTGGCATATTAGGGACCCCCAGGGTCTCCCCTAGGTATCCCAGGGGTGGAGGGTCAGATATTTATAAGGTACACCCTTATAAAATGAGTTTTTATATGCCTGGGTTAAGTGAAATTTCACATTTCACTCCCACATTGTGGTAAAGTGCTGCCCAAATTCGACTTTGATGCTAGGAGCACTGTGAAGTGAGGATCTGCAATATTTTTACAGATTCAGAACCCCTAAAGTCTCCCCTAGTTGTCCTATAGGGTGGGGGTCCTGTAGATATAAGCAAAGTACTTATAAAATATGTTTTTGTAAGTCCTGGTGCTGGAAAAATGGCCCAAGTCATTTTTCCCATTGCAAATCACCTGTTACATAGATTAACATGGTAGGAAGTTATTAATTAATAACTCTTGATAGGAGAGGGCTAGAAAGGCCATTCAAAGATTTCCCCGAATGGTATTAATAAATCAAACAATATGATATTGTTGAATTTCTCCTAAAGTGTACATACAAGAAGTTATAAGACTTTCTTGTTTGTAAGTCCAGATTCAGCCTTCCAGTGGTCTGCCCTGATTGGTCAGAGTTAAGTGGATTAGCCAGCCTGCCTGGAGAGGTGATAACGAGCCCCTGGGGTTATGCAGCTGGGCTGGGAGGGCAGTGTGCTGGTCCACAGGAATGCCAGGCCAGCGGGAGGGGTTGTAAACCATGGGCTTCAAAGAGAAAAGCAGAACCCAGTGTCTTTTACAACTCTGAACTTTCTACCTCAGGCAGATGGGGGGATTAAGGAAGGTATGAGCAGATGCAGGGGGGAGAGTCTAAGTAAATTAGCCATCCTAAGGGTTTGTTTAGCCAGCTCTTGCCTCCTTGCTGGAAAATCTGCCATTATGGATTTGGAAGATTTGATACTCTCTGGGACAAAATAATGCCACACTCTACAGGAAGTGGTCATATCTTTGAGGAGTTACCCTGCTCCCATTGGTCAGGAGTGACCTCCTGTCTGACCCAGAGAACTTGGAATAAGTATCTGAGAGGGGCAGAGCCCTCCAGAACTGCTGCTTGAAACTTACTGAAGCAAGACATTGCCAAGCTGAGAAGTTTTTCTGTGCAAAGATTTCTAAGGCCTGACCTCTGAAGACTGCACCATCTGAAACTACAGCCCTGTGGATTATCTTGCTGAAAAGGAACTAAAGAGTGGACTCCCTGAAAGCTACAGGTTAAAAGAGCTCATCTGGAACATCACCAACTAAATCTGCACCTTGGAGAACTACCAGTGGATTTGTAAGGGTGACGTCCAAGTGGATTGTGGGAACTGAAGTCCTCAACTTTCAAGGACCATCTTGGAGCTTCCAGACCCTTGGAGTGAGTTTGAGACACTTTGGGATCCTTTGAGGAACTTCAGGAAGATGTTCAAGAAGTTTGGAGAACTTTGAAAAAAGCTCCATAGAGGGACTGACTCAACCTGGTCAGCCAAGCCGCCTGCCTTCAACCGCGAGCCGGCCAAGCCCCCCAGGTTCGTCCCGCTAAAAGCTCCGTCGGTCCAACTTCCAGAGTTTGACCGGGACTAGAAGAAATCTGAAGCCGGCGAACCCTCACCGGATCCGGCTACATGAAGAGCATCGAGAGACCCCGCGAGAAAAAGCTCCAGAAATGTTTCTAAGTCCGCTTGTAGAAAAGGTGACCGGGAGCAACCGCGAGAGCCAAGCCGCCTGCCTTCCATCGCGTGTCGGCCTGGGCTCCTGGGTTGCCCCGCTGAAGCGCTAAAGTAAAAGTTTCTAAGTCTGCTCCAGGGAAGTTGACCGGGAGCTCGTCGAAAGGCAAGCCGGCGGACCCGCACCGAACCCAGACTGGCTGGGAGCGTCGAGGGGCCTCGGGGAGAAAAGCTCCAGAAAAGTTTCTAAGTGTGAAGGTAGAAACTGAGACCGGGACCTGCCGCGAGCTGTAGCCGCCCGGGGCTCCATCGCGGTCGGACTGAAACTTTGACTTTGCTCCGGTCTATCGCGAGCAGGTATCCCAATATGGTGCTATAATCTTCTAAGTGCTATATTTTGCTAAATCTTTGAAAATTCATATATCCGGTTCCCTACATGGGATTTTTGTCGTTTTGGTGTCATTTTGAAGATACAAATATTTCCTATATGTATAAATTGGTGTTGGATTTTTATTATGCGTTGTGTCTTAATTATTTACTGAATTGGTGTTTTTAAATGCTTTACATACCTGTCTTTGAATTTAAGCCTGTCTGCTCGCAGCCACGTTACCAAGGGTTGAGCATAGGAATAATTTTCTAAGACCTATGCTGAGTCCTACCAATAGTTAGTGGCCTTATTGCCAGTGGCAGACCTACATTTGCCCCTACCAATAATCCATTTTCCAACACATACATAATAAAAAGGAAAAAGAATATTTAAAACATCGTGTAGATACACATAAATACAATCACAATATCAATTTATATATATGAGTAAGATATTACTTATACATATAGATTTATTTCACAGAAAAACCTTAAAACATTTGTTAAAATAATGTATCTATTTTAATAAAACTGATTTATTAAAATAGATAAATTATTTTAACAAATGTTTTAAGGTTTTTCTGTGAAATAAATCTACATGTATAAGTAAAGTCTTCCTCATATATATAAATTGATATTGTGATTGTATTTATGTGTTTCTACACAATATTTTGAATATTTTTTACCTTTTTATTATGTATGAATATGAAATAAGTATTTTTGTGATTGTATTGTAAGATAATCGATCAACATTTTAATGATAATAAACTTTTTAAGAAATATAAATAAAGGAAACAGATTTTTCTACGTTTTTAAGACAACATATTTGCTGATATTATTCTGGTTCAGTGCACTCTGTTTGATGATAGATTTATGAATTAACATATAGCACAAAAGGGAATTTTTGTGTTTTATGGCTATTCTTCATCCATGAAGACTGTACTTGTGAATTTGTCAAGCAAAGGATTCTATTTCATAAGTATTTGGCCGCAAAGTTAGTCAAACAGCTACATCTCTTGTGAAGGATTCTTAGATAAGCTTCTTAGGTCACACCCAATTTGGAGCACTCCCATCATTTTAATGCTAATTAAAGCACTCCCCACCCCCATACAGATGCTTGATGCTATGATGGAGGGCGTTAATTAGATGAGGGAACTCCCCGTCTGTAGTTAAGAGGCAGAACACTTGCCAACAGTGTGCGCCTGCAAACATGAGAGGAGGGGAACAAAGAGATGGAGAGAAATGGTTAAGAAAGCCCTGCTTTACCAATGAAAATTCTTTTGGGAAGTATTCGGTTCCATTGTTATACAGCTGATTGAGCCATTAAAGAAGACAGTCAATCAAAAGCAAACTACAATGATCCTGTCTGAACTGCATGATCATGAGCCATCTCCATTGGAACCCTCCCCATTGTAACACAAATAACCCCAGATGCTTGCTGACATTATTTGGCAAAGAAAGCTCCGGAGTAAGCCTAGGAATCCTCTACTCACTGAGGGAGAATCACTGAGATAATGAAAAACTGCTGGATGGAAATACTTGTGCCAACGCTTCTTTACCACAGGAATGTTAAATGGTTAAAAATGTCTGGTTAACATTTCAACCTGTTGCTTACAGATTGCCTGACTAAAGGGGAACACCCACAAAGGAGCATTCCTGTCTGATTCGCTAAGCCATGTCCCTCTACAAGGCAACTCAAGCAACCCTAGACACATTGAGGCCTGTTGGACCCGATCGACTGGGTGCAATACTGAGCCCGGAGTCATTTAAAATATCTTGGACAACAGGGCGTTTGGCTAGTTCATTCTTGGTCAAATGCTTGCATAACAGAATACATTTGTCTTCAGCCAGATTGATCTGTTAGGGAGATCTCATCAAACTCCTGTACAGAAATTAACCTTTTATCTGCTGTCATGACTCGAATACTTAGAGGGTGTGGCAGGCGCCATAAAATATGGGCATGGAAAGAGGGCTGTCACTTCTGAAATGTTTAGAAGGCTAAATTTGTTTTATTATGCTATACAAACATCCTTAATGCCTATATATTTCCAGCTCGAAGAGTTCACTTTTTGACCTCACATTGGAGCTGGAGTCCATAAACATACATAAACTACACTGCTACTGTGTGGCTGTCACTAGGACATAAAGTGTTCCCTGGTACACCAGTGAGCTCATTGATTTAAAGAGACAGCTACGTGGTGTAGAGTGGGATTAAAGGTTTGAAAATGACTTGAACTATCTATGGAATAGCTGCAAAGGCAACTTCTGTCGTTTCAAGACTGACCCGACAAGAAACCATTCTGCAGCCCTTTTTGCATATTATGTAGGAAGTATGAAAAACTGTGGCGCCTCACTCATGAGGAGGAAGACAAGGATCGGTTTTATACAGCTCTGGCCGACTACCATGGGAAAATCAGGGCAGCTCGTAAAGCTCACATAGCTCTACAATTAGATCAGGCTAATAATGACCCCAAGGTGCTATACCGCATACTACAGTCCTTTACCAACCCTAAAGCATGTGAGAATACAATGGCCCCTACACAAAAATTGTGCAATGACATCAGCACCTTCTTCACACACAAAATTGAGACTATCTATGACAAAATAGTCCAATTAGGAGAGCATCCCCCCTCCATTATGATCCCCAAAGCACCTAGGCAGACAGTTACCCAATTGTTGGGAAACTTTCCCTTAGTGACGCAGGCGGAGGTAGAATCACTGATCCGTTTAGTCAAATCAGGATCACCCCTGGATCACATTCCGGCAAAAACCACCACCTCTCTTGCCTGTCACCTGTCCCCCTCCATTGCACATCTCCTCAATCTCTCTCTGAGAGGAGGTCTGGTCCCTCTGGAATGGAAAACAGCTCAGGTTATGCCTCTCCGAAAGAACACCAAGGCCCCGCTAACTGAGTTCTCCAATCTCCGTCCTATCTCCCTCCTTCCGTTCCTGGGCAAGCTATTGGAGAAACACATAAACACTCATCTCTCCAACCACGTCGAACGGACGGGTAGTCTTGATCCTTCTCAATCAGGCTTTCGCCCTAAATACAGCACAGAATCGGCCCTACTAGCAGTCACCGATAACATCAGGATGACCCTAGATAGAGGCCACTCCACGATTCTGGTGCTGCTGGATCTATCCGCCGTGTTCGACACGGTTTCCCATAAGATTTTGCTCAGGAGACTGGAGGAGATTGGACTTAGAGATTTGGCTCTCCAGTGGTTGACGAGTTTTCTTTCTTCCCGCTCACAGGCGGTTAACCTTGGTCCGTATCGTTCTGCTGCAACAGAGTTGTCCAAGGGAGTACCACAGGGCTCTTGTCTGAGCCCGACTTTGTTTAACATCTATGTGGCTCCCTTGGCCAATCTGTTAAGGAGTAGCGGGTTTATCCCCGTCTCCTATGCTGACGATACCCAGTTGCTCTTTCCATTTGCAAAATTCACCCCTTCAGTGCAGGCCGCTTTCTCTCTGGGAATGAGAAGTATCTCACAGTGGATGAGGAGTAACTTTCTTCAGTGCAATGTGGGAAAGACGGAGATCATGCTCTTCGGGAAGCTCAACTACTGTGGACCCCCGATTGGTGGCCCACAGACTTGGGCACCCCCCCCCGTTCCTAAGACCTGTGCAAAAAACTTAGGTGTTCGCCTGGAGCAGACCCTCACCATGAAGGAGCATGCCGCACAGACAGCAGGCTCTTGTTCTCATGTGTTGGGCCTACTGCGTCGCATCCTTCCCTTGCTCCCCGACTCATCTAGGAAGACGTTAACCCAGGCGCTTATTTTAAGTCGCCTGGATTATTGTAACAGCCTACTGTTGTCTGCTAACGAGGCTGCTCTTAACAGATTGCAGGTTGTCCAGAACACGGCGGCACGTTTGATCCTGAACGCACCGCCTAGGACAGCCTCCCGGCCTCTGCTCTTTCAGCTCCACTGGCTCCCAATACGGGAACGAGCACAGTTTAAAATCTGCTGTACCATACATAAGGTCTTGTCCAATTCTGGCCCTAGCTATCTGCGGAGAAATTTATCCCCTATACACCTCGGCGGTCTCTCCGCTCAGGATCCAAATCCTTCCTCGAAGTGCCTAGAATTAAACGGTCCAGACAAGGTGGGAAGGCTCTTTCTTATCTAGGCCCCTGTTATTGGAACAAGCTTCCTGTGCAACTCAGACAGTGCACGGAACATTCCCATTTTAGGAAACAGCTCAAGACCTTCCTCTTCCGCTTCTGATTTCTAGCAGATAGCCTTTTCCACAGGTGGCCCGTCCAGAGCGCAGAGATACCTCTTCGGGGTCGATTCTGGTGCTTTATAAATAAATAAATAAATAAATAAATAAAATAAATGCATTCTGGTTCAGACAGCGTTCATTATCCGTAGTACCATTCCCATCACACCACTGATTGGCTATTTTCTTTCTTAGTCTCTCAACCACAGGGGTATCACTTTTCCGTAAAATATTGGATTACTCTAATCTTCTATAATGAAGGGTCTCGTCATAGTTTAGCGCCAAATATAGAGTAGCGGAGGCACTGCCATCTACAAATCTAGCATATGCACTGTTTGGCGACAGCAATCTCTGCCAGCTGGACCAGCCTACCAGGGCAGCATAGAAGACCAGTCAGCATTTCTCCAAACCTCCCTGACAACCCCAGGAGTGCTCCACTGGATGCTGGAAATCAAAATAAACATCAATCTCTCTGACACGTGGTGAATTTCCTCTTAAGTAAAGCAGGGCTCTGAGCATTGCACTGTGATTTTAGGACAATTTCTCAATATGTACAACGCTTGTAGTTTCTACTGCACTTCGAGCTACAAAGGAAGGTTCATTTCTGAGGACATTGTTGGAGTTTGCAAACTCAAGCGACTATATTAACATGTAAATAAGCTTACACACACAAATGTAGCAAATTAGTATTTTCTCAACCTTGTCAACATAGGGGTTCAAGCTTATGTCTCTACTGCCGATTTGCTGTATTCGTTCACTTCCAGTAGGTTGGTACACTCCCTCAAAAAGCAAGTTATGAAATCAAAAACTCGAAAAACACTGCCTCGACTCAAAAGATGGAGACAGCACATCCGTATTCTCTGGAAATGCAGCTCTCTGTCTTTTTGAAATGCTGAGAAGATTAGAGCCATGGAGTCTTTTGAAGTAGGGCCACTCTAAAAGCAATCAATTGGAGCAAAACAGAATCTTTGCAATTGCATATAGACTTCGAAAGGGACTAGAAGAGTAAGCGCACATGGAACAAACGAACAAAAACAGAGCCTTTTTTGGCAAGGGTGTAGTTTAAAAACGGCAATGTAATGGAAACATATTTGCACTCTATTTGTGAAATGTGCAACCGCTCTTACTTGTGCAGAAATGGAAGGCGTATACTTCTGTCTGGCCTGGCGTCGACTGTGTCTGCATCCCCACCTTCATCTTCGTCCATTGGGAGACTCTCGGGCAGGGGAGAACTGCCAGAATCTTCCATCTGCAGAGCACATCAATTAACAACAAAAGGCAAAAACAGCATGAGCGCATTGCCATCAATTTCCATAAGACCGAGAAAACCCACTAGCAGACCGGCATGAAAAGACAATTGAGATGCAAGTAGTAATATTCGATAACTCGGGCAGCGGAATTCGTCATTCAGAACTCCACTACTACTAGATTAAAATGATCAGTAGAATGCAAAACAAACCAAGATGGACACACGTATCCTTTAATGCACATTCTACTTACCCTAAACAGTAATGAACAGCTACATCCCTTCATGATGCATCCTGTAGATTTGCCTCATTTACAAGGTCCTCTAGCCATGTCTCAATTTATAATCTTGTAACTGGTTGGTTACATTTTGGACAATCTGAAAACAGTCTATGGTAACAACGAGCATTAAATATGACCATGTAGGATTCCTACAGCCCCAGACGTGTAACTGTATGGATCTACACTGAAAAGGCTACTATGAAATTAATTGCATAAAAATGTTTTCAAGAGTGAAAATATATCGAGCGGGTTAGTTTAAAATTGTTATTAGAGAAGCATTGCAGTGAACTCACTGACAAGCTCAGTGCAGAAAACAGGTAGAGTTTGATTCAGAGTTTGGCAGACAGGTTACTCCATTACAAATGCGACAGACATCCTATCTTCTTTATTACAAGTGCCACAGGAGGTAATGCACTTGTAATAAGGCAGGCGGGATATCCATCATGTTTATGATGGAGTAACACCTCCACTAAACTCTTACTCAGGCCCTTAGTGTTTGCACAGTGTATCAGTTGGTCTTTGCTCCTAGACTCAAACAATTTCTTTTTGCTTCCACAGTTTGCCAAAATTTATGTCACATTTTCAACTTTTTGAGGATTCAGTAACAATTCCAGGAGCATTTCTGGAAATATACGAAATTCACAGATATCCTGGAGTAATCCTTATGAACACCCAAAAACCTATGAGTTTTGGGGGTTTTCAATATCAATTGTAAGGCCACCACCACCCATATAACAATCTCCTTTATCACTTGTGGGGGGTTTGTCTTTAGGTTTATATTTTTCCACATTACAAATAACATTGGGTATTAATTCATTTTATGATAAATTCTATACATAAACAATAAAGTAGTATGTATGTAGTAGAAACAAGTTTAATGTAAGGTTTAGTAGTGCATTTATTAAGATGTTTTGGTTATGCAACATTTTAGTGGAACTGCTATATTAGTTCAAATGGATGCTGTTTCTGTCTTTGTGTTTTCACTCCTTCATCCGTCCCTTCCACCAGGTCCCCTTGCGCATCATTCTCGCCACAGGCTCCGTGAAAGCAAAGACAATTGATGTAATGTGTATTACATTAACAACAGTACAATGGTCCACTAAAAGGTGAAGCTACTAGTTTACTAGAAGGTAGCAACATTCAATATTTTTTATTTTTGTGTTTTTGGGGCAGAGTTCATTTAGCATGCTCATAAATAGCTTTTGTTAAATGTAGCAAGTTATGTTCAAAACATCTCCGGAAGACTGCATCACTGATCAGCATCCTGTTTACTTAGCAAAGGGGATAGTGCTAACTTATAATGCCATTTACGTGATGAGCTCTGATTTGTCAAAATAAATGTTACAGGGATCCTGCCATGCTTAATCTGTGCCTTTAGCTAATTATCCATGCAAGATTTGTGTATAAGAACCCCTTGGCTTTGGGGCTAAGCATGCTTTTCCTTGCAGACTTTCCTGTTTAATTGAGGATGCTGTCTGACTCTTTCTTGATTTTGCTACTCACCTGAGACTTAAAATTACAGAGTTATACATAATAGGCTATAAATCAATAAATAATTCTGAGCCTTTATGTCATGTATACTTTACCACTTGATTTTGTAATAAAAACCTTTAACTTTTCCCTGATCTAGAACTCAGTTATTAAGTGGACCTTCTGACTTATTATATTTCTCTGCGAAACTGATGTTGGGAAGGGTGTTCTCTTAAGCAAGATTAACCTGGAGTGGAACCTCCTGAGGTAAATGGGGATATTTTGAAATGTTCGGTCGCTTCCACACACCTTTACACCAAAATGCACAACAGTGTAAAATCTACCACATCTGTGCATAGTTAACATTGTACATGCAGTACCACTTAAAAATATTCCATTCACGTATAATTGATGACAGTGATAGAATATGAGAGTATGGTACAATATGACACATAAGGACAAGCGTGATACTGTGTGACACAATAGTATGCATTGTGCAGCGCTTAATGTGAGCCAGTGGTTGCCGGTGGGGCCCACTGGCACCCATTTTTGGGGGCCAGCAATTATTTTTTCCTCATCTCATATTGACTGCGAGCAAGAGAGAGAAAAAAAAAAGAAAGGGAAAGACGGAAGAACAGGCAAGCAGGGACCGGCTAAAGTGAAACAAAGGGGCAGCAGTGTCCAGTAGTGGGCTATAAAGGCCTGAGGTGACGTCAACACTACTCAGCCTTGGTATTTGGCACCACCGATATTTAATAACACAGCTGGAGGGGAGCACTCGACACCGGCACTCTTTCTCTTACAAATGAAACACTGCCATTATGGTCTCAGTATATTGTTGCACACAATTAGATATTCTTTGTTACTATCCGATTTCACAAAGCTCCTCTTCTTCACTAGAAGCAAAGTTACTGGAGAGGTGAGATAGAAACCTGAATCTGGTTATTTCCTTCAGGGTAGCAACAGGCCCCACAGTATCGCTAATGATCTAGAGCTCTGTTTTAGGAAAACTTCTATTTGTGTTCTGAAGCATTTCGATGTATAACCCTGCGGGGCAGAGTCAGATGCATGACAGAAGCAAGGCATGGTCGTGCTTCTGGCCTCTTCCGCTATGTTTTGTATCTGCCCGTTTTAGAGAGTGATACATGCAACAATGTGGTCTTAATGGTAATAAATAGGATATTGATTCACGTATTCATGATCAACCAGACTGATCCTTGCGAGAGAGAGACAAGAAAAGAACACACTTAGGTTTTGCAAAAATACATTCTATTTCTATTTTAAAGAAGTCCCGTAATATACATTGAGAAAATGTTATCGCGGTTGCTCCAAAAGGGTGCATAGAAAAGTGTTCATAGAAGTGCTCATGTCAAGGAATTATTTATATTTATAGAATGGAACACTGGCAAATGTTGCTCAAAATAGCCAATGTAAATAGGCCTGCTAGAAAAATAACTTTTTCTACGTTTAATTTGAGTCCACAACTCCAGATAGGTGGTCAAGGAATCCAAACACACCATCCAAAAAGGATCTAGATATTCAATCCAGGCCAGAAAGTAAATATCGACGTTTCGAACCCAACCACTGCGTAAGGTTTGCTTTAAACTTTGCCTGCGGGTCTTCATCAGGACAAAAAACAACAAAAGAAGAAAAGGGCAACCTGTAGTGAAAAGGTAGTGTGATTCGGTGCAGGGTCCAAACTCAGTTACTGTGCAGTTCATACGTTAGACTCGCAATCTAGCACAATGAGCTATGAACTGCTATTAAAGAGCTGTATGCAAGCTGCATGATACAGGTTAGAAAGTTATGTTTTTTCCCAGTCTTTCATTATCCTGATATTGCTAAAAAAGGTTTGTTTGGGTAGAAATAAATTTGTATTATTAGGGTCAACCCTAACTACTGTGTTAAGTTCGGACTCCTGAGATTGTGTTTCTCCAGACCAAGCACTCTTAAAAAGTGCCTACCAGTATGGATGGTACGTGAATCCTACACCTTATAGTCCCCTTTGTCCTATGTAACATTTTCTATAGGCTGATTTACACATGTATAATTCATTGTCTCTGTATGTATGTGTGATGTAAAGTGCTCCGACACCCTACACTGGTATGAGAGGTGATATAAAACAAATAAAATGCATGTGAGAGAGGGGCTACGGAGAGATGAGAGGCAATGACGGAGGGTGATAGTGAGGGAATCATTGAAGAGCCCCAACAAAGATTGTCGTAACCTGGTGCACTGTAAGGTCATCAATTACTATGCCTGAAAAGCTAATACAATTGAATATCTAATGACAAATGTGTTGTAGAATGCACCATTTTCTTCCAAATTTTATTGGGGGGAGAGAGAGCCACCCTGACCCCCCCACCCCACACCCCAAACACCAGGCTCAATCGCTGCACTCGCTATGCACTGTACGGGGGCTGGCCTGACAAAATTTGGCACATTTGGTGTCCCCATGCATAGACCAGTTCAAACCAGTCCTGGGAGCCGATGGCTCCCGCTCTGGCACGAAACTGGACAAAGGACATGGGAGTAACCTCCCCCTGTCCAGACCCTCCCCTGGGCGGGTCCTCTGAATTGTCCCACCGTTTCCTAAGGGTATTTAAGGGCTTACCTGTGGGTGGGTCCCTAGATTCGTCGTGGGACAAGATTCAGATCAGACACCACTTCTTCTTCTACCGTCTGGGCACTCTGGACTTCGCTGGACTTCGTTTAGGGCTCGACTTCGTCTCCCTTCCAGTCTGCTGCATCGTCTGTGCCTGTGCACCATAGAAGGAACATTCCAAGGCCTGTGGGCATCAAATACACCTGAAGGAATCTCCCTTGAAGTGAAGGAGTCACTTCCCTGCATTCGCAGGCACCGCAACTAAGTCGACCGGTCTGCTGATCCTGAGCTCCTCCGGACTCCGAAAGGTTCTGAAACACAGGTGGTGGTTCACCACAGCTCTTCAGGTCTGCCCTGCCCTCTCACCAAGTTTGCGGACAGTATCCCTTGTGGGGGCTGCAATAACCGAACCCCTGTGCACAGCGTCAACTTGCAGTGTGTAGGAGAGTAGGATCTGCCTCTTATGTTGCCCCCACTTTTTTTCTGATGTTTACACTGGTTTCTGGCTATAGTCTGGCTGGGCCCCTGCTAATCAGGGCCCCAGCCTCTCTGTTCTCTCAAACGATTTGGAGTGCACTCTAGGTGCACTAGTGATTGGATACTGTGGTACCTTATGAGTCCCTAGTATATGGTACCTTAGGTACCAAGGGCATAGGTACTTCACAGGCCTCCCAGGGGCTGCAGCATGTATTATGCCACCCCTGGGAAGCAGACTAAATCTGACACCACAGGCCTGCTACTGCAGCCTGAGTGAGGAAGTGCTAGCACCCCTCACTGAGATATAGGTTCCCTATATCTCTCCTGCACACACATATAACCCTATCAGTCACCCCTAAGGCAGGCATTCCACCCTTCTAGAGGGATAGACATGTACCTACTGTGGAAACGCGGTAGAATCCGACAGAGCCCTGGCATCACAAAATGGATGCCACCAGTCACAGACACTGGGCTGCCTCCTGCTGATGACCAACACTCGCAGTGGAGGGAGCCCAACAATAGATATCCTGTCCCAAGGGGGTGTGACCACCTCCCAGACAGGGTTTAGTGTATTGGGGCTGGGTGGGTGCACTCTTAGTGTGCTTTGAAGTCCTGCACTGGGGGAGCAGAAGGCTCCTCTGTGCATATGCCAGTTCAAACCGGCTCAGGGGCTACCTGTCCCTGCTCTGGCGCGAAACTGGACAAAGGGAAGTGGGTGTAGCCACCCACTCCCCTGACCCTCCCATAGGTAGGGTCATAGAGCTAGTCCCTCCCTCCTTTTAGTATAAGAGGGGGAACCTGTGCATTGCACCCTAGATTTCCCTGGACGACGCTCTACAAGAAGAATCCCGGACCTTTGACGTTCCACTACCTTTGGAAGACTGAAGAATCTCCCTTGGAGTCAAGGAGTGACTCCCTGCTTGGCAGGCACCAAAAACTACAAACGACGGTCGCAAACTACGCCGCTCCCGCCGGAGTCCGAAGTCCCTGCAGCCCAAGAAGTGGATTTCCTGACTTCTCAAAGGCCATCGTGAGTCCCCAGCGAAGCTGAGGCCAGTGGACCCCAAGAGTAACGAGGAACCGCGACCACTGGGTACCGTGCACTATTGTCGAGTGCAACCCCTCACAACGTTCCACGAACTTGTGCTTTGGACCACGTGTGGTCCCAGCCTCCAGCAGGAATCCCTCCTAAGATCAGCGGCCTACCACGTCCCGAGTGACCGTGGGCCCCTGTGAGAGAATCCTCCCGAGGCGTCTTTGCGATCCCTTGCCAGCCGGCTTGTGGGTCCCCAGAAGACTTTCCAAAGAAACCAAAGGGCTCCCCTGGTTGCTCCAGGCCTGCCCTGACTTACCCTCGCTGGGTGAGTTCCACAGAACTTGCTGGTCTGCGCCATTGCCTCTTCATACTTTCCCCGAGACTTGCTGTTACCAAGGCTTGTTGGCTCCGATCGAGTCACCGACACCGCAGTAAGCCACAGACATCGTGGGACACACCGAATCCAGCTCCTGGATCTCGTGGCTGAAGAGTCAAGGCAACCGTGAACGACCTGAACCCTGCGACGACGGTGGGCATTCATCTTCCTTGCCCCGAGTCACTGCCAAGTGACTTTGAATACTGTCCCCTCTGCTTTCAGGTCATCCTTCCACCGAATCCAGGCTTGGATTCCACCGGACACTTCTTCGGACTTCACAAGCAGCAAGTCTTCTTTGTTCGCCATTGAAAACGACGCCGCGACCCGACACCAAAGGACACCTGTGCACCCGGCTTCCTGGGTGAGGTAACTCCAGCACTACGGTGCTCCTGTGGGTGTGGGCCCTCGAACTACTTACCCTGTAAGTGACTTGCTTGTAGGTTCACCAGAAGTATCCTAAAACCCCTTCTTTCCCCGTGCGATTCTCGCACTGAGTCGTACCTGGTTCGCGTCTGTGTTAGACACACCGCGTCCGACTCCCTTGCAAATCCTATCTATAGACCGAATCCTTCGACTCGTACTGAGTCCGATCGGTGTGTTCGCCTCGAACACGCAAGGGACCTTGAACATTGATATCTCAATCGCGTCTGAGTGCATAGACTCGTACAGGATTCGCATCGGTGCCAGGTCACCGCGTCCGTCCCCTGTGGGTCTCCTACAACTACCTGGGGTGGTTATTGGGGGTCCCTCGATTCTAGATGCCCTAGACCTAGGTCTAGCAAACTAAGATTGTAATATTCAATTGTGCTAAACTTATTGTGATAATATTTGACTTGTACATATGTTCCTATCCTCTAATCTCATAAAGAGATTAGTAGAGAGTGTTTATTAATAAATACACATATATTTGATATATATACCTGTGTGGTGTCTTTTCATTTGGTGATTCAAGAGATTGTGTGGTAAAACAAGCTGCTTTACATTCCTTCAAGACTTAGCCTGAAGGCTGCTCTCCACAGCTACCACTAGGATAGCTTTCTATAAAGGTTGTCTTAAACCTATCTACCATAAGAGTCGAATTGTTCTGGTGCAAGGTGTCCACTTTAATTAGTGAACAGCATATACCAGGCCAACTTCTCACATTGGTGGGCAGCGCGTGGGATTCCAGCTTGCTATTGTTTTACCAGAAAATCTCTATTTGAATTACTAACTGAAAACCACTATAGGGATTTAAGGTACATATAAAGTCAAGCTTAGTATCGATAAGTTCTACTGAACTTAGAGCTGTGGGCCAAGGGATAGCACACCCTTTCTACAGCTCAAGCTAGGATCAGTAGGCCACAAACTAGTGTAGGTAGTACAACACTGCACAACACTAGGATGTCCTTAAAGGGTGGAACCAGTGGATCCACTCAGCCTCAGTACAAGGACATGGCTTTCTCTGACTTGAGAGCCATGTGTGTTGAAAGACACCTGAGACTAGGACAGAGTCCCTCAACCCTGCACCTGATAGAGCTGCTGACAGCAGATGATCTTAGATTGGCTCTAGGAGCCAATGGGTCTGAATCAGGGGGTGGGTCAATTACAGTATCTGGGTCAGACGATGAAAATCCAAATGACCAGGACTCTGTGATTGAAGGGCCAGGCCTCAAGGGGCCTGAAAAGGACAGAGGAATTCTCCCTAAGAGAACTGACAGAGTGGATGAGAGGCATAGGTCCCCTTCCAGGGAATCTGAGCACTCTTATCACTCTGGCAGAGAATTTGTCCACCAGAGGAACTCATACTTTCCCATAAGAGAGACCTCCTCTGAAAGAATGTGCAAACTGCTGCAGTATGAGGAAGCAAGAGTTGACCTCAGAACCAAGCAGTTGGCACTGGATAGAGAAGCCCTGGAGATCCAGAGAGCTTCTCGACGAGAGGGGTTAGAACCCCTTGGTGGCAGCAACAGTGTCCCTAGAGGCAGGGAATCTATCCCAGGGCAAAGGAACCTGAGCAAGGTTGTCCCTCCCTACCAGAGTGGGGATGATATCCACAAATGGATAACTGCTATGGAGAGGGCCTGTAGAGTACAGCAGGTCCCCCAGAAACAATGGGCAGCAATCTTGTGGCTCTCCTTTTCAGATAAAGGTAGAGACAAGCTCCTCACTGTTAGAGAAGAGGATGCTGATGATTATGAAGTCCTGAAGAGTGCACTGATAGATGGGTATGGCTTAACCACTGAACAGTACAGGTTAAAGTTCAGAGACACCCAGAAGGCACAGACTCAGGACTGGACTGACTTTGTTGATTGTGCAACCAAGGCTCTGGAGGGTTGGCTGGTTGGCAGTATGGTTACTGATTTTAAGGGATTGTATAATCTGATGATGAGAGAACAAATCCTTAATAATTGCCAGAACCAGTTGTTGCATCAGTACCTGGTGGACTCGGATCTGACCTCTCCCCAAGAATTGGGAAAGAAGGCAGACAAGTGGGTCAGAACCAGGGTGAGGCAGAAACCCCAGAACCAAGGGGGTGACACCAAGAAGCAAGATCCTAAGGGCTCTGAGAAAGGTGGGGATAAGTCAAAAGACCAGAAGTCTTCACAAGGGCCCCAAAAATCTGCATCTGGTGGGGAGTCACAGTCCAATAAGGGAAAAGGCCAAAAGAAGCCCTGGTGCAAATTCTGTAAACAGAAAGGGCACTGGACTTCTGACTGTAACAAGTCCAAAGACCAAACCACCACCACTCCTGCCCCTAAGGCAACTGTTCCCCCTAGTTCAGCTACTGGTGGAGGTGGTACCCAGACTAAGGGTTTAGTAGGGTTGACCCTGGGTTCTGAAGTGGACTCTGACCTAGTCAGAGTGCCCACTCAGGCAATGCTGATTTGTGAGGGAGACCTTAATATGTCCTTCCTAGTGAGTCCCAGTAATCTGGGCAAATACAAACAGCAGCCTGTAATAAATGGCAAACAGGCTTTGGCATTTAGGGACACAGGTGCTATTGTCACCATGGTGGCAGAGGATCTTGTGGACCCTGGACAGATCATCCTGGGCGAAATGTACCAGGTGACCAATGCAAGCAACGTCCAAGACCAACCATAGTCTGGCAGTTGTGAATTTCTCCTGGGGAGGGGTAACTGGCCTCAAGAAGGTTGTAGTCAGTGCAGACCTCCCTGTCGAATGTCTATTGGGCAATGATCTAGAGACTTCAGCCTGGTCTGAAGTAGAGTTATGGACTCATGCTGAGATGTTGGGCATCCCTGCAGAGGTATTTGCTGTGACCAGGTCACAAGCAAGAATGCATGACACTGAACCAGCTCTGGATCCTGGAACAATGGACCAGATGCTTCCCAAGAGGAGGAGCAGTAGGGTAAAGGCAGTGCCTTCCCTCTGTCTCAGATCACAGATTCACCCCCAGAGGGAGGTGAAGCAGACCCTGAAGAAGGAACTGCCCCAGAGGGACTTGAGCCTGATCAGGTTGAGTTCTTGGGGGCAGGGGGCCCTTCTAGGGAAGATCTGAGGAAGGAGCAACAGTGCTGCCCCTCTCTTGAACCCCTCAGACAGCAGGCTGCTGCTGAGGCTGCTGGGAGTGCTAGTGGGTCCCATAAAGTTTATTGGGATGAGGGACTCCTATATTCTGAAGGTAGAGACCCAGCCCCTGGAGCCACCAGGAGGTTGGTAATACCTCAGAAGTTTAGGGGGTTCCTCTTGACCCTAGCACACGACATCCCTTTAGCAGGACACTTGGGCCAAAACAAGACCTGGGACAGGCTTGTTCCACATTTTCATTGGCCACATATGTCAGAGGACACAAAGGAGTTTTGTCGCTCCTGTGTCACATGCCAAGCCAGTGGTAAGGCAGGTGGCACAACAAAGGCCCCCTGATACCACTACCTGTGGTGGGGGTACCCTTTGAAAGGGTAGGGATTGACATTGTTGGTCCCCTTGACCTCAAACTGCATCTGGGCACAGGTTTATCCTGGTGGTAGTGGATCATGCCACCAGGTACCCAGAAGCAATTCCTCTGAGGACCACCACAGCCCCTGTGGTGGCAAGAGCCCTCATTGGAGTCTTCTCCAGAGTGGGTTTTCCAAAGGAGGTCATTTCTGACAGAGGTACCAACTTCATGTCAGGGTATCTAAAAGCAATGTGGAAGGAGTGTGGTGTAACTTACAAGTTCACCACCCCCTATCACCCACAATGCAATGGTTTAGTTGAACGCTTCAACAAAACCTTGAAAGGAATGATTAAAGGACTCCCAGAGAAGCTTAGGCAGAAATGGGACCTTCTTCTTCCTTGCCTGTTGTTTGCCTACAGAGAGGTCCCACAGAAGGGGGTTGGCTACAGCCCATTTGAGCTTCTGTTTGGGCATCCTGTGAGAGGTCCACTGTGTTTGGTAAAAGAGGGCTGGGAGTTACCTCTCAAGCCCCCCAAACAAGATGTGATGGACTATGTACTTGGTCTCCGCTCCCGGATGGCTGAGTACATGAAAAAGGCAACCAAAAACCTGGAGGCCAGCCAAGAATTACAAAAAGCTTGGCATGACCAAAGGCTGTACTGACTGTATACCAGCCAGGACAGAAAGTGTGGGTGTTGGAGCCTGTGGCCCCAGCAGCCCTCCAGGACAAGTGGAGTGGCCCCCATACAATAGTTGAACAGAAGGGAGAAGTCACCTACCTGGTGAATCTTGGAACTCCCAGGAGCCCCCTGAGGGTGCTCCATGTCAACAGATTAAAGGCATATGTTGACAGGGCTGACATGGGCTTGCTCATGGCAACTGATGAAGACCAGGAGGAGGAGAGTGACCCTCTCCCCGACCTGCTCTCTCAGAACCCTGATGATGGGTCAGTAGATGGTGTTGCTTTGGCAAGCAGCCTCACTGACCATCAGCAAACTGAGTGCAGACAAGTTCTGCAACAGTTTAGACATATGTTTAGCCTGACCCCTAGTCAGACTTCCTGGTGCACCCACGAGGTGGACACTGGAGACAGTCTGCCTGTCAAGAATAAAATCTACAGGCAACCTGACCATGTCAGGGACTGTATCAGGACTGAAGTCCAGAAAATGCTGGAGCTAGGTGTAATTGAGCCTTCAGATAGCCCTTGGGCTAGTCCAGTAGTCCTGGTACCCAAGCCTCATACCCAGGGTGGTAAGAAAGAAATGAGGTTTTGTGTAGACTACAGAGGCCTCCATGCAGTCACTAGGACTGATGCCTATCCCATACCAAGGGCAGATGAGCTGATTGATACTTTGGCCTCAGCCAAGTATCTAAGCACGTTTGACCTAACAGCTGGCTACTGGCAGATCAGATTAGCTGATGATGCAAAAGCCAAGACAGCATTTTCGACTCCTGGTGGGCACTACCACTTTGTGGTGATGCCCTTTGGATTGAAAAATGCACCTGCCACTTTTCAGAGGTTGGTGAATAAAGTTCTGACAGGGTTGGAAACTTATTGCTCAGCTTATCTAGATGATATTGCTGTCTTTAGTTCCTCCTGGCAGGATCACCTGGTCCACCTCAGGAATGTTTTGGAGGCCCTGCAAAAGGCAGGCCTCACTATCAAGGCCACTAAGTGCCAGATAGGGCAGAGTCAGGTTGTGTACCTGGGCCACCTTGTAGGTGGAGGCCAGGTTCAGCCTTTACAGAGCAAGATCCAGACCATAATGGAATGGGTTGCTCCAACCACCCAGACACAGGTGAGAGCCTTCTTAGGCCTATCTGGGTACTATAGGAGGTTTGTCAAGGGATATGGATCTATAGTGACCCCCTTGAATGATCTGACCTCAAAGAAAATGCCAAAAAGGTTCAGTGGACAGCTAGCTGTCAAAAGGCATTTGAAGACCTAAAGCAGGCCATGTGCACTGCCCCCATCTTACAGAGTCCAGACTACACCAAAAAGTTCATTGTCCAAACAGATGCTTCTGAGCTGGGTGTGGGAGCTGTACTGTCTCAACTGAATGATGAAGGTCAAGACCAGCCAGTAGCTTTTATTAGCAGAAGGCTGACCCCTAGAGAGAAACGTTGGTCAGCTATAGAGAGGGAGGCCTTTGCTGTGGTATGGGCCCTGAAGAAGCTGAGGCCATACTTGTTTGGTACTCACTTCATAGTTCAGACCGACCACAAGCCCCTCCTATGGCTTAAACAAATGAAAGGAGAAAACCCAAAACTTTTGAGGTGGTCCATTTCCCTACAGGGGATGGACTATACAGTGGAACATAGACCTGGAACCCAACATGCCAATGCAGATGGACTCTCAAGGTATTTCCACTTTGAACACGAAGACTCAACTGGTCAAGGTTAGTTTAGTGTCCCTGCGTTTGGGGGGGTTGTGTAGGAGAGTAGGATCTGCCTCTTATGTTGCCCCCACTTTTTTCTGATGTTTACACTGGTTTCTGGCTATAGTCTGGCTGGGCCCCTGCTAATCAGGGCCCCAGCCTCTCTGTTCTCTCTAAACGATTTGGAGTGCACTCTAGGTGCACTAGTGATTGGATACTGTGGTACCTTATGAGTCCCTAGTATATGGTACCTTAGGTACCAAGGGCATAGGTACTTCACAGGCCTACCAGGGGCTGCAGCATGTATTATGCCACCCCTGGGAAGCAGACTAAATCTGACACCACAGGCCTGCTACTGCAGCCTGAGTGAGGAAGTGCTAGCACTCCTCACTGAGATATAGGTTCCCTATATCTCTCCTGCACACACATATAACCCTATCAGTCACCCCTAAGGCAGGCCCTATCAATGCTGAGGGCAGGGTGCTTGGCTTCTATGTGAGGGGGTGCCTCTGCCTGAGCAGGGACCCTCTGCAGCTCTCAGAGTCCATTCTCTGGTGCTGTTTGTGGATGCGGTTAAACCATATACTTTTAAGTGCATTATATCCTCGCGGTAAAATGCTAACTTTGGAATGGCTGCATCGAAACATGTCGTGTTTGGTGTCAAACACCTTGGAATACTACCCCCCGCCAGTCCTGGCGGCGGGGGTAGCATTCCACCCTTCTAGAGGGATAGACATGTACCTACTGTGGAAACGCGGTAGAATCCGACAGAGCCCTGGCATCACAAAATGGATGCCACCAGTCACAGACACTGGGCTGCCCTCCTGCTGATGACCAACACTCGCAGTGGAGGGAGCCCAACAATAGATATCCTGTCCCAAGGGGGTGTGACCACCTCCCAGACAGGGTTTAGTGTATTGGGGCTGGGTGGGTGCACTCTTAGAGTGCTTTGAAGTCCTGCACTGGGGGAGCAGAAGGCTCCTCTGTGCATATGCCAGTTCAAACCGGCTCAGGGGCTACCTGTCCCTGCTCTGGCGCGAAACTGGACAAAGGGAAGTGGGTGTAGCCACCCACTCCCCTGACCCTCCCATAGGTAGGGTCATAGAGCTAGTCCCTCCCCTCCTTTTAGTATAAGAGGGGAAACCTGTGCATTGCACCCTAGATTTCCCTGGACGACGCTCTACAAGAAGAATCCCGGACCTTCGACGTTCCACTACCTTTGGAAGACTGAAGAATCTCCCTTGGAGTCAAGGAGTGACTCCCTGCTTGGCAGGCACCAAAAACTACAAACGACGGTCGCAAACTACGCCGCTCCCGCCGGAGTCCGAAGTCCCTGCAGCCCAAGAAGTGGATTTCCTGACTTCTCAAAGGCCATCGTGAGTCCCCAGCGAAGCTGAGGCCAGTGGACCCCAAGAGTAACGAGGAACCGCGACCACTGGGTACCGTGCACTATTGTCGAGTGCAACCCCTCACAACGTTCCACGAACTTGTGCTTTGGACCACGTGTGGTCCCAGCCTCCAGCAGGAATCCCTCCTAAGATCAGCGGCCTACCACGTCCCGAGTGACCTTGGGCCCCTGTGAGAGAATCCTCCCGAGGCGTCTTCGCGATCCCTTGCCAGCCGGCTTGTGGGTCCCCAGAAGACTTTCCAAAGAAACCAAAGGGCTCCCCTGGTTGCTCCAGGCCTGCCCTGACTTACCCTCGCTGGGTGAGTTCCACAGACCTTGCTGGTCTGCGCCATTGCCTCTTCATACTTTCCCCGAGACTTGCTGTTACCAAGGCTTGTTGGCTCCGATCGAGTCACTGACACCGCAGTAAGCCGCAGACATTGTGGGATACGCCGAATCCAGCTCCTGGTCGTCGTCGACGCCTCCTGGACCTCGTGGCTGAAGAGTCAAGGCAACTATGAACGACCTGAACCCTGCGACGACGGTGGGCATTCATCTTCCTTGCCCCGAGTCACTGCCAAGTGACTTTGAACACTGTTCCCTCTGCTTTCAGGTCATCCTTCCACCGAATCCAGGCTTGGATTCCACCGGACACTTCTTCAGACCATCACAAGCAGCAAGTCTTCTTTGTTCGCCATTGAAAACGACGCCGCGACCCGACACCAAAGGACACCTGTGCACCCGGCTTCCCTGGGTGAGGTAACTCCAGCACTACGGTGCTCCTGTGGGTGTGGGCCCTCGAACTACTTACCCTGTAAGTGACTTGCTTGTAGGTTCACCAGAAGTATCCTAAAACTCCTACTTTCCCCGTGCGATTCTCGCACTGACTCGTACCTGGTTCGCGTCTGTGTTAGACACACCGCGTCCGACTCCCTTGCAAATCCTATCTGTAGACCGAATCCTTCGACTCGTACTGAGTCCGATCGGTGTGTTCGCCTCGAACACGCAAGGGACCTTGAACATTGATATCTCAATCGCGTCTGAGTGCATAGACTCGTACAGGATTCGCATCGGTGCCAGGTCACCGCGTCCGTCCCCTGTGGGTCTCCTACAACTACCTGGGGTGGTTCTTGGGGGTCCCTCGATTCTAGATGCCCTAGACCTAGGTCTAGCAAACTAAGATTGTAATATTCAATTGTGCTAAACTTATTCTGATAATATTTGACTTGTACATATGTTCCTATCCTCTAATCTCATAAAGAGATTAGTAGAGAGTGTTTATTAATAAATACATATATATTTGATATATATACCTGTGTGGTGTCTTTTCATTTGGTGATTCAAGAGATTGTGTGGTAAAACAAGCTGCTTTACATTCCTTCAAGACTTAGCCTGAAGGCTGCTCTCCACAGCTACCACTAGGATAGCTTTCTATAAAGGTTGTCTTAAACCTATCTACCATAAGAGTCGAATTGTTCTGGTGCAAGGTGTCCACTTTAATTAGTGAACAGCATATACCAGGCCAACTTCTCACATTGGTGGGCAGCGTGTGGGATTCCAGCTTGCTATTGTTTTACCAGAAAATCTCTATTTGAATTACTAACTGAAAACCACTATAGGTACTTAAGGTACATATAAAGTCAAGCTTAGTATCGATAAGTTCTACTGAACTTAGAGCTGTGTGCCAAGGGATAGCACACCCTTTCTACAGCTCAAGCTAGGATCAGTAGGCCACAAACTAGTGTAGGTAGTACAACACTGCACAACACTAGAATGTCCTTAAAGGGTGGAACCAGTGGATCCACTCAGCCTCAGTACAAGGACATGGCTTTCTCTGACTTGAGAGCCATGTGTGTTGAAAGACACCTGAGACTAGGACAGAGTCCCTCAACCCTGCACCTGATAGATCTGCTGACAGCAGATGATCTTAGATTGGCTCTAGGAGCCAATGGGTCTGAATCAGTGGGTGGGTCAATTACAGTATCTGGGTCAGACGATGAAAATCCGAATGACCAGGACTCTGTGATTGAAGGGCCAGGCCTCAAGGGGCCTGAAAAGGACAGAGGAATTCTCCCTAAGAGAACTGACAGAGTGGATGAGAGGCATAGGTCCCCTTCCAGGGAATCTGAGCACTCTTATCACTCTGGCAGAGAATTTGTCCACCAGAGGAACTCATACTTTCCCATAAGAGAGACCTCCTCTGAAAGAATGTGCAAACTGCTGCAGTATGAGGAAGCAAGAGTTGCCTCAGAACCAAGCAGTTGGCACTGGATAGAGAAGCCCTGGAGATCCAGAGAGCTTCTCGACGAGAGGGGTTAGAACCCCTTGGTGGCAGCAACAGTGTCCCTAGAGGCAGAGAATCTATTCCAGACCATAGGAACCTGAGCAAGGTTGTTCCTCCCTACCAGAGTGGGGATGATATCCACAAGTGGATAACTGCTATGGAGAGGGCCTGTAGAGTACAGCAGGTCCCCCAGAAACAGTGGGCAGCAATCTTGTGGCTCTCCTTTTCAGATAAAGGTAGAGACAAGCTCCTCACTGTTAGAGAAGAGGATGCTGATGATTATGAAGTCCTGAAGAGTGCACTGATAGATGGGTTTGGCTTAACCACTGAACAGTACAGGTTAAAGTTCAGAGACACCCAGAAGGCACAGACTCAGGACTGGACTGACTTTGTTGATTGTGCAACCAAGGCTCTGGAGGGTTGGCTGGTTGGCAGTAGGGTTACTGATTTTAAGGGATTGTATAATCTGATGATGAGAGAACAAATCCTTAATAATTGCCAGAACCAGTTGTTGCATCAGTACCTGGTGGACTCGGATCTGACCTCTCCCCAAGAATTGGGAAAGAAGGCAGACAAGTGGGTCAGAACCAGGGTGAGGCAGAAACCCCAGAACCAAGGGGGTGACACCAAGAAGCAAGATCCTAAGGGCTCTGAGAAAGGTGGGGATAAGTCAAAAGACCAGAAGTCTTCACAAGGGCCCCAAAAATCTGCATCTGGTGGGGAGTCACAGTCCAACAAGGGAAAAGGCCAAAAGAAGCCCTGGTGCAAATTCTGTAAACAGAAAGGGCACTGGACTTCTGACTGTAACAAGTCCAAAGACCAAACCACCACCACTCCTGCCCCTAAGGCAACTGTTCCCCCTAGTTCAGCTACTGGTGGAGGTGGTACCCAGACTAAGGGTTTAGTAGGGTTGACCCTGGGTTCTGAAGTGGACTCTGACCTAGTCAGAGTGCCCACTCAGGCAATGCTGATTTGTGAGGGAGACCTTAATATGTCCTTCCTAGTGAGTCCCAGTAATCTGGGCAAATACAAACAGCAGCCTGTAATAAATGGCAAACAGGCTTTGGCATTTAGGGACACAGGTGCTAGTGTCACCATGGTGGCAGAGGATCTTGTGGACCCTGGACAGATCATCCTGGGCGAAATGTACCAGGTGACCAATGCAAGCAACGTCCAAGACCAACCATAGTCTGGCAGTTGTGAATTTCTCCTGGGGAGGGGTAACTGGCCTCAAGAAGGTTGTAGTCAGTGCAGACCTCCCTGTCGAATGTCTATTGGGCAATGATCTAGAGACTTCAGCCTGGTCTGAAGTAGAGTTATGGACTCATGCTGAGATGTTGGGCATCCCTGCAGAGGTATTTGCTGTGACCAGGTCACAAGCAAGAATGCATGACACTGAACCAGCTCTGGATCCTGGAACAATGGACCAGATGCTTCCCAAGAGGAGGAGCAGTAGGGTAAAGGCAGTGCCTTCCCCTCTGTCTCAGATCACAGATTCACCCCCAGAGGGAGGTGAAGCAGATCCTGAAGAAGGAACTGCCCCAGAGGGACTTGAGCCTGATCAGGTTGAGTTCTTGGGGGCAGGGGGCCCTTCTAGGGAAGATCTGAGGAAGGAGCAACAGTGCTGCCCTCTCTTGAACCCCTCAGACAGCAGGCTGCTGCTGAGGCTGCTGGGAGTGCTAGTGGGTCCCATAAAGTTTATTGGGATGAGGGACTCCTATATTCTGAAGGTAGAGACCCAGCCCCTGGAGCCACCAGGAGGTTGGTAATACCTCAGAAGTTTAGGGGTTCCTCTTGACCCTAGCACACGACATCCCTTTAGCAGGACACTTGGGCCAAAACAAGACCTGGGACAGGCTTGTTCCACATTTTCATTGGCCACATATGTCAGAGGACACAAAGGAGTTTTGTCGCTCCTGTGTCACATGCCAAGCCAGTGGTAAGGCAGGTGGCACAACAAAGGCCCCCTGATACCACTACCTGTGGTGGGGGTACCCTTTGAAAGGGTAGGGATTGACATTGTTGGTCCCCTTGACCCTCAAACTGCATCTGGGCACAGGTTTATCCTGGTGGTAGTGGATCATGCCACCAGGTACCCAGAAGCAATTCCTCTGAGGACCACCACAGCCCCTGTGGTGGCAAGAGCCCTCATTGGAGTCTTCTCCAGAGTGGGTTTTCCAAAGGAGGTCATTTCTGACAGAGGTACCAACTTCATGTCAGGGTATCTAAAAGCAATGTGGAAGGAGTGTGGTGTAACTTACAAGTTCACCACCCCTATCACCCACAATGCAATGGTTTAGTTGAACGCTTCAACAAAACCTTGAAAGGAATGATTAAAGGACTCCCAGAGAAGCTTAGGCGGAAATGGGACCTTCTTCTTCCTTGCCTGTTGTTTGCCTACAGAGAGGTCCCACAGAAGGGGGTTGGCTACAGCCCATTTGAGCTTCTGTTTGGGCATCCTGTGAGAGGTCCACTGTGTTTGGTAAAAGAGGGCTGGGAGTTACCTCTCAAGCCCCCCAAACAAGATGTGATGGACTATGTACTTGGTCTCCGCTCCCGGATGGCTGAGTACATGAAAAAGGCAACCAAAAACCTGGAGGCCAGCCAAGAATTACAAAAAGCTTGGCATGACCAAAGGCTGTACTGACTGTATACCAGCCAGGACAGAAAGTGTGGGTGTTGGAGCCTGTGGCCCCAGCAGCCCTCCAGGACAAGTGGAGTGGCCCCCATACAATAGTTGAACAGAAGGGAGAAGTCACCTACCTGGTGAATCTTGGAACTCCCAGGAGCCCCCTGAGGGTGCTCCATGTCAACAGATTAAAGCCATATGTTGACAGGGCTGACATGGGCTTGCTCATGGCAACTGATGAGGACCAGGAGGAGGAGAGTGACCCTCTCCCGACCTGCTCTCTCAGAACCCTGATGATGGGTCAGTAGATGGTGTTGCTTTGGCAAGCAGCCTCACTGACCATCAGCAAACTGAGTGCAGACAAGTTCTGCAACAGTTTAGACATATGTTTAGCCTGACCCCTAGTCAGACTTCCTGGTGCACCCACGAGGTGGACACTGGAGACAGTCTGCCTGTCAAGAATAAAATCTACAGGCAACCTGACCATGTCAGGGACTGTATCAGGACTGAAGTCCAGAAAATGCTGGAGCTAGGTGTAATTGAGCCTTCAGATAGCCCTTGGGCTAGTCCAGTAGTCCTGGTACCCAAGCCTCATACCCAGGGTGGTAAGAAAGAAATGAGGTTTTGTGTAGACTACAGAGGCCTCAATGCAGTCACTAGGACTGATGCCTATCCCATACCAAGGGCAGATGAGCTGATTGATACTTTGGCCTCAGCCAAGTATCTAAGCACGTTTGACCTAACAGCTGGCTACTGGCAGATCAGATTAGCTGATGATGCAAAAGCCAAGACAGCATTTTCGACTCCTGGTGGGCACTACCACTTTGTGGTGATGCCCTTGGATTGAAAAATGCACCTGCCACTTTTCAGAGGTTGGTGAATAAAGTTCTGACAGGGTTGGAAACTTATTGCTCAGCTTATCTAGATGATATTGCTGTCTTTAGTTCCTCCTGGCAGGATCACCTGGTCCACCTCAGGAATGTTTTGGAGGCCCTGCAAAAGGCAGGCCTCACTATCAAGGCCACTAAGTGCCAGATAGGGCAGAGTCAGGTTGTGTACCTGGGCCACCTTGTAGGTGGAGGCCAGGTTCAGCCTTTACAGAGCAAGATCCAGACCATAATGGAATGGGTTGCTCCAACCACCCAGACACAGGTGAGAGCCTTCTTAGGCCTATCTGGGTACTATAGGAGGTTTGTCAAGGGATATGGATCTATAGTGACCCCCTTGAATGATCTGACCTCAAAGAAAATGCCAAAAAGGTTCAGTGGACAGCTAGCTGTCAAAAGGCATTTGAAGACCTAAAGCAGGCCATGTGCACTGCCCCATCTTACAGAGTCCAGACTACACCAAAACGTTCATTGTCCAAACAGATGCTTCTGAGCTGGGTGTGGGAGCTGTACTGTCTCAACTGAATGATGAAGGTCAAGACCAGCCAGTAGCTTTTATTAGCAGAAGGCTGACCCCTAGAGAGAAACGTTGGTCAGCTATAGAGAGGGAGGCCTTTGCTGTGGTATGGGCCCTGAAGAAGCTGAGGCCATACTTGTTTGGTACTCACTTCATAGTTCAGACCGACCACAAGCCCCTCCTATGGCTTAAACAAATGAAAGGAGAAAACCCAAAACTTTTGAGGTGGTCCATTTCCTACAGGGGATGGACTATACAGTGGAACATAGACCTGGGACCCAACATGCCAATGCAGATGGACTCTCAAGGTATTTCCACTTTGAACACGAAGACTCAACTGGTCAAGGTTAGTTTAGTGTCCCTGCGTTTGGGGGGGTTGTGTAGGAGAGTAGGATCTGCCTCTTATGTTGCCCCCACTTTTTTCTGATGTTTACACTGGTTTCTGGCTATAGTCTGGCTGGGCCCCTGCTAATCAGGGCCCCAGCCTCTCTGTTCTCTCTAAACGATTTGGAGTGCACTCTAGGTGCACTAGTGATTGGATACTGTGGTACCTTATGAGTCCCTAGTATATGGTACCTTAGGTACCAAGGGCATAGGTACTTCACAGGCCTACCAGGGGCTGCAGCATGTATTATGCCACCCCTGGGAAGCAGACTAAATCTGACACCACAGGCCTGCTACTGCAGCCTGAGTGAGGAAGTGCTAGCACTCCTCACTGAGATATAGGTTCCCTATATCTCTCCTGCACACACATATATAACCCTATCAGTCACCCCTAAGGCGGGCCCTATCAATCCTGAGGGCAGGGTGCTTGGCTTCTATGTGAGGGGGTGCCTCTGCCTGAGCAGGGCCCCTCTGCAGCTCTCAGAGTCCATTCTCTGGTGCTGTTTGTGGATGCGGTTAAACCATATACTTTTAAGTGCATTATATCCTCGCGGTAAAATGCTAACTTTGGAATGGCTGCATCGAAACATGTCGTGTTTGGTGTCAAACACCTTGGAATACTACCCCCCGCCAGTCCTGGCGGCGGGGGTAGCATTCCACCCTTCTAGAGGGATAGACATGTACCTACTGTGGAAACGCGGTAGAATCCGACAGAGCCCTGGCATCACAAAATGGATGCCACCAGTCACAGACACTGGGCTGCCCTCCTGCTGATGACCAACACTCGCAGTGGAGGGAGCCCAACAATAGATATCCTGTCCCAAGGGGTGTGACCACCTCCCAGACAGGGTTTAGTGTATTGGGGCTGGGTGGGTGCACTCTTAGAGTGCTTTGAAGTCCTGCACTGGGGGAGCAGAAGGCTCCTCTGTGCATATGCCAGTTCAAACCGGCTCAGGGGCTACCTGTCCCTGCTCTGGCGCGAAACTGGACAAAGGGAAGTGGGTGTAGCCACCCACTTCCCTGACCCTCCCATAGGTAGGGTCATGGAGCTAGTCCCTCCCCTCCTTTTAGTATAAGAGGGGGAACCTGTGCATTGCACCCTAGATTTCCTGGACGACGCTCTACAAGAAGAATCCCGGACCTTCGACGTTCCACTACCTTTGGAAGACTGAAGAATCTCCCTTGGAGTCAAGGAGTGACTCCCTGCTTGGCAGGCACCAAAACTACAAACGACGGTCGCAAACTACGCCGCTCCCGCCGGAGTCCGAAGTCCCTGCAGCCCAAGAAGTGGATTTCCTGACTTCTCAAAGGCCATCGTGAGTCCCCAGCGAAGCTGAGGCCAGTGGACCCCAAGAGTAACGAGGAACCGCAACCCCTGTGTACCGTGCACTATTGTCGAGTGCAACCCCTCACAACGTTCCACGAACTTGTGCTTTGGACCACGTGTGTTCCCAGCCTCCAGCAGGAATCCCTACTAAGATCAGCGGCCTACCACGTCCCGAGTGACCGTGGGCCCCTGTGAGAGAATCCTCCCGAGGCGTCTTCGCGATCCCTTGCCAGCCGGCTTGTGGGTCCCCAGAAGACTTTCCAAAGAAACCAAAGGGCTCCCCTGGTTGCTCCAGGGCTGCCCTGACTTACCCTCGCTGCGTGAGTTCCACAGACCTTGCTGGTCTGCGCCATTGCCTCTTCATACTTTTCCCGAGACTTGCTGTTACCAAGGCTTGTTGGCTCCGATCGAGTCACCGACACCGCAGTAAGCCGCAGACATCGTGGGACACGCCGAATCCAGCTCCTGGTCGTCGTCGACGCCTCCTGGACCTCGTGGCTGAAGAGTCAAGGCAACCGTGAACGACCTGAACCCTGCGACGACGGTGGGCATTCATCTTCCTATCCCCGAGTCACTGCCAAGTGACTTTGAACACTGTCCCCTCTGCTTTCAGGTCATCCTTCCACTGAATCCAGGCTTGGATTCCACCGGACACTTCTTCGGACTTCACAAGCAGCAAGTCTTCTTTGTTCGCCATTGAAAACTACGCCGCGACCCGACACCAAAGGACACCTGTGCACCCGGCTTCCCTGGGTGAGGTAACTCCAGCACTACGGTGCTCCTGTGGGTGTGGGCCCTCGAACTACTTACCCTGTAAGTGACTTGCTTGTAGGTTCACCAGAAGTATCCTAAAACTCCTACTTTCCCCGTGCGATTCTCGCACTGAGTCGTACCTGGTTCGCGTCTGTGTTAGACACACCGCGTCCGACTCCCTTGCAAATCCTATCTATAGACCGAATCCTTCGACTCGTACTGAGTCCGATCGGTGTGTTCGCCTCGAACACGCAAGGGACCTTGAACATTGATATCTCAATCGCGTGCTGAGTGCATAGACTCGTACAGGATTCGCATCGGTGCCAGGTCACCGCGTCCGTCCCCTGTGGGTCTCCTACAACTACCTGGGGTGGTTATTGGGGGTCCTCGATTCTAGATGCCCTAGACCTAGGTCTAGCAAACTAAGATTGTAATATTCAATTGTGCTAAACTTATTGTGATAATATTTGACTTGTACATATGTTCTCTATCCTCTAATCTCATAAAGAGATTAGTAGAGAGTGTTTATTAATAAATACATATATATTTGATATATATACCTGTGTGGTGTCTTTTCATTTGGTGATTCAAGAGATTGTGTGGTAAAACAAGCTGCTTTACATTCCTTCAAGACTTAGCCTGAAGGCTGCTCTCCACAGCTACCACTAGGATAGCTTTCTATAAAGGTTGTCTTAAACCTATCTACCATAAGAGTCGAATTGTTCTGGTGCAAGGTGTCCACTTTAATTAGTGAACAGCATATACCAGGCCAACTTCTCACACAGTTGCAAAGGCTTGTTGGCTTCCTTCCAAGAAGATCTTCAGGCTCCAAGTAGCCCCAACCTCGAGCATCTCCATTGACCAGAATCTTCAGCCACACCACATCGTGTCCTGCATCTTTTGGTGAGCTGCTTGAGGTCCTCTCGCGACTCCAGTGCCTCCGGCCTGTGGGTCTATTTGATGGTCATCTTTACTTCTTTTGGGCTCCCCTGATTGCTCGGGGCCTGCCCTGACGCCCCTGCTTGTTGTGAGTCCCCTGGACCTTGCTGGTCCCGACACCACACCTTCTTCGACTTCTGCGTGGGTTGCATTTGCCAAGGCTAGTTGGTGCTCCCGCCGGATACCGACCCCTTAGCAATCGACATCCGACGTGGGACAGGTCGTGCACGGCTCCTGGTCTTCCTCAGCATCGCCTAGTCCTCCCAGCTGCAGAGTCAAGGTCTTTGTCAACTCTCCTGCAACTCCCGACATCGGTGGGCCTTCGTCTTCCAGATCTCCTGGTCACTCCTGAGTGACATAGACTCTGTCCCCTCTGCTTGCAGGTACCTCTCAACTAGAATCCACCTTCGGATTCCACCGGACACTTTCTCCTTTGTCAGCAGCGGCACTTTCCTGAAATCCTCCATTGGGTTCGACGGCGGTTTCCGACACCACTTCACACCTATGCACCCGGCTTCCCTGGTGTAGGTAACATGGGTACTAGGGTATCCACGGGTGGGGTGGCTCTCCAACCTTCTGTCTTCCACGGGTTTCTTCAGGGTCGACTGGAAGGGTCCTTAATCTTTAAATATCCAACCGCGACTTACACGTTGACTTGTACGGAGAACGCAGTCGTGTTCCCACACTGCACACGATCTCCATGGGGTTCCTAGTTACTCACCTTGGGTGGTTCCTTGGGGGCCCGGCACTTCTACGTCCTCTAGACCTTGTCTTGATCCGAGTCGTGGTTCTTATACCACTTTCTTAGTATATGGTGTGGTCCCCCCCTGGGGCCCACTGTGTATTTCGTGCTATTTACTGTGATTTCTATGTAAAGTATTGTGTGCATTGTGCATATGTCCGGGTAGGAGATAAATAAACGTGCTAGAGAGTATTATATAATAAATACATATTTTTATAAATTCCTTGTGTGGTTCTTTTTCGATTAATCTATACATATCAGATACCCAGGTCATAGCACGGAGACTGCCCTCCTAGCTGTAACTGAACATCTGAGGAGTGCACTGGATGCCAGGCACATGTCAGCTCCGATACTATTGGATCTCAGCGCTGCATTCGACACAGTGTCCCACCAGATTCTGCTGCAGCGTCTGGAGGAGGCTGGCATTGAAGGCCCGGCCTTAGGCTGGTTTGCCTCTTTTCTATCTGAGAGAACCTTTCAAGTGTCAGTCCCTCCCTTCAGCTCCCAGGCACACGTAATCCAACAAGGGGTCCCACAGGGCTCAGCTTTGAGCCCAACTTTATTCAACATATACATTCAACTACTAGCGGCAGTAGCCAGGAGCAGAGGACTAACTGTGGTATCGTATGCAGATGATACCCAGTTAGTGGAGGCACTATCAAACGACTCCGCACAGGACGCGCTTAAGTTCAGGGATGATTTAACAACTATAGCAGATCGGATGACCACCAACTGCCTCCAACTGAATGCGAGCAAATCGGAGATCCTGCTAGTGGGGAGAGACACTGAGCTGTGGAGTGAGCGTTGGTGGCCATCGACTCTAGGCTGTCCGCCCGTCCCTAAACAGGCGGTCAAAAACCTGGGAGTATGGGTTGACTCCACCCTTACCTTTCAGGCCCAAACTAAAATGGTAGCTGGGACCGGTTTCGGACTCCCGCGAGTGCTCAAACCACTGTTGGGTTTTTGTTGACCCCACCGTCCGTCAGGTTATCGTCCAGGCCACCATTCTATTGAGGCTGGACTACGCCAGCTCACTTTATCTACGGGCAAATAAAGCCGAGATTCTCCGCCTGCAAAGGGCACAAAATGCGGCTGCCCGGGCACTACTCGGCCTCCCGAGAGCCTGTCCCACAACTAACACCATCCGCAGACTGCACTGGCTGCCGGTGGCGAATCGCATCGAGTTTAAGTCTCTCTGTATCGCCCACAGAATCCTGAATCTCCATTCCCCGGATATTTTGGCAAACATCCTCTCACCCTACATACCCACCCGCCAACTGTGATCAATGAGCCAACACCTGGCCGTTGTCCCCGGGGTGAGGAAAGTTCGAGCGGGAGGGCGCTCTTCTCACGTCCTCGCTCCGAAGCTCTGGAACTCTCTTCCTGTCTGCATCAGAAGTATCAAAAATCATGCTCTATTCCGCAAAGCCATTAAAACTCATCTCTTTCCTGTCTAATGGGTTCCGGTGTCTCTCCCACAGTGCTTTCTAACAGTTTGCAGTCTCAGCGCTGGGACGCCCCTTATCTGGGGCAGCTGTGCGCTCTACAAAACATATAACATAACATAACATATATGATTGTGATCTGGTAAAACAAGCTGCTTTACACTCCTTCTGGACTAAGCCTGAAGGCTACTCTCCACAGCAACCACTTAGAGAGCTTTCTATGGTTGTCTAAGACCTCCTGAATCACCATAAGGGGTGTCTGGACTGGTGCAGGGTGTCCACTTACATAAGTGTACATCATATACCAGGCCAGCTTCTCACAAGCGCCGAAACCAAAGATGAAAGGTAAGGCAAGTTACTTGTCTTAAGAGGCAGGCAAGAAGATGTAGGTGACGTACTTTTTCCTGGCGGTGACGGTGCTGTCATGGAGGTGGGTAGAGGTTGCGCTCGCTCCCTGTCTGGAAGGAGGAAGTGGCCAACCAGTTTGAGCACGATGCGGGGAGGGAAACATCTGGTATGGTGGCGTTCTGATCGGCCCCTTCCTTGATCTCCACATTGCCGGCAGGGGGCAGTAGAGTGCTTGCGTGCCAAGATAAGCACAAGCAGTCACGTCAGCAGGCAGGTGGCGCTAGATAGCACGAATCAGGTTTCCTACGCTGAGGAGCAATGTTAATCTTTTGGACAGGGTAAACACACCTTCCTCCTCCACACCACAGAGGAGTGTGTTGCGAGGTAAAAAGATACCAATTAGGAAAGTAATAGGTGACCAGAATAAGCATTTCTCAAAAACAGCCATTATGTTGTTAGGATTACACAGCAGAGAATGGTGCAGGCAGACCAGAGAGAGGATCAGAACACAGACTATTTTAACTGGAACAGGGAAGATGTATTTACTGTGCAAATTGGGGGGGGGGGGGCATTCCCCAACAGGTGCAAGGGAGCAAATGGGGAGATGGGGATGTGTACCAGGGCAAGGCACGATAGAGCAGGAAGGCATGTTGAGGGAGTTGCCAGTATCCAGGACCCCAGATCCCTCAGGTTGGGGCGACCTGCAGGGCAACGCATGGACAATTCTGGAATGTGAGGCCAGTTTAAAGGAGCAGCCACTGGTCAGGTTTGCAGCAACCTGGGAACACCGATCTGAAGAGAGGCAGAGGTTTGAGGCAACCATCCCGACAATGTGGGAGGAGAAGATCCATATTGAACAGGAAGGGCCAAGGCCCATCAGGCCTCAAAGTCTACAAGCCCACTCGCTATGACGGGTCAGATTTTTTCAGGTCGAGATATTTTTAGCACCCCCTCATCCATTCTGGCGAGTGAACTTAAGCTGGAAAGGAAAAGGTGTTCTGTTCATTAAGAAAGTTGATAAGCAATAAAGATACCTTTAAATCTTGTTTTTATCTTGACACATTTGCTGTCTGCTCAAGGACAGAGGTCAACTGTCAGTTTGTCTGTTTACTAACTGTTGTTTATCTTATCCTGGAAAATGGTGTTTACTTTTCTTTCTCTTATTACAGAGGATTTTGTCAAGTGAGCTGTCTGACAATCTTGAAACAAAAGGCTGTAAGATTTAAGTTTTTTTTCTAACATCCAACATTTAAACCTCTTGTAAATGAATAGTACAATTATTTCAAAATATATCAGGAATTACGAAATATTTTTTTTTAAATTCAGAAGTGTGATGCAAACAAAGATTTAATAGGAGCAAAACAAATCAGAACACTTTACTTGGTGATGTGCAAATGACAAATACTTGCAGAAACTTGATTTCCAAACATTGTACAGTATATGGTTTTATCAGTAACCACGTCAGTGGGAAATGTTCTGGCCATGTCAATAGAAAATCTGCTGATTGCAAATAAGTGTGCTACCACTTCATGATTTAGGTATGTATTTACTAAAAGTGATATTTTTTAAACATGATTTGGGAAACATTCCTGCCTCCACCCTGATGACGGCAAGCCAGCGATCATGTGTATCCTATATGTGGCTAGATTTGTATTTTATATGGAGCAAACGTTTAGTCTATTAAATCAAACAAAAGTGTTTTTTGTACAGCAGACATCGAACGTCACATAATTGAAGGGGCTCTCGTATGTGATAAAGAAGAAAATGGGGGCTCAGTGAATGAAAATATTTGTCCAGTATCACATAATTTGAAACCAGTTTATGGGTCAAGAGCGTTATAATTAGGGCAAGTAGATTATTCAAGTCACTAGACCTGCAGGTCTAGTAACATTTTTATTATTTTTCGAGGCCTGCCTATGATTGATTGAAGATCTTTTGATGATGGTGTGGGTGATGGAGAATGTCTGGGTATTAGCGGACATGACAGGAAGGGAAAAGAAGAGTTTGAATTGGATTATGATGATGAAGAAGAAGAAGAAGAAGAATTGAAGGAGGGGGAAATTCCATATTGGTAGGATATCAACACAATGAGAATGAGTGCAAGGGAAGGGAAAAGAGTGGAGGGGGAACTATTGAGTCCCGCAGTAGTACTGTGTTACAGGTTGAAGACAAAGCATACAGCAAAGAAGGAGGAAGAAGTTGGAGAAGGCTTAGACAGGACGTGGGGCAACACAGGAGATCACCAACTAGACAAAAAAAGACTATGAGCGGATGAGCAAGGATGGTGTAGTTGTTGGGAATTGGGCGGACATAAATAAAATGTATTGGTTGAAAAAGGGGTGGGGACAAGTTCAGTACCTATAGGGGTTGGTACAGAAAAGGGCTCAGAGGATACCATAACTGTGGACAACTAAGGTAAGGAGACAGAAAGTGGGGATGTGGGTACAACCAAAAGTAAGACTGAGGGCAAAACTGAGAAGGTACAGTCAAATGAGGTGAAATCAAAAGAGTTTGAAACTAAAGGTAAATCGGAAGGATTGAAGAAATCGCCTTACATGGGGGTATCAATGCCACTGGGGGCACATCTGTCAACTGCTACAAAAGAGAAAATATGTAAAGGGGAATTCCTACATAGCAAAAAAGAGATCAAAAGAGGAGGCATGGGAACAATCCATGAAACCTAGGGTACCTACATTGATAGACACGTGGACATCAGTGTTTTTGATCTATGCAAGTGTCTGTTATGAGAAGTTCCCCGAGCGATCGATGTGGATATTTAAATATATGGACATCATTAGGAAGGCACATATGGATTTTGGCGGGTTTGCCTGGTTGCACTATGATGAGGAGTTTAGAGCACATCTGGTGTTAATACCTGGCAAACCTTGGGGAGAAGCGGACAATAAACTACAGTGGATGTATCCGAAATGGCCACCATCAGCCTTACACACAGGTAGTGGTTTGGTGGTACAATATCGGCCCTTTCAGGGCGACCCCCTTTTGGGGTCGAGGGCATGGAGATCGGGGGCATGGGGTTGGAGCATGGGGGTCGAGGTCAAGGGACAAACCCGGGGGCATGCTGGATTTTCCGCAGGGGATATTGCGCAAAAAACCCTACAAATATAAACATGAATGTGCGAAATGTGGGGGTAAGCATTCTGGTACAGTATTTTGGGGAACAGGCAAACTATGGTTTCAGTGCCCAGGGCAGAGGTAGAGGGGGGCAGTTGCAACCTGTCATCAAGGGCTTTCACTCCAGTTAATGCTGACATTTTAAGTTTCTGTCTGGCTTCTTATCCCAACAGAGAGGATGCCTTGGTTTTGGAATGGGGCTTTCGAGAAGGTTTTCGCTTAGGCAAAAGAAGTTTGCAGAGAATTTGAAATCGGCCAAAGATCGGCCACAGGTTGTAAGAGAGAAATTACTTTTAAAAATATTTGATGGGAGGGAGGCAGACCCATTTACATTTTGGCCTTTACCACATTTAATGGTGTCCCCATTTGGTGTAGTGCCCAAACAAATACAAAGGCAAGTTTCGGATGATTGTTCATCTTTCTTGGTCCAAAGGTTTGTCTGTAAATTACTTCATTGCTCGACAGGATACAGCAGTTCTGTTTGCTTCAGTGGTTGTGGCTATGGCCTATGGCTTTAGTGAGAAAAGCTGGGGCAGGTTCCGAATTGGCAAAATGTGGCATCAAATAGGACTTCCGCTTACTTCCAGTTTATACCTTTGACTTCTCTTTGTTAGGTCTACAGTTTGATCATCAACTCTACGTGGACATGGTGTTACCCATGGGCTGTGAGATTTCTTGCAAACTGTAACATTTAGCACGTTTCTACAATGGTGTTTTACGTTCAGGTAAGGCCACAAGTTGGTAATACATTATCTGACCAACTTCATTTATATTGGTTAAGGTGATATAGCTGAATGTAAGCAAGCTCTACAAGAGTTTCAAGACATTGCAAAAGATTTAGGTGTTCTGTTAGCACTCGAAAAACAGAAGGCCCAAGTACATGCTTGGTTTTTATTGGCATCGAATTGGATACAATCAATATGGAGGCTAGATTGCTGCAGCAGAAGATCAAAGTGATGGTGTCATTGGTGGAAGAAATGATTGCAGCAACTAAGATACATCTTGGACAGGTCTAAAAGTTGCTAGGTCACCTTAATTTTGCATGCCGTGTTGTGCAAGCAGGAAGGACATTTTGTCGTTGTCTTGGTTTTGCTATGGCAGGGGCAAAATTACTACACCACAGGATAAGCATTCCAGCAGCAGTTTGTGCAGATCTGGAAGCTTGCCTTATGTTCTTGAAAGGTTTCAATGGAGTGACAATGTGGTCTTTGGATGATGACTTTGTCTGTATGATTCAAATTCTCTCGGATGCTGCAGGTTCAGATGGTTTTGGCCTGTTTTGGGAGGGCAGATGGTGTGCATAAAGATGGCCCTGTGGATGGATGAGAGAGAGTAGAAGTATTGCCTTTTTTGATTTACTCACATTGTGGGCTGCAAGTGCAGATTGGGGCAAAGCTTTAGACAACAAAATAGTAACTTTCTTTGTCAACAAGAGAACTGTGGTAGATTTGGTGAATGGACAGAAAGCGAAAGACAAACGTCTTTTGAGATTATTGCAGTGGTTCATGCTTCGGTGTTTAATGTTTAACATCATGTTTAGAGCCAAACATGTGCCAGGTCAAGCCAATAACATTGCAGATGCATTGTCTCGTTCACAGTGGCAGAGATTCCACAATTTGGCACCCGGAGCAGATCTCAGGAAAATGGAGCTACCAATGGAAATTTGGGAACTAGGAGACTGAGAATTTTGGAACTGGTAGAAAGCTCCATTACAAAAAGTACCTGAACATCATACAGGAAGGCAAGGGAAAAAATTTTGAACAGTGGCACAGGTAGGAGAGGGCCGGATGGGGAGCCCAGACATAATGACTGGTTCGCTTTATCATGAATAACATTGACAGAGGTATTGCAGTCACAACAATTGCAGGTAAATTGGCTGGCATATGTTTCTATGGCACATTTTTCTGGGGATATGAACCCAGAGCAGGTGAGATGGGAAACAGATTGTTACAAGGTTGGGCTAAAGAAAAAAGTGAGGGTGTAATCAAAGAGAACCAGTGACAATGAACAGGGTGGTGCTGTTACTTAAGGGACTCCCTAAAGTTTGTTTTTCCAATTTTGAGTGGTTATTATTTAGGTTACGCATGTTATGGTTATTTTGGGGGCTTTATGAGTTTCAGAATTGTTAGGTAGAGGTAGGAAAGCTGTTTGAAGGCGGAAGATATTGAATGGTCTGATGGTAAGTGGAGGTTGTACCAGAAGAGATCCAAAACTGATCAGACAAGAATAGGGGCCAATGTTTTCCTCAACACACTTGGAGGTTTGGTGTGTCCGGTAGGGGCTTAGCAAGAGTTCAGGGCAGCGGGGGTGCTCAATCTGGATGGGTTTTTTGTCACATAGATGGGACAAGGTTATTAGTGTCACAGATGCAGGGGGTAATGAGGAAAGACCTAATTGACATGGGTGAGAATCCCAAAAATGTTGGTACACATTCTTTTAGGATAGGAGACGCGTCGGAGGCGAACAGGTTGGGTTATTCCATGAAAGAAGTGATGAAGCTGTGTAAATGGTTCTCTGACTATTGTTTGCATTACGTCATGCAGCTGAAAGAAATGTAATTCCCTGGCTTAACACATTTCTTTTCATTTTAGGTTGGTGGTGGGACCCTACACGGATATTTTTTCAATATGAATTGTGTCATTCTTTTGTTAGATAAGTGGCCAAACAAGCAAAGAAACATCCTTTTGGAAAGAATTTAGGCATTCATTCTGATTAAATTAAAATTGAATGGTAGGGTATGGGGGTGGATTAACTGGGGACAATTGCTGCCATGCATATCAAATTTGGTGACGGTAACACCGTGCCCAGGCATCCTCATCATACACTTCAGTGAAAATGATTTGGTGCAATTGTAGGGTTTGGGCCTGTTGAAGGAAATAAAAAAATATCTTGAGTTGATTGGCTCAATGTGGTTAGGAACATATATATGTATTTTGGCGGCACTGGTAGCATGGAGAATTTGGTGGGGGGGCAGTTAAAAACACAGTAGTAGAAAAGGCAAGGTGTAAGGTAAACAGGGAGATGCAACGTTTTTGTAGAGCAAGGGTATTAGGCTGGATGGAACACAGTGATATTAAAAAAAGATAATTTCATGTTTTCTTGGTAGGACGTTGTATATTTGTCCTTCATGGAAGACAAGCTGTATTTGCTGGAAATAAGGACCATTTAGCAGCAAAGTTGGCTGCGGGCAGAAGGTGTTAAGTATCATAGGAGCGACAGCCCCTCTGAAAAGCTGTGTTGAAGGCTGATGGTGTGACAGCCGCTAGGCTTTATGAAATGTTTTGTTTAGAGAGGGTGGGTGCAGCAGGGAAATCTCATTGGTAGGGTTTTTCAGGTGGCAGAAATGCAGGACCTCGAGCTATGCCGGAAGGGTTGGGGGCCTTGCAGGGCAGACCTGGCAGAGGGAATACAGGGGAGCGATGGTTAACATACATGTGAAGGAGGGCGAATGGAATGAAAGGGGATGGTGAGGAATGTTTAGGTGGTTTTTGGAAGACTGTTCGTGTTGGGGGTAGTGATTAAGGGTAGTGATTAGTTATTAAATTGTATTAGTGAGGCGGAGTGTTTGATCACTTGTTGTAATGCTTAAGCTGCATACCTGCCCTAGTAAAGCAGACTTTTGCTCTTAATGTGGCCTGTTACTTCTGCGCCGCTTTGCCCGATGGGGGCTCCTGGGGTTGGCATCCCTAGGATGTCCACCCCCAGGGAACTTTGGGTGGATGGAGCAGTCCAGGCCTTTAGGGGCTTAGAATTGGCCAGTTTAGGCTTTCTGGAAGGGTTAAAGTGCCAGTTAGTGCTCTCTGGTGACAGCTGGGCACAAAGGTAGTGCACTGTGGTCCTGGCAGGTAGAGTAGTGGTGGCTGTCTTTGTTACCTTCCTACCTCCCCATATCTGGGCAATTTTTTGCAGGCATGTTGGTCTGGCTGGCTTTATAGGGTTTTCCAGATTGGGGGCTTGAATTAGAATTGTCGCATTAGGATAGGTGGCAGAAATGTAGGATATTACGCTAGGGTGGAAGGGTATGGGGTTTTGCAGGGTAGTCCTTGGCAGAGTAATACAAGGGAGCAAAGCTTGGCTCACGTGTGAAGGACAGCGAATGGAATGAAAAGGGATGGTGAGGAATATTTGGATGGTTGTAGGGGGACTGTTCATGTTGGAGGCGAGGATTAATGGTGGTGGGCTAGTTATGAATTTGGATTAGTGAGGCTGGGTTTTTGAGCACGTGTTGTAATGTAAATAACTTCTTAGGCTGCATACCTGTCCTAATAAAGCAGCCTTTTGCTCTTACTGTGGCCTGTTACTTCTGCACGGTTTCACCCGATGGGACATACACACATTAACTGAAAGATCATATTGATGGCTTAGTGCGATGAAAAATGTAGGGTATCTCTCAAAAAGGGATGGCCAGAGAGCACAACTAGGTATTCTTTATGAGAGATGTTGCCTATGCAACGAACAGCGTTACTTAAGACATGTTAACTAGAATCCTGTGCCACACACAGCACACCACTGAACCAGCACCAAGGTGCCCCTGTGCAACGCCTCATCCACCGCACCCACACATCAACAAATGCAACCAAACATGACAGATGTATTGGCCCCACCAATGCCTGCCAGCAGCACCAGACAAATTGAAAACAAATATGATATCGCTGTGAACAACTAGAATGGAAAACGCTTCAACATTGAAACTATGAGACTGTGAGGAACACTACCCCTTCCACAGACCTTAGTAATGCAAAGTGTCTCAATCACTGCCCTACACCATATTTGATACCAATTTATGTGTATGCTAATCCTGACAGGAACAAAAATCGACTACCATGTACCTTTTGTTGACTGGTAAATCTATTGAACATAACCACATTGTCAACATGTCACAGTCCTTCGTCTGATCTTGCTTTTTTTTACGTCCTTAAGTAGTATTTCTTAGACCCTCGAACATTCTCATAACCAGTGGTCGAAGTGGACAGGATCAGAGGGGCATGACGCGCCCATACTTTTTTAATTCAAGAAAAACAGTTCCCCAAACTTCTGTCAAAAGACAACCGTCCTGCAGCAGTTAATCCACAGAGATGAAGTGCTTAAACTGAGGTATAAGTCTCCTGTGCTGTGAAGTCGAGGGAGGGGCAAACAGCTAAACAAGCCTTCTTGCCAGGGTGCCTGCTTGCCTGAAAATATTTAAAGGTGCGCAACTGGTCATTCTGCAATTGTAAAGGGTGTTTGGAAGCCACTCTTAGCTTTAATTAAAAGAATTAATTGAAGCTTCTTTATGACACACATTTTTGAGTGGTATCTAAACATACACAAGTCACTACTATCCACTGCACCAACCAGGTTTCAATTCTGTAGCT